>OY728137.1:551103217-551728217 GCA_963277665.1 Viscum album
TTTATGGGTTATAAGGGTTTTTAGTGTTTTTTTTGTGTGTTTTTAGATGTTTTATGGTTTTTGGGGATTTTTAAGGTTTTTAGGGGTTTTTTATGTTTTAGGGGGTTTTTAGGGGTTTTTTACATTATCATAGATTTTTATGGGTTTTTAGGGTTTTTTATGGTTTTTAGAGTTTTTATGGTTTTTAGGGATTCTCATGGTTTTTAGGGTTTGTTCAAGGGTTCTTAGGGTGTTTATGGTCTTTTTGGGTTTTTAGGGTTTTTTTTAATTTTTTTATGGTTTTCAAGGTCATTTAGAGTTTTTTAATGTTTTTAGATGTTTTAAGGGTTTTTAAAGTTTTTAGTGGTTTATAGGGTTCTTATGTGTTTTTATGTTTTTATGGTTTTTAGGGGTTTTAATGGTTTTTGGATGTTTTTTAGGGATTTTAGGTTTTTTTTATCTTTACATGGATTTTTAGGTTTTTTTCGGATTTTTATTTTTTTTAGGGTTTATTACGTTATTTTGAGATTTTTTGGGTTTTTAGGGGGTGTTCATGTTTTTCTGCATTTTAGGGTCTTTTTGGGTTTTCAGGGTTTTTTAAACTTTTTAGGGTTTTAATGTTTTTAGAGTTTTTTAACGTTTTTTGGGGTTTTAAGGGATTTTGGAGTTTTTAGTGATTTTTTAGGGTTTTTATGATTTTTTTTTTGTTTTTTATGTTTATTGGGGGGGGGGGTTATGGTTTTTAGTGTTTTTTATGGTTTTTAGGGTTTTTTTACATTTTCATGGATTTGTAGGGTTTGTTTAGGATTTTTATGCTTCTTAGGGTTCTTTCGGGTTTTAGGGATTTATATGGTTTTTAGTGTTTGTCAGGGGGTTTCTAGGGGGTTTTATGTCTATAGGGTTTTTAGGGTTTTTAGGGTTTTTAGAGACTTTTTGGGGTTTTAGTGTTTTTATTTCAGTTTTTAGGGTTTTATGGTATTTTAGATTTTTTAATGCTTTTTGGGGCAAGGAAGGCTCGGGTCCAGGCTATTCCTGGCACGCCCCCAAAATTTTTTAAAAGAAAAGACACAAAGACCCTGCAGACAAGGGAGGGGAGGGATCCACCGATCCACACCCAAAACCCCTTACGACCTCAGCCCAAAGGCCACAGAAAGAAAAGAAAAAAAAAAGCAAAAACAAAAAAGTCAAAATTCTAAAAGGGAGGTCATACAAGGGGAGGATTAGTCAACATCGCCACCAAAATCCTCCAGCTCCGCACCTCGAAACCTCATTCCTACACCAAAGCTGTCGCGCACATCAGAAAAACTGAAATCTGAATCATCACCCATGTCTGTTGAGTCCCATCTAGGCTCAAAATCCTCCTGCATGCCAAGCCTGGATAACAGCTTCATCCTAGCCTTCTCTTGCTCTTCAGAAATTGAAAGCCGCTCTCGCTTATTCACCCTTAGATTAAGTCTGACCGCTCGTGAAGAGGCCTTAGTTTCCATGGGACGTGGGAGGGTAGAGTAATCCCTCCCCCGTCTTTGTCTCGGAGGGGCGGAAGTGGATCCAGCTTCAGCACCTGCCTTTTCACAAGTGACACCATCAGTAGCAGCCGATGGTGCCTTCCCTTTCTTACATTCTTCCCCAGGAGTTTCAACACCTCCTCTGGTTTTTTCTCCTTTGACATGACCATAGTAGCATTTATCCGACAATCAACCTCATCAAACCTCTCCCCAATCCTCTCAGATTCACCCTCAAACGAGAACCTTTCTCGTTCCACCCACACCATCTCATGCAGCTGCACACAAAAATCTTCAGCAGAGGGGACACCATGAAGGACCATAGCCCTCTACAGGTCCATGGAGGGACCACCAGCGTTGCCGGCATTTCCCAGCAGAGGGTTAAAGAACTGGCCACTGGGAGGATCCTCAGCGCTGCTTGTGCTGGCAGAGGGAGGAGATAGCCCAGGCCCCATGTCAGGTCCCCCCACGCCTGCACACCCAGACAGAACCAGAGGGGCATCATGCCAGTTCATGTGTTGGACCCTGTGGATCCAGGTCTCTTTATACACTGTAGAACTTTCCTCAGTTGAAGACAAGATCCACTCATCTCCAGTCCTCGGGTCCTGAGCAACCACTACCTCCTTCAAGACATCTTCCACCATCACAACCACCATAGCAGGCTCAGACAAGGCTGCAACCTGGAAGTTGTTTGGAGTAAGCACAACACCCTTAGTTGCGGTGAAGGATCCAGCAGTGTTCTCATTAACCTTAAATCCAGCTATACCATCTTCTTCCAGATCCATAGAATAGGGATCCTCCACATTTTCTTTCCAGACACCCACCACAATAGCCTTCCCTAAATCTGTCTGCCTCCTAGGAGAGTCGACACACCCATGAACACCTTCAGCAGAAACCCGATCGTTCCCTCTCTGCCAGCAGCACTTCCTCCTTATCAGCATTTCCCGAGACACCCGCACCTCCATCCATACTCACAATGAAACCACCCAAATCCATCAGGGCCACCTCTAAATCACTTCCAGGCAGCAAAGCAGTACGAGCAAGGAACATCCACACCCAGAGTTTGGGAGGAAACCACCCCCTTTGTCCCCTTAAACTCCACCAGAGGGAGGGTAATCTCACCAGAGGACATACGAGCCAGAGCACCACCCCTGACAGTGCCAGAACACCCTCCAGAGTGGTCGTTGTGCCCAAAACTCCAACAAGAAGAGCAGAAAACCTTTCATTGCTAAAAAATAACAGGTTGTCTCCATCCGAGTTCTTCCTCCACTGCAATCCAGACATCATCCACAGGAGGCTTCTAAGCATCGATTTCAACAAAGGCCCTTAGTGAAATCGGATGAAAAAGATCCCTAGTCCTACTATCCACACAAAGGAACCTCCCCACCAAATTCCCAAGCATCGAAATAATAGATAAATTTTGAAAGGGAAGGGGAAGCTTAGGAAATCTCACCCAGGTAGCAGCAATCGGGGAACTCCACTTCAGATGAAAGTCAAAGCTCCACCGAAAGAGGGAGAAGCGAGCACCATTGCACGACCGAGGAGCCACTGACCAGGCAAGAACCAGTTCTTCCTCCGGGGCAAAGCGAATCATGATGTGGGATCTATCGAACTAGCCCATAGTCGCCCGAGCCCTAAGAGTTTAAAGGGTTTTTTTTTGATTTTTTGGGGTTTTAGCACTTTTTAATGTTTTTAGGGGGTTTTCTGGTTTTCATGGGTTTATCAGGGTTTTTAGGATTTTTTATATTTTCATGGATTTTTAGGGGGGTTCTAGGATTTTTATTGTTTTATGGGTTTTTTGGGGGGTTTTAGAGATTTTTTGATTAATTTGGATCATGAAAGCCTTAAATTTCGTAAATCACAAGGAATGTTGAATAGGCGGCATGCAATATGGCTTGAATTCATTGAAACATTTATTTACATCATTATTCTTAATGATAATGCCTTCAAGATCTAGTTACCCGATAGGTATGGGAATGTTAGTGTCACATTTAATGTTGTTGATCTTTCTCACTTTGAATTTTTCAGATTCGAGGATGAATCCTTTTGAAGAAGGAGGATATGATGAGGATCACAACACACATGGGCATCATGGGGTTAGAGGTGGACTTCATGAGGAGGGTGGAATGCACACAAGTGGACAAAACCCATTGCGTGGAATTGGAGACCCAATGACAAGGGACCTATACCAAGAGAATGAAGGAGGCCTTAAATGGATTAATCATGAAATTCCAAGAGGAGGCCCAACACCCTTGCTTGGGGGAAGCATCCAATCCTATAATTACATTAATTAAGGCCCAAACATGCTTTTAAAAATCCAACCCTATTGTTGCTACGAATTTTCAAGCTCACCCCACCATGGAATATTCAAAGTCAAAAGGTAGTGGGATACTTTTCTTTACTTTTACAAAAGGGTGTCCTACTTGTCTCCTAAAGTCATGGGCAAGTTCCAAAGTTGTCAAAGTCATGATTTAGGATTTTTTTACTTGTGGAAAGTAGAGGTTAGAATTTTGTATCACTATTTGGATATAAATAGCCACCCCTTATACTCTTGAAACACCATGAATGAAGGTAATGTTATTATGGTGAGTTTTGCTTGCAACCTTTGTGTTCTTGCTCAATTCTTGACTTATCAAAGGATTGGTCATACTTTATGGCATGTCGTGGCTAGAGTCCTTAGAGACAAGTTCTATTTGGGTTCTACCTTGACCATTTCCCCCTTCCTTCTCGTTTTCACTTTCCTCACACCACATTCATTTGTTTTTCTGGTAGTAATCCAGGTGATCAACACGTGAATATTGTACAAGGTTCATAGGACATTTCCTAGTGGGTCTTGCAATGCATATCAGTTTTTTTAACATTTTTAGGGGTTTTAATGATTTTTAGAGTTTTTAATGGTTTTTAGGGGTTTTATTGGTTTTTAGGGTTGTTAAGGTTTTAGAGGTTCTATGTTTTTTTATTGGGCTCTCATGGTTTTTATGGTTTTTGATGTTTGATGGGGTTTTAGGATTTTTATGGTTTTTAGGGTTTTTTAGGCTTTTTAGGTATTTGTGGTTTCTTTAGGGGTTTTGGGTTTTTAGGTTTTTTTAGGGTTTTTTTGGGTCTTTTTTGGCTTTTTAGGTCACTTTGAGTTGTTTAGTGTATTAAAGTTTTTTTATAGTTTTTAACTTTTTTGGGGTTTAAGGTTTTTGGAATTTTTAGTGGTTTTTAGGGTTTTTATGTGAATTTAGGGTTTTTATGGTTTTTTAGGGGTTTTCATGGTTTTCAAGTTGTTTTGAGGGGCCGTTTTTTCTGTGATTTTTTGGGGGAGATTTTAGGGTTTTAATGGTTTTTAGGGTTTTTAGGGATTTTGAGGTTTTTTAGTGTTTTTAGGGGTTTTTAGGGTTTAAAGGGTTTTTTAGGGATTTTAGGGTCTTTTTGGTTTTTTAGTTATTTTTTGAGTTTTTAGGGTTTTAAATGTTTTCATGGATTTTTTGGGCAAGGAAGATACGAGGGTTAGACTATTCCCAACCCCCCCCCCCCCCAAATTTTATAAAAAAGAAGTCGTGACAGACAATAGAGGGGAGGGGTCAAACGGCCCACACCCAAAAAACCCTTAACAAACCCCAGTCCCTTTCATGGATTTTTAGGGATTTTTAGGGTATTTATGTTTTTTAGGATTTTTATTATTTTTTAGTCTTTTAGTGGGTTTTCAAGTGTTTTTTATGGTTTTTAGTTTTTTTTCATGGGTTCTAGGGGCTTTTGGGGTTTTAAGGTATTTTTTGATTATTTAGTGTTTTTAAGGTTTTTTAGAGTTTATTAATGTTTTTAGGGGTTTTAAGGGTTTTTAGAGTAGTTTTAGTCATTTTTTAGTTTTGGGGTTTTTTAAGATTTTTAGGGGTTTATGTTTTTCAATTTTTTTAAATATTTTTAGGGTTTTTTTCATTTTCATGATTTTTAGGGGGGTTTTTAGGATTTTTGTGGTTTTGGGGGTTTTAGCGTTTTTTAGGGATTTTGATGGGGTTTAGGGTTTTTCGGGGGGGGGGGGGGGTAGATTTTTATTTAAGGTTTTTTAAGGTATTTTGGGGGGTTTAGGGTCTTTGATATTTTTTTCATGTTTTTTAAGGGTTTTTTTGAGTGTTTTTTAATGTTTTTAGGGGTTTTACGGGTTTTAGAGTATTTAGGGGGGGTTTTGGTTTTTTGGGTTTTCAAGGTTTTTAAGGTTTTTTAGGGGTATTTATGGTTTTCATTCTTTAGGGGTTTTTATGTTTTCTTGTATTTTTAGGGGATATTTTGGATTTTTATGGTTTTTTAGGATTTTTTAGAGTTTTTTTTCATGGGGTTTTAGGTGTTTTCAGGGTTTTTAGGGTCTTTGGGGGGTTTTAGGGTATTTTTTATTTTTTTAGGGGTTTCAAGGTTTTTTAGAATTTTTAACATTTTTTAGGAGGTTAAAGGGTTTTTATAGTTTTTTGTGGTTCTTTAGGTTTTTTATGCGGTTTTTAGGGTTTTTTAAGGTTTTTAGTTTTTTATGGTTTTTAGGTGTTTTTCAGGGTTTTGAGGTTTTTTATGTTTTAGGGATTTTTAATTTTCTTATTTTATAGTTTTTAAGGATTTTGAGGGTTTTCTTCATTATAGGTTCTTTTGGGGTTTTTTGGTTTTTTTTCTTATTTTTTAAGGTTTTTAAGATTTTTAGAGTTTTTTAACCGTTTTTTAGGTGTTTTGAGGATTTTTTTGAGTATTTGGGGGGGGGGTTCCTTTTTTTTGTTTTTAGGATGTTTTAAGGATTTTAGGGGTTTTTATGGTTTTTTATGTTTTCATGGATTTTTAGGGGTATTTTATAAATTTTATGGTTTTTAGGGTTTTTTAGGGATTTTGATGGTTTTTAGGGGTTTTCAGCGGTTTTTAGGTATTTTAATGGTTTTTATGTTCTTCTTGGGTTTTTAGGTTTTCTTTGAGTTTTTAGGGCTTTTTAAGTTTTTTTTAGATTTTTTCTAATTTTTTTTAGGGGTTTTAAGAGTTTTTTAGAGTTTTTAGTGGGTTTATGGTTTTTATGGGTATTTAGGTTTTTTTTAAGATTTTTAGTGGTTTTTATGGCTTTCAGGAGGTTTTCAGGGTTTTTAGTGTTTTTTACATTTAAAGGATTTTTTTAGGGCAAGGTAAATGTAGGACCAGGCTATTTCAGACCCCCCCCCCCAAAAAAAAATTTATTAGAAAAAAGACACAGCTGACAGTGGTGGGTGTGAGTCAATCGAGCCATACCCAAAAAAATGATTTTTTATGTGTTTTTTTAGGATTTTATTATTCTTAGGGTTTTATAAAATTTTCATTGACTATGAGTTTTTTTAAGGTATTCATAGTTTTCAGGGTTTTATGGTTTTTCAAGGTATTTAGGGAATTCTTGGGGTTTTTTGGGGTTTTAAGAGTGTTCGGATTTTTTTTATTGGGGTTTTAAGGGGTTTTATGTTTTTTAGGGGATTTTTAGGTTTTTTAGGGGTCTTTTATATTTTCATAGATTTTTAGGACTCTTTTAGGATTTTTATATTTTTAGGGTTTTTATGGATTGTGAGGGTATTTAGAGTTTTCAATAATTTTTATGGTTTATTTTTGGGTTTTTACAATTTTTTCATGTTCATAGGATCTTTTGGGGTTTTGGAGGTTTTTTTGAGTTTTTTATGGTTTTTAAGGTTTTTTTTGAGCTTTTTTACATTTTTAGGGGGTTTATGGGTTTTCTCATAGTTTTTTAGTGGTTTTTTAGGATTTTTTATGGGAATTTAGGGGTTTTTTTTGGTTTTTTTGGGGTTTTTATGGATTCCATGGGGTTTTTTATGATTTTTTACGTTTTCATGGATATTTCATTACTTTTTACGTTTTTTATGGTTTTAGGATTTTTTTTTGGATTTTAAGAGTTTTAGGGTTTTTCATGGTTTAATGTTTTTATAGTTTTCAAAGTTTTTAGGAGTTGTCAGGGACTTTAGAGTTTTTATTTGTTTTAGGGTTTTTTACGGGGTTTTAGGGTTTTTTATTTTTTTCAGGTTTTTTATTTTTTTCAAGGGTTTTATGGGTTTTAACGGTGTTTTGTGGTTTTAAGGGTATTTAATGTTTTAGTGTATTTTTAGGGGGGTTTTAGGATTTTTATGGGTTTTAGGGTTTCTAAGGAGTTTTAAGGTCTCTTGGGGTTTTTAGAGTTTTTTTGACATTTATAGTGATTTTAAGGTATTTTTGATTTTTTTAACATTTTTAGGTGTTTGAAGATTTTTGGGGGTTTTTAGGGCCTTTATGGTTTTTTAATGTTTTAAGGGTTTTATGGCTTTCAATGGTTTTTAGGTTTTTAAGGTTTTTTATATTTTCATGAATTTTTAGGGGTTTTTAGAATTTTTATGTTTTTTAGTATTTTTAGGGGTTTTAGGGATTTTTAGGGGTTTTAGGGTTGTTTTGGGGTTTTAGTGGGGGTTTTTTGAGTTTTTCAGGGCATTTAAGGTTTTAAAAGTTTTTTAATGTTTTATGGGTTTTAAATATTTTTAGAGTTTTTAGTAGTATTTCGTTTTTATGGGTTTTTAGGCTTTTTATGGTTTTTTTGGTTTTTATTATTTTTTACGGTTATGGGGGGTTTTAGTATTTTTGTATGTTTTCATGGATTTTTAGGGTTTTTTATGTATTTTATGGATCTTATGGTTTTTAGTCTGTTTAGGGATTTTGAGGGGTTTGAGGTTTTTCATGGGTTTTTAATGTTTATAGGGTTTTTAGGGTTCTTGGGGTCTTTATGGTTCTTTATGGTTTTTTTTTGAGTTTTTTGAGTTTTAAGGTTTTTTAGAGTTTTTAGCGTTTTTTGGGGTTTTTAGGGTTTTTAGTGTTTTTAGTGGGTTTTAGGGTTATTATGGGTTTCATTATTTTTAAAGGTTTTTAGTGGTTTTTAAGGTTTTAAGGGTGTTTCATAGTTTTAAGTGATCTTAATATTTTCAAATATTTTAAGGGTTTTTTTTTGGATTTTCATGGATTTTAGTGGTTTTTGGGATTTTGAGGGATTTTCATGGGTTTAAAGGGTTTTTTTTTGGGTATTTAGGGTTTTTAAGGTTTTTTAGAGTTTTTAACATTTTTATGGGTTTAAATGGTTTTTAGAGATTTTAGTGGTTTTTATGGTTTTTAGTGGTTTTATGGTTTTTATGGTTTTTTTCTAAGTTTTTAGGGTTTTTTATGTTTTCATGAATTTTAAAGATTTTTATGGTTTTTTAGGGGTTTTAGGGATTTTATATATTTTTAGTGTTTCTAGTTTTTCTTAGGGGTTTTATTTACTTTTTGGGTTTTTAGGGTTTTTTTATTATTTTAGTGATTTGTAGGGTTTTTTGAGTTTTTTTAACATTTTTAGGAGTTTTAGGAATTTAAAGTGGGTTTTATGGGCTCTATGGGTTTGTTTTAAGGGTTTTAAGGGATTTGGGGTTTTTAGGAGTTTTTTAATGTTTTTTGTGTTTTTTAAATTTTCATGGATTTTTAAGGGCATTTAGGATTTTATGTTTTTAGGGTTTTTTAAGGATTTTAGAGATTTTGAGGGGTTTTAGAGTTTTTAAGAGTTTTTTAGGATTTTTAGGGGTTTTCAGTGTTTTTAGGGTCATTTTGGGGTCTTAGGGTGTTTTTTTTGGTTTTTCAGGGCTTTTAGGGTTTTAAAAGTTTTTTTAAAATTTTAGGGTTTTTAAATATTTTTAGTGTTTTTAGTAGTTTTTAGGGTTTTATGTGTTTTTAGGGTTTTTAGGGGTTTTATTATTTTCTAGGTTTTCAGGGATTTTTGTGTTTTTTATGTTTTCATGGATTTTATGGTTTTTTAGGTTTTTTTATGGATGTTAGGGTTTTTAGTGTTTTTATGGATTTTGAGGGGTTTTGCGGGGTTTTAGGGTTTTTTAATGTTTATAGGGGTTTTAATGGTTCTTGGGGTCTTTATGGGGTTTTTTGGTTTTTTGAGTTTTTTTGGGTTTTTAATGTTTTTTAGAGTTTTTTAATGTTTTTTGTGGGTTTTAGGGTTATTGTGGGTTTTAGGATTTTTTTTTGAGGTTCTTAGGGGGTTTTATGGTTTTCGATGGGGTTTTCAGGTTGTTTAAGTTTTCATTGATTTTTAGGGGGTTTTAAGATTTTTAGGGAATTTTAGGGGTTTTAGGGGTTTTAGGGGTTTTAGGGATTTTAAGGTTTTTTATATTTTTTTAACATTTTTCGGGGTTCAGGGTTTTTTTTGAGTTTTTCGACATTTTTATGGGTTTTAAGTGTTTTGTAGTTTTTAGTAGGTTTTTTGGGTTTTTATGGGGTTTTAGGGTTTTTTAAGGTTTTATGGGTTTTTATTGTTTTTAGTGGATTTTTAGGGTTTTTAATGTTTTTTTACGTTTTCATGAATTTTTAGGGTTTTAGGGTCTTTATATCCTTTTGGGTTTTTAAAGATTTTTAGGTATTATGAGTTTTATTAGGGGATTTCAATGGGTTTTAGGGGTTTTCAAGGATTTAAGGGTGTTTTGGGTTTTTAGGGGTTTTTGAGTTTTTTAGGGTTTTTAAGGTTTTTATAGTTTTTCAATGTTTTTAGGGGTTTTATGGGTTTTTAGAGATTTTAGTGGTTTTGGGGGTTTTTTATGGGGTTTGAGGGTTTTAAGGTTTTTAGGGGATTTTATATTTTTTTAGGACTTTTTAGGGTTTTGTATGTTTTCATGGATTTTTGGGGTTTTTAGGATTTTTATGGTTTTTAGGGTTTTATGGTTTTGAGGGATTTTGAGGGTTTTTAGGGGTTTTTTTTGGTTTTTTGAAGGTTTTTCGGGATTTTTAAGGTTTTTCAAGGTTTTTTGGGTTTTGGGGTTTTTAGTTTTTTACGGCTTTTAGTGTTTGTAGTTTTTTTTATTTTTTATTTTTTTAGGGTCTTTTGGTGTTTTTTAGGGTTTTTTTGTTTTTAGGGTTTGAAAGTTTTTTTAGAGTATTTAAATTTTTTAGTTTTTTAATGATTTTTAGAGTTTTTAGTGGGTGTTTAGGGGTTTTGTGGGGTTTTTATGGGTTTTAGGGGTTTCTTAGGGTTTTTAAGTGTTTTTTACATTTTCTTATGTTTTTAGGGGATCTTTAGGATTTTTATGGTTTTAGTGTTTTTTGGGATTTTGAGCATTATTCATGGGTTTCTAGGTTTTTTTAAGGTTTTTAGAGATTTTCAAGGTTTTTAGGATCCTTTGGGGGTTTTAGGTTTTTTAGGTTTTTAAGGATTTTGAAGTTCTTAAATATTTTTAGGGGTTTTAATGGGTTTTAGAGTTTTTAGTGGTTTTATGGGTTTTTAGCGATTTTTAATGTTTTTAGGAAAAGGTAGGAATAGGTCTAGGATATTCCTGACCCCCCCCCCCCCCCCCCCCACCCAAAATTTATTAAAAAGAAAACACAACAGACCAGGGAGGGGCAGAGTCAATAAACACACACCCAAACACCCTGAACATCCCCAAAAAATGAAAACCCCCAAAAGAAATAGCAAGATAACACTAAAAACACCATTAACCGCAACTTCATCACTTCCCATCCAAGTAGTAACAAACATCCAACAGCACACAACCAAGCAATGACCAGAATCCAATCTCACAAAATCCAGCATCCGCGACCTCCTCGCCAAAAAGATCCACTACCAGAAGCACATAACCATTAGAACCAAACTCAAAAACGTCAGCTTCATCGCACCTCAGCCAAGATGAAACCATCCCACAACACTGTTACCATCATACATCACTTCCTTGACAAGTAGATCAACCACAAGTAACACAAAACCACTAGCCTCACCAGCCTCCAACACCTCCTCACCAAGAAGATCCACCACCAGTAACACAGAGCTACCGACACCAAACACATAAACCTCAACTTCATCACATTCCTGCCCATCAGTAATCAGCATCCAACGCCATCATTTCTGACTGCCAACATCTCCTTCTGCACCTCATAATCAAGGAACAACAGACAAACTATCGCTCCCATCGGTACAGACCAAATTCCACAACATAAAAAATATTGATAAATCCAGAATCATCTTAACCAGAGACTCAATCAAAAAACCCCTAACCAGATGAAAATCAAACATCTTGTCTTTTAGGGTTTTTATGCTTTTTTAATTTTTTAGGTTTTTAAAGTTTTTTAGAGTTTTTTGTATCATTTTTAGAAGTTTAATTTTTTTTAATGTTTTTAGTGGTTTTTATGGGTTTTTATGGGTTCTTTAGGGTTTTATGTTTTTTTAAATTTTCATGGATTTTTTTGGATTTATTAATATTTCATTGGTTTTTATGGTTTTTATGTGTTTATCAATTTTGAGAGTTTTTAGGGTTTTTTAAGGGTTTTAGGATTTTTAGTTGTTTTAGGGTTTATAGGGTCTTTTGGGTTTTTAGGGGTTTTTTGAGTTTTTAGGGCTTTTAAAGTTTTATAAAGTTTTTAATGTTTTTAGGGGGTTTAAGGGTTTTTAGATTTTTTAGTGGTTCTTTAAGGTTTTATGGGTTTTAGGGTTTTTTTAAGGTTTTTTAGTTTTTTTATGGTTTTCAGCCTTTTAAGTTTTTTTATGTTTTTAGGGATATTTTGGGGGTTTTAGGAATTTATGGTTTTTAGGGTTCTTCAGCATTTTAGGGATTTGGGGGGGGGGTTTAGGGGTGTTCAGGGGCTTTTAGGGTTTTAGGGTCTTTTGGGGGTTTTAGGGTTTCTTTTGAGTTTTTGTGTTTTTAAGGTTTTCAATGTTTTTAAACATTTTTAGGGGAATTGAGGGGTTTTTTAGTATTTTTGATATTTTAGGGTATTTATGGGTTTTTAGGGTGTTTTAAGGGTTTTAGGGGTTTTATGGTATTTAGGGGTTTTATGGTTTTTTACTTTTTCATTGATTTTTAGGGGTTTTTTACAATTTTTATGGGTTTTAAGGTTTTTATGGATTTTGAGGCTTTTTTGTGGGTTTTCAGGGTTTTCAGGGTTTTTAGGGTTTCTTTGAGTTTTTAGTGGATTTAATGTTTTTAGAGTTTTTAAACATTTTAGGGGTTTTAGAGATTTTAGTGTCTTTTTACAGTTTTTATGGGTTTTTATGGTTTTTAGGGGTTTTACGGACTTTAGAAGGTTTTCAGGGTTTTTAGGGGTTTTTACATTATTATAGATTTTTAGGGGTTTCTTAGGATTTTTATTGTTTTTAGGGTTTTTAGGGGTTTTAGGGATTTTGGGTTTTTTAGGGTCTTTAGGGTCATTATGGTCTTTTTGGGACTTTAGGGGTTTTAAGATTTTTTAGATTTTTAGTGGTTTTTTAGGATTTCATGGGTTTTGTGGTTTTTATGTTTTTATGGGTTTTTGGTGGGTTTTCAGGTTTTTAGGGTTTTTTTGTTTCATGGATTTTTAGGGGTCGTTTAGGAATTTTATGGTTTTTAGGATTTTTTAGATATATTTTGGGTCTTACAATTTTTCAGGGGTTTTAGGGTATTTTTTGGTTTTATAGGCTGTTTTGAGTTTTTTTTTTGTTTTTTTTGATATTTTTAACATTTTTAAGGGTTTATAGTTTTTTAGATTTTTTAGCATTTTTATGAGTTTTAGGATTTTTTTGAAGTTTTTAGGGGTTTTATGGTTTTTGGGAGATTTTTTGGGTTTTTAGGGTTTTTTATGTTTTCATAAAATTTATGGGTTTTTTGGGTTTTTAGGGATTTTAGGGTTTTTTTCAGTAATTTTTAGGGCTTTTTAAATTTTTTAGGGATTTTGGGATTTTAGGGGTTTTTTTGAGTTTTTTGGGTTTTAAGGAGTTTTAACGTTTTTAGGAGTTTAAGATTTTTTTGGAGTTTTTTCACATTTTTATGGGTTTTAAGGAATTTTAGTGTTTTTAGTGGGTTTTAAGGGTTTTTATGGGTTTTTAGGGTTTTTTATGTTTTCATGGATTTTTAGGGGGTTTTATTATCTTTATTGTTTTTAGGGATTTTTTGGTTTTTTAGGGGTTTAGGGGTTTTTTTGGGATTTCAGGGGTGTTTAGGGTTTTTTTGGGGTTTTAAGGTCTTTTTGGGGTTTTAAGGTTTTTGATTTTTTTAGGGTTTTTAAGGTTTTTTAGATTTTTTAAAAGTTTTTAGGGATTTTAAGGGGTTTAAAGTTTTATTGATTTTTAGGGGTTTTAAAAGGTTTTTAGTATTTTTTATGGTTTTCAGGGCCACAGGGACCCTAATCCGAAGGTGGAAGATATATTGGAGAAGCACAATCTAGTTTTTCAAATTTCAATGGTCTCATAGGTGGTAGAGGGGCCCTATTCATCAAGTCAGTTGGCCCCTAAAAGTGATGTTATTTTGAAGGTAATCAGCATGGAGGATGAGCCATCTAGAAATGATTTAAAGAATCAGTTTTTTCTAGAAGAGGCAGTTAAATCAGATCCCAATGTCAAAGGATTGAAATCAAGTTTTGGGTATGAGGAGTAGGTTTTCCTACCAGACTCACAACAAGGAACTGGGGGGTCTAAAGAGGTGAATGTTTTGGGTTCCTTGAACTTAAACAATTTCATCTCAACGGCCCCATCCTACTCGAAGGCTGTGTGCACTGGAATGAAGGCTGCCTTTGAGGTTAATGAGGGAAGGGGGAAGTCCTTGAGCAGGTTGAGTCTCATCAAGGAAGTCCTGATGCAAAAATTGGGAAACTGATTTGAAGGTTTGGATGTCCAAGAATTAGTGCAGGTTCAAAATGAGGTTCAATTGGGTGATGACAATTATAGGAAACTTCCAGTGGATAGTTTGGAAGGAGTGCAAGGGAAAGGACTCTACAACCCAAGAAGGAAGAAAGGGAAAAATGGAAACTGAGACTCAGGTAGATGCATTGTGGCTAAGGGGAAAAATTAAAATGCCAAAAGACTATTCACATTTTCCCAAACCGATGGAAACAAGGACGACCCAGAAGGGTGCTAGTAGGGGTACCCAGACCCTTCAAAAGGGAAAAAATGAAGATCATAAACAAGGCCAAGATTATATAGAGGATAAAGTGGAAGGGACCAAAGAGTAAGGTGAGGAAATCAGGTAAGGTAAACATATGGATCTTATTATACATTTCCATGAATAATCTTCCTTATAATCAATCCAAATTAAGACCTTAGAGGAAGGGCTAGACAGAATCCTGGAGAGACTTCCAAGGTTGAAAGCTAATGAGGATCAAGAATCTTGGATCACTAGAAAATATAAAATCACGGCACAGGGTTTCAATGAGGGGAAGATTAATATCTAGGAGTATTATAACACATGGGACAAGCTAGCTAGTCAATTTGAAGATCTACTCCAAGAGGACCCAAACTTGAAGGTGCATCTATATTCTGGAAACTCTATAAGGTAAGAGAATCCAATAATTTCAGCCTTATTTTTAATGATTCTGTAACTTCTTACACCCTTTAACTTTATTGAACTTTTTGGTTTTGCACTTTTCCTCAAAATTGTTCTAGGAATAAATTTTTTAATTAAGTAGTAGTATGGTTTTCTGGGGGGGGGGGGGTTAGGGTTTTTTATGTCTTCAATGATTTTTATTGGTTTTATGGATTTTTATGGTTTTTAGAGTTGTTTAGGGTTTTCAGGGATTTTGAGGGTTTCTAGGGTTTTTCAAGGCTTTTAGGGGTTTTCAGGTTTTAAATATTTTTCAGGGGTTTTAGGGTTTTTTTGGTTTCGGTTTTTTTTTAGTTTTTAGGATTTTTAGGGTTTTGAGCTATTTTTAGGGGGGTTTTTTGAGTTTTTAAAGTTTTTTTAAGTGTTTTTATAGTTTTTAATGTTATAGGGTTTTAAGGGTTTTTATAGTTTTTAGTTGGTTTTTAGGGTTTTATGGGTTTTATGGGTTTTATGTGTTTTTATTATTTTCAGGGGGCTTCTAAGGTTTTTAGGGTTTTCATGTCTTTCTGTATTACTTAGGGTTTTTATGGGTTTTATGGTTTTTATGGTTTTTAGGGATTTTGAGGCGTTTTAGGGGTTTTCTGGGTTTTTTAGGGTTTTAGGTTCTTTTTGGGTTTTTATGGTTTTTTAGGGGTTTTAATGTTATGTCAAATTTTTTAATGTTTTTAGGGGTTTTAAGAGTTTATAGAGTTTTTAGTGGGTTTTAAGGTTTTTATGGTTTTTATAGGGTTTTAGGGGTTTTAAATGTTGTTAGGGGTTTTATGGTTTTCAGAGGATTTTAGGGATTTTAAGGGTTTTTAATTTTTTATGGATTTTAGGTGTTTTTTAGGATTTTGATTGTTTTTAGGGATTTTAGGGATTTTAAGGGTTTTTTGGTTTTTTTTGGTTTTTTAATGTTTTTAGAGTTTTTATGGTTTTAGGGTTTTTAAGTTTTTCATGGTACTTTGGGTCTTTTGGGGGTTTTATGGGATTTAGGGGTGCTCATATTTTTAGTGGGTTTTTAGGATTTTATGGGTTTTTAAGTTTTGTAAGGTAATAGAGGTTTTTATGTTTTTTGGGGGTTTTCGAGGTTTTTAGGGTTTTTACATTTTCTTGCATTTTTTGGGGTTTGTGTGGATTTTTGGGGGGTTTTGGGTTTTTTTGGTTTTTTTGCTTTTTAGGCTTTTTTTATTTTTTAGGGTTTTTAAGGTTTTTAGAGTTTTTAATATTTTTATAGGTTTTAACTGTTTTTATAACTTTTAGTGGGTTTTATGGTTTTTATGAGTTTTTAGGGTTTTTAAAGGGGTTTTATGGTATTTAGTGTTTTTAAGGGTTTATGGGTTTTTTCTTTTTTTAAATATTTCTATGGTTTTTTATGATTATTTTGTTTTTTTTGGATTTTTTAGTGTTTTTAGGTATTTTAAGTTTTTTTGGGTTTTTAGGGTTTTAGGGTATTTTTTGTGTTTTAGGGTTTTATGGTTTTTGAGTTTTTTTTTATGTTTTAGTGGTTTTGAGGGTTTTTAGAGTTTTTAGTGGTTTTAGGGTTGTTTGGTCTTTTGGGTTTTTAATGTTTTTAAGGGTTTTTTGGTTTCCATTTGTTTTTTTTTTGTGTTTTTAGTGTTTTTACGTCATCATGAATTTTTAGGGGTTTTTAGGATTTTTATGATTTTTAGGGTTTTCAAGGGGTTTTAAGGATTTTTCAGTGTTTTTAGGGTCTTTAATGTTTTTAGGGTTTTTATTTTTTAGGGGTTTAAGTGGTTTTAAGGTTTCTAGAGTTTTTAATGTTTTTAAGGGTTTAAAGGGATTTTAGAGTTTTAGTGGCTTTTTAGGGTTTTTTATGGGTTTTAGGGGTTTTAAGATTTTTAGGGGTTTTATCGGTTTTTATGATTTTTTGTTTTCATGGATTTTTAGGGGTTTTTTATAATTTCTTGATTTTTAGGGTTCTTTTTACATTTTTAGGGGTTTGATGGGTTTTTATGCATTTATAGGCTTCTTATAGTTTCCAGGGGTTTTAATGGTTTTATGAGTTATTAGGGTTTTTATCATTTTCATTGATTTTTAGGGGGGGGTAAGAATTTTTATGGTTTGGGGGAGGGGTTTAGGGTTTAGGGTATATTTAGGGTTTTGGAGTGCTTTCAGGGGTTTTTAGTGTTTTTCATGGATTTTTGGGTCTTTTTAGGTTTTTTGGGGTTTTTATGTTTTTAGGGGTTTTAAGGGTTTTTAACGTTTTTTGTGTTTAAAGGGTTTATAGATTTTAGTGGTTTGTTAGGGATTTTATGGGTTTTTAGGTGGTTTTAAGTTTTTAGGTGTTTTTGTGGTTTTTGGGGACTTTTTATGGATTTTATTGTTTTTTACATTTTCACAGACTTTTTAGAGTTTTTTAGGATTTTGAGGGTTTCTAGGGACATTCAAGAGTTTTTAGAGTTTTAGTGTTTTTAGGGACTTTTTTAAGTTTTTAGAGTTTTTTTAGTTTATTGGGGTTTTAATGTTTTTTTAGAGTTTTTTAACATTTGTATTGGTTTTTATGGTTTTTAGAGTTATTAGTGGTTTTTTAGGTGTTTATGGGTTTTTATCGGTTTTTAAGGTTTTTTAGGGGTTTTATGGCTTATAGATGATTTAAACGGTTTTAGGGTTTTTTTAATTTTTCATGGGTTTTTTGGGTTTTTTTAGGATTTATAAGGTTTTTAGGGTTTTATAGGGTTTTATGGATTTTTAGGATCTTTAGAGTTTCTCTGGGGTTTTCAGGTTTTTTAGTGTTTTTAGGGTCTTTTGGGTTTTTTTAGTATTTAGAGTTCTTATGTATTTTTAGTGTTTTTTAACTTTTTAGGGGTTTAAAGTGTTTTTAGAGTTTTTTTTTTTGATTTTTGTGTTTTTAGGGTTTTAAGGATTTTAAGTGTTTTTAGGGTTTTTTGGGGATTTTTAGTGGTTTAATTTTTTTTACATTTTCATTAATTTTATGGTTTTTTCATATTTTTATGGTATTATGGTTTTTATGGATTTTGAGTGGTTTATAGGTCTTCAGGGTTTTTAGGGGATTTCAGGGTTTTAGTGTTTTTTGGATTGTCAGTTTTTTTGAGTTTTTTGGGGTTTTATAGATTTTTCAGATTTCTTTTAATGTTTTTAGTGGGTTTAAGGTTTTATAGTTTTTGATGGTTATTAGAGTTCCTTTGGGTTTAGAGTTTACTAATGTTATTAGGGGTTTTTATGATTTTCAAGAGTTTTTTAGGTTTTTTGAAATTTTCTTGAATTGTTTGGGTTTTTTAGGTTTTTTATGTTTTTTAGGGTTTTTAGGGGTTTTAGGGATTTTGAAGAGTTTTAGGGGTTTCATGGGTTTTTAGGGTTTTTTTAATGTTTTCAGGGTTTTTAGGATTTTTTGTTGTTTTTAGGGTTTTTATTGAGTTTGTAGGGTTTTTAGATTTTTTAAACTTTTTTAGGGGTTTAAAGTGTTTTTAGAGTTTTTAGTGATTTTGGTGGTTTTTATGGGTTTTTCGGGTTTTTCAAGTTTTTTGGGGTTTTAAAGGTATTCAGGGGGTTTTTAGGGTTCTTAGTTTTTTTATGTTTTATGGATTTTTTGGGATTTTTAGGATTTTAATGTTTTTTAGGATTTTTTAATATTTTTATGGATTATGAGGGTCTTAGGGGGTTTCAGGGGTTTTTTAGGGTTTTAGGGGTTTTTTTGAGTGTTTTAAGAATTTTAAGGTTTTATTGAATTTTATAACAATTTTAATGGTTTTAAGGGTTTTTAGAGTTTTTAGTGATTTTATGGATTTTTTGGATTTTTGGTTTTTTTTAATATTTTTAGGGGTTTTCAAGGTTTTTAGGGATTTTTATGTTTTCATGGATTATATGAGATATTTTATGTTTTTTAGTGTTTTTAGGGTTTTTTGGTATTCTTAGGGTTTGTTGGGATTTACAGGGGGTTTTTAGGGTCTTTAGGTTTTCGTGCGATTTTAGGTTTTTTATGGTTTTTAGGTTCTTTTCTGAGTTTTTAGGGCTATTCACGTTTTCATGTATTTTTCGGGGGTTTTAGGATTTTTATAGTTTTTAGGGTGTTTAGGGATTTTAGGGATTTTTGAGAGTTTTCAGGGGTTTTCAGGGGTTTTAAGGGTTTTAGGAGTTTTCATTGTTTTTATGGTTTTTTTATTTTTAGGGGTTTTTGAGTTTTTAGGATTTTTAAGGTTTTTTAGAGTTTTAACATTTGTAGCAGTTTTTAGGGTTTTCGGTGTTTTTTGTGAGTATTTCATGTTTTTATTGGTTTTTAGGGTTTAGGTTTCAATGAGTGTTATGGTTTTCGGTAATTTTTTTACGGTTTTTAGGGTTTTTTATGTTCTCGTATATTTTTAGTGGATTTTTAGGATTTCTATAATTTTTTGGGTTTTTTTAAAGTTTTTAGGGATTTTGTGGGTTTTAGGGATTTCGGGAGTTCTTGCGGTTTTTTGGTTTTTAGGATTTTTGATGTCTTTTTGGGTTTCTAGGATTTTTTAGTTTTTTAGACTTTTTTGGGTTTTTTGGTGTTTTAATGTTTTAGGGGTTTTAAGGGTTTTTAAAGTTTTAATTGGGTTTTGGAGTTTTTATAGGGTTTTAGGGTTTTCTAAGGGTTTTAGAGGTTTTATGGTTTCCATGGGTTTTAAATGGATTTTTGGTGTTTTTAGGTTTTCATTATTTTTAGGGGGGTTTTAGGATTTTATGTTTTTAGGGGTTTGGAGTTTTTATGGATATGAGGGGTTTTTAGGTTTTTTAGGCTTTTCGGGGATTTTTCGGTTTTTTAGGTTTTTAGTGTTTTTTTCATTTTTGGGGTTTTTATTGTATTTTTGAGTTTTTTAATGTTTCTAGAGGTATTAAAGGATTTGGAGTTTTTATTTTTTTTATGTTTTGTATGGTTTTTTAGTGTTTTTTATGGTTTTCAGGGGGGTTTCCAGTGTTTTTAGGGTTTCTTTACGAATTCAAGTATTTTTAGGGGGGTTGAATTTTTATGGTTTTTTATGTTTTTAGGGATTTTGAGGGTTTTTAGGGACGTTTAGGGGTTTTTTCTTTTTTTTAGGGTTTTAATGTTTTTTTAGAGTTTTTAAAGTTTTTATGTGTTTTGAAGGTTTTTAAAATTTTTAGTGGGTTTTTTGTGATTTTATTATTTTTTAAGGTTTTTTGGGATTTTAAGGGATTTTATAATTTTTGTGGTTTTCAAGGGTTTTTATGGATTTTTAGAGATTTTTTAGGGTTCTTGGGGATTTATGATTTTTAGGGGTTTTAGGGGTTTTAGGGGTTTTTAGGGTTTTTAGGGGTTTTTATGTTTTCATTGATTTTTATGGTTTTTTAGAATTTTTATAGTTTTTAAGGTTTTTTACGGTTTTAGGGATTTTGAGGGTTTTTAAGGGTTTTTAGGTTTTCTAAGGGTTTTTAGGGTTTTCAGGAAATTTAGAGTTTTTTAGTGTTTTGTGGGTTTTTTTGAGATTTTAAGGTTTTTAGAGTTTTTTAATGATTTTAGGGAATTGAAGGTTTTTTTTGAGTTTTTAGTGGATTTTAGGGGTTTTATTATTTTTTAAGGTTTTTAGAGATTTTAATGGTTTTCATCAGGGATATTTCCTAGTTATTAGGGTGTTTAAGTTTTCATGGATTTTAAAGGGTTTTTTTGGTTTTTTATGGTTTTTATGGATTTTAGTGTTTTTATGGATTTTGAGGGTTCATAGGGGTTTTTCAAGGGTTTTTCAGGGTTTTAGGGTCTTCTGTTTTTTAATGTTTTTTTTTATTTTTTAAGGTTTTTAAATATTTTAAGGGTTTTAGAGTTTTTAGTGGGTTTATTTTTTTAGATTTTTACGGGGTTTTATTGTTTTTTATGGTAAATGGGTTTTTATTGCTTTTTATGGTTGATATGGGTTTATGGTTTTCATGAGTTTTTAAGGGGTTTTAGGGTTTTTTATATTTTTATGGATTTTTGACTTTTAGGGTTTTTTATGTTTTCATGGATTTTTGGCTTTTAGAGTTTTATAAATTTTGAGGGCTTTTAGGGGTTTTCAGAGGGTTTTAAGGGCTTTCATGGTTTAAGGGTCTTTTGGGGTTTTTAGGTTTTTTTTGAGTTTTTAGGGTTTTGGAGTGTTTTCAAGGGTTTTTAGTGATTTTCATGGATTTTCGGGTCTTTTTATGTTTTTTGGGTTTTTTATGTTTGTAGGGGTTGTAAGGTTTTTTATAGTTTTTGACATTTTAGGTGTTTAAAGTTTTTAGAGATTTTAGTGGTTTATTAGGGTTTTATGGGTTTTTAGGGGGTTTTAAGGTTTTAGGTGTTTTGTGGTATTTAGGGACTTTTTATGGATTTTATGGTTTTTTACATTTTCACAGACTTATAAGAGTTTTTTAGGACTTTGAAGGTTTCTAGGGACATTCAGGGCCTTTTAGGGTTTTAGTGTTTTTAGGGCCTTTTCTGTTTTTGGAGTTTTTTTAGTTTATTGGGGTTTTAAAGTTTCTTTAGAGTTTTTTTAACATTTTTTATTGGTTTTTGGGTTTTAGGGTTTTATGAATTTTAGGGTTTTTAGGGATTTTGTTGGTTTTTAGGGTTTTCAAGGGTTTTTTAAAGATTTCTCAGTGTTTTTAGGGTCTTTTGGGTTTTTAGGGTTTTTATTTTTTAGGGGTTTAAGGGGTTTTATGGTTTTTAGAGTTTTTTAATGTTTTTAAGGGTTTAAAGGGATTTTAGAGTTTTAGTGTATTTTTAGGGTTTTTTGGGGTATTTGGGTTTTTAAGATTTTTAGGAGTTTTATCGGTTTTTATGATTTGATGTTTTCATGTCTTTTTAGGGTTTTTTTAGAATTTCATCATTTTTAGGGTTCTTTTTACATTTTTAGGGGTTTGAAGGGTTTTTATGCATTTTTAGGCTTTTTATGGTTTCCAGGGGTTTTAATGGTTTTAAGGGTTATTAGTGTTTTTGTCATTTTGATTGATTTTCTTTGGGTTATTAGTATTTTTATGGTTAAGGGGAGGGGTTTTGGGTTTGGAATATTTTTAGGGTTTTGGGGTTTTTTCAGGGTTTTTTAGTGTATTTCATGGATTTTTATGGTTTTTTACATTTTCACAAACTTTTAAGAGTTTTTTAATATTTTGAGGGTTTCTAGGGACATTCAGGTGTTTTAGGGTTTTAGGGTTTTTAGGGCCTTTTTAGGTTTTTAGAGTTTTTTTAGTTTATTGTGGTTTTAATGTTTTTTTAGAGTTTTTAAAAAAAAAATTTGGTTTTTATGGTTTTTAGAGTTATTAGTGGGTTTTTAGGTATTTTATGGGGTTTTTATAGGTTTTTATAGGTTTTTAAGGTTTTTAGGAGGTTTTATGGTTTGTAGAGATTTAAACAATTATAGGGATTTTTAATTTTTAATTTATTTTTAGGGTTTTTTAGGATTTGTATGGTTTTTAGGGTTTCATAGGGTTTTTATGGATTTTTAGGATCTTTAGAATTTCTCTGGGTTTTCAGGGGTTTTGGGGTTTTTAGGATCTTTTGGGTTTTTTTCTTCAGTTTTTAGGGTTTTTAAGGATTTTTAGTGTTTTTTTAACTTTTTTAGGGGTTTAAAGGGTTTTTAGAGTTTTTATTGGTTTTCAAGGTTTTTAGGGTTTTTAGGGTTTTCTGGGGATTTTCATTGTTTTTAAGGGTTTTTTAAATTTTCATTAATTTTATGGTTTTTCCGTATTTTTATGGTATGATGGTTTTTAGGGTTTTTGAGTGGTTTAAAGGTTTTCAGGGTTTTCAAGGGCTTTCAGGGTTTTAGTGTTTTTTGGATTTTTAGGGTTTTTTGAGTTTTTTGGGGTTTTTAGATTTTTCAGAGTTCTTTTAATGTTTTTACGGGGTTTAAGGTTTTATAGTTTTTCTTGGTGGTTTTCAAGGGTTTTTTTAGGGTTTTTGACGTTTTCTTGGATTGTTATGATTTTTTAGGGTTTTTTATGTTTTTAGGGTGTTTAGGTTTTTTAGGGATTTTGAAGGGTTTAGGGGTTTTAATGGGTTTTTAGGGTCTTTTAGGTTTTCATGGTCATTAGGATTTTTTTGGTGTTTTTAGGGTTTTTATTGAGTTCATAGGGTGTTTAGATTTTTTTTAACCTTTTTATGGGTTTAAAGTGTTTTTATACTTTTTAGGGATTTTTGGTGGTTTTTATGGGTTTTTCGGGTTTTTCAAGTTTTTAGGGGTTTTAAAGGTATTCTGGGGTTTTCCAGGGTTCCTAGTTTTTTTATGTTTTATGGATTTTTTAATATTTTTAGGAATTCTGAGGGTTTTTTGGGGTTTTCAGGGTTTTTTTGGGATTTTTAGGGGGTTTTTGAGTGTTTTAGGGTTTTAAAGGTTTTATTGATTTTTTTTACATTTTAATGGTTTTAAAGGTTTTTAGAGTTTTTAGTGGGTTTATGGGTTTTATGGATTTTTATGGTTTTTTAATGTTTTTAGGTTTTTTTAGGGTTTTTAAGGCTTTTTATGTTTTCATGGATTTTACGGGATATTTTATGATTTTAAGAGTTTTTAGGGTTTTTAGGTATTCTGAGGGTTTTTTGGGATTTACAGGGGGTTCAGGGTTTTTAGGGTTTTGTGGGCTTTTAGTTTTTATAGGTTTTAGGTGATTTTCGGTGTTTCTAGGGTTATTTTTGTTTTCACGTATTTTTTGGGGGGTTTTAGGATTTTTATAGTTTTTAGAGTATTTAGGGTTTTTAGGGATTTTGAGAGTTTTTAGGGGTTTTCAGCAGTTTTTAGGGTTTTTAGGAGTTTTCATGGTTTTTATTTTTTTTATTTTTAGGGGTTTTTTGAGTTAATATTATTTTTAAGGTTTTTTAGAGTTTTAACATTTGTACCAGTTTTTAGGGTTTTTACCTTTCAATGTGTTTTATGGGTTTCAGGAATATTTCAGAGTTTTTTTGTGTTTTTACGTTCTCATGGTTTTTAGTGAATTTTAAATATTTCTATAGTTTTTTTAGGTTTTTTATAGTTTTAGGGATTTTGTGGGTTTTAGGGATTTCAGGAGTTCTTTTGGATTTATGGTTTTTAGGATTTTTTATGTCTTTTTGGGTTTCTATGATTTTTTAGTTTTTTAGGGGTTTTATGGTTTTTGGTGTTTTTAATGTTTTAGGGGTTTTAAGGGTTTTTAGAGTTTTTATTTGGTTTTGGGTTTTTATGGGGTTTTAGGGTTTTTAAGGGTTTTAGAGGTTTTATGGTTTCCAAGGGTTTTAAATAGATTTTAGGGGTTTTTAGGTTTTCATCAGTTTAAGGGGGTTTTTAGGATTTTATGGTTTTAGGGGTTTGGAGTTTTTATGGATATTGAGGGGTTTTTAGGTTTTGTAGGGTTTTCGGGGATTTTTTGGTTTTTTAGGTTTGTAGTGTTTTTTTCATTTTTGGGGTTTTAAGGTTTTTAGAGTTTTTTAATGTTTCTAGAGGTATTAAGGGTTTTAAAGTTTTTAGTGGTTTATGTTTTGTATGGTTTTCTCGTGTTTTTTATGGTTTTGAGGGGTTTTAATGGTTTTTAGGGGGGTTTTCAATTTTTTTAGCGTTTTTTACATATTCATGTATTTTGGGGGGGGAGGTTGGATTTTTATTATTTTTAGGGGTTTTAGGGATTGTGAGGGTTTTTAGGGATGTTTAGGGGTTTAGGGGTTTTTTCAATTTATTAGGGTTTTGAAGTTTTTTAGAGTTTTTAACGTTTTTATGGGTTTTGAGGGTTTTTAGTTTTTTAGTGGATTAGGGATTTTATTAGCTTTTAAGGTTTTTTGGGGATTTTATGGTTTTCAGGGGGTTTTTAGGGTTTTTAGGATTTTTTATGTTCTCATGTATTTTTAGCTAATTTTTAGGATTTTATTATTTTTATGGTTTTTAAGTTTTTTAGGGATTTTGAGGGATTTTAGGGTTTTTTGGGGTTTTAGTGATTTTAGGTTTTTTCAAGTTCTTTAGGGCCTTTTGGGGTTTTTAGTTTTTATTTGTGTTTTTAGGGTTTTTAAGGTTTTTTAGAGATTTTTAACGTTTTTGGGGATTTTAAGGGATTTTATAATTTTTGTGGGTTTTTAAGTTTTTTATGGATTTTTAGGGATTTTTAATGTTTCTCGAGGTTTTATGGTTTTTAGGGTTTTTTAGGGGTTTTAGGTTTTTTAGGGGTTTTTATGCTTTCATTGATTTTTCTGGTTTTTTAGAATTTTTATGGTTTTTAAGGTTATTTATGGTTTTAGGGACTTTGAGTGATTTTAAGGGGTTTTAGGGTTTTCAGGAAATTTAAAATTCTTTGGTGTTTTGTGGGTTTTTTGAGCTTTTAAGGTTTGTAGAGTTTTTTTATGATTTTAAGGAATTTAAGGGTTTTTTGAGTTTTTAGTGGATTTTAGGGGTTGTAGTATTTTTTAAGGTTTTTAGAGTTTTTAGTGGTTTTTAGATTTTTTATGGGTTTTTATGATTTTTAGCTTTTTAGGGGGTTTTCATGGTTTTTAGGGTTTTTACATTTTTTGGGATTTTTACGGGCTCTTTAGGGTTTTATGGTCGTTAGGGTTTTTTAGGGTTTTAGGGATTTTCTGGGATTTCTAGGTTTTTCAGGGGTTTTAATGGTTTTAAACATTTTTTTGGGTCTTTTTGGGTTTTTAGGGGTTTTTTGAGTTTTTAGGGGTTTTAAGGTAGTTTTAGATTTTTTTAATGTTTTAGGCGTTTTTATGGTTTTTAGACTTTTTATTGATTTTTAGGGGTTTTATGGGTTTTCAGGGTTTTATGGTTTTCGAGGTTTTTTAGGGTCTAAGGGTTTTTTACATTTTCCTAGATTTTTAGGGGGTTTTAGGATTTTTATGGTTTTAGTATTTTTAGGGTTTTTGTAGATTTTAAGGGGTTTTAGGGGTTTCCAGGTGTTTTTAGGGTTTTTAGGGTCTTTTGGTTTCTCACGTTTTTTTGAGTTTTTATGGTTTTTAAGGTTTTTTTTGAGTTTTTAACATTTTTAGGGTTTTTAGAGTTTTTATTATTTTTAGGGTTATTTTGGGTTTTTTGGGTTTTTTATGGTTTTGGGGGTTTTTATGGTTTTTCAAGGGTTTAGGGTTTTTTAGGATTTTGAGAGTTTTAGGACTTTTAAGTGTTTTAGTGGTTTTTTTTTGAGTTTTTAGGGTTTTAAATATTTTTAGTATTTTTAGGGCTTTTAAGGGTTTTTATATTTCTTAGTGGGTTTTTAGGGTTTTTATGGGGTTTTAGTGTTTTTTACGGTTTTTAGGGGGTTTATGGTTTTCTAGGGTTTTTAAGGTTTTTAGGTTTTTTACATTTTCCTGTATTTTTAAGGGCTTTTTGGAATTTTTTATGGTTTTTTACATTTTCATGGATTTTAGTGATTTTTTTTGGATTTTTATGGTTGTTTTTTAGGGTTTTTAAGGATATGAGGGTTTTTCAGGGGGTTTTATGTTTTTAGGGTTTTTCATTGCTTTTAGGGTCTTTTTGTTTTTAGGTTTTTTTATGTTTTTTTTGGGGTTTTAAGGTTTTTAGAGTTTTTTAACGTTTTTAGGTATTTTTAACTGTTTTTAGAGTTTTTACTGATTTTATATGGTTTTTATGGTTTTTAGGATTTTTTAAAGTTTTTATGTTTTAGGGGTTTTTCAGGGTTTTTTGGTTTTTTATTATTCATTTATTTTTTGGGATTTTAGGATTTTTATGGTTTTTTGGGTTTTTAGGGGGGTTTTATAGATTTTAGGGGCTTTTTAGGGTTTTACGGTTTTTTAAGTTTTCTTGGATGTTTAGGGAGTTTTTAGGATTTTTATGATTTTTAGGGTTTTTTAGGGGTTTTAGTGATTTTGTGGATTTTTAGGTTTTTTAGTTGTTTTTCGGGGTTTTCAAGGTTTTTATGGTCTTTTGGGTTCTTAGGGGTTATTTTTAGTTTTTTAGGGTTTTTAAGATTTTTATAGATTTTTAACATTTATAGAGATTTAAAGGGTTTTAGAGTTTTTAGTGGGTTTCTAGAGTTTTTATGGGGTTTTAGGGTTTTTACGATTTTAGATTTTTTTATGGTTTTCCTAGGTTTTTCAATGTTTTTAGGGTCTTTTATATTTTCAATGATTTTTATGGGTTTAGGGTTTTTATGGATTTTTAGGGGTTTATTGGTTTTTAGGGGGTTTATGGTTTTATGGTTATTCAGGTTTTTTTGGGTCTTTTGGGGTTTTTTTGAGTTTTTTAGTGTTTTTATGGTTTTTTAGAAGTTCATTAAAGTTTTTAAGGGTTTTAAAGGGTTTAGAAATTTTGTGTTTTTAGGGTTTTTATGGGTTTCTAGGGTTTTTATAGTTTTCTGGGATTTTAAAGGTTTTTAGGGATTTTAATGGGTTTTAGGGTTTTTTTTGGGGGGGTGGCTTTTAGTATCTTTTAGGGTTTTTAGGGTCCTTTCGAGTTTTAAGAATTTTTTAGATTTTTAGGGTTTTAAGCTTTTTTATACTTTGTTAATATTTATAAGGGTTTTAAAGTTTTTTAGAGTTTCAATGGGTTCTTATGGGTTTTTATGGGTTTTTAGGTTTTTTTATGGTTCTTAGGGGTTTTATGGTTTTTAGGGGGTTTAGGGTGTTTTATGTTTTCAACGATTTTTAGGGATTTTTTAGGATTTTTATGGTTTTTTCAGGTTTGTAAGGTTTTTAGGTATTTTTAGGGTTTTTAGGGGTTCTAATAGGTTTTTTAGGGTTTTTTGGTTTTTAGGTCTTTAAGAGTTTTTAATGTTTTAGGGGTTTAAAGGGTTTTAATAGTTTTTAGTGGTTTCTTAGTTTTTTATGGTATTTTAGAATTATTTAATGTTTTTATGGTTTTTATGGTTTTTTAATGTTTTCAAGGATTTTTAGTGGTTTTTAGGATTTTTAATGCTTTAAAGGTTTTTCTATGGGTTTCACGGTTTTGAGGGTTTTTTCAAGGTTTTTGGGTTTTTTGGGTTTTTAGAGTTTTTAGTTTATTAGGGTTTTTATGGTTTTCTAGATTGTTTTTATGTTTTTGCTTATTTTAGGGGTTTTTAGAGGCTTTAGGGTTTTTATGGGTTAATTGGGGTTTTAAAGGTTTTTAGGGGTTTTTATGGTTTTTAGAGGTTTTTTGGGTTTTTAGGGGTTTTTTATGTTTTCAGGGATTTTTAGGGGATTTTTAGGATTTTTATGGTTTCTAGAGTTTTTAGTGTTTTTAGGGATTCTGATAATTTTTACAGGTTTTCAGGGGTTTTAGGTTTTTTGCAGGGTTTTAGGGCAAGGAATATGCGAGGGTCGGACTATTCCCCCCCCCCCCCCAAATTTATTAGAAAGAAAAAAAGAGACACAGCAGACAAGGGAGGGTAGGGGTCAAAAGACCCACACCAAAAAAACTCCTTACAACCCATGAAAAAAAGGAAAATAAAAAAAGAAAAAAAACCCAAACAGAGAACACACAACAACAAGTAGCAACCATCATCATCACTAGCATCAACCAGCATCCAGCAGCTCCCCCCCCAAAATCAGAGAATGAAGTAGGTCCAAAAGGGTCCCCATCCGCGCCATATACAGAGGTTGCATCTGTGTCTGCCGATTCCCATTCTAAGGATTCATATTGTTTAGAAAAATTCTCTTATTGATTCCTTAGCCTTTGGTTCTCCTCAGCAGGCATCACCTGCGGAGCCTTCTTTGCAGGGTTTTAGGGGTTTTTTGAGTTTTTTTGGGTTTTTAAAGGTTTTTTTTGAGTTTTTAACGTTTTAAGGGGGTTTAAGTGTTTTAAAAGTTATTAGTGGTTTTTAGTTTTTATATGGGTTTAACGGTTATTTAATGTTTTTAGAGGGTTTTATGATTTTTAGGGGGGATTTTATGAGTTTTAGGGGTTTTTAAGTTTACCGGGATTTTTATGGGTTTTAAGGATTTTTATGGATTTATGGATTTTTTGGGTTTTTTGGGATTTTGGGGTCTTTTTGGTTTTTCACTATTTGAAGGACTTTTTGGGTTCTTATTTTTTTGATTTTTTAGGTTTTTTAAGGTTTTTAGAGTTTTGTAATGTTTTTAGGGGGTTTAAGGATTTTTATAATTTTTAGTGGGTTTTCAGGGTTTTTAAAAATTTCATGGATTTAAGGGGTTCTAAGGATTTTTTGGTTTTTAAGGGTTTTTAGAGATTTTATGTATTTTTAGGGGTTTTAGGGGGTTTTAGGGTTTTTATGGTTTTTAGGGGTTTCAAGGTTTTTAGGGTCTTTTGGGTTTTGGGGGTTTTTTGGGGTTTTTCTTTGTTTTTAGGGTTTGTACATTTTTTAGATCTTTTTAACAATTTTATCGATTTTAAGGGTTTTTATTGTTTTCAAGGGGTTTTTAGGGGTATTTATGCTCTCATGGATCTTTATGGGTTTTTAGGATTTTTTTGGTTTTTAGGTTTTTTAGGGGTTTTAGGCATTTTGGGGGGTTTTAGGGGTTTTCTTGGGATTTTAGGGTTTTTACAGTTTTTCAGGGTTTTTAGGGCCTTTTTTGATTTTAAGGGTTTTTTTTTGTTTTTAGGGCTATTAAGGTTTTTAATGCTTTTAGTTGTTTTAAGAGTTTTTAGAATTTTTAGTGGTTTTTAGGGGTTTTATGTGTTGATATGGACTTTTATAGTTTTTAAGGATCTCTATGGTTTTCAGGATTTTCAACGTTTTTAGGGTTTTTATGTTTTCATAGATTTTTAAGTTTTTTACGATTTTTATGGTTTATTGGGTTTTAAGGGTTTTTTGGGATTGTGAGGGTTTTTTGGGGTTTTTTAGGGTTTTGAGATTTTTTAGTGTTTTTATGGATTTTTTGCGTCTTTTTGGGTTTTTAGGTTTTTTTTGTGTTTTTTGGGGTTTTTAAGGTTTTTATAATTTTTAATATTTTTTGGGGGTTTAATGGATTTTAGAGTTTTTAGTGGTTTTATGGTTTTTAGGGGTTTTATGGTTTTTAGGGGTTTATCAAGGATTTCAGGGGGTTTTATGTTTTCATGAAATTTTTCGGGTTTTCTATGTTTTTTATGGTTTTTATGTTTTTAAGGGATTTTAGGGATGTTGAGGGTTTTTGGGGTTTTCACTTGTTTTAGTGTTTTGAGGATTTTTTAGGGTGGTTTTGGGTGTTTTGGGTTTTTAGGGTATTTTGAGTTATTTAGGGGTTTTAAGGTTTTTTAGATTTTTTAACATTTTTAGGGGTTTTTAGAGTCTTCACGTATTTTTGGGGTTGTTATGGATATTTAAGTTTTTTTAAGGATTTTAGTAGTTTTTATGGATTTTAGGATTTTTTGTGTTTTTTGGGATTTCAACGTTTTCATGTTTTTTAGGGGATTTTACGAATTTTATGATTTTTCAAGTTTTTTGGGGTTTTAGTGATTTTTAAGGCTTTTAGGGGTTTTTAGGCTTTCTTAGAATTCTTAGGGTTTTCTAGATTTTTAGGGTCTTTTAGGTTTTGAGATTTCTTTGATTTTTTAGGTTTTTGAGGTTTTTTATAGTTTTTTAATGTTTGTAGGGGTTTAGAGGGTTTTAGAGTTTTTAGTGGAGTTTTAGGGTTTTGTGGATTTTTAATGTTTTTAGGGGTTTTATGGTTTTCAAGGTTTTTAAGGGTTTATATGTTTTCATGGATTTTTAGGGGTTTTTATAGATTTTTAGATTTTTTAGGGATTTTGAGGGTTTTAGGGGTTTTTAGGGGTTTTTAGGTATTTTAGGTGTTTTAGGGTATTTTGGGGTTTTATATGTTTTTTTGAGATTTTTAGGGTTTTAAAGGGGTTTTAGTGTTTTTTAAAAAATTTAGGGGTTTTAAGGGTTTTTACAGTTTTTGTGCATTTTAGGGTTTTATGGGTTTTTAGTGTTTTTTTTTGTTTTCAAGGATTTTTAGGGGTTCTTTAGGATTTTTATGGTTTTTTGGGTTTTTCAGGTGTTTTAGGGATTTTGAGGGTTTTATTTTTTTAGGGGTTTATGGGGTTTTAGTGTTTTAGTAGGTTTTTAGGGGTTTTTTGTGGTTTTTCAGGTTTTCAGGGGGTTCTCAAGGTTTTGGGGGTTTTTTATGTTTTCATGGATTTTTAGTGGACTTTTATGATTTTTACCATTTTTAGAGTTTTTTAGATTTTTAGGGATTTTGAGGGGGTTTAGGGTTTCTCAAAGGTTTTTTAGATTTTTTGGGGTTTTTAGGATTTTTAGGGTTTTTTAGACTTTTAGGGTTTTTTAGTTTTTTATTATTTTGATGGTTTTTATAGTTTTTAACATTTTTAGGGGTTTAAGGGATTTTAGAGTTTTTGGTGGTTTTCAGGGTTTTGAGAGTTTTTTATGTTTTCATTGATTTTTTGTGTTTTTTAGGAATTTTATGGTTTTTAGGGTCTTTAGGGATTTTAAGTATTTTGAGGATTTTTAGTGTTTTTCAGGATTTTTTTTTGGATTTTTAGGGTTTTTCATGGGGTGTTTGGTCTTTTTGGGTTTTTAGGGTTTTCTTGAGTTTTTTAGGATTTTGAAGGTTTTTTAGAGTTTTTTTAACATTGTTAGGGCATTAATGTTTTTTATAGTTTTTAGTGGTTTTTAGGGTTTCCATGGGGTTTTAATGTTTTTAGGGGAATGTTTGGTTTTCTAGGGTTTTTTTGGGTTTTTAGGGTTTATTTCATTTTCATGGATTTTTAGGGATTTTCTAATATTTTTATGGTTTTTAGGGGTTTTAGGGTTTTTAGGGATTTGAGTATTTGGGGGGGGGGTTTGAGGTTTTCCAGGGTTTTGAGGTCTTTTTTCGTTTTTATGGAAATTTTGGACATTTTAGAGGTTTAAACTTTTTTTGGAGTTTTTTAACATTTTTAGGGGTTTTAATGGTTTATTAGATTTTTAGTGGGTTTTTTGGTTTTTTATGGGATTTTAGAGTTTTTTTATGGTTTTTAGGGGTTTTTAGTGTTTTTAGGTTTTTTAGGGTTTTTGATGTTTTCATGTATTTTTTGGGGTTTTATAATTTTCATGGATTTTAGGGTTTTTTAGGGTTTAATGATTTTTAGGTTTTTTAGGGGTTTAGGGTTTTTAGGGGTTTTTTGGGGTTTTCAGGGCTTTTAATGTCTTTTTAGGTTTTAGTGTTTTTTGAGTTTTTAGGGATTTAGAGGTTTTTAAGAGTTTTTTAATGTATTTCAGGTTTTTAAGGGGTTTTAGAGTTTTTAGTGGTTTTTGGGTCTTTCAAGGGGTTTTTTAAGGTTTTTAAGGTTCTTTATGGTTTTTAGGGGTTTTTACGGTTTTTACGGTTTTTACGTTTCCATGGATTTTTATGGGTTTTTAGGGATATGAAGGCACATGGTTTATGGGTTTTTTAGGTTTTTTATGGTTTTAAGTGGTTTTAGGGATTTTTAGGATTTTTAGGGATTTTTAGGGTTTTTTAGGTTTTTAGGGGTTTTCTAAGTTTTTAAGGTCTTTTGTGTTTTTAAGGTTATTTCGAGTTTTTTTGGGTTTTAAGGTTTATTAAAGTTTTTTAACGTTTTAGGGGTATTAAATATTTTTAGAGTTTTTATTGGTTTTTTAGAGGTTTCATGGGGTTTTATGGTTTTTAAGGTTTTTATGGTTTTTTGGGTTTTTTGGGTTTTTAGGGTTTTTGTGTTTTCATGGATATTTAGGGGTTTTTAAGATTTTTATGGTTTTAGGGTTTTTTAGTGTTTTGGTACATTTATAGGGGTTTTATGAGTTTTTAGGGATTTTAAGGTTTTTTAGGGTTTTAGGGTCTTTTGGGTTTGTAGGTTTTTTTTAGTTTTCAGGGTTTTAATGTTTTTTAGAGTTTTTAACATTTTTAGGGGTTTTAATGGTTTTTTGAGATTTTCGTGTGTTTTAAGAGTTTTTATGGTGTTTTATATTTTTCTAAGGTTTTTAGTTTTTTATTTTTTTAGGGGTTTTTTAGTGTTTTAGGGTTTTTTGTGTTTTCATGGATTGTTAGAGGTTTTTCGGATTTTTATACTTTATAGGGTTTTTAGGTTTTTTAGGGATTTTTCATGGTTTTTTGGGTTTTTCGGGGGTTTTTAGGGGTTTTTAGGGTTTAGGGTCCTTTTGGATTTTTAGTATTTTTTGAGTATTTAGGGTTTTTAAGTTTTTTAAGTCTTTTAATGTTTTTAGGGTTTTAAGGGTTTTAGATTTTTTATTGGGTTTTAGGGTTTTAGTGGGTTTGTAGGGGTTTTATGGGGGTTTTATGGTTTTTAGGTGTTTTTCTGGGTTTTTAAAGGTTTTTTACATTTTCATGGATTTTTTAGGGTTTAATAGGATTTTATGGTTTTTAGGGTTTTTATGGGATTTTGGGATTTTGGAGGGTTTTATGTTTTTTCAGGGGCTTTTAGGTCTTTTAGGGCTATTTAATGCTTTAGAATCTTTTGGGTTTCTAGGGGTTTTTTTAGTTTTATTGGGTTTTTAATATTTTTTAGAGATTTTCAACCTTCTTAGGTTTTTAAAGTATTTTTAGAGTTTTTAGTGGATTTTAGGGATTTTATGAGTTTTTAGGGTTTAAAGGTTTTTAGGGGTTTTATGGTTTTAAGGGGTTTTTGGGGTTTTTTATGTTTTCATCATTTTTAGGGTTTTTTTATTTTTATGGTTCTTAGTTTTTTATATATTTTGAGGGTTTTAAGGGGTTTTCAAGGGTTTTAGGGATTTTAGGATTTTCTAGGGTTTTAGGGTGTTTTGGGGTTTTTAGGGTTTTTTTAGTTTTTTAGGGGTTTTATATTTTTTTAGAGTTTTTAATGTTTTCAATGGTTTTAAAGGTTTTTTTGAGTTTTAGTGGGTTTTTAGGGTTTCTATTGGTTTTGAAGGGTTTCAAGATTTTTACGGGGTTTTATGGGTTTTAAGGGTTTTTAGGGTTTTTTACATTTTCGTAGATTTTTAAGGGTTTTATAAGATTTTTATTATTTTGGGTTTTTAGGTTTTTTTGGAATTCTTGACGATTTTTAAGGGTTTTTAGAGAGTTTTACATTTTTAGGGTATTTTAGGGTCTTTTGGGTTTGTAGGGTTTTTTGATTTATTTAGTGTTTTTATGGGGTTTTAGAGTTTTTTTAGGGTTTTTGGGGATTTAATGGTTTTTATAGTTTTTAGTGGGTTTTTAGGGTTTGTATGGTTTTAGGGTTTTTAATATTTTTATGGGATTTTATGGTTCTTTGGGGGGATTTCAGGGTTTTTTGGTTTTTTAGGTTTTCATGGATTTTTAAGAGTTTTTTAGGTTTTTTATGGTTTTTATGGTTTTTACTGTTTTTAGGTATTTTATGGTTTTTAGGATTTCTGAGGGGTTTTTTGGGTTTTAGGGTCTTTCATGGGTTTTAGTGTCTTTTTGGGTTTTTTTGATTTTTTTGGGTTTTTTATGTTTTTAGAGTTTATAACATTTTTTGGGGTTTAAATGGATTTTAGAGTTTTTAGTGTTTTTTGTAGGGTATTTATGGGTTTTTAGGGTTTTTTAAGTTTTTAGAGGATTTTATGGTTTGCGGGGGTTTTCAGGGTTTTTAAGGTTTTCTACGTTTTCAAGGATTTTTAGGGGATAATAGGAATTGTATGATTTTTAGTCTTTTTAGGGTTTTTAGGTATTTTTAACAATTTAGTTTTTTCAGGGGTTTTAAGGTTTTTAAGGTTTTTAGGGGTTTTATGGGTTTTGGGGTTTTTAGGGGTTTTGTTGAGTTTTTAAGGGTTTTATCATTTTTTAGAGTTTTCAAACATTGTTTGGGGTTTTAATGGGTTTTAGATTTTTTAAGTGGTTTTAGGGTTTTGATTTTTTTTTTGGGTTTTTTAGGGTTTTTAGGGGTTTTATGGGTTTCAGGGGGTTTTCAGGGTTTTTAATTTATCATGGGGTTTTAGAGGTGTTTTTGGATTTTAATGGTTTTTAGGGGGTGTTTGGGTTTCTATGTATTTTGATTGTTTTTGGGGGTTTTTTCATTTTCATGGATTTTTAGGGGATTTTTAGAATTTTTTTTGTTTTTAGAGTTTTTCTAGGTCTTAGGGATTTTAAGGATTTTTAGGGGGTTTTAGGGTTTTAGGATCATTTTGGGTTTTTAGAGTATTTAGTGTATTTTAACATTTTTAGGGATTTTATATTTTTAGTGGGTTTTAGGGTTTTTTTGGTTTTTAATGGTTTTTAGGGGTTTTTACGTTTTTTATTTTTTTAGTATTTTTTAGGGTTTTTAGGGATTTTTATGGTTATTGAGTTTTTCATGGGTTTTTTGAGTTTTAGTTTTTACAGGGTCTTTTTGGGATTTTGGGGGGGGGGGGTTCAGTTTTTTAGGGTTTTTAATGTTTTTAGAGTTTTTTAACACGTTTATGGGTTTCAAGGGTTTTTATAGTTTTATTGTTTTTTAGGATTTTTATTGTTTTTTGGGTTTTTATGGTTTTTAGGTGTTTTATTGTTTTAAGGGGTTTTGCAAGGTTTTTAGGTCTTTTGGGGGTTTTTTATGGATTTTAGGGATTATAGGGTATTTAGGGATTTTGATGGGTTTTTTGGCGTTTTTAGGGTATTTCCGGGGGTTTAGGGTCATTTTGGGTTTTTAAGGTCTTTTTTGGGTTTTTAGGGTTTTTTTGAGTTTTTAAGGGGTTTATGGGTTTTTTGATTATTTTAACTTTTTAAAGGGTTTTAAGGGGTTTTAGAGTTTTTAGGGGTTTTTAGGATTTTTATGGGTTTTGGGGTTTTTTAAGGTTTTTAGGGGTTTTATTATTTTTAGGGGTTTTCAGGAGGGGTTTAAGGCTTTTAACTATTTTAATGGTTTTTATGGGTTTTTTGGTTTTTAAGGATTTAAGGGGTTTTTATGGTTTTTGGGGCTTTTAGGGTTTTTCATGTTTTCATGGACTTTTAGGGGTTTTTAGGATGTTTATGGTTTTGACGGGTTTTTCATATTTTATGGGTTTTAGGGTTTTTTCCTAGGTTTTTAGGGTTTTTAGGGGTTTTTAGGGTTTTTTTGGTATTTTTGGGTTTTTATATTTTTTGTTGAGTTTTTAGGGTTTTTAAAGTTTTTTTGAGTTTTTTAATATTTTTAAAGATTTAAAGAATTTTTAGAGTTTTTATTGGGTTTTTAGTTTTTTTTATGTTTTTAGGGGGTTTTATGGTTTTTAGGGGGTGTTGACACTTTGTTCCATCACATCTATAAAAAAAAGTGACAAAGGGAAATGCCTTAGAAAAAAGAGGAGAAAATAGATGGAAAATCTAAAGATTTTCAAAGGGTCAAATTTGAAATCACCCTAGTTGAGCCAAGTACCATCAGTGTGCAGCCACTTGCGTGCCACAATATTGGCACGCAACCCACTTGCCCAACCAAACTCCATTCACCCAGGGTCCTATTTTTGCCTATAAATAGACCCTTGGGGTCTTTATGTGTATGAAAAAATTTCCCTAAAGTCCAATTTTTTCTCCAGTCTCCCTAGTGCTTCGCCCAAGTCTTTTAAAACCATCAAGGTAGTTCTTTAGCACCTAGGGTAGAGGAATTAAAGGTAGATCATAGGACTTAAGTCCCTTCTGTGTTTAAAATCTATAAGACTTGAGCATGTGAAGCGCCCAACCTCCCTAAATCAGAAACACTTGTGAAACACCCATTCTTCCCAAAGGAACTTGAGCGCCCCACTTCTGGGAATACCTGTGAATACTTTTGAAGGCTTTAGTCAACTATCACCCAAGTTTTAACATCCAGTTTTTTCATCACTTAAGTAAACATCAGGTCGCCCAGGCCTACCTGTGTTCTTATATCTACTTAGGCTCCCCTTTTTTGTTCTCCTTATCCCTTTAGCCTATACAAGCCTTCTTCAAAGTCATTCATGTAAAGGATTCCTCTTCATTGGCTCCCTTGTCTGAACGGTATAATGTTGAAACCTCCACCAAAACCTCATGACTTATCAAACCTTTGGGAAGGGAACATCAGCCTGTCTTCTATTTGGGTTTGTATATCTATAGTCAGAGATTTCCCACATTTGTCTTCTAAGGGATTCAATATCCTTGGTATAATTATAGGTTTGTATAACTACAGTCACATGGATCTTTACCCTAGAGATAGTGTTGGGAAGTTCCCGGTCTTGGATTTTGATGATGGGACTCTATCTTCACTTTTTTGTCTCTAAGACCTAGAGCCTCCAGTTCCCAATAGGGAGGGTAAGGGTCACACTTTCTTTTCCATTAAACAAAGGAAAAGTCTCCCTCATCTCCTTGGATCCACTTAGGGTAGTCCTCCTAGAGTAATCCCCTAGCCTTTCGGGCTAGATACAATTACCTTCAATTTTATTTCACATTGAAGGGTTGATTTCTCTACGCCCTCACCCACCTTCACCACAGCTTCTTTCACCGTAGGTCCACCTCTTCCATCAGCAGAAGAGAGAGTGTGTGGTTTTTTGAATCTTTCACATCCTCTTATTTCTCACATCGAGTATGAATCACATGGTCTTAGATATTTTTGATGATCACAACCTCCGAAAAATCCACCAATCATGAACTACGAGAACTTTTATTTCCACCGTAATTGGGATATATAGGAAGCCTTCATCAGGGACCGAGCTCACTAGATATCCTCTTCATAAATCCTACCCTAATTTCCTTAATCTAGGCATCCTCATTTGGAGTAAACCCTGACCTATTTCTCTCAAAAAGGTCATACACCCCTGCGAGACTCATCGAACTACATTGGATTTGATTTCCATCCAAGTGGGATATGTAGGAAGCCTCCTTGAGGTTGAAAACCAATACTCCAAATCAACCCTGTTCTCCTTGAGCCATATTCCCAACATGGTCTAATCCAACTTGAAAACTCATATCCTTTCTAGGTTCCTTGGGATGCGTAGACATAAGTCTCCCACCAATATTTGACTAAGCACCTTCTGCTTAGATGTCCTTACCATATGACAATAAACTATACGGTTAGGTCATTATCACACGACCTTAAAAGGTATCATGTGTCCCATTATGTAGAACCGAACTATGAGGCTTCTAATTCCTTTAACAAGGATACATAGGTAGACCATTTGTGGGCACTATCCCAACATCAAAACAAACTTTCATATCCTTGGACAACAATAAATTCTAGAGTGCCCCACTAAGTGACTTAAAAACCAATATTATCGTAACAACAGCTAAAAGAATCTCTAAATGGTATATAAGAGGATACCATTGATATAGAACCTCTAATACATATGAATATCTCCATTAATGAAGAACCTTGAATACATATGGATGATTCTAAATTTCAAACATGTTAGTAATTGATTTCAAATTCCAAGGGAAACATATGTTATACTTGGTAAATTAATAAGTATTTATGAAAATATCTCAAATCTATAAGAGAGTCCTGGAGTAGGCAATAATTCCTCCCAAAATGGTGTGATGAGTCCAACCTCCCATCCGCTCGACTAATGTATGTTATTAAGTATCATAGGTCCAATCCTAACAAATGGCTCTCTTTGGAAAGCATGTACCTTTGGGTAAAGAACCATTGGATGTTTTCTGTTCCATAAATAAATCCAATGGAAACCTCCTAGAAGTAGTTATTCCTAACAAGAACACACGTTCTGGGGGATAAGAAACCAGAAATGGTGAAACCGACATGAATCCTTAACCAAGTTGATAGTATCACCCATCTATTATCACCCTATCAATTGATAAAGGAATGAAAGACAAAGGAATCAATCACGCATGTGTCCATCTAAAATACACAACTTTAATGAAATTAATTTGTTTTTATTTGTCAAATTTTCTCAAAATTCCCTTCACTCCAAATGGCTTCCTTCATGTTTACACCTATGAATGCCCCGATTGCTGCTCAAGATGGATCCTCGTCTGATGGAAGAACTTCATCACCAACTCAGCATCTTCAACATTAGGTCTCAAATGTATTGTTTCGGGAATACCATCAAAACAGTATTATCCCAACCCTGGAGGTTGCCCGACATGCTCTCTAAGTTAACAACAACCCCAGTCATCTAGTCAACGATAACTGATGGTCAAGAAGTAGATGGTACCAAACACCTTCTTCAAATGTTTCGGGTCTTATCCCTAGAACACATAAACCAGTCCCTCCCATACTATAGGGTGGTGGATCAGGAGGTCACTCATGGTCTCAACTTGAAGACATAAGGGTCCTTCTTGAGGGCCCCCACCAACAATTTCCACCAATAGAATCATGCGGCAGTGAACCCCCAACATGATGGGGGTGTTTCCATTGGTTGTTTAGCCTAGGTCTCTCATAACTGAGCACACAAGACGAACCATAAGGGACAACATCTATCCAATAGGGAGAAGGTTATTACATGTTCCCCCTCTGGATAAGTCCATCAACCTAACTTGGTGGAAAATAACAAACTGGCACATACACCCATCCTCCATAATTTCGAGCAGACTTGTCTGGTGGCGCCCAACCCATATTATTGTTTAAATCCAGTTGAGTACCATGATAAGGCACATAAAACTTCTTATAAACTATCAACTAGTTAGCACACTCATCTGGATGCGTTCAAAGAAGCCCGCCAATCAAATATGGTGACAACTTGTAAGCATGAACATACACCTCATGCACTCACCAATACTTCCATTAGTCTCATCTTTAAGTATTGAAAGAATTCCATCAAACATGCTTAGAAGAAAATAGACAACAGGCACATACACCTACCAGCATCCATCAAGCCTGCCAACAGTCTAATTTGAAAGAACCCAGAGAAGTCAGTCGGAAAGCTCCAATGAAAAACTTGGGGCAGACTCAACTCTCTTCCCCCACACATGAGTACTGTAAGTATCCACTGACAGTAAAGGGAGTACAAGAGCAAGTACATAGAACTACTCTAGATACATAACGAACATATATTCCCGCTCTGTTCACTAGATTCACCAAACACAATTTAGCAATGGTGAAAGGGTAGACACAAATCCCTACCCATATTCTGGAATCCTTCCAGAATATCATAACAGAAACTTCAGTAGTACCAGGGGAACATGCACATAATTCTGTCCCCACACCTAGGATGACTCGTTGACATTCCATCCTAGAGCATATACATTACCTTTGTTTCATTCTAGGAGGGTTATGGGGCATACTCCCCCATATCATACAGACATCCAGATCAAGAAAATACACCCTTTCCAATTGGAGATAATAAGCTTATTCTGATGACCACTCCAAGTTAGGAACATACATCTACCCATGATAACCACTTCTCCTAGCAAGTGGCACCAACTATGTGTAAAATATAATATAATAAAAAGTCTCTCTAAGGAAATTTAAAAAATAAAGAGTCAATCTATGATATAGATCCTATTAATGTCGGAGTTCTTGAATCCCTTGTACATTTATCTGTTGCAACTCAAGATCCTATCCTCCCATTACCAAATTATGGGAGTAGTAGTAATTATGAAGTTTTTCATCGAACACTTCATCATGAATGCTTGATTCATGAAAATTCGGTCAATATAGGGAACCTATACTTGGATGAGAGCCACAGAAACCCTCCATATGGCAAGAAGACTAAAGAGCAAGAGTATTTGTCCCTTTCTGTAATCCACCATGGTGGTCCTACCCATGATGGAATTCACTGCAAAAGTTCTCTCTACAGTAGTGTTTCTCATTGTCAAGATAATTCTATAATTGAAAATTTAGTGATGATAAATCCCTCTTATCTTGAGGAACTTTCCAACATAAGTCCAGTCATGTCTGATGCCTTCTAATTAACTGGTGAAATACTTTCTCAACCTAAAGATAGCCCAAGGTGATGGTTATTCTCTGAACCTCCCTTGGGTTATTTTCCTTCGAATATGGAAAAGGAAAATACAAATGATCATATTATTTATGATAGAATAATTGATGAGTGTCCCCTTTAGTCGGACCAAGTTGAGAGACCTCTAGAAAAAGATAAGGAGGATATGTTAAATATGAAAAAACAACTAGCTAAGGGTGAAATACCAGTCATGTTCTGGCCTTTGGAAACCTCTCAATGAAACATTCTAGAATTGATGGTAGAATATAGAATTCATGATATCCACCTCAACATGTGGAAGACTCTTTCTCATCTGAAAGACCAAGTATTACCATATGATGAATATCAAAGTCATGTTAAGGTAATAGAATGGTTACAGTACCAAATATACTGGACATCTCTCTAGGTTTCCCAACATCTGAAGGTCAAGAAGCAATAAGTACCTCTTAAATGTTCATGCCTTAATGCATTAAATAAGTTGAGACAATTGATTTTGGAAACCCCATATGGTGTTCATATTATAGAATGGGGTGCACACATATCATTTCATTTCACTAAACTCCAAAATCAGCAAAACCCACCAAAAGTGGTTTCATGCAATGTTATTCCCCCAGACTGGCTACAACAAAGAAATTATATTTATAATTAAAGAAATTCTCAGTAAGAACATGCCTTGATTGGCTTTCACCAAAGTTCGGCCCAAAGAGAGCAAGCTGTTGAGATACTTTTTCATCAAATATTTGAGAACATTAAGTAGTCCTCTCTATTATAGGATGTCAACTATCAGATTACACAAATATTTGAAATAGAACAATTGTCTTTCGAAACAGGTGATTTAAGTGGTTGTTGGATAATGCACCCAGCCAATATTCAGACTAGAATTCATAAAATCAAAAGTGTAGTTGCGCTAATATCAGCCACAATAGTTTAGAAGCCACCCCAGCCTGTAGAGTTGGGGGATTGTTTAACTCAACCTTCAAATTCAATAAACAAAGTTATAAGGTTTGAAGAAGAAGAAAAAGAATATCCCCAACCTGTATGGTTGGGATAATTTTCACATCTACAATCCCCTCCTCAATGGAAGTCAGTTTTCTCCCAATTAGCGAAGAAGCCCCATAGTGAACGCACAATTAAACAATCCAAAGATTCCCTTCAAGTTAGTGTCCATCAAACAGTTCCTGATAAATCATCATATAAGAGAAAAAAGTCTCATGGAGGGAACAAAAAGAAACGATATTATAGAGATATTGATAAAATGTCGTCAATGCATTATACGTAGGATGAAGTTCTTATTCATAATATGGTACACACTGAAGAAAATGAATGAGGTGTGCATACCTAAAATCATAGGCTTACCCAGAATCTAGTTATTCCCTCAAGTAACCAACTCCTACCTATTCAAAAGGCATCTAACAAGGGGAAAGGTAATGTTCAGATCATGTCTCACTTTTCCACTAGAGAAGGTCAATATTTTTCGCTTGAAGAATGACTTTCCCAACATTAGGAGGAGATGAAGGAGTTGAAAAGACTCAATGTAGAGTTACTCCAAAACAAAATTCCTGCCAAACATGCTCCACAAGTAGATCCCAAACTTCCACATCCTATAGGAACTCCTTAGTAAACAGGGTTTATTGAAACTACAGATGTGGATAATAAATTACCTCTTTTAGGTACACTACCAGAACAGGATCAAACACATCCTAACAGGCCTGTCCCCATGGGTTATCCAAGATAAATACCAGTAGCACCACCACCAAGGGTTTTTCTAGTAGTCGTGTCAGTTCAAGATCTAGTTGTTGTACCTATACAGGTCTCAACTCATCTAGATATTCCAAAAATTCTTATGAATAAAATTGAGGCATTAGCAACTCGATTGAAAGATATGGAATAATGGCATGCACCAGTACAACCAAAAAATAAGGCTTACCTTGAATAGGTAGATATGATCCCTCCCCTACTAAACTTTGCGAATACCACATTTCTAATCTTTAATGGTTTGGGAGATCCAGAGTAACACTTAACATATTTTTTTCTCATTATGATCTCATGATGGGGACCCATAAACAACAAGAAGTAGTAAATCTCAGATTCTTTGTGTATTTATAATAGGGGACAATATTTGTCTGGTATACCAGTTTGCAGTATCGATCAATTACTGGATGGGAAGACCTCCATCAAAAATTAATTCTCTAATTCAACTCAACACTGCCGAAGACAAAAAAACTGATCTTAAAAATTGAAAAAAATGGAGAATGAAAGAGTTTCATATTTCATTGATCAATGGAAAGTATTAACAAATTCCTTAAATCTACCACTCCCTCAAGAAGATTTGCTTCAAATCTGTGTGGAAAATATGCATGATGAGTTACACACACCACTAATCCCTGTGAAATACACAGGAGGGTTTTGAGACATTGCTTCAATCGCCCAACAAGTGGATTATTCCATTGTGGAAACCAAAGATAAATCTCATGTAATCCCATCAAATATAGGAAGGAGAATAGGGAAATCAGAGGCTGCTATAGTCACAATCAATCAAGCACATGTACCTGCTTCTACTTCAATACCTTCATAATATCAAAGGGCTCTACCTTGCAAGCATCAACAGTAATGACCACCTCGTCAAGATGATTAAATAGATCAAAGGAGGAGACAATTTTAGAAGTTAAATAACAAAGTTTATTAATTTTTTAATGAACATGTTCTCTATTACTTCATTTATACTATAGAAAACAATTTATTTCAATTGTCAAGACTGAAGAAACTGAATAAAGAAGAAGATGAAGATTCTCAAATTATTATCCCTTTCATCAAATGTTGGGGTATCCCATTTAGGAGTGTTTTTTTTCAAATACCTCCTACAAAAAATGGTAAACTCTAGACAAATGAAACTAAAAATTTCATCAACCCAAGTAGCATGTGTTACTGCTATCAATACAGAGGAATAAGGTGGATGGAAATAAGTCAAAAGAAAAAATACATAGAAGTATGATGATTAGATGGTCAGAAAAATGATCAACCAAACTCGTGAAATTCATGGAACATAGTTGAAACAATGAATTGTGCTTCCTTCCACTTCTGTTGTATCAAATCTATCTTCATCAAAAGAATATTCTTCCAAAGGTCAATTCTCAAAGAAGTGACTTGATTAGAAAGATAAAGAGTAGCCAAAAGAAGAGGAGATCGTGTCAAGGTGAAAGTTGTCCTTGAATTTGGAATATTTGATTCCATCTATCTCTAAAGCACGGGAACCACACCACCAAATAGCACAACGAGAACTGACCTATCAATTAGAATCTTCACCATATAAGAATTGATCTTCGGTTCCGTTAACGTTATCCACTTAACATACCCCTATGAAAATGATGATTCTGGTTATGATAAACCTGAATTCCTTGTACCTGATTGGGGAAATATAAGAATAATTCAAGGTCAAGGATACAAGGGAAGATGTAGATATGATAAAAACCACTATTTTAACTATACCCCTTCTTGGACCGTTTATGAAGCAGAAACTTGTGGGAGAGCCCTTCGACGAGATCCGCAAGAATAAGGAAATTCTCCCACACATGATAGGATCGGGCCTAAAATTATCATTTTGGAAGATCTATTAGAGGTTAAACCATCACTCTCTTGGAAGGTAGATAAACCTAGTTAGTCTAATCTACCAAGAGTAGAAGTATTTCTGTATTCTACCCCTAAATATGATACATCTACATCTGGAGAATCAACTTCCAAGGAACCTACAAAACCGCATTTCCATGTCGGAAAATGTGTCCTTTGGACCAAAATCATGATGTTTTGAAACAAATAACCTATGTTCCAGCCAAGTTATCAATCCTGGATGCTTTTAATCTATCAAAATATCTTCGAGAAGCACTTATTGAGGCTTTGTTAATTCCTTAAGAGTTTGAAACTGAAGTTGTTATTGCTGAGGTTTATCGTATAGAGAATGATTTAGAGAATGTCATGTTGTTATATCTTTCATGGATCAAGATGAGGATGATGTTGTATATGGACACATCGGGGCCTTGTATATATCTGGAAAGGTTAATGATACATACATTCGATGAGCCTTCATTGATAATGGATCAGGAGTCAACCTCATTCCCATCCGTACACTTCGTCGATTGGGTCTTACTGATTCTAACTTATATCCTTCCACTCTGATGTTGTAAGGATATGAAAAGAATGAACAAGAACCTCTATGACAGATTATACTTATAACTCTATTTGGGGATCTTGTATCTAATTCATATTTCATGGTTTTCTGACAGGACGCAGCTTTGAACATTCTTCTTGGAAGGCCTTGACTACATCAACATGTTTCCATTCCTTCGTCATATCACCAATGTCTCAATTATTTCTTCAATGGTAAAATTGGGACATTTCACGGTGATAAGGCCCCGTTTAAAAAATGTGAATCTCAGTATATTGAGGTAGAATTATATCACACAAAGGGAACAAGGTCTGTGGAAAAATATGTACCAAGAATCAATGCTCTGAATGGTCTGGAAAAGATCCTGGATAACCCATTCAAACATCTAATTATAGATTACATGTTGCCTATCAATAGAATTGAATGGATAGACCCAAATCCAAGCAGTCATCTAATGACTTACATAATTTTAGTTGTGGCAATCGATCCTGAAAACAAGGGAGAAATTGTTGATAGTGAAAGCTTGAATGGATGTGTTTTCATCTCATCCACCAAACTTAAGAAATATTTTGCCTCATTATTCAGGCTATAATAAGTTGTCACATTAATAAAGGATGAAAAAATGTTGATTTCCAACCCATAATTCTCTCTTCAATATACTGGGAATACCATTCATCGTTAGTAGGGTCATAAATGGTTTCCTCTTCTTTAGGATTTCAAAATAATAACTCCTCCCCTAGATTTAAAAGTTTTTCTTCATCACCTAATATTCAAGAAGAAATAGAAGAAGTGACATGTGATGAATAAGAATAATAATATCTTAAGGATTCCCCTCCAACATTTGAGGAAGGCATCTCCACCACTGTGGATGATCTCCGAGAAATAAATATGGGTATAGAAGAAGATCCACGCCCAACTCTAATTGGTGCAGCCATGAGTTTCGAAGAAAAAGAGATGTATACTTCATTTCAAAAGAAACATCAAGATGTATTTGCTTGGAACTATATAAAAATGCATTGACCTCAACATAGCTACCCATCATTTGGGTTTTCCAGAAGAGCATCAAGGATTTAAGCAGGCAGTAAGAAGAACGCACCCAACTCATGCCTCCAAAATTGAAGATGAAGTCGAAAAGCTTATCACAGATAACTTTTTCAGGGAGGTACAATATTCCAAATGGACAGCCAACATTTTCCCAATGAAAAAGAAGAATGGGAAAATCATATTTTTAATTTATTTCAGAGATATTAACTGGAATTTTCCCAAGGATAACTTTCCGGTTTTGATCATAGAACTTTTTATTGATGCAACAACTGGCTAAAAATCTCTCTCCTTCATGGATGGATGCTCTGGGTATAACCAAATTTTAATATCCCCATAAGATGAGGAATATATATATTTTATATCCCCTTAAGAAGTATTTTTCTATTGGGTAATTTCATTTGGCTTAAAGATTGCTAGTGCGACATATCAACATGCCATGCACCATATCTTTAAACCCTTCTTGGGAAAATTTGTCTAGTGTTATGTGATGATCTAGTGGTAAAATATAGAAAACTTTTTGATCACCTGACTGATCTGGAGACCATATTAAGTAAACATAGGAAACAAAATTTGAATATGAATTCCTTGAAATGTACTTTTGGGATAACCTTGGAAAAATTTCTCGATTTTATGTACACCATGTGGCATCAAATTTGATAATAAGAAGAAAAAAGCAATCCTTTTCATGTTAACTCATTTAAATTTTAAATAATTAATAGGACTTCAAGGAAACTTTACCTATATTCAGCACTTTATCACCAATTTGGCAGGCAAGTGTTTACCCTTCACCATATTAATGAAGAAGGGAGTTACTTATCAATGGACATAAGACTACCAAGAGGCATTTGATACCCTCAAGAAATATCTCTTGATTCCACCAGTATTAATTCCACCTATTTAAGGAAATACACTTATTCTCTATGTGACATATTTAGAGTGATCACTAGGTGCCTTCCTTATACAAAAGAATGATGTTGGGAATGAAAATATCCTTTGTTATCTCAGTAGAACCATGATTGACATGGAGACTCAATATTCAAGTATCCAGAAGTTCTTTATGGAATTAATCTTTTTAGTTCAGAATCTAAGGAACTGGCAGCAACATCATGAGGTCCACTTGGTATCTCGCCATAACCCGCTCAAATTTTTCCTCAGTCTTCCTATGATTTTAGGATGTTTGGCATGGTAGGAAGTTATTTTTCAATAGTTCAATATCCATTTTGTGTCTCAAAAATAAAAAAAGGCCAAGAATTGGCAGAATTCCTTCCTAAAAACCCATCTGCAAAAGATACATCTTTGAATACTGAACTTTCTGATGAAGAAATCTTATATATTCAAGATAGTCACCAAACATTGGAAATGTACTTTTTTGGTGATTCCAGAAGTCCAACGGGAAGTGAATGGAAACCCCTAAACTCAATAAATTCAGGTTAGGAATTGTACTTATATCCCTAGAAAAATCAATGTTACCATATTCCTTCTTGTTATAATAAGGTGGTACCAACAATAAGGTAGAATATCAAGCTCTCATTTCAGGCCTGGAAATGAAACTCCAAGTACAAGTAAACCACCTGAAAGTGAAAGGTGATTCAAAATTAGTAATAAAACATATCAATGGGGATTACGCTATTGGAAAATAAGAATTAATCCCTTTGTGTGATTATGTTAGAGGGTTAATGGTTGAATTTCCCTCAGATCCAACATTTTCATATTCCCGTGATCACAACATTCCCAAGATGATGCATTGGCTAATATAGCCACAACCCCGACAGATCCAAATCGAGATGAGACAATCATTAGTATTTTCCATCGTCGTGTGGTTTCACCTTTTGTTCAAACTATAATGGAGGAAAATAATAAAATCATCCCTATTTATGAGCCATATGGTCATACTATAAGATGGATGATAACTATCATGGAATACCTTCAAAATGGAATACTTCTACCTGATAGAGCTAGGAAAGATAAAATTTGATGATGAGTGGTCAATTTAACTCTTTATGATTGCCCATATCAATAGAATATTCTCTACAAACGAGGCTTTGATGGAGTCCTCTTCATGTGTATTGATGGAGAATAAACTACAACTATCATAAAAGAAGTACATGCATGAGCTTGTGGTGCTCACCAGTCTGGGCATATGATTTATGATCACATCTAAAGGCTTGGATACTTCTAGCCTTCAATGACGTAGGATTGCATATATTTCACCAAGAAGTGTCACCCCTTCCAAGTGTATTCCAACTTCATTCATCAACACCTAGAGTTTCTACACAGTTAAATACTCTTGACCATTTTCTATATGAGGAATGGATGTAGTAGGAACTTATCTTGCAGCTATGGCAAAGAAGTTTAAGTTTATTCTTACTACTATTGACTTATTCTCCAAATGTACTAAGGAAATACCTCTAAAATAAGTCAGAGCTAAAATCATTATTAGCTTTGTCAAACCTAATATCATTATTAGATTTGGTGTCCCGGATACCATACTGATGGAAAACGACACCAATTTCTATTATATCGAGGTAAAGAAGTTATATCAGGAGAATAATATCAAATCCAACCATTCATCCCACTATCATGCAGCTGCCAATGGACAGATATATCCTTTCAACAAGACCCTATCAAATATACTCTATAAAATAGAGGATAAAGATAAGAAATATTTACTTGATAAACTTTTGCATGCTATATGGGATTATTAGACTATTACCTGTACTACTACTCGGGGAACTCCATATTCATTGGTGTATGGAAAAGAATCATTTTTTCTATTGAAATCCAATTTCCTTCACTCTGATTTACAATATGTGATCAGTTATCTATAGATGAGTAGTCTCAGAAGCAATTTGATGATCTAGAATGATTAGATGAAAATATATTGCATACTTCACATCATTTGGAAGTCTATTAGAATATAATATCATGATATTTTAACAAGAAAGTTCACCTCCACTCATTTCTTCAAGGATAATTGGTTTTATTTCTTAGGATCTGATGATACAAAGAAATAAGCCTCCAAATCTTGAGCCAAAGTGGGAAGGACCTTACTCTATACAGAAGGTCTACTCTAATGAAGCGTATTCCCTAATCTCAATGGATGGAGAACTTATTAAAACTCAAACCAATGCAAGATTCATGTGTAATCACACAAAGTAATGTGCTCACTACATGACTTGAAACTTCACAGTATAATGTCCTAGTTTCAAGACATTAAACTACATAACAACTATATCTGTCCATATTGCACAACATTAAAATGCATAACATCTTTTTTCTTGTCACACTATGTTAAACTGTATGACATCATTTGTCCTCACTATACGAAATTAAACTGTATAATTAACGTCTTATTCATTTAACATTAATAAATCCCATAAGATACCACAAATTGGTATTCCTTGTGGTTATTTAAAACAAATATGAGTAGCTTCCATTCATAAGAATTACTCACATCATTGCTACTCCTTATTGAAACATGATTTCCATTTCTCCATATGTTTTAATCAAATCTTCATAGAGACCTCATTTCAATAACTATTTGGGGATTGATTCTCATTCTAATGGGATATGTAGAGATTCCTAGATCTCCAATATTGGGCCCAGCCACAACCATAAATAATTTTTCCCCTTTTTATTCCGATATATAAACCAAATTTATATAGATTACTCTTCTAGGATATATGGTTTGATCTTAATACCATATTTTGTTTTAAGTTTAACCATTATTATGGAATGTGATTGAAGCCTCATCTCTCACATCAAAGTCAATTGGTGTGGGGAACGGTTTTCTCAAGAACTACGTTTGGCTTGATTCTCATTTCAATGGGATACATAGAGATGCCTATATCTCTAATCATGGTCCCAACCACAAAAAAATATCTCTTCCCCATTTAAAAAATGTGATTGACATGGGGAACATCCTCAAGAACTATGTATGGATTGATTTTTTCTTCAACAAGATATGTAGTGACACTTGGGTTCAATTCTCTAGTCCATCTACAATATTTCTTTTCACGTCAGAATCACTTCATGTCCTCGCTGCATGAATCTAAGATACACAACATAATGTCTTCACTACATAACTCTAAACTGGACAACATAATGTCCTTGCTTCACAACATTAAATGGAAAAGTACCCAAAGAACTACATATGGATTTATTCTCATTCCATTAAGATATGTAGTGAAAACTAGGCCTTAGATCCTAGTCTCATCCACGGGATAATTTTTTACCTCTATTCCTCATATAATTAAAAATCTACGTGGGGGTCTTCATTTTGGGTCCTCTCCTTAGAGAGCCCACCAAGGAAGCAAAAAATGTCCCCATTTTACATATGAGTTAGATCTATGTAAGGGAATCCAAAATCAGGGCCAATATCGATTTAAATATTTCTCTTATGCATAGAGAATCACCCCTTTAACATTTCATACTCTTAATCTTGAATACTTTTATATCTACATAATTTTCTTCAATTTCTGGTGGTATAGTTTTTGATACATGATAACCCTTTTTCTTGACTATGCAGTATGTTGCCCTAAGTGGCCTTGGATAAGTCACCTACATAATAGGCATGTTAGTCAAAAGATTCCAATGTTTGGCTATACATCATTTTCCCTAGTTGGACCTTCATAATACAACCCCCACAATAGGTTTTTTCAAAAAATGGTGACTTCGTTCTTGGTAAAAGAATCTTATGTTCCCTTCAAACTTTGATGACAATATACAAGAATCTGAATCTTAAAACGGTCATCTGTGTATATTTGTCCCATTACCTTTTTCTCGATTTGAAAGTTTCCAAGACTATGGTTTACACATTCCCTCACTCTATATGTTCAAATCATCTTGAAATAACCTTGGATCATTTGACAACATATCATCCATTATTTCCATAATATTTTAGTCCTAGTGGTATGACCTAAAACTAAAACACCATACATCCTATGTTTAGGTTATACCTTCGTAGAAATCATATTCCTCTAATTCTTTGGAAATCATGATTGGAAATAGTATTTCTATATTCAAGTATTTTTATCCATAAAAAACTCTATGCTTGGGAAAATCCGAATCTTCATAAACTTTCATTGACTTTTATCAATAAAATGTCGAATTCTTGAGAGATCTTTTACTTGAATATGCAGTATGTGCCCTCAGCGACCTTGTATAAAATTCTCCCATATAATGGTCATGTTAATCAATTAATACTAATATTTGGATATATAGAATATTCCACCAGTTGGCCTTGCATAATACCACCCCCATAATGAGTTTTTCAAATAGTGGTAACTTTGTTTTTTGGAAGAGACCTCTTTAAATTCTATTAGCCCTTTTTCCCATGTCATTCTTCGGATCTAGAAATTTCTAAACCATAGTTTACACTTCTCCCTTCCCATACCTGAATATGGTATCATGCTTCTAGAAAAATTATCAAAAAATTGGAGAATCATAAACCTTTGGTCAAAGATAAAGACCTTAAATTAAAGCCCTCTAATGTCCTTTAATCATGACTTGAAACTGCATAGCATAATTTCCTTTTTTATGACTCTAAAGTACTAATAACAATGTCAAAAATCCCGTTTATGAACAATTTTTACCATTATTTACACAACAAATTTGTGTAGGAGTGGTATCCACATTCATGGACTATGCCAATACAGATGGCCCTTTATTATTATATCTATTTCCTTGGAAAAACAACCCACTATGGTCTTGATTCACCCAAATCTTAATTTCCCTTGTCTATCAACAATAAAATGTTAAATTTTTTAGATCTCTTTTGTCTGACTATGTAGTACGTTCCCTTAGGTGGCCTTGCATAAAATTATCCTACATAACGAGCCTGTTAGTAAAAGGATACCACTATTTGGATATGAATCACATTCCCATATTGACCCTATATAATACAGACCCAATAATGGGTTTGTAAAGAAATTGTAACTTCATTCTTTTAAAAGACCTCCTCTATGTTTATACTTCATGTTTTATATTTGATGATAATAAAAATCATGACTCATGATTCCCCTTAGAAGTATCTAAAGAGCATTGGATCAATTCCTAGCCACTACGCTTTGTTTGGGAACTAATTTTAAAATTTATGGTCAAAGCTATTCGACCTTAAACACTAGCCTTATTAGTCTAATATTAATAACTCTAAAATTCCCTTAAAAATTCATGGTACTCACCAGATTGAAAACCCGAAAAGGGAAATCTTGACAAAAGTCAAAGCTTCAACTCACTAGACCAAAATTTTGAATGGTTTAAGCAATATTGAGCAATAAAAATTCAAAAGATACAAAGTTTGTGGGGGTTTTTTTAATAACCCTAGTAAAAAAAACTACGCTCACTAGGCCCATTGGCTTAGGAAAAAAAGATTGAATTTCATCCCTATCATTATAATTATGGTTATCCAATATGAAAATATCATATTATGGAAGTAAACTTTAACATTAAAATTCATACAAAGCATGGATGAAGACATGGATGATTAGAGACAAAATTCTTTTCATTTGTGAGTAAAAATCCCTAGAGTAACATTCAACAACTAAAGTCTCTCTGTCATAAATCACAAGAGGTTTTATACATAACTTATTATTTGTTTAATGTCCTCTTGAGCTCCATCATCTACCTGTTGAAGCTTAGTTAGCCAACTAGTCTCATTCTATTCAACTTGATGAAGTGCTTCCTTGGAATCCATAATGGATTTTTCACCATATTTATGGACTTATTCTACTGAATCGTGAAGTTAATCAAGATCCCCTGTAACAATATTCAACTCTTCTTGAAAAAAAAACTGTTGAAGATATTTTTCTTAAACTTTTTGATTGAGTCAAGTCAAATTTTCAATATTATTGGCCTCATCTTCGGATAATGCTACTTGGAATTCATTAATGTTGTCCAATAGACTTTCTTATACCAGATCTTATCAAAGTTTCTACACTTGATCCCTTTTTTGGATGATTTCTATCATTGCGGTATGGATTTTATAGTATTCAAAATTCCCAAATCCCAACATATTGAATAGAGATTAAATCCATGGAATTCATGAGGACAGTTTCTCAAGGGGAATTTTAGATATTTTTTTTCACATGTTCTTCCATGCCTTGTGACATGAAAGGAAAACAACCTTCTGCAACTTTGGATCTGATTAAGAATTGTTGTCGTAAGGGGGAATGTATTACGAGATTAATTCACTTAAAGAAGTACCATGTTCTACTCCTTCCTTGAAATTGGTTTCTTTACTTCCTAATGCTATTTGAGTTGATGCAGAAGCTTCACCTCCAAACCTAGCCATTCTAGTTAATAATCCGATATTTTTAATTAAAATTATAGTTAGTTTCAAAAGAATAACAAGAGTGAGCACAATCACAATATTTGTAACCCTTACCTAACAATAGGTCGACATCTTGAGAAGACTCCTCCCTAATATTCCCAAATTCAGAAATTTTGGTTGACATCTTTTGGTGGGGAATGATTTTTTTAAACTACTCGAGATTCTCCAAATGACTCTTAGGAAGATTTTATATTTCAAAGTTCACCTGATATAATGTCTTCTTAATAGTGGGATTGATAGTGATATCGATACTTCCTTTAGGAAGCATCACTGTAATAGTTTCTGTAGACTGAACTGTATATTTTAAACCGATAATTGTTAGAAAATTAATCATAATAAGATTGATAAAACGAACAATCAAAACTTATGTCCATTTGGTTCTATACAAGGACTTCAAAATCTTATAAAGTATTTGGCATATTAATGTGTTCTAATACTACTTCAAAAGACATGCCAATATTCATCATAACATCCAATGATATTCCAAATCACATGTTAGTCTCACCCATGGGAGCACATGGAGCAGTTATTTCGCAACCTTCCTCGAACAAATTTTAACCCTGAACATCTTCCTCAGTAATAGTTGTGGGGTCAACATCATTTGTCACAATATTTTAGGGTGCATTCAATAAACCTAAAGTATCATAGAGTGGAAGTCAGCTATTGTTACACAAAGTTTCTTATAAAGCACTTCTTATTTTTTATAGGTCTCCTCTCTCCTAGTATTAGGAACTAGAGCAGTTCCAGGAATAGATGTTGACTCCTCTGGCCTAAATTCTCCTTCAGTCAAAGGATCCACTTGGTTGGCAGGAATTTATGCTTGTCCAGAATCACCCTCCACAATTCCTAGAGGATCTTCAATAATTTACCTAAGATAAAAAACCAAAGTAGTTCCTATAGTTCCAACAAGTTTAAATACTTTCTATGAATAGATCAAAAATTCATGTTGTTGGGAATTCTTACCACTGCTGAGAAAACATTTAACAACATTTTTATTTCTTCAATGTTTCTATTTCTTTGATTTCTTGGGTGGAATTGCATCTTCATCTTCAAAAATATGTATTGGATACCATAATACCCCTACCATATCATCCTCCATGGCCTATTATCCTGGAGATATCTCTCCCAACTCATGGGGTGATCCAATAGCTCCAAGTGCAGTACCACCAGGGTTATACTATGGAAATGGAACTTTATTCGATTTTCCCTTAGTCAACTGCAAGTTAAAATGATATTTCCCCTGATCAATAATTATTTTACTAAATTTAAATAGAAGAGTATAAAATAATGTGAGAAAAAGAAAACTTACATCTTCAAAATCAAAAAAATCATGTCATTCTTCATCAAATGAAAGTTCAATCCCTTTAGTGGCATAATGATCTATCGTCTCTTTCACTCATTTTGTGGTGGGAATTGATTCATCAGTTGCGTTTATGAGCATCTCCAGTTCTCATATATAAGTTATTACTTTATCAGGGTTATTCTTAAAAATAATGTCACAAGAGGCTAATAGATCCCCTATTCCCAGAATATGCAACCCTTCACATAAATTTATCCATGTGGTTTCAGCATCACAATGCAAGATTTTTTATGTTTTAATTTCCTCTGGTCGTACATATTTAGAATACATTCCAGCAGGTTGTGAAGATGATCCCAAAGATTTAGATTTGAGTTTCTTCCCAATTCATGTAGTCACAGATGGTGGATCAGAAAATAGGACCCACTACTCTAATGAACGATGGTGACTAGACCGCCTCAGTAAAACCTCAGTTGGTACTAATGGTGTAGGTATCTTGATTCTGACAGGTGGATTGTATCTTGCATGAGGTCTCTTCGGTGAGCTTGGAGCCTCATCACCCCACACTATGAATCTAATGAATCGGGCTCTGATGATGAGGAATTACCTTCCAAATGAGAGGGTTCCTTTCTATGGCCTCTATTTACCCAGACCTGAGAGAAAACATGGTTTATCACCACTTTAGGGTATGATGAAACCCAGTTCTTAGCATACCAGATAGTCAATCGACTTGTTGCATCAGCGACAAGTAAATTGAATATTTCCCTGGTTTTCTCTACAGTCGTCATCAACCATAGTTGTTGGGCCACCATCAGATGTTTCTCCAATATGACATACACTGGAGGATAAATGATAATTTTTTTAGACATTTTAATTGATGTGTGAATCTATAAGGAACGTAAGACTCGCATATGATTTCCCCATTAATCCTAGTGAACAATTCTCCATCCCTGCAAGGTAACATATACGCTCTTAGCTCTAAGATGGTCATCTAGTCATCAACAAATTGCCCCATAGGATGATTCCCATAAGAAAAAATATGAAATTACTTTTACATACTTAACCGGGCCTTATTGTTGTAATCATTCAAAGACAGAGTTGAAATACCACAAAAAAGTTTTAATAGATCGTCGAAACGAACTTCCAAGGACTTGAACCTCACTCTACACAGCATATGTTCTGAAATGAGTGGTGATCCACCCCCATAAAACTTTAAATGGTCCTGATATTATAAAAGGAGACTTCCCTCTGTAGATATGAAACAAAATCCTATGTATCTTCACCAGAATATGGGTATCCAACCCTACCATACTCTTCTCTGCTAGCTTGGCCACTATAACAAAAGTTCCCAGCCTTACGCTTCCCTTAGAATCTCGGATGTGCAATAGATATACACTGGGCCACATGTCCAAGAAATCCAAAATATATGTGTTCGCAATAATTTTTTATTTAACTTCATACCCCCTCCTTTCAAACTCTCCCTTCTATAACATTGTCCAGAAAGTGTCGAGTGTACCTCTCTTTTATGTCTTTGGAAAACTTGTTGGACGAGTGAAAGTGGGACATTTCTCCTTCTTCTTCATCAGGAATATTTCCATCCAATCCTTTGGTTGAATATTTCTTCATCTGTGGAAATTATTGTGTTTGTATTCTTGAGTTTATAAAATATCTTCATTAACTCACGAACCAAGGCTAGTGTCTTTTCAGAGTCATTCCATGTCTCCTTTGGAGGAATAAATTCTTCATACACATATCTAAGTATTGGAGCTCCAGAGATCTTGTAGACATCCCAAAAACTTATGCCTACTTCTCCATGTGTCAAATGGAAGTAATTAGTATTTGGACTCCATCGGATCAACAACTCTGGCATGAAATCATCATTCCTATATACATAGGTTTTCCTGACCCATACAACTCATAAATTCTGATACCTTTTAAGTCATCCATAAACTCCGCACATGTATTTCATAACCAATATGTGAACATCCATGTGGGATTAACACCCCCTCCTGGGAGAAAATTCCAACTTTTCTTCCAGCCCTTTGATTGATCTGTTTGAGAATCTCGAAAAATGGATGAATTGCAACACAACTATAGCTCGGGTGTATGTGATTTAAAATATGGAGCACATGGGATGTGATGTATGAAATGGGACTTATCTACCATACTAATATTGATATATGTCCCCGCAATATAAATATTAGTAGATGAGAAATTGGTTTGTTCTTGAAACTAAGAAAGTGAAACATAATTCTTCAGATCTGGTATGTTGGCATCCTGTAGATGGTCATAACCATACAGAGAAAAATAAACACTCCTTGGAAAATAGAGGTGCTATTTCTTCAGATGCTTTTCCAAATCTATGAGAGTAGTGTCATAGATGTCAAATTAATCATACCCTCAAGTATGTATTCAGCACGTAATTAGAAATTCAGTGTGCACGTATAAATCCAGCACGTAAGTATGGAGCCTCATTTGTGGTGCACAAATAAAAAATGTATATAAGAAGCACGACCGATAGGAGTGTCTGAACGAAAACACTTGCATTCTGAGAGCTAGATTTCTGGAATCCTTTGTAATTTTCACTGAAGTGAAGCCTCTATATATAAGAAATAAAGACTACCCTGTGCGCTATGAACTTGTGTTCCCGTACTCTTCACACTATCAGTTTGCGCACCACATTAAACTCTTTAAATTTTTTCATAACTTTACCTCAGTATAAGACCCTCTCTTTGTTTCAGATCTAATTTTGAGGGGGGTCTTTTGTTGAAACTTAATTCTATCACATCGATAAAAAAAGTGACAAGGAGAAAATACATGGAAAATTTAAATATTTGAAAAGGGTTAAGTTTGAAATTTCCCTACTTTAGCCAAGTCATCGTCGGCACGCATCCACTTGTGTGCCACAATGTTGTCGTGCAAACCACTTGTGTGACCAAGCTTCTTCGCCCAGGGTCCTATTTTTTCCTATGAACAGACCCTTTAGGTCTTCATTTGTACGGAAAAATTTCCCTAAAGTCCAATTTCTACTCTGGTCTCCCAAGTGCTTCGACCAAGTCTTCTAAAACCTTCAAGGTAGTTTTTTAACACCTTGGGTCGAGGAATTAAAGGAGGATCATAGGAATTAAGTCTCTTTAGTGTTTGAAATCTGTAACACTTGCATGCCTAAAGTGCCAAACCTCTCTAAATCAGAAACACTTGCGCGCCACACATTCCTCCCAAAGGAACTTGAGTGCCCAACTTCTAGTAATACCTATGAATACTCTTGAAGGATTGACTCAAGTCTTGACCAAGTTTTAACATCCATATTTTTCATCACTGAAGTAAACATTAGGTCTCCCAAGCCTACCTACATGCCTATATCTACGTGCCAGATATCTACTTGGGCACCCCTCTTTGATTCACCTTATCCCTTCAGCCTATACAAGACTTCTTAAAAGTCATAAATGGGAAGGCTTCCACTTCATTGGTTCCCTTGTCAAAAATGGATTATATTGAAACCTCCACCAAAACCACTTGACTTATCAAACCTTTGGGAAGGGTATATCAGCATCTCTTCTATTTGGGTTTGTATATCTACAGTCAGAGGATTCTCACATTTGTCTTCTAAGGGAGTCAGGATCCTTAGGATGATTGTATGTTTTTATATCTACATTTACATGGATCCTTACCCTAGAGATAGTGTTGGTATGTTCCTGGTCTTGGATTCTGGGGATGGGACTCTGTCCTCCCCTTTTCGACTCTAAGACCCAGAGCCTCTAGTTCCCAATAAGGAGAGAGAGGGCCACACTTAATTTTCCATTCAAAAAAGGAAAAGTGTCCCTCCTCTCCTAGGATCCACTTAGGTCATTCCTCATAGAGTAAGCCCCTAGACTTTCAAGGAAGATCCAATGACCTTCAATTTCATTTCAAATTAAAGGGTTCATTTCTCTGCGCCCTCTCACTGTCGCCTCGACTTCTTTCATTATAGTCCTGCTCGCCCTCTTCCATCAGTGGAAGATAGAGTGTGGTTTCTTGAATCTTTCACATCCTCTTGTTTCTCACACTGAGAATGACTCACATAGGTTTAGATATTTGTGATGATCAAAACATCCGCACAATCCACCAATCTTGAACTATGATAACTATGATTCCCTCCATTATTGGGATAGGTAGGAAGCCTTCATCAAGGATTGAGATCAATGGATATCCTCTTCAGGAATCCAACCCTAATTCTCTTAATATAGGCATCCTTATTAGGAGTAAGCCCTGACCTATTTCTCTCAAAAGGTTCATTCACCATTGCGAGACTCATAAAACTACATGGGCTTGATTCCTATACAAGTGGGATATGTAGGAAGCCTCCTTGAGGTTCAAACCCAATACTCCAAATCAACCTTGTTCTCCCTAGTCCATATTACCAACAGGGTCTATTCCAACTTGGAAACTCATATCCTTTCCAAGTTCCTTGGGATGCTTAGATATAATTCCCACACTAATATTTGACTAACCCCCTTACTCGTAAATGTTCTAACCATATGAAAATAAACTGTACGGTTAGGTCCTTATCACACCACCTTAAAATGAATGATGTGTACCCCACTGAATGGATTAAAAACCAGTATTATCGTAACAATGGTTAAAAGAATCTCTAAATAGTATATAAGAGGATACCATTGATAGAGAACCTCGAATACATACGAATATCTCCATTAATGAAAAACTTGGAATACATATGGATGATTCTAAATTTGACACATGTTAATAATTGATTTCAAATTCCAATGGAAACATATGTTATACTAGGTAAATTAAAAATGATTCATGAAAATATCTCAAATATATAAGAGAGTCCCATAGTAGAAAATAATCCCACCCAAAAGGGTGTGATGAGTCCAACCTTCCATCCTCTAGACCAATGTATGTTCTTAAGTATCATAGGTCCAAACCTAAAAAATGTCTACCTTTGAAAATTTGGTCCCTTTGGATAAAGAACCATTGGATGTTTCTGGTTCGATAAATAAATCCAACGGAAATTGTATCAAAGTAATGATTCCTGACTAGAACATACGCTCTAGGGGAGACAAAATAGGAGGGTTTATGGTTTTCAGGGGTTTTTTTTTATAGTTTTAGGTTTTTTTGTCTATTTGTTGTTTTTGGGTTTTTTTTGGATTTTTATGATATCTATGGTTTTTAAGGTTTTTAGGGATTTTTCGGGGTTTTAGTAATTTAAAGGAATTTTTGTGTTTTTCATGGCTTTTAGAGTCTTTTGGATTTTTAGGTTCCTTTTTTTAGGGGTTTCTTGAGTTTTTTGGGGTTTAAAGGTTTTTTTGAGTATTTTAATTTTTTTAGGGGTTTTAAGGCCTTTTATAGTTTTTAGTGGTTTTTAGGTTTTTTATGGGTTCTTGTGATTTTTAAGGTTTTTAGGGATTTTAGGGTTTTCAGGGGTTTTTAGGGTTCTTACATTTTCATGGATTTTAGGGGGTTTTAGCATTTTTATGGGTTTTAGGGTTTTCTAGGGTTTTTAGGGATTTTGAGGGGTTTTCCAGGGCATTTAGGGTCCTTTTTTGAGTTTTTAGGGTTTAAAAGTGTTTTTAATAGTTTTTAACATTTTTATGGGTTTTATTGGGTTTTAGAGATTTTAGTGGTTTTCTAGGGTTTTTATGGGTTTCTAAGGTTTTTAGGGGTTATTATGATTTTCAGGGTTTGTTTTTTTGATTTTTAGTATTTTATACATTTTCATGGATTTTATGGGTTTTGTAGGATTTTTATCGTTTTTGGAGTTTTAGGGAATTTCAGGGTTTTTAGGGGTTTTCAAGGGTTTTTATGGTTTTTCTAGGTTTTAAGGGACATTTTGGGGTTTTAGGGTTTTTTGAGTTTTCAAGGATTATAAAGGTTTTTTTAAGTTTTTAACCTTTTTAGGGGGTTTAAGGGTTCTTAGAGTTTCTATGGGTTTTAGGGTTTTTAAGATTTTTGGGGGTTTTTGGGTTTTTGGGTTTTTTTATGTTTTCATGGATTTAAGGGGGGTTTTAGGTTTTTATGTTTTTAGTGTTCTTTAGGGGTTTTCAGGATTTTGAGGATTTTTAGGGTTTTTTTTGTTTTAGGGGTTTTTTTTAGTTTTTTGGGGTTTTAATGGTTTTAGAGTTTTTAGTGGGTTTTAAGGGTTTTATGGGGTTTTAGGGGTTTTGAAGGTTTTAAGGGGTTTTTATGGTTTTAATGAGGTATTTTAGGTTTTTTGGGATTTTTACTTTTTCACGGATTTTTAGGGGGGATTTAGATTTGTATGGTTTTAAGGGTTTTATAATTTTATGGATTTTTGATGGGTTTTTGGGTTTTTTTGGTGTTTTTAGGGTTTTCAATATTTTTAGAGTATTTTGGGTTTTTATTGCTTATTTTGAGTATTTAGGGTTTTTATGGTTTGTTATAGTTTTTAACATTTTTATGGGTTTAATTGTTTTTATAGTTTTTAGTGGGTTTTTAGTGCTTTTGTGTGTTTTTTAAGGTTTTAGGGGGTTTTATGGTATTTAGGGGTTTTTCACGGTTTTTAGGGTTTTTTACATTTTCATGGATTTTTAGGGTTTTTTTTGGATTTTTATAGTTTTTAGGGGTTTTTAGACATTTTGAGGTATTTTTAGGGATTTTTAGGGTTTTTATGATTTTCAAGGTTTTTAGGGGTTTTTGGCTATTTAGGGTTTTTTGAGTTTTTAGCATGTTTAGATTGTTTAATGTTTTTAATGTTTTTAGTGGATTTATGGGTTTTTAGAGATTTTAGTGAATTTTTAGGGTTTGTATGGGTTTTTAAGGTTTTAGGGGTTTTATGGTTTTCAGGGGTTTTCAAGATTTTTAGAGTTTTTTACATTTTTATGGATTTTTAGGGGTTCTTTTTGATTTTTATGGTTTTTATTGATTTTATGGATTTTGATGGATTTCAAGGGTTTTTAGGGGTGTTAGGGTTTTGCATGATTTTTAGGGTCTTTTGGTGTTTTAATTTTTTTATATTTTTTAACGTTTTTAGGGGTTTTAAGTGATTTAGATTTTTTAGTGGTTTGTTAGGAATTTTATGGGTTTTTAGGATTTTTAATGTTTAAAGGGATTTTATGGTTTCATGGGTTCTTAAGAGTTTATATTGTTTTTTAAATTTTAAAAGATTTTTTTTGGGGTTTTTTGGGATTTTTATGGTTTTTTGGGATTTTTATGATTTTTAGTGTTTTTTTAGTTTTTAGTGATTTTGAGGTTTTTTGGGTTTTTTCAAGGGTTTTTAGGGTTTTAGGGATTTCTCAGTGGTTTAGGGTATTTTTTCGGTTTTTAGATCCTTTTTATTCTTTTTTTATTAGGTTTTTAAGAATTTTTTTGGGTTTTTAAGTTTTTTTAGAGTTTTTAGTGGGTTTTAAGTGTTTTTATGGGTTTTTAGGGTTTTTTTAAGGTTGCTTGGGGTTTATGGTTTTTAGGGATTTTTTGGGATTTTCACATCTTCATGGATTTCTTAGGGTTTTTTAGGATTTTTAGATTTTTTTTCACGGATTTTTTTGGGGTTTTCAGGTTTTTAGGGTCGTTTTAGGGTTTTCATTTTTTTGAGTTTTTAGGGAATTTAAGGTTTCCATAGTTTTTTTAACATTTTTGGAGTTTAAATATTTTTTAGTGTTTTTAGTTGTTTTTAGGGTCTTTATGGGTTTTTAGAGTTTTGTAAGGTTTTTAGGGTTTTTATTATTTTCGGGGGGTTTAGGGTTTTTCGTGTTGTTTATGTTTTCTTGGATTTTTAGGGGGATTTATAGTTGCTAGGTTTTTTAAGGTTTTATGGAATTTTCAATGGTGTTTAGGGTTTTTTAGTGTTTTTATGTTCTCTTTTGGATTTTATGGTTTTTTTTTCATTGCTTAGAGTTTTTAATGTTTCTTAGTGTTTTTTAATGTCTTAGGTGTTTTAAGAATTTTTATAGTTTTTAGTTGGTTTTTTAGTTTTTTATGGGTTTCCATGGTTTTTTAAGCTTTCTATGGGTTTTTATGGTTTTTAGAGGGTTTTTTGGTTTTTTGGGTTTTTTAACGTTTTCAAGGATTTTTATAGGTTTTTTAGGATTTTTATGGTTTTTAGGGTTTTATGGATTTTGGGGGGTTTTCAAGGGTTTTTTGGGGTTTTTATGGTTTTTATGGTCTTTTTGGGGTTTTTAGGTTTTTTGTTCTGAGTTTTTTAGGGGTTTAAGGTTTTTTTAGAGTTTTTTTATGTTTTAGGGGTTTTAAGGCTTTTTAGAGTTTTTAGTTATTTAGGGGTTTTATGTGTTTTTCAGATTTTTTTTATTATTTTAGGGGTTTTATGGTTTTTATGGGTTATTCAGGGGTTTTAGGGTTTTTTACATTTTCGGGGATTTTTAGGGGTTTTTTGGATTTTTATGGTTTTTAGGAATTTGAGGGATTTGAGGGTTTTCAAGGATTTTGAGGGGTTTTAGGGGTTTTAGGGTCTTCTGGGTTTTAGGGGTTTTTTTTAAAAAAATCAGGGTTTTTAAGGTTTTTTAGAGTTTTAACTTTTTAGAGGTTTTATTGGTTTTTAAGAGTTTTTAATTGTTTTTATAGTTTCCAATGGTTTTTTTGGGTTTTGGGATTTTAATGTTTTCATGGATTTTTAGGGGTTTTTTATGTTTTTTATGATTTTTAGGGTTCTTTGGTTTTTTATGGATTTTCAGGATTTTTCTTGGATTTTAGTGTCTTTTGGGTTTTTATTATTTTCAAAGGGTTTTAAGGTTTTTTAGAGTTCTAATAATTTTGGGGGGTTTAAGTGTTTTTAGAGATTTTTGTGGTTTTCTAGGGCTTTTATGGTTTTTAGAGGGTTTTATGGTTTTAAGGGGGTTTTATATTTTTTTACATTTTCATAGATTTTTACGGGTTTTTTAGGATTTTTATGGGTTTTAGGGTTTTTAGGGATTTTTAGGGGTTTTAGGGTTTTTTGATTTTTTTAAAGGTTTTTAAGGTTCTTAAGGTTTTTAGAGTTTTTTAGAATTTTTCAGACTTTTAATGGTTTTTATAGTTTTTAGTGGTTTTAGGGTTTTTATTGATTTTTTGGGGGTTTTAAGTGTTTTAGGGTTTTTTACTTCTTCATGGATATTTAGGGTATTTTTAGGATTTTTATGGTTTTCAAAGGTTTTTAGGGATTATGAGGGGTTTTAGGGTTTTCAAAGTTTTTAGGGATTTTTTTCATTTTCATGGATTTTTACGGGGGTTTTAGGATTTATATGGTTTTTAAGGTTTTTGAGGTTCTTAGGGATTTTGAGGGTTTTTATGTTTTTTCAAGGTTTTAGGGTCTTTTTTAGATATTTATTGTATTTTTTGAAATTTTTATGGGTTTTAAGGGTTTTTTGGGGTTTTAATGATTTTAGGTGGTTTTAGGTTTTTAAAGGATTTTTTGGGTTTTTATTATTTTTAGGGGTTTTCAATTTTTTTGGGTTTTTTGTTTTTAAAGAATTATTAGGGTTTTTTGGATTTTTATTGTTTAAGTGTTTTTATGGTTTTTATGAATTTTTAGGGGTTTTGGGGTCTTTTGGGTTTTAGGGTTTTTCATGGTTTTTAGGTTCTTTTGTGTTTTTAGGGTTTTTTTGAGTTTTTTAGGGTTTTTAAGGTCTTTTATAGTTTTTAATGTTTTTATGGGTTTTAAGGATTTTAGAGTTTTAGTGGTTTTTAGGGTTTTTATGGATTTTTATGGTTTTAAAGTTTTTAGGAGTTTTTATGGTTTTCATGGGTTTTCAGAGTATTATGGATTTTTACATTTTCATTTTTTTAGGGATTTTTTATATTTTTATGGTTTTTAGGGGTTTTAGTTTTTAGGGGGTTTTAGGGGTTCAAAGGTTGTTTAAACGTTTTTATGGATTTTTAGGGTTTATAGAGTCATTTTGGGGTTTCAGGGTCTTTTAGGTTATTAGGTTTTTTTAGTTTTTTAGGATTTTTAAGGTTTTTTAGAGTATTTTAACTTTTTAAAGGGTTTTAACGTTTTTTATATTTTTTACTTATTTTTAAGATTTTTATAGGTTTTAGGGGTTTTTATGGTTTTTAGGGGGTCTTCAGGGTTTTTAGGATTTCTTACATTTTCCTGGATTCTTAGGGGGGTTTAGTATTTTGTGGTTTTAGGGTTTTTTAAGGATTTTAGGGATTCTAAGTATTTCTAGGGGTTTTAGGTTTTTTGGGGTTTTTAGGGTCTTTTAGTGTTTTTTTATTTTTTTTTTGAGTTTTTTAGGGTTTTAAGGTTTTTTAGAGTTTTTTAAACTTTTTTAGGGGTTTAAGGGTTTTTAGGGTTTTTAGTGGGTTTTTATTGTTCTTATGGGTTTTTATAGTTTTTATGGTTTTTAGGGGTTTTAGGATTTTTCATGTTTTCATGGATTTTTAGGGTTTTTTTAGGAATTTTATGGTTATTAGATTTTTAGATATTTTTTGGATTTTGATGGGTTTTCATGTTTTTTCTGAGAGTTTTAGTGTTTTTAGGGTTTTCAGAGATTTTAGGGTCTTTTGGGTTTTAGATTTTATGGTTTTTAGGGTTTTTAAGGGTTTTAGGTGTTTTTATAGTTTTCAAGGGGTTTAGAGGGTTTTTAGTGTTTTTAGCGGATTTTTAGGGTTTTCCTTGGTTTTTAAAAAATTTGAATGTTTTTTGGGGTTTTTATGGTATTCAGGGTGGTTTACAGGGTTTTTAGGGGTTTTAATGTTTTCATTGATATTTAGGGAATTTTTAGGATTTTTATGGTTTCTACATTTTGTTAGGGTTTTTAGGGATTTTTAGGGGTTTTAGGATTTTTAGGGGTTTTAAGGATTGTTTAGGTTTTTTAGAGTTTTTTTGGGTTTTTAGGGTCTTTTTGGAATTTTAGTGCTTCTTTGAGTTTTTTGTGGTTTTAAGGTGCTTTATAGTATTTTAAACTTTTTAGTTGTTGTAAGGGTTTTTAAATTTTTTGTGGGTTTTAAGGTTTTTAGGATTTTTTAAGGTTATTATGGGTTTTTATGGTTTTTAGGATTTTTACATTTTCATGTATTTTAGAGGGTTGTTAGGATTTTTATTGTTTTTAGGTGTTTTAGGGTTTTAGGGTTTTTAGGTATTTTGAGGGTTTTAGGGTATTTCATAGGTTTTCATGATTTTTCATAGTTTTTTGTGTATTTTGAGTTTTTAGGGTTTTTTTTGTTTTTTAACCTTTTTATGGGTTTTAATCATTTTTAAATTTTTTAGTGGTTTTTTAGGATTTTTATAGGTTTTTTAAATATTTTAGTTGTTTTTATGGTTTTTAGGGAGGATTTCACAATTTTTAGGTCTTTTTATGTTTTCTGACATTTTATGTGTTTTTTAGGATTTTTATGGTTTTTTGGGTTTTATAGGATATTTAGGGTTTTTGAGGGGGTTTCAATGGTTTTTTTTGTTTTTAGGGTATTTTTGGGTTTTTAGGGTTTTTTTGTTTTTATGGTTTTAAAGGTTTTTAGTGTTTTTTAATTTTTTTAGGGGTTTTTAGGGTTTTTACAAATTTTTATTAACTTTTAGGGATTTTATGGGATTTTATGGGTTCCTATGGTTTTTAGGGGTTTTATGGTTTTCAGGGTGTTTTCAATGTATTTTTGGTATTTTTATATTTTCAGGGATTTTCAGGGGTTTTTAGATTTTTTATATTATTTTGTGTTCTTTTGGGGTTTTCAGGATATTTTGGGTTTTTAGGGTTTTTAGGGTATTTTTGGATTTTTACGGTCTTTAAGGTTTTTTATATTTTTTTAATTCTTTTTGGATTTTTAAGGGTTTTAGAGTTTTTGGTGGGTTTTTGGGGGGTTTTATGGGTTTTTATGGTTTTTATGATTTTTAATGGTTTTTAGGATTTTTATGGTTTTAAGGGGTTTTTCATGGTTTTTAGGGTTTTTTACATTTTTGTGTATTTTTAGGGGTTTTTTAGGATTTTTATGGTTTTATGGTTTTTTATGTTTTATTGGTTTTAGGGTTTTTACATATTTTTTTGGGGTTTTCAATATTTTAAGGGTCTTTTTGGGTTTTTATCACTTTTTTTTAGTTTTTAGGGTTTTTATGGTTTGCTCCAATTTATTAACATTTTTAAGGGTTTTAATGTTTTTTAGAGTTTTTAGTGGTTTGTAGTGTTTTTAATTATTTTTAAGGTTTTAGGGCAGAAGTTATGTGAGGCCAGGCTATTTTTGACCCCCTCAGAATTTATTATGGAAAAAGAAATAGCAGACAAGGGAGGGGAGGGGTCAATCAACCCACACCCAAAAACCCTTTACAACCCAAGACAGAAAAGACCCCAAAAAAAGAAAAAACACACAAATCCAAACACAACAGCAGCTTCAGCACCTTCTCATCCAACTCCAGCATTCTTGAATTTTTAGGTGTTTTTTAGTATCTTTAATATTGTCGGCATTTTCCTGGATTGTTAGGGGGTATTTTTTGGATGTTTATTCTTTTTAGGTTTTTTTATTTTTTTTAGGTTTTTTGAAGCTTTTTAAGGATTTTAGCGGTTTTAGGGTTTTTAGGGGTTTTAGGGTCTTTTGGGATTTTACAGTATTTTAGAGTTTTTAAGGATTATTAGTTTTTTTTTAAAAAAATGGTTTTAAGGGTTTTTATAGTTTTTAGTTTTTTTTAGGTTTTTATATGTTTTTAGGGTTTTTATGGTTTTGTGGTTAAATGGGGTTTTCTAGGTATTTAAATTTTTTTACATTTTCATGGTTTTTTGGGGGTTCTAGGATTTTTTTTTGGTTTTTTGGTTTTTTAGGGTTTTAGGTATTTTGAGGGGTTTTAGGGTTTTTAGTGTTTTTCAAGGGTTTTTGGTCTTTTGGGTTTTTAGTGTTATTTCTGAGTTTTTTAGGGTTTCAAGGCTTTTTATATATTTTTAACATTTTTAGGGGTTTAAAGGGTTTTTAGAGGTTTTTATGGTTTGTAGAAGTTTTTTAGGGTTTTGGGGTTTTTTACATTTTCATGGATATTTAGGTGTTTTTTCTGTTTTTTATGATTTTTTGAATTCTTATAGATTTTGGGGATTTTGAAAAATTTTAGGTCTTTTCTAGTGTTTTTGGGGTTTTTATGTTTTTTTGGGTTTTTAGTTTTTTTCTTATTTTTATAGGGTTTTTAGATTTATTTAACATTTTTTAGGGATTAGGGGTTTTTAGAGTTTTTAGTTGTTTTTAGGGATTTTATGGGTTTTAAGGTTTTTATTGGTTTTGATGGTTTTAAGGTGATTTTCAGTGTTTTAGGGTTTTTTCATTTTTATGGATTTTTAGGGGTTTATTAGGAATTTTATGGTTTTTAGGGTTTTTTAGGGATTTTGGGGGTTTTTATGGTTTTTATGGAATTTCTGGGGTTTTAGAGTTTTTTTTTGTTTTTTTGGGTTTTAAAGGATTTTAGAGTTTTTTAACATTTTTTTGGGGTTTAAGGGTTTTTATAGGTTTTAGTTTTTTAGGATTTTTTTACCTTTTTTAGGGGTTTTAAGGTTTTTAGGGGTTTTTAGGGTTTTTTATGTTTTCAGGGATTTTTAGAAGTTTTTAGAATTTTTATGGGTTTTAGGGTTTTAAATGAAATTTTAGGGGTTTTTAGGGCCTTTCTGGGTTTTAATATTTTTTTGAGTTTTTTAGGGGTTTAAAGGATTTTTAGAGTTTTTTTATGTTTTTAGGGGTTTGAAGTGTTTTAGATTTTTAGTGGTTTTTAGGGGTTTTATGGGTTTTTGGGGGTTTTTGTAAGGTATGGGTTTTTAGGGATTTTTTGGTTTTTAGGGATTTTTATGATTTTCAGGTGTTTTAAAGTTTTTTGGGTTTTCATGGATTTTTAGGGATTTTTTTTGGATTATTGTATTTTTTATGGGTTTTAGGGTGTTTATGTATTTTGAGGGTTTTTAGTGATTTTCAAGGTTTTTAGGGTTTTTCTGAGTTATTAGGGTCTTTTGTGTTTTAAGGTTTTTTTGACATTTTTAGGGTTTTGGGTTTTTTTAATTTTTTTACCGTTTTTAGGGGTTGAACGATTTTTTAGAGTTTGTAATGGTTTTTAGGGGTTTTTATGGTTTTTATGAGTTTTATGGATTTCTAGGGTTTCTAGGGTTTTTAGGATTTTTTACATTTTCTTGGATTTTTAGGGGTTTTAGGGTTTTGAGGGGTTCTCGGGATTTTTAGGGACTTTTTGGGTTTTTAGGGTTTTTTTGAGTTTTATATGGTTTTTAAGGTTTTTAGAGTTTTTTAACTTTTTAGTGATTTTAAGGGTTTTTGGAGATTTTAGTTGATTTTTAGGGTTTTTATCGATTTTTAGGTATTTTAAGGGTTTTAAGGGTTTTTATGGTTTTCCTGGATTTTTAAGGTTTTTAGGGCATTTTACATTTTCACGGATTTTAGGGTGATTTATTTTTTTACTGTTTTTAGGGGGTTTTAGGGTTTTTGTAGGGTTTTAGCATCTTTTGAGTTTTTAGTGTTTTTTTGAGTTTTTTTGGGTTTTAAGGTTTTTAGAGTTTCTAACATTTTTAGGGGTTTAAAGGAGTTTTTGAGTTTTTAGTGGGTTTTTGGGGGTTCATAGGATTTTTTAAGGTTTTTAGGGGTTTATGGTTTCCAGGGGTTTTTATGGTTTTTTTCATTTTCATGTTTTTTTAGAGGGGTTTTTTGGATTTTTATGGTTTTTAGGGGTTTAAGGGGTTTTTTTTGGATTTTTATGGTTTTTAGGGGTATAAGGGTTTTTATGGATTTTGAGGTTTTTTGTTTAGTTTTAGGGATTTTTGAGTTTTTTAGGGTTGTTAAGGTTTTTTAGAGTTTTTTAATGTTTTGGGAGTTTTAAGGTTTTTTTATAGTTTTTAGTAGTTTTTAGGGTTTTATGGGATTTTAGGGTTTTTAAGGGTTTTGGTGTTTTTATGGTTTTCGGAGTGTTTTTAGGGTTTTTTATGTTTTCATGGATTTTTTGGGATTTTTTAAGATTTTTATGGCTTTTAAGCTTCTTAGGGTTTTTAGGGATTTTGATAGTTTTTAATATTTTTCAAGGGTTTTTAGTATTTTTCAGGGTTTTTAGGGTCTTTTAGGTTTTATGTTTTTTTTTTGTTTTTTTACGGTTTTAAAGGTTTTTTAGAGTTTTTTTAATGTTTTTAGGGTTTTAAGGGTTTTTATAGTTTTTGTGGTTTTTTATGGGTTTTAAGGATTTTTGTGTTTTTTAAGGTTTTGGGGGGTTTTATGGTTTTCAATGGTTATTCTATGTTTTTAGGGTTTTTTTACGTTTCATGGATTTTGAGGGGGTGTTTAGGATTTTTATATATATTATGGTTTTTAGGGTTTTTAGGGATTTTGAGGGGTTTTAGGTTTTTTAGGGGTTTTCAAGGTTTTTATGGTCTTTTGGGGTTTAAAAGGTTTTTAGAGTTTTTAGTGGGTTTTTATGGTTTTTATGGTTTTTAGGTGTTTTATTGTTTTTTGGGGTTTTTCAGGGTTTTTATGGTTTTTATGTTTTCATGGATTTTTAGGATTTTTTTATATTTTAAGGGTTTTTAGGGTTTTTTTATTTTTAGGGATTTAGAGCGTTTTTAGGGGGTTTAGGGTTTTTAGGGCTTTCCAGGGTTTTTTGGGTGGTTTTAATTTTTAGGGGTTTTTTAGTTTTTTAGTTTTTTAGGTTTTTATGGTTTTTAGAGTTTTTAGTGTGTTTTAGGGATTTTAGGTTTCTTTAAGGTTTTAGAGGTTTTTATGGTTTTCAGCTGGTTTTCAGGGTTTTTAGGGTTTTTACATTTTCATGGATTTTTAGGGATTTTGTTGAGTTTTTAGTGTTTTTAGGTTTTTTAGAGTTTTTTAACATTTTTGGGTTTTTTAAGAGTTTTTAGAGTTTTTGGTGGTTTTTAGGGGTTTTATGGGTTCTTAGGGTTTTTATGGTTTTTATAGGTTTTTGTTTTCAGGGGATTTTTAGGGTTTTTATAGTTTTTTTATGTTTTCATGGATCATTAGGGATTTTTTAGGGTTTTAGGGTTTTATGGATTTATAGGGTTTTTAGGGATTATGAGGGGTTTCAGGGTTTTTCAGAAGTTTTTATGGGTTTTTAGGAGTTTGTAGAGTCTTTCTGAGTTTTAAGGTGGGGTTCAGTTTTTTACGATTTTTAAGGTATTTTATATTTTGTTAATGTTTTTATGGGTTTTAAGGGTTTTATAGTTTTTAGTGGGTTCTATGGTTTTTATGGGTTTTTAGGGTTTTAGATGTTTTTATGTATTTTTAGGGTATTTCATGGCTTTTATAGTTTTTAATGTTTTCCTGGAGTTTTAGTGGTTTTTTAGAATTTTTATGTTATTTAAGTTTTGGGGGGGTCGAGTTTTAATGAATTTTTATGGTTTATGGTTTTTGGGGTTTTAGTTATTTTGAGGGGTTTTAGGGGTTTAAGTGGTTTTAGGGTTTTTAGAGGTTTTTTAGGGTTTTAAGGGTTTTAAGGTTTTTTAGAGTTTTTTAATGTTTCTAGTGGTTTTAAGGGATTTTAGAGTTTTTAGTGGGTTTTTGGGTTTTTTGGGGTTTTAGGTATTTGGGGGTTTTTATGGTTTTCATGGGTTTTTAGATTTTTGGAGGTTTTTACATTTTCAAGGAATTTTAGAGTTATTTTGGATTTTTTTTAGGATTTCTAAATTTTGGGGGGTTTTTATATTTTATTTAGGTTTTTAGGGTCTTTTGGGTTTTGAGAGTTTTTAAGGTTATTAGAGTTTTTTTTATCAATTTTAGTTCTTTTATAGGTTTTTAGAGTTTTCAGTGGTTTTAGAGTTTTTATGGGTTTTTAGGGTTTTTAAAGTTTTTTATTGGTTTTTTAGGGTTTTTAGTGTTTTTTATGTTTTCATTAATTTTTAGGGGTTTATAGGTTTTTTTATGGTTTTTAGGTCATTTAGGGATTTTGAGGGTTTTTAGGGTTTTTAGGGGTTTCTAGGGATTTTATGGATTTTTAGGGGTTTAGGGTCTTTGTTGGGTTTTAGGACTTTTTAAATTTTTTAGGTTTTTAAGGAATTTTAGAGTTTTTTAACACTTTAGGGGTTTTAATGGTTTTTAGAGGTCTTAGTTATTTTTAAGATCTTTATGGGTTTTTAAGGTTTTTAAGGTTTTTAGGGGCTTTATGGTTTCCAGGGGTGTCTAGGTTTTTTAGGGTTTTTAAGTTTTCATGTATTTTTAGGGATTTTTAGGGTTTTATAGTTTTTAGTATTTTTAGGTTTTTATGGTTTTTGTAGTGTTTTATGGTTTTGTAAGAGTTTTTATGTTTTTAGGGGTTTTCAGGTTTTTAGAGTCTTTTTGCGTTGTTAGGTTTTTTTGAGTTTTTAGTGTTTTTAGCGTTTTTTATCATTTTTAGGGGGTTTAAGGGGTTTTAGTGTTTTTAGTGGTTTTAGGGTTTTTTTTGGGATTTTAGGTTCTTTTATGGTTTTTAAGGGCTTTTATGGTTTTCAAGTGTTTTTTAGGGTTTTTATTTTTTCATGTATTTTTAGGGTATTATGGATTTTAATGGTTTTAGGGTTTTTTTGTTTTTATTGATTTTGAGGGTTTTTATGGTTTTATAGGGATTTTAGGGACTTTTGTGTTTTAGGGTTTTTTATGTATTCGAGGGTTTTTAAGTTTTTTATAGTTTTTTATCAATTTAATGGGTTTTAAGGGATTTTAGAGTTTTTAGTGGTTTTTAGGATTTTTATGGGTTTTTAGGGTTTTTAAATATTTTTAGGGGATTTTACGGTTTCATGGGGTTTTCTTGGTTTTTAGGTTTTTTTATGAATTTTGACGGTTTTTAGGGTATTCTTAGGGTTTTAGAGTTTTTGTGGTTTTTAGTGTTTTTATGGTCTTTTGGGTTTCTTGGGTCTTTTTAGTTTTTAAAGTTTTAAAGGTTTTTAGTGTTTTTTAACATTTTTAGGGGTTTAAAGGGTTTTTAGAGTTTCATTAGTTTTTATGGTGTTTTAGGGGGTTTTCATTATTTTTTACATTTTCATGGATTTTTAGGGTTTTTTATTTTTATTCATTTTAGGGTTTTTGAGGGTTTCTAGGGTTTTTAGGTGTTTAAGGGTCTTTTAGGATTTTAGGGAATTTTTTAAGTTTTTTAGGTTTTTATGGATTTGTATAGTTTTTTAACATTTTTAGGGGTTTTGAGGGTTTTTAGTGTTTTTAGTTGTTTTTTTGGGTTTTTCTAAGTTTTTATGGTTTTTTATTGTTTTTATGGTTTTCAAGGGTTTTTAAGTGTTTATAAGGTTTTTTAAATTATCATGGATTTATAGGGGTTTCTAGTATTTTTATGGATTTTATGGTCTTTTTGGGTTTTTAGGAATTTTTATGGTTTTTAGGGTTTTAGGGTTTTTTGGGTTTTAGGGTTTTTTGGGTTTTAAGGGGTTTTAAGAAGCTTTAGAGTATTTTATGTTTTTGGGGGTTTTAGGGGTTTTAGGGTTTTAGTTTTTTTAGTGTCTTTATGTGTTTTTAGAGATTTCAGGGGATTTTCAGGGGGTTTTAGGGTTTTTAATGTTTTTTATGTTTTCATGGATTTTTAGGTGTTTTAGGACTTTTATGGTTTTTAGGTATTTTAGGGTTTTTATGGATTTTTAGGGTTTTTAGGATTTTTAGAGAGTTTTTTTGTTGTTTTCAGGTTTTTAGGGTTTTTTTTGGGTTTTTTGGGTTTTTATATTTTTTTGGGGTTTTAAGGGTTTTTAGATTTTTAGCGGTTCTTTAGGGGTTTTATTGGTTTTTATGGTTGTTTATGGTTTTTAGAGGGTTTTATGGTTTTCAGGTGTGTTTATGAGTTTTTAAGGATTTTTATGTTTTCATTAATTTTAGGGGGGTTAGGATTTTTATGGTTTTTATAATTTTTTAGTTTTTTAGGGATGCTGAGGGGTTTGGGGGGTTTTTTGGGGTTTTTATGGTTTTTAGGGGGTTTCAGGGTTTTTAGGGGATTTTTGTGTTTTGAGTTTTTTTACAGTTTATATGGTTTATATATTTTTTGAAAAAAATTAGGGGTTTTTAGAGTTCTTAGCAGTTTTCTAGGGTTTTTATTGGTTTTTAGGGTTTTAAAGTTTTAAGGAGTTTTAATGGTTTTTGGGGGTTTTCATGATTTTTAAGGTTTTTTTAGGTTTTTAGGGTTAATTTTTTATCTTTTTAGGGTTTTTATGATTTTTTAGAGTTTTTAACATTTTTACGGGTTTTAAGGGTTTTTAGAGTTTTTAGTGGTTTTCAAGGTTTTTATGGGTTTTTAGGGTTTTTAAAGGTTTTTAGGGGTTTTGGGTTTTAAGGGGTTTTTTAGGGTTTTTAGGGTTTTTTAATTTTTTTTATGGTTTTTAGTTTTTCTTAGGTTTTTAGGGTTTTTAGGGGTTTTCTGGGTTTTACGGTTTTCAGGGTCAATTTGGGTTTTTATGGTTTTTTTGTGTTTTTTATGGTTTTTAAGGGTTTTTAGAGTTTTTTAACATTTTTATAGGTTTTATGGTTTTTCAGAGTTTTATGTTTTTTTTATCTTTTTAAATTTTTTAAGGTTTTTAATGTTTTTATGGTTTTTATGCATTTTTCATGGTTTTTAGGGTTTTTTGCGTCTTCATAGATTTTTAGGGGTTTTTAGTATTTTTATTATTTTTAGGGGCTTTTTAGGGTTTTCAGGGATTTTGAGAGGTTTTTATGTTTTTTATTATTTTTAGGGTCTTTTTAGGATTTTTAGGGATTTTGAGGGTTTTCAGGGTTTTTAAGGGTTTTTAGGATTTTTCAGTGTTTATAAGGTCTTTTAGGGATTTTAAGATCTTTTAGAGTTTTTTAAAAAAATTAGGGTTTTTACACGTTTTTAGAGTTTTAAGTGATTTCTAAGGGTTTAGGGGGTTTTAGGGTTTTTAAGATTTTTAGGGGGTTTTTTGGTTTTCAGTGATTTTTTAGTCTTTTATGGTTTTTTATATTTTCATGGATTTTTAGGGGTTATTCAGGGTTTTTATTGTTTTTACGGTTTTAGGGGTTTTGGTGGGTTTTTTGGGTTTTTTCAGGGGTTTTTAGGGTTATTAGGGATTTCAGGGTTTTTAGTATCTTTTTGGGTTTTTTGGGGGGGGGGGGTTAGTTTTTTAGTGTTTTTAAGGTTTTTTAGATATTTTTTTAGGTTTTTTAGAGTTTTTAAATATTTTTATGTCTTTTAAGGGGTTTTAGCATTTTTTGTGATTTTTTAGGGTTTTTAGGGTTTTTAAAGGTTTTTAGGGGGTTTTTTGTTTTCAAGAATTTTTCAGGATTTTAAGGGTTTTTTTCATGCGTTTTTAGGGGTTTTTTAGGTATTTATGGATTTAAGGTTTTTTTTATGGGATTTAGGTATTTTTAGGTTTTTTTGGGTCATTTTAGTTTTTTAGGTTTTTTTGACTTTTTAGGGGTTTTATGGTTTTTTAGAGTTTTTAAAATTTTAGGGATTTTAATTGTTTATAGAGTTTTTAATGTTTTAGGGTTTTTATTGGTTTTTATCATTTTTAAGGTTTTTAAGAGTTTCTTTGGTTTTTTAGGGTTTTCTCAGGGTTTTAGGGTTTTTACGTTATAATTTTAGAGGTTTTTATGATTTTATGGTTTTAGGGTTTTCTAAGTTTTTATGGATTTTGAGGGTTTTAGGGGTTTTCAAGGGTTTTCTGGGGTTTTTAGGGTTTTTAAGTTTTTTGGGGGTTTTTAGGGGTTGTTTTGAGTTTTTGGGGGTTTTATGGTTTTTTAACGTTTTTTTAACATTTTTAGGGATTTTAAAGCAGTTTTATAGTTTCGGTAATATTTAGAGGTTTATGGGTTTTTAAGGTTTTTAGTAGTTTTTATAGGTTTTTAGGATTTTTATGGTTTTTAGGGGTAGAGATTTTGAGGTGTTTTAGGGGATTTCAGGGGTTTTAGGGTTTTTTTGGGGTTTTCAGGGTTTTTAGGCACTTTTTTGGGTTTTAGGGTTTTTTTAGTTTTTTAGGGATTTTAAAGGTTTTTTTATATTTTAGTACTTTTGAGGGTTTTTATGGGTTTTAAAGGTTTTTATGATTTTCAGTGGTATTTCATGGTTTTTACGATTTTTTATGTTTTATGGAATTTTAGTGTATTTAGGATTTTATGGTTTTTGGAGGTGTTTAGTGATTTTTTGATTTTTTGGGGTTTTTAGGTGGATTTAGGGGTTTTCAGGGTTTTTAGGGTCTTTTGGGGTTTTATGGTTTTTTTTTGAGTTTTTAGGGGTTTTAAGGTTTTTAAGAATCTTTTAACATTTTTAGGGGTTTTAGATATTTTAGTGGTCTTTAGGATTTTTATTGATTTTTTGGTTTTTAGGGTTTTTAGAGTTTTTTACATTTTCATTGATTTTTAGGGGTTTTTAGGATTGTTATGGTTTTTAGGTTTTGTAGGGTTTTTATGGATTTTGAGGGGTTTTACAGGTTTTTAGGGGTTTTAGGGTTTTTAGGTTTTTTGGGTTTTTAGGGGTTTTCAAGGTTTTTAGAAACGATTTGGGGTTTCAGGGTTTTTTTTAGTTTTTTTTGGGTTTTTATGGATTTTTAGAGTTTAAAATGTTTTAGGGTTTTAATGGGTTTTATAGTTTATGACTCTTTTTTGGGGTTTTATAGGTTTTTATGATTTTTTTTATGGTTTTTGGTATTTTTATGGTTTTTAGGGGCTTTTAGAGTTTTATGGTTTTTTAAATTTTCATTGATTTTTAAATTTTCACTGATTTTTAGGGGTTTTTTAGGATTTAGGGTTCTAGGTTTTTTAAGGTGTTTAGGATTTAGTGGTATTTAGGGTTTTTTATATTTTTTCAGGGTATTTAGGGTCTTTTTGGGTTTCAAATATTTTTTTTTAGTTTTTTAGGGTTTTAAATTTCCTTTGAGTTTTTTAACATTTTTAAGAGTTTTAACGTTTTTTAGAGTTTTTAGAGAGTTTTTTGGGTTTTTACGGGTTTTTAGGGGTTTTATGAATTTTAGGGTTTTTTATGATTTTCAAGGAATTTTCAGGTTTTTAGGGACTTTTATATTTTCATGGAATTTTAGGGGTTTTACTATTTTTAGGTTTTTTTGGGTTTTTGGGGTCTTATTGGGACTTTCGGGTTTTTTCGAGTTTTTTATGAGTTTAAATGTTTTTATATTTTTTTATCATTTTTATGGGTTTAAGTGTTTGTTGAGTTTTTTGTGGGTTTTTTTTTAGGTTTTTAGGAATTTTAAGGTTTTTAGGTTTTTATGGATTTCAGGGGATTTTCAGAATTTTAGTGTTTTTTTACAATTTTATGGATTATTAGGGTTATTTTTGGATTTCTATGGTCTTTACGGGTTTTCTGGGTTTTTAGGGTTTTTTACATTTTCATATATTTTTAGAGCTTTTTTAGTATTTTTATGGTTTTCTGTTTTTTTTTTGGGTTTTTAGGGATTTTTAGGGGTTTAGGGTTTTTAAGGGTTTTTTAGGTTGGGTTTTTCCAGGTTTTTAGGTTCATTTTGAGGTTTTAGGGTTTTTAGAGTTTTTTTGCATTTTTTGGGGGGTTTAAAGGTTTTTTAGGTTTTTAGTGGGCTTTTTTGGGTTTTTATGGTTTTAAATATTTTTAGGGGTTTTAAGGATTTTTTTTTGGTTTTTAGGTTTTTTAGGGTTTTAGGGTCTTATTGGGTTTTTATGTTATTTTTGAGTGTTCAGAGTTTTTGAGGTTTTTAGAGTTTTTTAACATTTTTTGAGGTTTTGAGAGTTTTTAGAGATTATAGTGTTTTTAGGGTTTTCATGGGTATTTAGGGTATTTCAAAATTTTAGGGGTTTTATGGTTTTTTAGGGGTTTTATTGTTTTTTACGTTTTCATGGATTTTTAGGGGGGGTTTATGATTTTTTTGGGCTATAGGGTTTTTTGGGCTTTTTGGGATTTTGAGGGTTTTTAAATGTTTTTAGGGCAGTTTTGGGGTTTTAGGGGTATTTAGGGGTTTTAGGGTCTTTTTCTATTTTTATGGTTTTTTTAGTTTTTTAGGTTTTTTAAGGTTTTTTAGAATTATTTTACATTTTTAGGAGTTTTAAGGGTTTTTCGAGTTTTAGGAGGTTTTTAGGGTTTTTTTGGGTTTTTGGTTTTTTTATATTTTTAGTGGTTTTTATGGATTTTAGGGGTTTTTCAAGGTTTTTATGGTTTTTTACATTTTCATGGATTTTTAGGGGGTTTTAGGATTTTTATGGATTTTTGGGTTTTTTAAGATTTTAGGTATTTTGAGTGGTTTTGGTGATTTTTAGGGGTTTTAGGGTTTTAGGGTTCTCAGGGTTTTGAGGGCCTTTTTAGATTTTTAGAGGTTTATTTTGACTTTTTAGGAGTTTAAAGGGTTTTTAGAGTTTTAATGATTTTAGTGGTTTAAAAGGTTTTTAGAGTTTTTAGTGGGTTTTAGGGGTTTTACAGGTTTTTACTATTTTTAATGTTTCTAGGTGTTTTATGTTTTTAAGGAGTTTTTATGGTTTTTAGGTTATTTTAAGTTTTCATGGTTTTTTAGGAGTTTTTAGGGTTTTTAGGGTATTTTATGTTTTCAATGTTTTTAGGGTATTATGGTTTTTAGGGTTTTTAGAGTTTTTAGGGATTTTGAATGGTTTTAGGGTTTCTCTGTGGGTTTTCGGTGTTTTAGGGGTCCTTAGGTGTTTTATAGTCTTTTAGGGGTTTAGGTTTTTTGAGTTTTTTAGGGTTTGTTAATGTTTTTAAGAGTTTTTTAAAGTTTTTGTGGGTTTTAGAGTTTTTAGTGGTTTTTTAGGTTTTTAGGGGTTTGTCAGTTTTTTAGGATTTTAGGGGGTTTGTAGTTTTCAAGGGTTTTGGGGTTTTTTGATGGATATTTATGGGCTTTTTAGGATTTTTATGGATTTTTAGGTTTTTTCAGGATTTTTAGGGATTTTGAGGGTTTTTAGTGTTTTCAGGGGTTAGTAGGGGTTTAAGGGTCTTTAGGGTTTTTAGGGTCTTTTGGGTTTTTATGGGTTTTTTTAGTTTTTTAGCGTTTTCAAGATTTTTTAGATTTTTTATCATTTTTAGGGGTTTTACATTTTTTAGTGGTTTTTAGGGGTTTTATGGATTTTTATTTTTTATGATTTTCAAGGGTTTTTTTTTGGTTTTTCGTGTTTTCTACATTTTCAGGATTTTTAGGAGTATTTTATGATTTTTATGGCTTTAGTGGTTTTATGGATTTTATGGATTTTGAGGGTTTTTATGGTTTTTAAATGGTTTTTAGGCTGTTTTAGGGTTTTTTGGATCTATTTAGTTTTAGATATTATTAAAGTCTTTTCTGGGTTTTTAGGGTTTTTAGGGGGTTTGTGGTTTTTAGGGTTTTTTTAGGATTTTTGGGATTTTAGGTTTTCATTGATTTTTAAGAGTTTTTATAATATTTTCGGGTTTTTATGAATTTTGAGGGTTTTTAGTAGTCTCATTGGTTTTAGGGTTTTCATGGTTTTTAGGGTCTTTTAGGGTTATTTGGAATTTTTTAGGGTTTTCAAGGTTTTTTAAAATTTTAAACATTTTTATTGTGTTTAAGGGTTTTTAGAGTTCTAAGTGGTTTTTTGAGTTTTTATGGGTTTTTTGGGATTTCATAAGGTTTTTTGTGGGGTTTATAGTTTTCAAGGGTTATTCAGGGTTTTCAAGGTTTTTTACATGTTCATGGATTTTTAGGGGTTTTTAGGATTTTTAGGGGTTTTTAGGATTTTTATAGCTTTCTGGAATTTTTAGTGGTTTATGGATTTTTATGGTTTTTATGGGTTTTCTAGGGGTTTTAGGGTTTTTTGGGGTTTTAGGGTCTTTTGGGTTTTAGGTTATCTTCAAATTTTTAGGGTTTTTACAAGTTTTAATAGTTTTTTAACATTTTTAGGGGTTTTAGAGTGTTTAGTTGTTTTTAGGGTTTTTATGTGGTTTTAGGGTTTTTAAAGGTTTTTAGGGGTTTTTATGGTTTTTGAAGGTTTTATAGTTTTTAAGGGTTTTACATTTTAATGGATGTTTTTTTTGGGGGGGGGGGTTAGGCTTTTTTTGGGTTTCAGGGTTTTTAGAGATTTTGAGTGTTTGGGGGGGGATTTCAAGGGTTTTTATGGTTTTTATGGTTTATTTTGTATTTTTTTTTGGGTTTTTAAGTTTTTTTTGAGTTTTTTGGGTTTGTAAGGTTGGTTATAGTTTTTTAACATTTTTAGGGGTTTTAATGGTTTTTATAATTTTTAGTGGGTTTTTAGGGTTTTATGCGTTTTAGGGTTTTTTAAGGTTTTTAGGGGGTTTTGTGGTTTTTAGGGGATTTAAGGGATTTTTGGGTTTTTTAAATTTTCATTGTTTTTAACAGTTTTTAGTCTTTTTATGGGTTTAGGGGGTTTTGGTTTTGGGGGATTTTGTGGGTTTTTAGGGTTTTTAGGGTTTTTAGTGTTTTTATAGTTTTTCAGGGTTTTGAGGATCTTTTGGGTTTTTATGTGGCGTTTTGGAGTTTTTAGGGGTTTTAAGATTTTTAAGGGTTTTTAGAGTTTTTGGTGGTTTCTTAGTGTTTTTATGGGTTTTTAGGGTTTTTAGTGTTTTTATGGCTTTTCATGTTTTCTTGGGTTTTTAGTTGTTTATAAAAAATTTATGGCTTTTAGGGGTTTTTTTGTTTTTTATGATTTTTTAGTATTTTTAGGGATTTCCAGGGGTTTTTAGGGTTTTCAGGGGTTTTCAGGGTTTTTGGGGTCTTTTTGAGCTTTATGTTTTTTTTAAAGATTTGGGGTTTTAAGGGTTTTTTAATTTTTGTAACATTTTTAATGGTTTTAATGGATTTTAGAGTGTTTAGTGGGTTTTTATGGAGTTTTTTGAGTTTTATTTTTTGGGGGTTTTTATGGTTTGAGGTTTTTAACTGTTTTTAGGGGTTTTACATTTTTATGGATTTTTAGGGGTTTCAGGGGTTTATTGGGTGTTTTTGGGTTTTATGGTTTTTTTGTATTTTAAAGGTTTTTTTAGATTTTTTACATTTTTAGAGGTTTTATGGGTTTTTAGAGTTTTTCGTGGGCTTTTAGGTTTTTATGGATTTTAAGGTTTTTATGGGTTTTTATGGGTTTTTGGGATTTTTCATTGTATTGATGGTTATTTAATTTTTTAAATAGTTTTAGCGTTTTTCAGAATTTCTCTGGTTTTTAGGGGTTTTAGGGGTTTTAGGGATTTTGAGGGTTTTATGAGGTTTTAAGGTGTTTTTTGGGGTTTTCATAGTTTTTAGGGTCTTTTGAGTTTTTTTGGATTTTTTTGGGTTTTTGAGGTTTTTTAGAGTTTTTAATGTTTTAGTGGTTTAAATGGTTTTTAGAGTTTTTCGTTGTTTTTAGAGTTTTTATGCGTTTTTAAGGTTTTTAGTGCATTTATGGTTTTAAGGGGATTTTCAAGGTTTTAAGGGTTTTTTACATTTTCATGGATTTTTAGGGGTTTTGTAGGTTTTTTATGATTTTTTGGGTTTTTAGGGATTTTGAGGGTTTTAAGGGGTTTTCAGTGGTTTTTATGGCATTCAAGTTTTTTAGGGTCTTTTAGGGGGTTTTGGGTTTTTTTTTGTTTTTAGGGGTTTTAAAGTTTTTTGAGTTTTTGGACATTTTTATGGGTTCTAAGGGTTTTTAGTGTTTTTTGTGTGTTTTTAGATGTTTTACGGTTTTTGGGGATTTTTAAGGTTTTTCGGGGTTTTTATATTTTAGGGGGGCTTTTAGGGGTTTTTACATTATCATATATTTTTATGGGATTTTAGGTTTTTTTATGGTTTTTAGAGTTTTTAGGTTTTTTAGGGATTCTCATGGTTTTTAGGGTCTGTTCAGGGGTTCTTAGTGTTTTTAGGGTCTTTTGGGTTTTTAGGGTTTTTGATTTTTTTATGGTTTTCAAGGTTATTTAGAGTTTTTAAATATTTTTAGATGTTTTAAGGGTTTTTAATGTTTTTAGTGGTTTATAGGGTTCTTATATGTTTTTATGTTTTTATGGTTTTTAGGGGTTTTAATGGTTTTTAGATGTTTTTTAGGGATTTTAGGTTTTTTTTTATCTTTACATGGTTTTTTAGGGTTTTTTTTTCAGATTTTTATGTTTTTTAGGGTTTATTAGGATTTTTTGAGATTTTTTGGGTTTTTAGGGGTTTTCATGTTTTTCATCATTTTAGGGTCTTTTGGGTTTTCAGGGTTTTTTGAACTTTTTAGGGTTTTAATGTTTTTTAGTGTTTTTTAACGTTTTTGGGGGTTTTAATGTTTTTTCAGTGTTTTTTATGATTTTTAGGGTTTTTTACATTTTCATGTATTTGTAGGGTTTGTTTAGGATTTTTATGCTTCTTAGGGTTCTTTCGGGTTTTTAGGGATTTTTATGGTTTTTAGTGTTTGCCAGGGATTTCTAGGGGTTTTTAGGTCTATAGGGTTTTTAGGGTTTTTAGGGTTCTTAGGGATTTTTAAGGTTTTTAGTGTATTTCATGGGTTTCTAGGGTTTTTCAAGTCTTTTGGGGTTTTAGGGTTTTTAGGGACTTTTTGGGGTTTTAGTGTTTTTATTTCTGTTTTTAGGGTTTTATGGTATTTTAGATTTTTTAACGCTTTTTGGGGCAAGGAAGGCTCGGGTCCAGGCTATTCCTGGCACCCCCCCCCCCCAAATTTATTAAAAGAAAAGACACAAAGACCCTACAGACAAGGGAGGGGAGGGATCCACCAATCCACACCCAAAACCCCTTACGACCTCATCCCAAAGGACACAGAAAGAAAAGAAAAAGCAAAAGCAAAAACAAACAAGTCAAAAGTCCAAAAGAGAGGTCATACAAGGGGAGGATCAGTCAACATCGCCACCAAAATCCTCCAGCTCCGCATCTCGAAACCTCATGCCCACACCAAAGCTGTCACCCACATCAGTAAAACTGAAATCTGAATCATCACCCATGTCCATTGAGTCCCATCCAGGCTCAAAATCCTCCTGCATGCCAAGCCTGGATAGCAGCTTCATCCTAGCCTTCTCTTGCTCTTCAGAAATTGAAAGCCGCTCTCTCTTATTCACCCTTATATTAAGTCTAACCGCTCGTGAAGAGGCCCTAGTTGCCATGGGACATGGGAGGGCAGAGTAATCCCTCCTCCATCTTCATCTCGGAGGGGCGGAAGTGGATCCAGCTTCAGCACCTGCCTTTGCACAAGTGACACCATCACTAGTATCCGATGGTGCCGTTCCTTTCTTACATTCTTCCCCAGGAGTTTCAGCACCTCCTCTGGTTTTTTTCTCCTTTGAACTGACCATAGTAGCGTTTATCCGATGATCAACCTCAGCAAAACTCTCCCCAAGCCTCTCAGCTTCACCCTCAAGCAGGAACCTTTCCCGTTCCACCCACACCATCTCATTCAGCTTCACACAAAAATCTTCAGTAGAGGGGAAACCATGAAGAACCATAGCCCTCTATAGGTCCATGGAGGGACCGCCAGCGTCGCCGGCATTTCCCGGCAGAGGGTTAAAGAACTGGCCACTGGGAAGATCCTCAGCGCCGGTTGTGCTGGCAGAGGGAGGAGATAGCCCAGGCCCCATGTCAGGTCCCCCCACACCTGGACATCCGGACAGAACTAGAGGGGCATCACGCTAGTTCTTGTGTTGGACCCTGGGGATCCAAGTCTCTTCATCCATCATAGACCTTTACTCAGCTGAAGACAAGCTCCACTCATCTCCAGTCCTCGGGCCCTGAGCAACCACTACCACCTTCAAGACATCTGCCACCATCACAACCACCACAGCAGGCTAGACAAGGCTGCAACCTGGAAGTTGTTTGGAGCAAGCACAACACCCTTAGTTGCTGTGAAGGATCCAGTAGTGTTCTCATTAACCTTAAATTCAGATATACCATCTTTTTCTAGATCTAAAGCACAGGGATCCTCCATATTTTCTTTCCAGAGACCCACCACAGCAGCCTTCCCTAAATCTGTCTGCCTCTTAGGAGAGTCGCCACACCCGTGAACACCTTCAGCAGAATCCCGATCATCCCTCTCAGCCAGACGCACTTCCTCCTTATCAGCATTTCCTGAGACACCAGCACCTCCAGCCAGACTCACAATGAAACCACCTGAATCTATCAGGGCCACCTCTAAATCACTTCCATCCAGCAAAGTAGACGATCAAGGAACATCCGCACCCAGAGGTTGGGAGAAAACCACCCCCTTTGTCCCCTTCACCTCCACCAGAGGGAGGGTAATCTCACCAGAGGACATGCAAGCCAGAGCACCCCCCTGACAGTGCCAGAACACCCTCCAGAGTGGTCGCTATTCCCAAAACTCTAACAAGAAGAGCATAAAACTGGCCACTGCTAAAAAATAACAGGCTGTCTCCATCTGATTTATTCCCCCACTGCAATCCAGACAGCATCCACAGGAGGCTTCGAAGCATCGGTTTCAACAAAGTCCCTTGGTGCAATCGGATGACAAAGGGCCCTAGTCCTACTATCCACACAAAGGAACCTCCCCACCAAATTCCCAAGCATCGAAATAATAGAGAAATTTTGAAATAGAAGTGGAAGCTCAGGAAATCTCACCCAGGTAGCAGCAATCAGGGAACTCCGCTTCCGATGAAAGTCAAAGCTCCACCGAAAGAGGGAGAAGCGAGCACCATTGCATGACCGAGGAGCCGATGACCAGGCAAGAACCAAGTCTTCCTCTGTGGCAAAGCGAATCATGATGTGGGATCTATTTAACTGGCCCACAATCACCTGAGCCCTAAGAGTTTAAAGTGTTTTTTTATTTTTTGGGTTTTTTGGGGTTTTAGTGCTTTTTAATGTTTTTAGGGGGGTTTCTGATTTTCATGGGGTTATCAGGGTTTTTAGGATTTTTTACATTTTCATGGATTTTTAGGGGGTTTTAGGATTTTTATTGTTTGATAGGTTTTTGGGGGTTTTAGAGATTTTTTGATTCATTTGGATCATGAAAGCCTTAAATTTCATAAATCACAAGGAAAGATAAATAGGCTGCATGAAATATGGCTTGAATTCATTGAAACATTTCCTTACATCATTATGCATAAACTAGGAAAATAAAATGTTTTCACTGATGATTTTTCTAGGAGATACTCTCTTATTACTTCTATGCATGCTAAAATTCTTGGTTTTGAAATTTTGAAAAGCATGTATGAGAATGATGTGGATTTTTCTAAAATTTGTAAGTTGTGTGAAAAACATGGGAAAAGTGTTTTTTACAAACATTATGGATTTATTTTTCAAAAAAATAAATTGTGTGTTTCATCTTGTTCCATGAATGAATTGCTTGTTAGGAAAACTCATGGTGGTGGATTAATGAGGCATTTTGGGGTTGAGAAAACTTTTTCCTTGTTAATTGAACATTTTTATTGGCCTCACATGCGTATGGATGTGGTTAGTGTTTATTGAAATTATAATGTGTGTAAACATGCAAAGTTGAAAGTGCTTCAACATGGCTTATACACTGCTTTTCCCATTGCTTCTCATCCTTGGTTTGACATTTCAATAGATTTTGTGCTAGGATTTCCAAGATCACAATTAGTTAAGGATGTCATCTTTGTGGGGATGAATAGGTTTAGAAAAATGGCTCATTTTATTTCTTGGTCTAAAACCAATGTTGCAACTCATATTGTTGATTTGTTTTTCAAGAAAATTGTTACTTTTCATAGCTTACCCAAGATAATTGTAATTGATAGGGATGTCAAATTCATTAGTCACTTATGGAGGACATTGTGGAACAAACTTGGAACCAAAATTTTGTTCTCCACCACTACACACCCAAAAACAGATGGTCAAACTTTGGTGGTCAATAGAACACATTCCACATTGTTGCATGTTATCCTTATAAAAAATCTGAAACATTGGGAAAGATGCCTACCTCACATTGAGTTTGCTTATAATCGAGTGGTTCACTCAACTACTAATGATTCATCATTTGAAGTTGTGTCTAGTTTTAAGCCATTAACTCTACTCAATATTTTACCTTTTCCTACTAATAAATTTCCGAATCTTGAAGGTGAAAAGTAGAAAACGTTTGTGCAGGAGTTCCATGGAATAGTAAAGGCAAACATTGAGTGGAATAATGAACAAGTAGTGAAGTACACCAACAAAGGTCGGTGGAAATAGGTGTTTCAACCTAGAGATTGGGTGTGGGTAAACTTGAGAAAGGAGGGGTTCCCAAAGAAATGAAAATCAAAACTTCATTCAAGAGGATATGGTCTTTTCCAAGTCATAGAGAAGATTAATGATAATGCCTTCAAGATTGAGTTACCCGATAGGTATGGGAATGTTAGTGTCACATTTAATATTGTTGATCTTTCTCACTTTGAATTTTCAGATTCAAGGATGAATACTTTTGAGGAAGGAGGAGATGATGAGGATCAAGACACACATGGGCATCATGGGGTTGGAGGTGGACTTCATGAAGAGGGTGGGCACACAAGTGGACAAGACCCATTGCGTGGAATTGGGGGCCCAATGACAAGGGACTAGACCAAGAGAATGAAGGAGGACTTAAATGGATTAATCATGAAATTCCAAGAGGAGGCCTAACACCCTAGCTTGGGGGAAGCATCCAATCCTATAATTACATTAATTAAGGCCCAAAAATGATTTTAAAAATCCAACCCAAGTGGTGCTACGAATTTTCAAGCTCAACCCACCATGTAATATTCAAAGTCAAAAGGTAGTGGGCTACTTTTCTTTACTTTTCCAAAAGGGTGTTCTACTTGTCTCCTAAAGTCATGGGCAGGTGCCAAAGTTGTCAAAGTCATGATTTAGGTTTTTTGACTTTTGGAAAGTAGGAGTTATAATTTTTTATCACTCTTTGGATATAAATATCCAACCCTTATACTCTTGAAACATCATGAATGAAGGTAATGTTATTATGGTGAGTTTTGCTTGCAACCTTTGTGTTCTTGCTTAATTCTTGAATTATCAAAGGATTGGTCATCCTTTATGGCATGTTGTGGCTAGAGTCCTTAGATACAAGTTCTCTTTGGGTTCTACCTTGACCATTTCCCCCTTTCTTCTCGTTTTCACTTTCCTCACACCACCTTTATTTGTTTTCTGGCAGCAATCCAGGTGATAAACACGTGAATATTGTACAAGGTTCCTAGGACATTTACTAGTGGGTCTTGCAATGTATATCAGTTTTTTTAAACATTTTTATGGGTTTTAATGGGTTTTAGAGTTTTTAATGGTTTTTAGGGGTTTTATTGGTTTTTAGGGTGGTTAAGGTTTTAGAGGTTTTATGTTTTTTTATTGGGCTCTCATGGTTTTTATGGTTTTTGATGTTTTGATGGGGTTTTAGGATTTTTATGGGTTTTATGGTTTTTTAGGCTTTTTAAGTATTTGTGGTTTCTTTAGGGGTTTTTGGGTTTTTAGGTTTTTTAGGGTTTTTTGGGACTTTTTGGCTTTTTAGGTCATTTTGAGTTTTTTAGTGTATTAATGGTTTTTTATAGTTTTTAACGTTTTAGGGGTTTTAAGGGGTTTTGGAATTTTTAGTGGTTTTTAGGGTTTTTATGTGAATTTAGGGATTTTATGGTTTTTAGGGGTTTTCATGGTTTTCAAGGGGTTTTGAGGGGCCGTTTTTTCTGGGATTTTTTGGGGGAGATTTTAGGGTTTTGAAGGTTTTTAGGGTTTTGTAGGGATTTTGAGGATTTTTAGTGTTTTTAGGTATTTTTAGGGTTTAAAGGGTTTTTTAGGGATTTTAGGGTCTTTTGGGTTTTTTGGTTTTTTTTTTGAGTTTTTTGGGTTTTAAATGTTTTTTACAGTGTTTAACATTTTTAGAGGTTTTAAGGGTTTTGAGTGGGTTTTATGGGTTTTTACAGGTCATAAGGTTTTGTAAGGTTTTAGGGGTTTTTATGTTTTCATGGATTTTTTGGGCAAGGAAGATACAAGGGTTAGACTATTCCCAACCCCCCCAAATTTTATAAAAAAGAAGACGTGACAGACAAGGGAGGGGAGGGGTCAAACGGCCCGCACCCAAAAACCCTTAACAAACTCCAGACCCTTTCATGGATTTTTAGGGGGTTTTAGGGTATTTATGTTTTTTATGTTTTTTATTATTTTTTAGTCTTTTAGTGGGTTTTCAAGGGTTTTTAGGGTTTTTAGTTTTTTTCATGGGTTCTAGGGTCTTTTGGGGTTTTAAGATATTTTTGATTATTTAGAGTTTTTAAGGTTTTTAGAGTTTATTATTGTTTTTAGGGGTTTTAAGGGTTTTTAGAGTGGTTTTAGTCGTTTTTTAGTTTTTGGGGTTTTAAAGATTTTTAGGGGTTTATGGTTTTCAAATTTTTAAATATTTTCAGGGTTTTTTACATTTTCATGATTTTTAAGTGGTTTTTTAGGATTTTTGTGGTTTTTGGGGTTTTAGCATTTTTTAGGGATTTTGATGGGGTTTAGGGTTTTTCGGGGGGGGGGGGGGTAGAGTTTTATTTAGGGTTTTTAGGGTTTTTAGGGTCTTTTGGGGGGGTTTAGGGTCTTTTTGAGTTTTTTCATGTTTTCAAGGGTTTTTTGAGTTTTTTAAAGTTTTTAGGCAAAGAAGGATCGGGTCCAGGCTATTCTTGGCACCCCCCAAAATTTATTAAACAAAAAGACACAAACACTGAAGACAAGGGAGGGGAGGGGTCAATCAACCCACACCCGAAAACCCCTTACAACGCACACAAAAAGAAAATCAAAAAAGAAAGCAAAAGGAAATGGCACACAAAACCAAGCAGCAACCACCACTATCCAGCATCAACCAGCCTCCAGCATCTCACAGCTTCCCAACAACCAGCATCCAAACTCAGAACGACCAGCATCCAGCACCAGCATCCAGTAGCACCACATCCAATCTACATAGCAACACAGCAGCAGCAACACATCCAAACCAACCAGCCCCAACAACCAATAACACAAACTCCGACATCACAGCCAAACACATGCAGCAGAATCAAACCATAGCACAAGCACCACAAACAAACGCAGCCATCATCACCTTCCAACAAACAACAACCATCAAAAAGAAGCACAACAACAAACTCATCCGCAACAGTAGAAAAAACCAAACAACCACACATCATCCAGCATTCAGCAGCAACCAGCAACTCACACCCAACCAATGAACCGCATCTAATCTCACAAGGTCCAGCACCCAGTACCTTGTCACCAAGAACTTCCCTCTCCAGCAGCATAGAACCAACAACATCAACAGAACAAGATTCAGCGCCACCCAGCAGAACCGATAGCCAGCATCCACATCGAAACCAAAATAGCAGCCAAAACGCAGCACCTAACCTGCCCCCCAATAGCAGCTTGGGGGGATTAACGTTTATAGGGATTTTACGGATTTTAGAGTATTTAGGGGGTTTTTTAGTTTTTATGGGTTTTTAAGGTTTTTAGATGATATTTAGGATTTTTATGGTTTTTAGGATTTTTTTTATAGTTTTTTCATGGGTTTTAGGTGTTTTCAGGGTTTTTAGGGTCTTTGGGGGGGGGGGGGTTTAGGGTATTTTTTGATTTTTTAGGGGTTTCAAGGTTTTTTTTAGTTTTTAACATTTTTAGGAGGTTAAAGGGTTTTTATAGTTTTTTGTGGTTCTTTAGGGTTTTATGGGGTTTTATGGTTTTTTAAGGTTTTTAGATTTTTTATGGTTTTTAGGTGTTTTTCAGGGTTTTGGGGGTTTTTTTTTTATGTTTTAGGGATTTTTAGTTTTCTTATTTTTATTGTTTTTAAGGATTTTGAGGGTTTTTTCATTTTAGGTTCTTTTTTCTTTTTTTGGTTTTTTTATTTTTTAGGGTTTTTAATATTTTTAGAGTTTTTTAACATTTTTAGGTGTTTTGAAGATTTTTTGAGTATTTGGGGGGGGGGGCCTATTTTGGGTTTTTAGGGTGTTTTAAGGATTTTAGGGGTTTTTATGGTTTTTTATGTTTTCATGGATTTTTAGGGGTATTTTATAAATTTTATGGTTTTTAGGGTTTTTAGGGATTTTGATGGTTTTAGGTGTTTTCAGTGGTTTTCAGGGATTTTTATGGTTTTTATGTTCTTCTTGGGTTTTTAGGTTTTCTTTGAGTTTTTAGGGGGTTTAAGGTTTTTTAGTGTTTTTTTAATGTTTTTAGGGGTTTTTAGGGTTTTTAGGTTGTTTTATGGTTTTTATGGGTATTTAGGGTTTTTTAAGGATTTTATTGGTTTTTATGGCTTTTAGGGGGTTTTCAGGGTTTTAGTGTTTTTTATATTTAATGGATTTTTAGGGCAAGGTAAATGTAGGACCAGGATATTTCGGACCCCCCCCCCCCCAAAAAAAATTATTAGAAAAAAGACACAGCTGACAGTGGTGGGGTTGAGTCAATCGAGCCATACCCAAAAAATGATTTTTAGGAGTTTTTGGATTTTATTATTCTTAGGGTTTTATAGAATTTTCATTGACTATGAGTGTTTTTAAGGTTTTCATAGTTTTTAGGGTTTTATGGTTTTTCAAGTTATTTAGGGACTTCTTGGGGTTTTGGGGGTTTTAAGAGTGTTCGGATTTTTTATTGGGGTTTTAGGGGGTTTTATGTTTTTAGGGGATTTTTAGGATTTTTAGGGTCTTTTATGTTTTCATAGATTTTTAGGAGTCTTTTAGGATTTTTATATTTTTAGGGTTTTTATGGATTGTGAGGGTTTTTAGAGTTTTCATAAATTTTTATGTTTTATTTTTGGGTTTTTACGATTTTTCATGTTTTTAGGATCTTTTGGGGTTTTTGGGGTTTTTTGAGTTTTTTATGGTTTTTAAGGTTTTTTGGAGCTTTTTTACATTTTTAGGGGTTTATGGGTTTTTAGAGTTTTTAGTGGTTTTTATGATTTTTATGGGTATTTAGGGTTTTTTTCGTTTTTTGGGGTTTTTATGGATTCCATGGGGTTTTTAGGATTTTTTACTTTTTCATGGATATTTCATTATTTTTTATGATTTTTATGGTTTTAGGATTTTTTTGGATTTTAAGAATTTTAGGATTTTTCATGGGTTTTCAAGGGATTTTTGGGTCTTTCAGGGTAAGGTATTTTTTTGGTTTTATTGTTTTTTAATTTTTATAGGTTTTTTAAGGTTTTTATAGCTTTCAAATTTTTTAGGAGTTGTGAGGTACTTTAGAGTTTTTATTTGTTTTAGGGTTTTTTATGGGGTTTTAGGGTTTTTTATTTTTTTTAGGGTTTTTATGGGTTTTAAGGGTGTTTCATGGTTTTTAGGTTATTTAATGTTTTCATGTATTTTTAGGGGTTTTTTAGGATTTTTATTGTTTTTAGGGTTTCTAAGGATTTTTAAGGTCTTTTGGGGTTTTTAGTGTTTTTCTGACATTTATAGTGATTTTAAGGTTTTTTTGATTTTTTTAACATTTTTAGGGGTTTAATGATTTTTGGGGGGTTTTCAGGGCCTTTATGGTTTTTTAATGTTTTAAGGGTTTTATGGTTTTCAAAGATTTTTAGGTTTTTAATTTTTTTTATATTTTCATGGATTTTTAGGGGTTTTTATAATTTTTATGTTTTTTAGTATTTTTAGGGGTTTTAGGGATTTTTTGGGGTTTTAGGGTTTTTTGGGGTTTTAGTGGGGGTTTTTTGAGTTTTTCAGGGATTTCAAGGTTTTAAAAGTTTTTTAAAATTTTAGGGGTTTTAAATATTTTTAGAGTATTTAGCAGTTTTTCGTTTTTTATGGGTTTTTAGGCTTTTTAAGGTTTTTTGCGTTTTTATTATTTTTTACAATTATGGGGGTTTTTAGGATTTTTGTATGTTTTTATGGATTTTTATGGATTTTTAGGTTTTTTTACGGATCTTATGGTTTTTAGTCTATTTAGGTATTTTGAGGGGTTTGAGGTTTTTCATGGGTTTTTAATGTTTATAGGGTTTTTAGGGTTCTTGGCGTCTTTATGGTTGTTTATGGTTTTTTTAGTTTTTAGAGTTTTAAGGTTTTTTAGAGTTTTTAGAATTTTTTGGGGTTTTTAGGGTTTTTAGTGTTTTTAGTGGGTTTTAGGGTTATTATGGGTTTTAGTATTTTTAAATGTTTTTAGTGGTTTTTAAGGTTTTAATGGTGTTTCATAGTTTTAAGTGATTTTAATATTTTCAAAGAATTTAAGGGTTTTTTTGGAATTTTAGGGCTTTTAGTGGTTTTTGGGATTTTGAGGGATTTTCAGGGGTTTAAAGGGTTTTTTTGTGTATTTAGGGGTTTTTGAATTTTTAGGGTTTTTAAGGTTTTTTAGAGTTTTTAACATATTTAGGGTTTTAAAGGGTTTTTATAGATTTTAGTGTTTTTTAAGGTTTTTAGTGGTTTTATGGTTTTTATGGTTTTTTTTCTAAGCTTTTAGGGTTTTTTTATGTTTTCATGGATTTTTAGGATTTTTATGGTTTTTAGGGTTTTTAGGTATTTTATAGATTTTTAGTGTTTTTAGTTTTTCTCAGGGGTTTTATTGACTTTTTGGGTTTTTAGGGTTTTTTTTATTTTTTTAGTGATTTTTAGGGTTTTTTGAATTTTTTTAACATTTTTAGGAGTTTTAGGAATTTATAGTGGTTTTTATGGGCTCTATGGGTTTGTTTTAAGGGATTTGAGGGATTTAGGGTTTTTAGGAGTTTTTTTAATGTTTTTTGTGTTTTTCAAATTTTGATGGACTTTTAAGGGTATTTAGGATTTTATGTTTTTAGGGTTTTTAAGCATTTTAGAGATTTTGAGGGTTTTTAGAGTTTTTTAGAGTTTTTTTTAGGATTTTTAGGGGTTTTCAGGGTTTTTAGGGTCGTTTTGGGGTCTTAGAGGTTTTTTTGGGCTTTCAGGGCTTTTAGGGTTTTTAGAGTTTTTTAAAATTTTAGGGTTTTTAAATATTTTTAGAGTTTTTAGTAGTTTTTAGAGTTTTAAATGTTTTTAGGGTTTTTAGGGGTTTTATTATTTTCAAGGGTTTTCAGGGTTTTTTGTGTTTTTTATGTTTTCATGGATTTTATGGTTTTTTTAGGTTTTTTATGGATGTTAGGGGTTTTAGTGTTTTTATGGATTTTGAGGGGTTTTGCGAGGTTTTAGGGTTTTTTAATTTTTATAGGGGTTTTTAGGGTTCTTGGGGTTTTTATGGGGTTTTTTGGTTTTTTGAGTTTTTTTGGGTTTTAAGGTTTTTTAGAATTTTTTAATGTTTTTAGTGGGTTTTAGGGTTATTATGGGTTTTAGGAATTTTTTTGAGGTTCTTAGGGGGTTTTATGGTTTTTGATGGGGTTTTCAGGTTGTTTATGTTTTCATTGATTTTTATGGGGCTTTTAATATTTTTACGGATTTTTAGGGGTTTTAGGGGTTTTAGTTTTTTTAGTGTCTTTTTGGGTTTTGGTGGGGGGGGGGGGTTGAGTTTTTAGGTGTTTTAAGTTTTTTTAAATTTTTTTAACATTTTTCAGGGTTCATGGTTTTTTTTTTGAGTTTTTCGACATTTTTATGGGTTTAAAGGGTTTTATAGTTTTTTAAATGTTTTTAGGGGTTTTTAAGGTTTTATGGGTTTTTATTGTTTTCAGTCGATTTTTAGGGTTTTTAATGTTTTTTAGGTTTTCATGAATTTTTAGTGGTTTTAGGGTCTTTATGGACTTTTGGGTTTTTTTAAGATTTTTAGGTATTATGAGTGTTATTAGGGGATTTCAATGGTTTTTAGGGGTTTTCAAGGATTTAAGGGTGTTTTGGGGTTTTAGGGTTTTTTGAGTTTTTTAGGGTTTTTAAGGTTTTTATAGTTTTTTAATGTTTTTAGGGGTTTTATGGGTTTTTAGAGATTTTATTGGTTTTTGGTATTTTTTATGGGGTTTGAGGGTTTTTAAGGTTTTAGGGGATTTTATAGTTTTTATGGGGTTTTAGGGTTTTTTATGTTTTCATGGATTTTTTGGGGTTTTTAGGACTTTTATGGTTTTTAGGGTTTTATGGTTTTGAGGGATTTTGAGGGTTTCTAGGGGTTTTTTTGGTGTTTTGAAGTTTTTCAGGATTTTTAAGGGTTTTCAAGGTTTTTTGGGTTTTGGGGTTTTTTTAGTTTTTTAGGGCTTTTAGGGTTTGTAGGTTTTTTATATTTTTTCGATGTTTTTAGAGTCTTTTGGTGTTTTTAGGGTTTTTTTGTTTTTAGGGTTTGAAAGTTTTTTTAGAGTATTTTAAATTTTTAGTTTTTTAATGATTTTTAGAGTTTTTAGTGGGTTTTTAGGGTTTTTGTGGGGTTTTTATGGGTTTCAGGGTTTTCTTAGGGTTTTTAGGTGTTTTTTACATTTTCTTAGGTTCTTAGGGGATCTTTAGGATTTTTATGGTTTTAGTGTTTTTTGGGATTTTTAGGGTTATTCATGGGTTTCTAGGTTTTTTTAAGGTTTTTAGATATTTTCAAGGTTTTAGGATCTTTTTGGGGTTTTATGTTTTTTAGGTTTTTACGGTTTTTAAGGATTTTGAAGTTTTTTAACATTTTTAGGGGTTTAATGGGTTTTAGAGTTTTTTGTGGTTTTAGGGTTTTATGGGTTTTTATCGATTTTTAATGGTTTTAGGGAATGGTATGCATAGGGCTAGGCTATTCCTGACCCCCCCTCCCCCACCCAAAATTTATTAAAAAGAAAACACAGTAGACCAGGGAGGGGTGGAGTCAATAAACACACACCCAAACACCCTGAACATCCCCAAAAAATGAAAACCCCCAAAAATAAATAGTAAGATAACACTAACAAAGAAATTAACCGGAACTTCATCACTTCCCATCCAAGTAGTAACAAACATCCAACAACTCACTTCCAAGAAACGACCAGCATCCAATCTCACAAAATCCAGCATCCGCGACCTCCTTGCCAAAAAGATCCCCTGCCAGCAGCACATAACCATCAGCACCAAACTCAAAAACGTTAGCTTCATCACACCTCAGCCAAGCTGAAACCATCCCACAACACTGTTACCATCATCCATCACTTCTTTTCCAAGTAGATCAACCACAAGTAACACAAAACCACTAGCCTCACCAGCCTCCAACACCTCCTCACCAAGAAGATCCACCACCAGTAACACAGAGCTACCATCACCAAACTCATAAACCTCAACTTCATCACATTCCATCCCATCAGTAATCAGCATCCAATGCCACCATTTCTGACTGCCAACATCTCCTTCTGCACCTCATAATCGAGTAACAACAGACAAACTATCTCTCGCATCGGTAGGCACCAAATTCCACAACATAAAAAATATTGATAAATCCAGAATTATCTTAGCCAGAGAATCAATCAGAAAACCCCTAACCAGATGAAAATCTAACATCTTGTCTTTTAGGGTTTTTAGGTTTTTTTAATTTTTTAGGGTTTTAATGTTTTTAGAGTTTTTTTTATCATTTTTAGATGTTTAATATTTTTTAATGTTTTTAGTGGTTTTATGGGGGTTTATGGGTTTTTAAGGTTTCTAGGGGCTTTTATGGTTTTCATGGGTTTTTTAGGGTTTTATGGTTTTTTACATTTTCATGGATTTTTATGGATTTATTAATATTTCTTTGGTTTTTATGGTTTTTATGTGTTTATCAATTTTGAGAGTTTTTAGGGTTTTTTAAGGGTTTTATGATTTTTAGATGTTTTAGGTTTTTTAGGGTCTTTTGGGTTTTTAGGGTTTTTTTTGAGTTTTTAGGGCTTTTAAGGTTTTATAAAGTTTTTAATGATTTAGGGGGTTTAATGGTTTTTAGAGTTTTTAGTGGTTCTGTAAGGTTTTATGGGTTTTAGGGTTTTTTTAAGGTTTTTTAGTTTTTTTATGGTTTTCAGGTTTTTAAGGTTTTTTATGTTTTTAGGGATATTTAGAGGTTTTTAGGAATTTATGATTTTTAGGGTTCTTCAGCTTTTTAGGGATTGGGGGGGGATTTAGGGTTGTTCAGGGGCTTTTAGGGTTTTAGGGTCTTTTGGGGTTTTAGGGTTTCTTTTGTGTTTTTGTGTTTTTAAGGTTTTCAGAGTTTTTAAACATTTTTAGGGGTTTTGAGGGGTTTTTTAGTATTTTTATTATTTTAGGTTTTTATGGGTTTTTAGGATGTTTTAAGGGTTTTAGGGGTTTTATGGTATTTAGGGGTTTTATGGTTTTTTACTATTTCATGGATTTTTAGGGGTTTTTTACAATTTTTATGGGTTTTAAGGTTTTTGTGGATTTTGAGGTTTTTTTGTGGTTTTTAAGGGTTTTCAGGGTTTTTAGTGTCTTCTTGGGTTTTTAGGATTTCTTTCAGTTTTTAGGGGATTTATGGTTTTAGAGTTTTTAAACATTTTTAGGGGTTTTAGAGATTTTAGTGTCCTTTTACAGTTTTTATGGGTTTTTATGGTTTTTAGCGGTTTTACGGACTTTAGAAGGTTTTCAGGGGTTTTAGGGTTTTTTACATTATTATAGATTTTTAGGGGTTTCTTAGGATTTATGTTGTTTTTAGGGTTTTTTTAGGGGATTTAGGGATTTTCGAGTTTTTCAGGGTCTTTAGGGTCTTTTTGGGACTTTAGGGTTTTTAAGAATTTTTATATTTTTAGTGGTTTTTTAGGATTTCATTGGTTTTGTGGTTTTTATGTTTTTATGGGTTTTTATGGGTTTTTGGTGGGTTTTCGGGTTTTTAGGGTTTTTTTGTTTCATGGATTTCAGGGTCTTTAGGGTATTTTTTTGTGTTTTAGGGTTATTTTTTAAATTTTTAGGGTTTTATGGTTTTTGAGTTTTTTTATGTTTTAGGGGTTTTGAGGGTTTTTAGAGTTTTTAGTGGTTTTAGGGTTGTTTGGTCTTTTGGGTTTTTAATGTTTTTCAGGGTTTTTTTTTTGTTTCCATTTGTTTTTTTGGTTTTTTTAGTGTTTTTACGTCATCATGAATTTTTAGGGGTTTTTAGGATTTTTATGATTTTTAGGGTTTTCAAGGGGTTTTAAGGATTTTTCAGTGTTTTTAGGGTCTTTTATGTTTTTAGGGTTTTTATTTTTTAGGTGTTTAAGTGGTTTTAAGGTTTTTAGAGTTTTTAATGTTTTTAAGGGTTTAAAGGGATTTTAAATTTTTAGTGGCTTTTTAGGGGTTTTATGGGTTTTTAGGGGTTTTAAGATTTTTAGGGGTTTTATCGGTTTTTATGATTTTATGTTTTCATGGATTTTTAGGGGTTTTTTAGAATTTCTTGATTTTTATGGTTCTTTTTACATTTTTAGGGGTTTTATGGGTTTTTATGCATTTATAGGCTTTTTATAGTTTCCAGGGGTTTTAATGGTTTTATGAGTTATTAGGGTTTTTATCATTTTCATTGATTTTTAGGGGGGTTTTAGGATTTTTATGGTTTGGGGGAGGGGTTTAGGGTTTAGGGTATATTTAGGGTTTTGGAGTGCTTTCAGGGGTTTTTAGTGTTTTTCATGGATATTTGGGTCTTTTTAGGTTTTTTGGGGTTTTTATGTTTTTTAGGGGTTGTAAGGTTTTTTAACGTTTTTTGTGTTTAAAGGGTTTATAGATTTTAGTGTTTTGTTAAGGTTTTTATGGGTTTTTATGTGGTTTTAAGTTTTTAGGTGTTTTTGTGTTTTTTAGGGATTTTTTATGAATTTTATTGTTTTTTACATTTTCACAGACTTTTAAGAGTTTTTTAGGATTTTGAAGGTTTCTAGGGACATTCAAGAGATTTTAGGGTTTTAGAGTTTTTAGGGACTTTTTAGGTTTTTAGAGTTTTTTTAGTTTTTTGGTGTTTTAAATTTTTTTTAGAGTTTTTTAACATTTGTATTGGTTTTTATGGTTTTTAGAGTTATTAGTGGTTTTTTAGGTGTTTTATGGGTTTTTATAGGTTTTTAAGGTTTTTTAGGGGTTTTATGGTTTGTAGATGATTTAAACGGTTTTAGGGTTTTTTTAAGTTCTCATGGATTTTTAGGGTTTTTTTAGGATTTGTATGGTTTTTAGGGTTTATTAGGGTTTTAATGGATTTTTAGGATCTTTTGAGTTTCTCTGGGGTTTTCAGATTTTTTTGAGTTTTTAGGGTCTTTTGGGTTTTTTTAGTTTTTAGAGTTTTTAAGGATTTTTAGTGTTTTTTTTAACTTTTTAGTGGTTTGAAGGGTTTTTAGAGTTTTTTTTTGGATTTTTGGGTTTTTAGGGTTTTTAAGGATTTTAAGTGTTTTTATGGTTTTCTGGGGATTTTTAGTGTTTTTAAGTTTTTTACATTTTCATTAATTTTTTGGTTTTTTCATATTTTTATGGTATTATGGTTTTTAGGGATTTTGAGTGGTTTAGAGGTCTTCATGGTTTTTTTGGGCTTTCAGGGTTTTAGTGTTTTTTGGATTTTCTGGTTTTTTTGAGTTTTTTGGGGTTTTTTAGATTTTTCGGAGTTCTTTTAATGTTTTTAGGGGGTTTGAGGTTTTATAGTTTTTCATGGTTATTAGAGTTCCATTGGGTTTAGATTTTACTAATGTTATTAGGGGTTTTTATGGTTTTCAAGAGTTTTTTAGGTTTTTTGACATTTTCTTGGATTGTTTGGGTTTTTTCGGTTTTTTATGTTTTTAGGGTTTTTAGGGTTTTTAGGGATTTTGAAGGGTTTTAGGGGTTTTCATGGGTTTTTAGTTTTTTTAGGTTTTCAGGGTTTTTAGGATTTTTTTGGTGTTTTTAGGGTTTTTATTGAGTTTTTAGGGTTTTTAGATTTTTTTTAAAACTTTTTAGGGGTTTAAAGTGTTTTTTAGAGTTTTTAGTGATTTTGGTGGTTTTTATGGGTTTTTTGGGTTTTTCAAGTTTTTAGGGGTTTTAAAGGTATTCAGGGGTTTTTTAGGGTTCTTAGTTTTTTTATGTTTTATGGATTTTTAGGGATTGTTTTAGGATTTTAATGGTTTTTATGATTTTTTAATATTTTTAGGGATTCTGAGGGTTTTTAGGGGTTTTCAGGGTTTTTCTGGGGTTTTTCAGGGTATTTTGACTGTTTTAGGATCTTTAAGGTTTTATTGATTTTTTTAACAATTTCAATGGTTTTAAGGGTTTTTAGAGTTTTTAGTGATTTTTTGGTTTTTATGGATTTTTTGGGGTTTTTTAATATTTTTAGGGGTTTTCAAGGTTTTTAGGGCTTTTTATGTTTTCATGGATTTTATGGGATATTTTAGTGTTTTTTAGTTTTTCAGGATTTTTAAGGGTTTTTAGAGTTTTTTATTGTTTTTAGGGGTTTAAAGGGTTTTAGATTTCTTAATGGGTTTTTAGGGTTTTTAGGGGTTTTAGGGTTTTTACTGTTTTTATGTATTTTAGGTATTTGAGGGGTTTTCAAGGGTTTTAGGGGGTTTTAGGATTTTTAGGGTCTTTTGGGTTTTTAGGTTGTTTGAGTTATATTAGGTTTTCTAAAGTTTTTAGATTTTTTAAACATTTTTATGTATTTTTAGGATTTTTTGAGTATTTACTAATTTTATAGGTTTTTATGGGTTTTTAGGGTTTTTTAAGTTTTTTATGTTTTTTGGGTTTTTCTGGGTTTTGGGGGTTTTTTATGTTTTCATTGATTTTTGTGGGTTTTTAGGATTTTATGGTTCTTCAGGTTTTTTGGGATTTGGTTTTTCTAGGTTTTGAGGTTTTTAGGGCTTTTCATGGTTTTTGGAGTCTTTTTGGGTATGTATGGTTTTTTTATTCTTTTTTGGTTTTTAATGTTTTTTAGTGCTTTTTTTGAGAATTTTAGCGGTTTTTAGGTTTTTTATGTGTTTTTTAAAAATTTAAAGGTTTTAGAGGTTTTTATGGTTCTTAGGGGGTTTTGGATTTTTGTATTTTTTGCGTTTTAAGGAATTTTTAGAGGCTTTTAGAATTTTTATGATTTTTTGGGTTTTTAGGGGTTTTAAGGATTTTGATGGTTTTTTTGAATTTTTTCAATGGTTTTTAGGGTTTTTAGAGATTTTTAGAGTTTTTTTTTGAGTTTTTAGGGTTTAAAAGGGTTTCTAGAGTTTTGTAACATTTTAGGGGTTTTATTGATTTTTAGAGTTTTCAATAGTTTTTAGGGTTTTTATGAGTTTTATTGGTTTTAATGGTTTTTCTGGTTTTCAGGGGTTTTTCAGGGTTTTTATGTTTTCATGGATTTTTAGGGGTTTAATAATTTTTATGATTTTTTAGGATTTTTATGGATTTTTAGGGATATTAGTGTTTTTCAGGGATTTTAGGTTTTTAGGGGTTTTTCTGGTTTTTGGGTCATTTTGGGATTTTAAGTTTTTTTAGGTTTATTGAGTTTTAAGGTTTTTATAGTTTTTTAACATTTTTATGGATTTTAAGCGTTTTTAGAGTTCTAGTGGGTTTTTAGTGTTTTCTGGGATTTTGGGTTTTTTAAGGATTTTAGGGGTTTTATGGTTTTTAGGGGCTTTTCATGGTTTTTAGGGTTTTTTACATTTACATGGATTTTTAGGGGTGGTTTTAAGATTTTTATAATATTTAGGATTTTCTAGGGTTTTATTGTTTTTTAGGGTTTTTAGGTCTTTTTGGGTTTTTGAGGTTTTTTAGAGTTTTTCACATTTTTAGAAGTTTTATGTGTTTTTAGAGTTTTTGGTGGGTTTGTAGGGTTTTTATGGGTTTTTGGGATTTTTAAGGTTTTTAGTTTTTTTAAAATTTTCATCAATTTTTAGGGGATTTTTAAGATTTTTTTGTTTTTTAGGGTTTTTATGGATTTTGAGGAGTTTTAGGGTTTTAAGGAGCTTTTAGGGGTTTTAAGGTTTTTAGGGGTTTTAGGGTATTTTGGGTTTTTAGGTTTTTTTTGTGTTTTTTAGGGTTTTAAATGTTTTTAGAGTCTTTAAATTTTCAGGGGGTTTTAGGGGGTTTTAGATTTTTAGTGGAGTGGTAGGGCTTTATAGTATTTTAGGGTTTTTAAGGTTTTTAAGTGTTTTTATGGTTTTCAAGAGTTTTAAGTGTTTTTAGAGTTTTATAAGTTTTAATGAATTTTTAGGGGTTTTTATGATTTTTATATGTTCTAAAGATTTTGATGGATTTTCATGTTTTTTATAGGGTTTTAGGATATTTTGAGATTCTTGGTTTTTTTTGAGTTTTTCAGGGGTTTTAATGCCTTTTAGAGTTTTTTAATGTCCTAGAGGTTTAAAGTGTTTTTAGAGTTTTTAGTGGTTTTTAGAGTTTTTATGGGTTTTAGGGTTATTAGTTTTTAGGGTGTTTTCATCGTATTTAGGGTTTTTTACATTTTCATGGATTTTTTGGGCTCATTAGGGTTTTATGGTCTTTAGGTGTTTTAGGGATTTTGTGGGTTTTTTTGATTTTTTAGGGGTTTTAAAGGTTTTTTTTACATTTTTTGGGTCTTTTTGAGTTTTTTTGTTTTTTTAGTTTTTATGGGTTTTAAGGTAATTTTAGAGTTTTTCCATTTTTTAGGCATTTTAAGGGTCTTAATAGTTTTTAGTTATTTTGTATGATTTTATGGGTTTTTATGGGTTTTTAAGGTTTTTATGGGTTTAAGGGAAAGGAAGATGTGAGGGTCAAGCTATTCCCGACCCCCCCAAATTTATTAGAAGAAAAAAGAGACACAATAGAAAAGGGAGGGGAGGGGTCAAACGACCGACACCCAAAAACCCTTAACAACCCAAGACAAAGACCCAAAAAAAAAGTCAAGAAACAAAAAAAGAAAACACACAAAGCAAAGTAGCCACCACCATCATCCAGCATCAATCAGCATCCAGCAGCTCACTGCTAACCAACGACCAGCAGCAGCATGACCATAAACCGCATCTTCAACACCTCCCATCAAAGAAGCGACCAACATCCAGAACCACCAGCATCCAACATCACAGAACCACTACCATCTAGCATCACAGAACCACCAGCATCAAAATCACAAGCCTCACCATCACCAACATTCAGCAGCTCACTACCAAGCAACAACCAGCATCCAATCTCACCTTAAGGGTTTAAGAGGTTTTTATGGTTTTTAAGGGTTTTTTGGGGTTTTAAGGGTTTTTATGTTTTCATATATTTTAATGGTTTTTTAGATATTTAGATTTTTTCAGGTTTTTAAAGATTTTGAGGAATTTTAGGGTTTTCCATATGTTTTCAGTGTGTTTAGGGAATTTTGGGTTTTTAGGTTTTTTTGAGTTTTTTATGGTTTTTATGTTTTTTAGAGTTTTTAACATTTTTAGGGGGTTTTAGAGTTTTTAGTGTTTCTACGGTTTTTATGGGTTTTTAGGGTTTTTATGGTTTTTGGGGTTTTTTATGGGATTTCAAGGGTTTTAGGTTTTTTAAGGATTTTGAGGGGTTTTATGGGTTTTTAGGGGTTTTTAGTGGTTTTTAGTGTTTTAGGGTTTTAGGGTTTTTTTGAGTTTTTAGGGTTCTAAATATTTTTAACATTTTAAAGGATTTTAAGGGGTTTTCATGGGGTTTGTATTGTTTTTCAGGGTCTTTGGGGTCTTTGGGTTTTTAGCGTTTTTTTTTGTTTTTTTGGGTTTTTAAGGTTTTTTACAGTTTTTTAACGATTTTAGGGGTTTTAATGGTTTTTATATTTCATAGTGGGATTTTAGGGTTTTTATGGGGGTTTTGGGTTTTTACGGTTTTTAGGGGATTTTATGGTTTTTAAATGGTTTTCAAGGTTTTTAGGGTTTTTTACATTTTCATGGATTTTGGGGGTTTTTTTGGATTTTTATGGTTTTTAGAGTTTCTTAGGGTTTTTTGGGATTTTAGGGTTTTTCATAGGGTTTTAGGGTTTTAGGGGTTTTCATGGTTTTTAGGGTTTTTAGGATCTTTTTGGGGTTTTTTGAGTTTTTAGGGGGTTTATGGTTTTTAGAGTTTTTTAAAGTTTTTTGTTATTTTACGTTTTTTAGAGATTTAATTGATTTTATAGGGGTTTTATGGATTTTTGGGGTTTCTATGGTTTTTATATTTTTAGGGGGTTTTCATGGTTTTGGGGTTTTTCAGGATTTTTATGGTTTTTTGGGTTTTTATGGATTTGGTTTTTCAGGGTTTTTAGGGATTTTAGGGTCTATCAGGCTTTTTAGGTTCTTTTTTGATATTTATGGTTTTTTAATTCTTTTTTTTTCGTTTTGAAGTTTTTTAGAGAAAATAGCGTGTTTTTATGAAACAATAAGTATCAATAGATTGACACTAGTTTAAGTCTGATTTCAAAGTGAAATTAATTCCAACGACCACTATTGGATTTAATGGTAAAAATATTTTCTAATTTCACTTTAAAACCAATTCAAAAGATAATCTAATCATATAGATAAATTAGATTAAAAAGAGGTTTTGAATTAAAATACAACATTTTACACTATTCATTAAAAAATGAACTTTATCGGAAAGGTACCAAAAATTTACACAAAGTAAATTTTGATGTCCCGATTCTAAAGAAGAGTTATTTTTGGTCCAATAGAATTTATAAGATTGATCAAAACTATATTTAATGACGGTTCGCCGTCAAAAGGTGATACGTGAACTCTTAGTAAAAATTAGGGTATAAATGCCTAAAATTGAACTCTTTCCGTATTTTAAGCCTTTATCTTTTATTAGGTAAATGTAAAAACATTTAAAAACATATATAATCATATTTTAGTTATTTCTATCCATTCCCGCCAGTACAACGGCTACATGTCAACTAACATTTAAAATAATATTATTTTATTACTTGTGTGCAACGTAAGTTTTCAAAGAAACTCATCGTTGCGTATCGAGTACACTATCGAACGTAGAAACCCCTTTTAAATAAAATTAATATTTAATTCGTAAATATTAATAAATATGAAAATTGTTTATTCTTTAATTACCTGGTATGTTACATTTAAGGCCACGGGGTTTTATGTTATGAGATATTTTTATTATGTTATTAAAGTATAAGATTGCTTTTGTGGAGGATCAAGAATTATTATTCAATATGATCTATGAATTATGTGTTTTAGGCATCGGGTAGGGGGGTGCTTGTCTATAGAGTCATAGTAAAAACACCCATCTATTTATGCTAGTTTTTCATATTTTCATATAAACACAATTACTAAACTTTTGAATAAATCGTCAATTCATAAAAGCTCCCATTTTGATATCATAATTTTATATTCTATATATTTAATTATTTAGATACTAAACCAACTAAAATCATGGTTAAACTCTACGCATTATCAACAACATACACCTAACCTAATTCATTGTAGGAACAATATAATTTGACCATAATCCCATTTCTATATTTTAGAAAACATACATAACTATATATGAATAACATATATTGAATTTAATAATAAACTATATAATATCTAGGAAACCAAATAAATGTTGTTGATATGTCATATCAACCACCAATCATCTGGTTTTACCAGACCCAAACTAATCTACAATGATCATTTCGTACATGTTAACAATATGATACTCACCACAAAATGATTATTATAATTATCATCCCACTAAAACAAATAGAATGTATTCAATACATGATCTTTACATATTACTTATTATAAGGATTGGGTATGAATCTCCTAGTCACACCCAAGAACTATTAATAAATTTCATTCGCAACAAATTACATGGTTTATATTCTACAATAAAAATTCACCAAATCAATCTAGAAATGTGTTTCAAAGAATGTAAAATCAAGATATTCACTACATAGAATTTTAATTTCCATAAAATGAACTCTATTTACTCTCTATTATAAGACTCACCATTAAATGCATGTCACTCTTTCAGTTACACACTGATCCAATTCTGGAAAACCCTAAACAAATCCAATAATAAATTTTAATGAACCATAGGTATTTGAGCCTATAATATCAAACAAAACAATAGTACATTACTCATATTTAAAATAATACAACCATTCCCCAACACAATAGGTTAGTCACAATAAACATCAACCTCAGACTTTTACCAATGGTTGAGCATATCTCATCTAACTATATCCCAAATCCTCAATGATGGACCACCTTCCTATTGATATAAAACCTCTAATTCCATTTAAAATATTGATATTTCCTAACAATAGGTTTCTAATTAACCCAAAATGGATTTCATAACAATAGTAAACCCCATAAAAATAATATATAATTATAATAACTCATCATCAGGGAGTTAGAAGACTTATAGTACTCATAAAATATGATCCCAATAAACATATTAGTGTATCTTCAATATTATAATATTCTCAAAGGTCTAGTCATGGTAAAACAAATCCATCCACAATCAATGATTCCATTATCATATCTAATGTATGTTTTTGTTCATAATTAGTGAATAATTACCAAGAGAATTTACAATCAGCTAATCTGCATTTAGTTGAAGAAGTGAATTATCCAATGATTTGTATTCATTAGATTTCATTTAGATCCCATTTTTATATCTGACAAAAAATATAAATACATAGTCATATTAGAAATCCACAAATCAACACTCTTCCTACGATGAGTCATTTATAGTAAATCCTAGTCTGAAATGCCTTAATAATTGACTATGATTCTTTCACATGTCAACATGCCTTTATAGAGTAACTTAGAGTATAATAATCCATTGAACCAATACTTCCATGAAATTAACATCCATATATGACCAAAAAATCACCATCTATGTAGGTATAATTTCAAATCAATGATATTACAAAAAGGGCACTACAAAATGTGGGTTATACAACCCATGATCATTGGTTGGGTAAAATTCATCACAAATATTGAACAAATATTTTATGTAATTTTATCCTAAAATTAAATAAATGCAATGAAAATAATTATATTTTGATAAATTATATATATATATATATTAATTTAAATAATGTTGAATACAATTTGATTATGATATAATCAATTTCTGGATTTAATAAACAAGACAAACAATAATATATCTAATTTTATCCCATGTTATAAATGTTATTATAACTTATTTTAATTATTTTATTTTATTCTTTTCATAATAAGAATACCCAAATTTTATTTTAGTTTCAAAAATGATGTTTGGAAAAAAATCATCAGTTTACCATTAGGAATGATTAACCATTCTATTCTAAAAGTTAATCGATGACATGTTGATACACAATCAATAGTTCAAATAATTATGCAATGTGTTTTTATAGAAGTAAGAAATGAAAATCAAATGTGACATTCGATTTAGATTAAATGTAGATTGACTACATGATCTTTAAAATAATTCATAGTTGTAGGCCTCCTCAATGTTTGAAACATCAACAATATATGATGAAAATTCCCAATAATCTCCAATTAAATATGAAAAATATTATGTAATATACTCGTTTAACCAAAGTATTGGATTCAAGTGAACTCTGGACCCATGTATTCTGCATGAAGAATCTCAGATAGATAATAAATTAATTAAAACATACAGGAATTATGTAATTTTATTATGCCTATTATAAAGGCACCACATCATCAAATATACAATGATCCATAACTAACCCCATGTTTAATCCAATATTCCAAAACTAAAGATTGAAAGAAGGATAAATCCATAGAACTATTTATCGTGGATATAAGAATATTTTATGATATGGGAATTCAAATCATGAATTCAGAAAATGAAAAAAACTTCATTGGATATAATATATAATGGAGTTGGGATCATAATGTTCATTTCTTGTCAAATGTTTTTTAATCATTGGAGGATGAAGAGGTTCCCATTCTATCCCATTGAATTTTATGTTGTTAATGAAAGAAAATTGGTTACAAGAATCTATTCTAGAAGTGAAATGTCCATAGTAAGGGGGGTTATGATTGTGAATACTCAATTGAGTTGAGTTATTTTTTTCCCATTTTAATTTAAATTTTATACACCTCTATATTTTTTTAACACAAACAATTTTCACTGTGATAGGGAAATTTAACTCCACCATGGTTATGTATTCAGTTTTTACCTAATAATGTACATGTTTTCATCATTCTAGTAAATTTTAACTGTTTATAAATTAATAGAATTCTTTTAATCTATAAATATTAACATAATAAACCACTATTTATTGGATCAGACACACAAAACTATGATAGGGTTTTCCAAAACATAAAAAAATATAGAATGGTGGTTATTCAATGATTTATTGGAGTTTTATAATAAATAGGCTAGGTGTTGAATTGGTTATCATTTGATATCATTTTTTATTCAGAAATCGCATGGGGTAGCCAATCAATTGAAATTTCATCTAATTAGAGTGTGTTAAAAATATTAATTGTGACAAATAATTTAATATGTAAGAAAGGGGATATCCAATGTTATGAAACAATTTTTAAATTTAAATCAATATCCAAATAAAATGAATAATAAATCAAATTCTCACACTAATTTCACAAAGGATAAACTCTTAAACATAATAGAAATTCCTCCAAAATAATATATTCTAAAAATGTAACATGATAACCACTATAATTTTATAAAAATTGGTTCTATAGATGTTTATGTTGACAATAGTGTGACATTGAAGTCATCATAAATTAAATTTTCCTTGGAGGCTAATATAGAATTATTATCTTTTTTAATTTTGAATTATTTTGATTCATTACAGTGTATATTTAAATTCACCCCTTTGGTGTTGATCTGGATGTTGAGGGGGAAAACCATGAAACAATAAAGAACCAAATAATCCCTAATGATGTAGAGGTAGAGTTGTATATATTTAATTTGACTAACTCTCCCTCCTCATTTTCATCTTCCATATGAGTTACTTTAGTTTTTAAAATCATGTATAAAAACATTACTCAAGTAAATTGGAATATGGAAGATCATTTATCATATAATTTAAAAATATATAAATACTTGTTACAAATGAATAAACAGTATGATTTTTATAACAAAACTAGAATGAAACATCTATTTACTAAATGTAATAGTTTTTTTTGGAGATTATTCCAATAGGAAAGGGAGAGAATTTTTTGATTTATGAAATTGAATCATAATTAAAATAGTTTATGTTGTTCGTATATAATGGATGGTTTATACTTTTTATATTTAATGATCCTAAAGTGAGTAGATATAAATGATACAACTTAGGGAAGTCACAAGATGAGATGAACATCATTGGGTTTCCATTATAAATTTTTATATGTATCATGCTCTAAATCACTAGGGATAGAGTTATTTGAAATTCCTATATTTTAAGGTGGTTCCCATTATGAATTTACTTATAAATTCAATTTGTTAACAACATCTGATGTATAACATCAAAATTATGTCCACCATTTAAGGGAACTATTTTTTAAATGACTGATTTAAAATGATGAAAAACTTATGGATTATTCCATATAAGGTGCACGGACAAACAACCACCTAGATGATGTTATAGATTTGAACAAGAGGATTTATAAAATCTCTAATATTTTACTTAATTATAATAGATAAATTATAAAAAATGGTGAATATTTTCATGTGTCTTTTAAATGAAAACAAATAATAAATTATTGATGTTTTGATATATTGATCTTAGAAAAATGTTTATCATGTATCACCTACAACTACTCTATGAGTGTTGTATCTTGAAAACTTTTTATTAGAAAATTTTGATTACTGTATTTAAGTGAAGGATAAAATTGATGAAATATTCCATATAAAATACCACCAAAATCAAACAAAAAATCAAGGGTCTACATAATATTTAAATAACTAAATTAGTGATAGAAAAAAATATCTCATAAGAACATATTTCTAGTAGTGTTTTGAAAAAAAAAATTCAAGAAACCCTAATTTCAAGGTAAAATTACTAATCCTTAAATAATAAATCAAAATCATATTTAATAAAATCTCCCATTGAGAGACTTTTAATAAATAGTGTGGAATTTCAAATGACTCCTCAATTTACCCGCAAAAATTATGAATGAAATCTAATAGAAGTGAGTTGAAAATTTTTTTAGTTAAAAAAATCAGTCAATACCATTGATATAAAAGTTTTCAATAATATTCATACTCAATAAATTCCTCACTATAATGTGAATTTATATTAAATTTCATTCAATATTGGAATAGTGTTAAAGAATATATAATAATTTTATTATTTAGAAGAATAAAGAAGTGGGAATCCCATTTAACATGAATAATTATCCTAAAAATGATTTTAAATGAGTATCCCCCTTTCAATACAAATATTGATTATTGATCGGGGGAATTATCATTATTCAATAACTACATCCACACAAACCTCCCTTGCCAATATTGAAAAAACAACAAAATAATACCAATGATGAAACATTCCAAAAAATATATTTTGGATTTATTTAGAAAAGTGGAGATTGATATCCATTTACATTAATCAATCCATAAAATTTAAAGGTATTAAAAATTCCATGAGTAAATATGTAAAAAAATGGGAAATTTGAATGTAATTAAATTTTAATATTAGGATGATGTATTTATTAAAATATAACTCCCAAATTATATAGGAAGTAGAAATATCAAATTAAATTCACTATCTCTTACACCATTTGTATAAATCACTATACCAAATGAATTTATGATATATGGTTATCAATTAACCTAATCACAGAAATTGTTTACTCAAGAAAATAGATAGGGAAGCTAAAACCTACCTGGATTTTTCTATACATTACTAACTGATGTTTTGTATACCATATTAGAGTTCTTGAGGTTTTTCTTTTAATGGATAAGTGATTATTTTACCTAATGAGTTCTATATTATTAACATGGAAGAAGATAATGGTAAATATCAATCCCCTTTATTATTTTAAATCCATTTTTAAACCATGAAATAAAAAAAATTGAATTAAGTAACAATATTAAATGATTTTGGACATCGGACATTGAAATTTAACAATATTGATTCAATTTAAAACTCTCATAATTGATAAATTTTTAATGCAGAAAATTAATTGAAATACAAATATATATATATATATATATAATGAATAAATTATGTTGTTTGATTACATAATTTGTCTAAGAGAATCCCTATAATACCTAATTTTTATGATGAACAATATAATTAAATTTTTTTAAAGCAATATATATTTCATGTCTAGATGAATCTTATTTTGATGATAATTATTTTTAAAATTTACTAAAAATTATCACTGATACTTATACCCTATATACGGTTGTTTCAAACCTGAAGTACATAGTGAAAAAATAATTTGTTGATACCCATTTAAAAATAAGTAAAATTTATTACTAGAAACATGAGATATCATTTTTTTAAAAAGGAATTAATAAACTGGATGTCACAATATTTAAACTATCAAAACCTAACTATTAACAAATTTATTTTGGTAATTAAAAAACAAACTGATATGAAAACAAGATTGTCCTTGGGATATAATCAATGATTTTGTCCAATAACCTATGTAAAATAGATTTTGTTGTAATATTATTAATAAACATCATAAAATAACCAAATAAGGCTCATCATGTAATCCATATATGTTGTTAAAAAAATTAGTATTATTATAAGTATCATTGATCATTTTACCGATACAAAAAATCGCAATGGACATGCACCATTTAGATAGTTACCATCAATATTACATTCAACATTATAAAAAATGTGGATTATTATCTACATTAAAATATGAATTATAATAATAGAATGGTTTGAAAATAATATAGAAGAATAAATCATATGTCCGAAAAAGATCACATTCATATTTCCTTTATTGAAAAAATGTTTCTAAGGATAGCTGGAAAGGCTCACAATTGTATCCTTGATTTTTTTTTGGTAATTTTATGTCCATGTTTCTATAGAATACATGGATGAGGATACATTCACCTATCCATTTAGAACATTTTTTACCAATGTATTCTTTTTTAATTTTTCAACGACCCATGTATTTTTAATTATTATCTCGTGTCTCTATTTTCAAATAAATAAAAAGTTTTTTTGAGAAATTTCAAGAATATTTAACTAAATATGAAGATTTTTTTTTGAAATATATTGTAAATCTATAATTTTTTTTATTGAAATGCATTGAGGAAAAAAATAAACATTAAAAATTTACTTTTAATGTTTGAAAAAGGAAATTTTTTAGGAAGCATAATTTCTAAATATGCGATTTCAATGGATAATTATACTATTCAAATATTTCTTATACATAATAAACCAACTAATAAGAGAGAGATTATATATTTTATTATATATTATATAATTTACCAATATTTATTATTGATTTTATTAAAATTTATGTATCCTTAAAGAACATGCTGAAAAAGAAATATATGATTTTCTTTAATAATTATTTTTGTTTTAGTTTTGAAAACCATAAATAATAAAAACCTAAAACCCAACCAGTAACCCCACATGAAATTATATCAATTCCTATGACATTTTGGAATAGAAAATTTTGCTCGATCGCATATTTGGCCCACAACACCAAGTATAATGGACATAGAAAATATATAACTATTATTTCATAATAATTAAATTTATTAAAATATATATATCAATAAATAATGTATGGAACATATATATATTTGATATTAAATATAATTTATTGATATATTATTAGCAACTAATCATTAATATTTAAATAATGATATTTTATTCCTCAAAAATATATTTTCATCAGAAATAATTTTTATCTATTATATGAGAAAATATAAAAATTAATTTTTGAATCTTATAGAAAATATAATTGATAAAATTATAAGCTTTTGATAAATAATAATTATAAATTTATCTAAGGGTGAACTCTTGTTATTTTTTTAAAAAAATATTAATTTTTTAGCTTACTCAAAGAAGGAAATTTTTGTAAAAGAGTAATTTATTTTACATAAATTAATAAATTCAAATGGAACATAAGTTTTAAATATTATTTCAAGTGTAATAAATAATTCATAGATAAATAAATTCATCTTATTTTATTTGGAATCAAATTTATTATGTATTTTAGTATATTTTTTTTAAACATGAATTTTATAAAATCTTTTTTGAAGTGAAAAAATATCTACATTTTTTAATTAAAATAACTAAATGAGTAATTTGTGATATTCAATTTAATGATTATATATAATTAAGTATTTAATTAAATTTATAAAATTATAATTACATGTCATATATTTAATATAAAATCATGTTTTTTCTAGAAAAAATACACTTTTTAAAAATGCTATTCATCAACGCGTATAAGGGTTGAAATTTATATTAAAATAGTAAAAATCATTTAAATTAATTTGATATAATTTATTCCATATATGTAATTATGATAATTTATATTATCTAATAATTTTAATAAATTATTTTACTATAATTAATATATATAATGTTAACAATTAATTACATCCATAAAGATAAATGCCTGTTTACCATAGGATAAACAGAAAAGGATAATTTATAAAATAAAATAAAAAATGACTAAAATCTATTCAATATACATATTTCTAAATTATAATGTATTATTTAATATAATGGTATATTTTTTAGCCATTCTTCATGTAGAAAATTTGGGAAAACCTTTTTATTTAATAATATTACAAGTGTGAAACTCAACTCACATATAAATGTCTACCCACTATCCTCTACACATCACAATATCAATGAAATATATAATCACCAATACCTCCAAATTTACAATCATGAATTACGTCTCAAGGACAAAGAACCATTATTTTTATCATAATACATATTATGATGAATATTGGTGGTTACCTAAGAAGGTTGTCTGGTGAATAGGTTTCCTACTTAACCGATGGTCTATATTTCAAATATTCTTCCATCACCATCAAATATAATTCATAGATTATAATATAAAAAAATAGTATCTTCATTTAAAGAGATTTTATTATGATATTTTAAAAAACTAAATAAAACACCTCTCCAGGTAAATTGGATATGAAATCATCATTCATAGTTATAGGGTATTCCACCCTATGAACTAATGTCATACATTTTATATCATTGCATATCAAGACATGTTATAAAAATTTATTTAAAGTATATATAAGATAGTTTAAATATAATTAAGAATATTTATTTATGATATCTGATATATATTGTAAATTTAAATTTCAGATAGGATATAATAATATTTTATATGTGTACGGTGGAATACTGCCTCATAAATCAATATCATGCGTTTTTCACTAACACTTGTCATAGAATGTAATAAGAAAATTTCAATAAATATATGTGTTAGTGATGATATAAATATCTTATTAGTTACATATTTATCATTTTTAAATGAAAATATATCTTTTTAATTCACACACAAAAAATAAAAAAATTGTTAGTGTGTGATTATGGGCAACCGCGTCCATGAAGTGATGTTATTATTATTTTATCACCACATCACATGGATGATATATAGTTATATCTACATATAATTTTATTAATAAAATTATATTTTATTTCAAATATTATTATAATTTTATGATGAAAAAAGAATACATAAATTTTCTCTATACTAGACCTTGAAAATGGGACTTTTACACCTACATGCCTACAACCTACCGTCTCAATGATTGAAATGTATTTCATTTATAATTACCATATTTAATTATTAGTTTTAAAAAACATATAATTTAGTTATAAATATGAAAATTATTTCATGACTATTGATTTATGGATGTTGAAATAATGACCTATTTATCGAGGATCAATAGAGTAATGTCATTTTGAAATAATGAACCAAACATCCTCAAAACAACCGATGTGGACATCATAGATTATGTATTTCAATAAATCATCACATTTCATAAAAAAATTATATATTTATAAGTCACTAAAACTATAAAATTTTATTAATAATAAAATTAATTAACATATTTTTATTATGGAGGAGGATCAAACTTTTAAGATGAATGTTAGATCAGATATAGGGGTATCTCATCTTACTGTTATTTCTATAATAAATATTCAATAATCACCATTTAATTTTTAGTGGTGTATATACATCCAATGAATTTATTTTATTATTATGTTAACAAAATTATTTTTTGTTTTCAAAATTCCTTTTAGTTTCACTATTTATTTTGATATTGACCTAAATATTATCAAAGATGCATGTGATTTCATCAAGATTACTATTAATTGAAGAATATTTTAATTATGTAAACCTAAATTATTTTATATTATGTAAATACTACCCCTTATAGATGTAATAACATGAATACATAAAACATTATTGGATTTTAAATTTCATTTAAATTATTTCATCTAAGGGTTTTTTAATTTAATGTTACCTAGTAGGAAATAATTTCATAAATCAATTTCATAAATCAATTTCATTTCATTTAGTTATATTAATTCATCCTTGTCTTTTATAATCTATGATTCAATATATATTAATATTTTATCATCTTATCTTTCATTTCTACTTATTTCATGGGGGTTTATATTTGATACAGATAATCTATTCATTTATTTATACTCAAAATCATTTATTTTATTTTTGTAATGGTTATTCATCTCAATTTATCTTTCATTCAAATACATATTTAAGACTGACACCTATATTCAATTTTAAAATTTATATATGGCCCATTTACATGTTATATTATGAAAATACATTGGATCGTGGTATTTAATGTGTTAATTAATGTTATTAAAAGATCTGAATTATGATTGAAGAGTAACTAAGAGGGAAAATTCATTACGTGACAATGCCATTTCTTTTGGAATTTTTTATATTCAAGGATCCATTGTACGAAATAAAATTTCCCTTATTAGAGAACCACATATATTACATCCATGCTAGTTATGAATTAGTTTAAGATGTTTTATATAAAATTCCTTACTTATTGATTAGAAGGAAAATAAAAAATGTCATTTTTATGTGATATTAATGCTATATTTTTTTGATTGAGTATTTTTCTATTCAAAATAGATAATTAATAAAGTGTTGGTTGAAATTTTATTTTATACAAGTAAAATTTTTCCAGATGTAATATTATATGATAATTGTATCATTTCCAATGGTTGTAATTGGAAATTTCATAATTTTTTCGAAATGGGTTACTTTTGACTCTATATATAAAAATACATTGAAGAGAATGTTTATTTTTAATATATATGATATGAATAGATTTTATGGACATACCTTCCATTAAATTTCTTGTATATTTCTATATTTATTTCAATGTATTATTTCAAGGAAATATATTTTCATTATATTTTGTGAAAATGTAGTTATTTTCAAAATGAAAATGTTATTTTCATTAAAATTATAATGAATTATTAACTAATATAATTTTTATTAATCATCATAAATGATGATATTTATAGAATATGATAAATTGAAGATATTTTACAATGATATCATACTCATTATTTCTCTCAATGGATTAGTAATTCATCAATTATATAAAAATGGATACTCTTTCATTTCTATGAGTTTATCTTATTATGAAAGACATGGTCAAGATTTCCACTTACATTCGACATGTTTGTCTGGTTTTAAAAATGATTTTTATGGACCTCATTTCTTTATCCATTGATAGCAATATTTATAATATATAATTATGGGAGAAAATTCTTTTTCATGGTTTAATCATGTTCTCTAAATAATATTTTTTTTCCTTGAGATTATTTTTATATGAATGCTTTATATTCTTTATTCATGATATGATTCATGGACATTGTTTATGGTGCTGGGGTGTTCCACAAATAGCCAATGATGTGTTGGTATGTTATTAACAATGTAAGGGTGGTTCAATGATAAACCATTGATGGGTTATTCTATGATAAACCGATTAAGTGTTGGTCTATTATTGTCCTCTAATGCATTAGGAACTCCAAATATGGATTTAAAATTAAATTGCTTATTCAATTTGTATAAAGGGATATAATGATAACCTAAAGAAATAAATAAATTCTTATTATGATATATATGGTTATAAATGTTTTTTTATATATTTTGATATCACATGGATCATGATTGTCATTTTTTTGAAGCTTACCTAAATGAAATTCTTATTCCAAATTTTTTATATTTAATGATCTTTTTATTGATGGTTTTGAATTTTACTATATTAAAATCATAAAAATTGTTCATTTAAACATGTCCTAACCTCATTGTTTGTATCGTGGACGACCAATACAAGCCATGGGTCAACTTGGGGACCCCATGGAGCAACTTTTGTTGGGAAATGACATAAATAACTTTTTATTTAATGTAAAAGTAAAAATGACACAAACATAATATGTTTTACGAAAACAATTTTTACATGGGGTTATAAAGATCAGATTTTTGATTATAAATATTAATTGGAATGATAAAAATCTTTCCTACATCATAGTATTTTTTTTATAATTTTTAGATATTAAATAAATTAAATTATTTATGACATCATGATGATGCATCGATGACTTCATTATTTAACGATTTAAATAAAATGGAAAGATAATGTAATATCTAAAACCTACACATGTCCAAAACCTATTGGATGGGAATATTTCGAATCCTTATCATCTTATCTTAAAAATATATCAATGTGGGACCTTATAAATTCGAAACACTTTTGAAAATAAAATAATAGTTTCATGATTTCCAAAAGTGCCCCTCCTCTCCTCTTATAAAAGGCCCCCACCTCTACCTCATTTCACACACTCCTCAAGCCTTTGGCTCGGCCAACCCCTTCCCATTTACTCTCTCCACATCCCTCTCCTCATCCAATAGGATTCCCTTTGGTCATAATCTTTTCAAAGGAAGCCTTTAGGCTCAAATCAAAAGAAGTTACACTTTTAAAGGTAATTCATTCTCTCATGTTCATTTGTTTTATTTTTCTTCTCTAACCCCTAAACTATTTTTTTTTACTTCTTTTGTAACAACAACAGTATCTTAAATATACTAGGATGTTGTTATAAGATTTATTCGAGCTACACTCTCACACAACTACATCAAATGGTTAAAGAACATACGGTTTCCGTGGATGGCGAAATTCTGCCTCCCGAAACGATGATTGTTCAATACTCATTTAACACCTTCAAAGGTGGCCATTATGTTGTAACTATTTTTATATATGATATATAATATGTTTATGTTTTCCTTAAGCTTCTTTTTTTCATTTTGGTCATACCTTTATGGTTTCAATTATGGGTAAACGCGATATCTTCATTTAAGGGAGTGCGGACTACCGCCCCCTCAAAGTGATTTGATTCGTTAAATACCATATGTGGGACGTATAAATGTTGGAACTATGATATTATATATGATATTATACTTGAATTATAATTTACTATTATATCATTATGATTCCATTCCAGAAAATACGAAATAGAAATGGAAGTAGCGTTCATGCGTACGTATGGCTTACCGTCTCCATGAACGGTGCATTTCATTTATTACCTCTAAATGATAATGTAATATTATAAATGCATGCATGTACTGGATATATATGACTTATATAATATCTACATCATGAATACCATTCTGGAAATAATGGATACATGAACAACTTTTAATTATAAAGGGATTATTTTTGACTCAAGTACCAATGATCGTTAAAACGACCGTTATTAATTACATAGTGTTCATGACATGGAAATAAGTGATATAAAAGGAATAATGAACTTGAAAAAGGTTCGTAAACATATAGAAATTAACTCAAGTTTATTATTCAGGAGATTAAAGAACGGTCGGGTCAAGTCGGATACGAGGTATGGGACTTCGTCTCAATCTCCTTTCATTGAGGCATATTTTGTTTTATACACAATCCTTATTTTATACGGTGTATAAACCCCTTTTACTTTTACATTTATTCAAAAGGAATCTTTTTTATATGAAGCGTTTACTAAACGACAAAAGGGAATTTTTTTGTCGTACGTATGCGGCGACAACGACTTTTCCTCCACTGTAACTATTATTTGAGTTTCGGCTTCCTCTACAAGCCATACCTTCTTTTTAAAAGAAAAATAAATACCATGTTTTAATTTTCTTTTATTTTGGTATTGAAAATGGTTTTCATAATGTTTTTATATCAATGTTTTGTATTGATATCTTGTGACTGAAAGGTGGAAATGTTATGTTTCCTTTATGCATGTTTTATGTGATATGATTATGTTGTGGTTCTTGGGCATTATTATGAATACGGGTGGTTCCGTGATAAACTAAGTGCGGGTGAGCCCGATATAGCTCTCCAATGCATTGGGTAACGCGAAGGAGTGAAACGTTAATGTTTCTCCGAAGAGATTTAGGGAATATACTGTGATGGGTATTCCAAACGTAACCAAGAGGGTTACTCCCTACGTAAGAATGTTATGAATGCCTCAAGTTACCTTTATGTCTTATGATTTCTATGATTTATTCATGATTTGATGAGGTATGTTAAAGTGCTTATGTTTTATTGGTAATGTATGATCTCATCCTTATGTATATATGTACCCATGTTTCCTTTCCATATTTTTATATCCCTTACTGAGCTTTTTATGCTCATCCCAAGTTTTTTGAAATGTTTTTCATAGGTCAAGGGAAAGGTACATGATATGATTATAGTGTCAAGGAAGTTTCAAGAAAGAATTCATGTTTATTTTAAATATGTTTCCATTGATGGGAATGAAGAATAATATCTTTATGTAACCACATTGTTTATATGTGGAATGTAATGCAAGTTTTATGATCTAATACTCTAAAACTCTAAACCCGAAAAGATCCTAAATGTGTAATCTTGTAATAACTCAAGATTAAGTAAGGTTTAAGGCTGGGGCCTTATAGTTTGTATCAAAGGTTGGTTTAGATAACATTAGGAGTTAGAATTTTATTAAATGATTAACCAAAAATATTTTTTTATGGTCAAATTGAAGTGATATAGCATTTGAAGATTACCATGTTGCTTCACCTAAGGTATTTCTGTGATAAGAATGGTTTTCCATAGAGGAAACAGAGCAGCTTTTCTGGGAAGGTATACAGAGGGAAATGACCTTTCAAATCAGTATCCTGAGATGGTCAGAATCAGAACTAAACAGTTTGTTGCAGTGATGGCTCAATTGACTCAGGTGAAAAATGTTGGTTGTTTTCATTGATGATATTTTGGTGTTTTCTAAAAGTAAATAAGAGCATGAAAGACTTTTAAGGGTTATCTTGGAAACCTTAAAAGAAATGAAACTTTATGGAAAATTCAGCAAGTGTGAGTTTTGGTTGCAACAAATTTCGTTCTGTGGTCATATTGTTTCAAAAGATGGCATAACAGTTGATCCTGCAAAAACAAAAGTTGTGGAAGAATGGCCAAGACCCACAAATGTAACCGAGATTCGTAGCATCCTTGGTTTGGCAGGATATTACTGAAGGTTTGTTAGAAATTTTTCGTGGTTATCTAGTCCAATGACTAAGCTAACTCGGAAGGGTGTTAAGTTTATCTGAACAAAAGAATGTGATAATTGTTTTCAGGAATTGAAAAGAAGATTGGTGAATGCTCCAGTTTTGGAACTACCTTCCAGGAATGGTGAGTTTGTTATCTACAGTGATGCTTCATTCAAAGGACATGGTTGCGTCCTAATGCAGAATGATCAGGTAATTTCTTATGCTTCACGACAGTTGAAAAATCATGAGGTAAATTACCCTACACATGATTTGGAATTAGCTTCTGTTGTTTTTTCTTTAAAAATTTGGAGGTATCATTTGTATGGAGTAAAGTGTGAAATATATACCGATCACAAAAGTTTAAAGTATATATTCACTCATAAATAATTGAACATGGGACAAAAGAGATGGCTAGAATTAATCAAGGATTATGATTGTACAATTCATTACCATCCGGGAAAATCAAATAAAGTGGCTGATGCTTTGAGTCGAAAAAGTAATGCTTCATTAGCAATGTTTCATTTGGAACGTGATCCTTTGGTTAAATATTTGATGAACTTTGGCATAGAAGTTGTTGGTATAGGATGTTCTTCTGTTTTGTTTCACGTATCAGTGAAATCTTCTCTATCAGACAGAATCAAGAAAGCACAGAAGCGAGACAGTGAGTTGAAGAAAAAGGTAGAGCTGGTTCAGAAAGGTAAGTTTCCTGAATTCAACATTGATAATGATTGTGTTTTGAGGTATGGGAAGAGATTGTGTGTGCCTTGTGATTCACAGTTGAAGAGAGAGTTGTTATGTGAAGCTCATAGTTCTCCGTTTTCAGTTCATCCTGGAAGTACTAAGATGTACAGAGATCTGCGGGAGTATTACTGGTGGGATGGAATGAAAAGAGATATAGTTGATTTTACTATGAAGTGTTTGACATATCAACAGGTTAAAGAAGAGCGGTAGTTACCAAAAGGGATGCTTCAGCCTTTACCAGTGCCAGAGTGGAAATGGGAAAACATATCCATGGACTTTGTTGTGGGATTACCGAGGACATCTCGAGGTAATAATGCAATCTGGTATATTGTTGATCGCTTCACTAAATCTGCTCATTTCCTTGCTATACGAGATACTTTTTCCCCAGATAAACTTTCCCGTTTGTATCTTAAAGAGATAGTCAGGTTACATGGAGTTCTCTTCTCCATTGTATCTGATCGTGATCCCAGGTTCACATCTAACTTTTGGAAAGGCCTTCAGAAGTCGTTGGGTACTGAATTAAATTTTAGTACAGCTTTTCATCCTCAATCAGATGGGCAGTTAGAATGAACAATTCAGACCTTGGAGGATATGCTATGAGCTTGTTCGATAGATTATCAGGGAAGTTGGGACCAACATCTTTCTTTGGTTGAATTTTCTTATAATAACAGTTTTCATTCCAGTATACAGATGGAACCATTTCAGGCATTATATGGGAAGCGGTGTCGAACTCCAGCTTTCTGGGATGAAGTGGTTGAAAGGAAGTTGATGGGACCAGAATTGGTAGAAGAGTTGGCAGAAAAAGTTCAGCTGATTCATAAGGACATGAGAACAGCTCAGAGAAGGCAGAAGAGTTATGTGGACAACAGGAGGAAGGATCTCTCTTTTGAGGTAAGTGATCATGTTTTTCTCAAGGTTTATCCTTGGAAAAGTGTGATGAGATTTGGTAAGAAAGAAAAGCTGAGTCCAAGGTTTATTGGACCATATGAAATTCTGGAGAGAGTTGGATCAGTTGCTTATCGAGTGGCTTTACCTCCGAGTTTATCTTAGGTACACAATGTTTTTCACGTTTCGATGTTGAGAAAGTATATTCCAGATCCATCTAATGTTTTGAGTCCAGAGGGAGTTCAGCTGGAGGAGAACCTATCTTATGAAGAACAACCAGTCTAGATTCTTGACCACAGGGAGTAGGTGTTACAGAATAAGGTGATTCATCTGGTAAAGGTTTTTTGGAAAAACCATTTGATTGATGAGGCAACGTGGAAATCTGAAAATGCTATGAGGGATATATACCCCCATTATTTTGATAAGTGAATAAAATTGCGAGGACGCAATTCCCAAAAGGGGGGAAGGATGTAACATCCCAGGTAATTAAAGACTAAATAATTTTCATATTTATTAATATTTATGAATTAAATATTAATTTTAATTAAAAGGGGTTTCTACGTTCGATAGCGTACTCGATATGCAACGATGAGTTTCTTTGAAAACTTACGTTGCACACAAGTAATAAAATAATATTATTTTAAATGTTAGTTAACAAGTAGCCGTTGTACTGGCGGGAATGGATTGAAATAACTAAAATATGATTATATATGTTTTTAAATGTTTTTACATTTACCCAATAAAAGATAAAGGCTGAAAATACAGAAAGAGTTCAATTTTAGGCATTTATACCCTAATTTTCACTAAGGGTTCACTTATCACCTTTTGACGGCGAACCGTAATTAAATATAGTTTTGATCAATCTTATAAATTCTATTGGACCAAAAATAACTCTTCTTTAGAATCGAGATATCAAAATTTACTTTGTGTAAATTTTTGGTACCTTTCCGATAAAGTTCATTTTTCAATGAATAGTGTAAAATGTTGTATTTTAATTCAAAACCACTTTTTAATATAATTTATTTATATGATTAGATTATCTTTAGAATTGTTTTTAAAGTGAAATTATAAAATATTTTTTTCATTAAATCCAATAGTGGTCGTTGGAATTAATTTCACTTTGAAATCAGACTTAAACTAGTGTCAATCTATTGATACTTATTGTTTCATAAAAACACGCTATTTGCTCTGACCGTTGGAATTAATTATTAAATTAATTAATCTGACTTATATTTTTTGAATTTTGTAAAATAGACTTCATTTTTGAATTCGGAATATCAAATATAGCTTAGGGTGAATTTTTGGGGTTTTTCTGAAAAACTTCAATTTTTGATGAATAGTGAAACCACTAAGTGGTACTTATAAAAACTGATTTTTCCGTTTAAATGAAATTTTTCCATCATTGTCTTTTGATTTTCAAAAATCCTACATACATGGTTGTCATTAAGAAGTAAAATGTGGTTCAATGAGATTAAAATAATTTTTTGGTGAATAGTAACTTATTAAGTTTTTAATCGCGATTAGTGGTAATTAGTGTAGTTTAAGGTAAAAATAATGTTTTAATAATATGATATGAGCTTGACACATGTCCTAACCTCAATGGATGTGTCATGGCCGACCTAGAAAAGCCATGGGTCAACTTGGGGACCCCATGGAGCCACTTTGGTTGGGAAATGACATAAATAACTTTTTATGTAATGTAAAAGTAAAAATGACACAAACATAATATGTTTTACGAAAACAATTTTTACATGGGGATATAAAGATCAGATTTTTGATTATAAATATTGATTGGAAAGATAAAAAGAGTTCCTACATCATAGTATTTTTTTTATAATTTTTATAATTTATATAAATTAAATTATTTATGACATCACGATGATGCAGCGATGACATCATTATTTAACGATTTAAATAAAATGGAAAGATAATGTAATATCTAAAACCTGAACATGTCCAAAACCTATTGGATGAGAATTTTAGGGTTTGTATGTGTTTTTAGTTTTTTTTGGTTCTAAGGTTTTATGTAGTTTTTTTAATGTTTTTGGGGTTTTAAGGGTTTTTAGATTTGTTAGTGGGTTTTTAATGTTTTTATGGGGTCTTAGGGTTTTTACGGTTTTTAGGGGTTTTATGGTTTTCCAAGGGTTTTCAAGGTTTTTAGGGGTTTTTATGTTTTCCTATATTTTTAAGGGGTTTTTAGGTTTGTTATTGTTTTTTGAGTTTTTTGGGGTTTTTAGGCAAGGAAGATGCGAGGTTCGGGCTATTCTTGGCCCCCCCAAATTTATTAGAAAGAAAAAGAGACACAGCAGACAAGGGAGGGGAGGGGTCAAACGACCCACACCCAAAAACCCTTATAACCCAAAACGTAAAAGACCCAAAAAAGAAAAATCAAAAACGAGAAAAGAAAAGACCAAAAAAGAAAGAAAATCAGTCAACATCACCACCAAAGTCCGAAACAGAAGCCGTACTTCAAGGGTCACCATCCGCACCATATCCAGAGGCCGCATCATCAAAGAGGGAGTCAGAGTCATCCCACCCTGACTCGTATTCCTCATTAAGTTAAAGGAGTGTCAGAAACTTCTCCCTGCGTTTTTCTTGTTCCGGGGAACGTTGCTGCTCCTAATGATTAACTTTGATTTTCAGGTTAACCACCTTTGATGATGCCCAGGTAGCCATGGGTATGGGGAGAGTGGAATAATCCCTCTTCACCCTCCTCTTCGAGGAGGCATAGGTGGGACCATCACCTTTCACCTGCTCTAACTCATTGAAATGCTTCCCCACCTCCATGCCATGATCTCGTTCTTGATCCGGGATAAAGGATGATTCCTGATTTAGAGAGCACTCAACAAAATTGTCATTCTACAGCAAGCTCGGAGCCATTAAGGCAGGTATTTCTACACTCCCAACGACAGCAACTAGCGGTCCTTTCCCATCCTCCCCAGGCAGTATCGTCCCCCCAACATCATGCAAGTCCAAACAGATAGGCCCATCAGCCAGGTACTCTTCATGCACCTCCATGGCCAGCCCTATCATTTCCTCCCTTGTAGTAGCTTCTCCTTGTTTGTGATCATCCCCTGTTCTAGCCCCCTCCCCTTGGCCAAACACATTCCCTTCCTTAGGCACTCTCCCTTGATCAGCAACCTCCTCCAAAAGATATGTTTCCCCCTGCTCCTCCACCGTCCTATAATGCAGCATGCTAGGGATTTGAGGGTTTTTAGGGTTCTAGGTGTTTTAGGGTTTTTATGGTATTTTTGGGTTTTTATGTTTTTTTGAGTTTTTTAGGGTTTTTAGATTTTCAGATTTTTTAACATTTTCAAGTATTTTAAGGGTTTTTATAGTTTTACTGATTTTATATGGTTTTATGGGTATTTAGGGTTTTTAGGGTTTTTATTTTTTAGGGGGTTTTCAGGGTTTTTGGTGTTTTTTACATTTTCATTGATCTTTGAGGTTTTTTAGGAATTTTATGGTTTTTCTAGTTTTTAGGGATTTGGCTTTTAAGGGGTTTTAGGTTTTTAAGGCCTTTCAGGGTTTTAGAGCCTTTTGGGTATTTATGGTATTTTTTATTCTATTTGGATTTTTATAGTTTTTTAGAGTTTTATAAGGATTTTTACGGTTTTAAGGAATTTAATATTTTTAGTGGTTTTTAGGTTTTTCATGTGTTTTTAGGAGTTTTTAAGGTTTTAGTGGTTTTTATGGTTTTTAAGGGTATTAGGGATTTTTGGATTTTTTACGCTTTTGGGAATTTTTATAGGGTTTTTAGGATTTTTATGGTTGTTTGGGAGTTTAGGGTTTTCAGGGATATTGATGGGTTTTAGATTTTTTTTCATACGTTTTTAGGTTTTTTAGGGGTTTTAAGGGTTTTTAGAGACTTTTTGGTTTTTAGGTGTTTAGGGTCTATTTGGCTTTTTAGATTTTTTTCGAGTTTTTTAGGGTTTTAAGGTTTTTCAGAGTTTTTTTATATTTCTAGGGGTTTTAGAGTTTTTATTGGTTATCGAGGTATTATTGGTTTTTAGGTTTTTTAATGTTTTTAGTGGTTTTATTATTTTTAAGGTATTTTTAGGTATTTTCAGGTTTTTTACTTTTTTCATGAATTTTTAGGTCATTTTTAGTATTTTTATGGTTTCTAAAGTTTTAAGGGTTTTTATGGATTTTGAGGGTTTTTTGGGTTTTCAGGGGTTTTCAGGGGTTTTTAGGGGCTTTAGGGGCTTTAAGGGTATTTTTAGTCTTTGGGGTTTCTAGGGTTTTTTGTGTTTTTAAGGTTTTTTAGAGTTTTTAAAAAAAATTGGGTTTTAAGGGGGTTTTTTTGGGTTTTTAGGGTTTTATGGGTTTTTAATGTTTTTAGGGGTTTTATGGTTTTCTGGAGGTTTTCAAGTTTTTTTTTATGTTTTCATGAATTTTCACGGGTTTTTAGGATTTTTATGGTTTTTAAGGGATTTAAGGTTTTTAAGGATTTATAGGGTTTTTATGGGTTTTTAGGGGTTTAGGGTTTTTTAGGGGTTTAGGGGTTTTCTGGTTTTCTAAGGTCTCTTCAGGTTTTTAAGGAGGGTTGATCTTTTAGTTTGTTTAAGGTTTGTTAGATTTTATTTACTTTTTTAAGGTTTTTTCGTTTTTTAGTGTTTTTAGGGTTTTTATGGGTATTAGGGTATTTAAGGTTTTTAGGGGTTTTATGGTTTTCATGAGATTTAGGGTTTCTTACATTTTCATGGTTTTTAGGAGTTTTTAGGATTTTTATGATTTTTGGGGGATTTTAGGGTTTTTAGGGATTTTGAGTGTTTTAAGGATTTTTAGTGGTTTTTTGGGTCTTTAGGTTTTTTTAGGGGTTTTAGGGTCTTTTGGGTTTTTTGTGGTTTTTTCATTTTTGATGGTTTTTAAGGTTTTTAGAGTTCTCTAATGTTTTTATGTTTTAATGGGTTTTTAGAGTTTTTAGTGGGATTTTAGTGTTTTATAGGTTTTTAGTGTTTTTTTATGTTTTTGAGGGATTTTTATGGTTTAAAGCTATTTTTTCGGGTTTTTAGTGTTTTTTACGTTTTCCTATATTTTTTGGGGGTCTTTTGGATTTTTATGGTTTTAGGTTTTTTTAGGTTTTTTAATGTTTTTAGAGATTTTGATGGTTTTTAGGGGTTTTCAATAGTTTTTATGGGTTTTAGGGGTTTTTAGTGTTTTTAGGGTCTTATTGTGTTTTTAGAGTTTTTTTAGTTTTTAAGGATTTTATGGCTTTTAAGTGTTTTTTTTACATTTTTAGGGGTTTAATGGGTTTTTTTGTTTTTACTTGTTTTAGGGTTTTATGGGGTTTTAGGGTATGCATGTTTTTAGTGGTCTTTATTGTTTTAGAGATTTTACATGGTTTTTAGGGTTTTTTATGTTTTCATGGATTTTGAGGGGTTTTTTAGGATTTTTATGGTCATTAGGGTTTTTAGAGATTGTAAGGGTTTATAGGGTTTTTTAGTATTTTTTAAGGTTTTTTGGGGTTTTAAGGGTTTTTAGAGTTATTAGTGGGTTTTTAGTGTTTTCATGAATTTTTAGGGTTTTTAAGGTTTTTATGGGTTTTTTAGTTTTTAGTGGTTTTTCAGGGTTGTTTTGGTTTTTATGTTTTCATAGTTTTTAGGGGATTTTCAATATTTTTATGGTTTTTATGGTTTTTTTTTGATTTTTAGTGATTTTGAGTGTGTGTTGGAGTTTTTGGGTAGCATTTTTAGGGTTTTTAGAATGTTTTGGGTTTTAAGATTTTTATTATCATTTCAGGGGTTTTAAGGTTTTTTCGGGTTTTTTTAAGTTTTGATGGGATTTATGAGTTTTTAGTGTTTTAATGGTTTTTTTTTGTTTTTATGGGTTTTTATAATTTTTAATGGTTTTTAGAGGTTTTTCGGTTTTCAAGGGGTTTTTAGAGTTTTATAACATATTTAGGGTTGTAAGGGTTTTTAGAAATTTTTGGGGTTTTTAGGGTTTTTTATATTTTCATTGATTTTAAGGGGTTTTTAGAATTTTTATAGTTTTAGGTTTTTTAGTGTTTTTAGTTATTTTGAGGGGTTTTAGGGGTTTTCCTAGATTTTTAGGGTTTTTAGTATTTTTTAGGGTTTTAGGGGATTTTTGGGTTTTAGGGTTTTTTTTTGTTTTTAGGGTTTCTATTGTTTTTTAGAGTTTTTATGGTTTTCATGGGTTTTATATGTATTTCATTGTTTTTAGGGTTTTTTCATTTTCAATGATTATTAGGCTTTTTATTATTTTATGGCTTTTAGGGATTTTGATATTTTTTAGGGTTTTTAGGGATTTTCAGGTTTTTAGGGGTTTTTTGTGTTTTTAGGGGTTTTATGTTTTTTAGAGTTTTTAGTGGTTTATTATACTCTTTATGGATTTTTAAGTTTTTAAAGTTTTTAGTTTTTTTATGGGTTTCAAGGGTTGTTCAAGGTTTTTAGGGTTTTTTACATTTTCAAGGATTTTAAGGGGGTTTTAGGATTTTTATGGTTTTTAGGGTTTTTAGGGATTTTCATGGTTTTCTGGGTTTTTATGTGTCTTTAGTAATTTTAAGGTTTTACGGTTTTTAGGTATTTTTAAGGTTTTTAGGAGTTTTCATGAATTTTTAGGGTTTTTTAGGGTTTATGGGTCTTTTGGGGGGGTGGGGTTAAGGTTTTTTTTGTTTTTAAGGATTTCTAGAGTTTTTTATCCTTTTTTAGGGTTTAAAGGGTTTTTTGGAGTTTTTGTCAATTTTTAGGGTTTTCCACAGTTTTTAGGTTTTTTAAGGTTTTTAGGGGGTTTTATGATTTTAGGAGGTTTTTAGGGTTTTTTAAAGTTCTCATGGTTTTTATAGGTTTTTTGGATTTTTAAATTTTTTTGGGTTTTTAGGGATTTTGTGGGTTTTAGGGTTTTTAGGGGTTTTTGGGGTTTTTGGAATTTTCATGGTTATTAGGTTCCTTTTGTGTTTTTAGGATATTTAAGGCTCTTATGGATTTTAGGTTTTTTAGTGATTTTAGGGTTTTTGGGTGTTTTCAGGGGGGGTTATTGTTTTCTAGGGTTTATAGTCTTTTTTGGTTTTTGAGGGTTTTTTGAGTTTTTTTTAGTTTCTTAGGGGTTTCAATATTTTTAGAAATTATTATTATTTTTCAGGTTTTTTAGGGTCTTTAGAGTTTTTAGTGGTTTTATGGTATTTATGGATTTTTAAGGTTTTTATTGTTTTTTAGGGTTTTATGGTCTTCAGGGGGTTTCAGGGTTTTTTGTAGTTTTAACATTTTCATGAATTTTTAGATGTTTTTTAGGATTTTTATCATTTTTAGTTGTTTTTTGGGTTTTAGGAATTTTGAAGGTTTATGGGGTTTTTAGGGGTCTTTAATGTTTTTTTCGGTTTTCAGGGGTTTTATGGTATTCTAGGTTTTTATATTTTTTTCGAGTTTTTTAGTTTTATGGTTTTTTAGATTTTTAAAATGTTTTTTGGGGGGCCGGTTTAATATTTTAGATCTTTTAGTGGTTTTATGTGGTTTTAGGGATTTTTAAGGTTTTAAAGACTTTATAGGGTTTTTTGGGTTTTTTATGTTATCATATATTTTTAGTGTTTTTTATGATTTTTATGGTTTTTTAGTGTTTTTAGGGATTTTGGGGGGTTTTAGTGTTTTTGAGGTTTTTAGGGTCTTTTGGGTTTTTTAGGGTTTTTTTTGAGTTTTTAGGGTTTTTAGGTTTTAACATTTTTAGGGTTTTTTTGTGGTATTTTAAAGTTTTTAGTGGTTCTTAAGGTTTCATCGGGTTTTATAGTTTTTAGGGGGTTTTCAAGGTTTTTAGGGTTTGTAAGTTTTCATGGAATTTTTAGGTGTTTTTCTGATTTTTAAGTTTGTAGCATTTTTTTGGGTTTTTTGGCAAGGAAGGCTCGGGTCCAGGATATTCCTGGGACCCCCCAAATTTTATTAAAAGAAAAGACACAGACACTGCAGACAAGGGATTTTGAGTGTTTTTAATGATTTTTTGTGGTTTTTTTGGTTTTTCAGTGTTTTTAGGGTCTTTTGGGTTTTTATGGTTTTTTTGAGTTTTTTTGGGTTTTAAAGGTTTTTAGAGTTTTTTAATGTTTTTAGGGGTTGTTTGGGTTTGTTGAGATTTTAGTTGTTTTTAGAGTTTTTGTGGGCATTTTGGTTTTTAAGGTTTCTTATGGTTTTATGGTTTTGAGGGATTTTGTAGGGTTTTTAATTTTTTTTCATTTCTATGGACTTTTAAGTTTTTTTTAAGATTTTTTATGGTTTTTATAGTTTTTTGGGATTTTTAGGGTTTTTAGGATTTTTAGGGTGTTTTAGGGTTTTTCCAGGTTTTTAGGGTCTTTTAGGTTGTTAGGGTTTTTTAGTTTTAATGTATTTTATGTTTTTTTAGTTTTTTAATGTTTTTATGGGTTTTAAGGATTTTAGTGTTTTTAGTGGGATTTATGATTTTTATGTGTTTTTACGGTTTTTAAGGTTTTTTGGGTTTTTATGGTTTTAAGGATTTTTTCAGGGGGGGGGGTTAGGGGTTTTATGTTTTCATAGATTTTTTGGGGTTTTCTAAGATTTTTATGGTTATTAGAATTTTTAGGGGGTTTAGGGATTATGAGTGTTTTTAGGGGTTTTCATGGGTTCTTAGGTTCTTTTTGTCTTTTGGGATTTCTTGAGTTTTTTATGGTTTTATGGTTTTTAGAGTTTTTAACATTTTATGGGTTTTAAGGGTTTTTAAATTTTTAGTGGTTTTGTGGGTTTTTATGGACTTTTAGGGGTTTAATGGTTTTTCAGGGATTTTGGGTTTTTTACATTTTCATGGATTTTTATAGTTTTTTAGGAATATTATTTTTTAGGGTTTTTAGGGGATTTAGGGGATTTTGAGGGTTTTTTGGGATTTTTACTGTTTTTAGGGTCTTTTAAATTTTTAAGGATTTTTTGAGTTTTATTGGATTTTTGGGGTTTTTAATAGTTTTTAAATATTTTTAGGGGTTTTTATATTTTTTAGTGTTTTCAATCATTTTAAGGGGTTTAGGGGGTTTTATGGTTTTCAAGAAGTTTTCATGGTTTTTAGTGTTTTTTATGGTTTTTATGGATTTTTCAGTTTTTGCGTTTTTCTAGGGTTTTAGGGATTTTTGAAAAAAATGCCTTTTTAGGTCCTTGGGGTTTTTTGGATTTTTAGGGATTTTAATTTTTTTTAGTGTTTTTTAACATTTTTAGGGTTTTTAAGGGTTTTTAGAGTTTTTAGTGTGTTTTTTAGGATTTTTAAGGTTTTAAGGGTTTTTATGGTTTTCAGGGGTTTTCTAGGGTTGTTAAAAAAATTTCTGTTTTAATAGATTCTTAGGGTTTTTTAGTACTTTATGGGTTGTCAGATTTTGTGGGGTTTTTACATTTTCATGGATTTTTAGAGGTTTTTTTGGTTTTTTATGTTTTTTAGGGTTTTTAGGTATTTTGATGGGTTTTAGGGTATTTTAGGGGTTTTTTGGTTTTTAGGGGTTTTCGGGGTTTTTCGGGTCTTTATGGGTTTTAGGGGTTTTTAGAGTTTTTACGGGTTTATGGTTTTTATAGCTTTTTAACATTTTTAGGGGGTGTAAGGGTTTCTAGAATTTTTAGTGGGTTTTTAATGTTTTTATGGGTCTTGTGGTCTTTCAATATTTTCAGGGGATTTTCAGGGTTTTTATGGTTTTTTACGCTTTCATGAATTTTTTTGGTTTTTCTTGGATTTTTATGGGTTTTTGGATTTTTTTATTTTTTTTGGGTTTTTCATATGCTTTTAGGGTTTTTGGGTTTTAGGTTTTTTTAGTTTTTAGGTTTTTAATGTTTTTTTAGTTTTTTATGGTTTTTTTGGTATTAAGGTTTTTAGAGTTTTTAGTGGTTTTAGGAATTTTATGGGTTTTAGGGTTTTTAAGGGTATTAGGGTTTTTCTGGGTTTCATGGTTTGTAGGTTTTTTTATGTTTTCATGCATGTTTAGGTTTTTTATTGCTTTTGGTGTTTTTTAGGGTTTTTAGGTATTTTGAGGGGTTCTAGGGGGTTTTCAGGGGTTTTAGGGTTTTTAGTGTTTTTTGGGTTTTTTTATTTTTTAGGGTTTTTAAGGATTTTTTAGATTTTAAAGTTTAAATGGGTTTTAAAAGTTTAAAGGGGTGTTATGGGTTTTTAGGGGGTTTTATGGTTTTTAAGGTTTTTAGGGTTTTTATAGATTTTAAGGATTTTTTAGGTTTTTTAGGGTTTTTTAAGTTTTCATTGGTTTTTAGGGGTTTTTATGATTTTTATAGTTTTTACAGTTTTTCAAAGTGTCTAGGGTTTTTTGGGTTTTTTTGGATTTTTTCAGTTTTTAAGTGGTTAATTTTTTTTAATGTTTTTAACATCTTTTGGGTTTTTATGGTTTTAGAGTTTTTAGGGGTTTAGGGTTTTTAGGGAATTTTATGGTTTTTAGGGGTTGTTATGGTCTTCATGGGTTTTTTAGGGTTTTTGGGATTTTTATGTTTTCCTGGATTTTTAGGGGGTTTTTTAGATTTTATGGTTTTTTTGTTTTAATGTTTTTAGGTATTTTGAGTGTTTTTAGTGTTTTTCATGGGTTTTTAGAGATTTTCAGTGGTTTTATTATTATTATTTTGGTTATTTAGGGTTTTTTAGTTTTTTGGGTTTTTATGGTTTTTAGAGTTTTTAACATTTTTAGGGGTTTTAAGGGGTTAGAAGTTTTAGTGACTTTTAGGGTTTTATAAGGTTTTTAGAGGATTTTACGGGATATAGTGTTTTTTTATGGGTTTCATAGTCTTTTACATTTTCATGAATTTTTAGGGGGTTTTTAGTTTTTTTATGGTTTTTACAGTTTTGAGGGATTTTGAGTGTTTTTATGCGTTTAAGAGGGTTTTTATCATTTTAGGCGCTTTCATGGTTTTTAGGGTATTTTGGGGTTTCATGGTTTTTTCGAGTTTTTAGGGTTTTAATGCTTTTTTAGAGATTTTTTAACCATTTATGGTTTTAAGGGAATTTTATAGTTCTTATGGGTATGTACTGATTTTATGGGCTTTTAGGGTATTTAGGGGTTTTATGGTTTTCATGGGTCTTTCTGGGGTTTTAGGGTTTTTATGATTACATAAATCTTTAAGGGTTCTTTGGGATTTTTATGGTTTTTAGGGTTTTTAAGGCTTTTTGGGATTTTGGGGGTTTTTATGGGTTTTAAGGGGTTTTTAGGGTTTTAAAGGTTTTTTTGACTTTTTTAGTGTTCCGAGGTTTTTTTGAGTTTCTTAATTTTTATGGTTTTTAGGTGTTTTAAGGTTTTTTAGACTTTTTAGTGGGTTTTTAAGGGTTTTAGGGATTTTTTAAGGTTTTTAAGGGTTTTTATATTTTCACGAGGTTTTAGTGTATTTAGTGTTTTTAACATTTCCATGGATTTTTAGGGTTTTTTTGGGATTTTTATAATTTTTAGGAGTTTTTATGGTTTTTAGGGATTTTGATATTTTTAGGGGTTTTCAAGGGTTTTAAGGGTTTTAGGTCCTTTTTGGGTTTTTAGGGTTTTTTGTGATAATTTTAGGGGTAAAGTGTTTTTAGAGTTTTTTAACATTTTTAGGGATTTTAAGGGGTTTTGAGTTCTTAGTCGGTTTTAGGGGTTTAGGGTTTTTAGGGTTTTTTATGGTTTGTGGGGTTTTCATGGTTTCCTGGGATTTTTCGTGGTTTTTATGAGTTTTTACATTTTCTTGGATTTTTAGGGATTTTTAGGATTTTTATTGTTTTGGGTTTTTTTAGGGTTTTGATGGATTGAAATGGTTTTAGGGGTTTAAGGGTATTTTGGGGGTTTTGGGTATTTTAGTTTTATAGGGGTTTTATGGATTTTTAGATTTTTTTAACGTTTTTAGGGGTTTTTAGGGTTTTTAGGGTTTTTAGCGGTTTCCTGGGGGTTTGTGGGTTTTTAGGGTTATTAAGGACTTTAGGTATTTTTATGGTTTTTAGGAGTTTTATGGGTTTTTACTATTTCATGTATTTTTAGGTGTTTTTTATTTTTTTAATGGTTTTTAGTGTTTTTCAAAGTTTTAGGGTCTTTTGGGATTTTAGGGTTTTTTTTGTTTTTTAGGGATTTTAAGGTTTTTTAGAATTTTTTTTAAAATTTTATGAGTCTTAAGGGTTTTTATATTTTTATTGGTTTTTAGGGTTTTTATGGGATTTTATATTTTCTTCGGTTTTTCAGGGTTTTTATGGTATTTAAGGGATTTTAGGGTTTTAAATTTTCATGGATTTTTAGGGGGTTTTTGATTTTTTATGGATTTTAGGGTTTTTAGGTATTTTGAGGAGTTGGTGGGGGGGCTATGGGGTTTTTTATGGTTTTTAGGGGTTTTTAGGGTATTTAGGGTCTTTTGGTGGCTTCGGGGGGGAGGGGTTAGTTTTTAGGGTATTTAATGTTTTTATTATCTTTTAACCTTTTAGGGTTTTCAAGGATTTTTAGAGTTTCTAGGGATTTTAAGGGGTTTCATGGGTTTTTTTTTGTTTTTATGGTTTTTGGGGGTTTTATGGTTTTCAAGGGGTTTCAAGGTGTTTAGGGCTTTTTATGTTTTCAAATATTTTTAGGGTTTTTTATGATTTTTATCATTTTTAAGGGGTTTTAGGTTTTTAGGTATTTTTTGGGTTTTTAGGGTTTTTATGGTTTTTTGTGTTTTATTAGTTTTTTAGGGCTTTAACGTTTTTTAGAGTTTTTAATGTTTTTAGGGTTTAAAGTATTTTTACATTTCTTAGTGGTCTTTTGGGGTTTTTATGGGTTTTTATGGTTTTTAAACGGTTTTTGGGGTCTTTGTGGTTTTCAGGGTTTTTTAGAGTTTTTAGGGTTTTAATATTTTTATGGATTTTTAGGGATTTTTGAAGATTTTATGGTGTTTAGTTTTTTTAAGGGTTTTTGGAGAATTTGAGTATTTTTAGGGTTTTTCAGGGGTTTAGGGTTTTTATGAGTTTTTGGGGTTTTTTGGGTTTTTTGGTTTTTTGGGGTTTTTTTGAGTTTTTAATGTTTTTTTGAGTTTTTAGAGTTTTTTGTGGGTTTTTATGATTTTTTCAATTTTTAGGGTTTTTTAATGTTTTTAGGGGTTTTATGTGTTTGAGGGTTTATTGATTTTTGATGGATTTTTATGGGCTTTTAGGATTTTTATGTTATTTAGTGTTTTTATATTTTTGGGGTTTTTTATGGGTTTTAGGGTTTTTAGGGGTTCTTAGTGTTTTATAATTTTTATGGGCTTTTAGGGTCTTTTTTCTTTTAGTGTTTTTGAGTTTTTTAGGGTTTTAAAGGTTTTTAGAGTTTTTTTAACATTTTCCTTGATTTTAAGGGTTTTTAGAGTTTTAGTGTTTTTCTTGGGTTTTTATGGGATTTTTGGTTTTTGTAAGGTTTTAGGGGTATTTATGGGTTTAGGGGGTTTTCAGGGTTTTTAGTGTTTTTACGTTTTCAATGACATTTAAGGGTTTTTTAGGAGTTTTGATTGTTTTTATGGTTTTTTGGGGGTTATTAGGGTTTTTAGGGGTTTTGAGGGATTTTGAGGGATTTAAGGGTCGTTTGGGGTTTTAGGGTTTTTTAGAGTTTTTTTAACATTTTCATTGATTTTAATGATTTTTAGAGTTTTAGTGGGTTTCTTGGGTTTTTATGGTATTTTAGGTTTTTGTAAGGTTTTAGGGGTATTTATGGTTTTTAAGGGGTTTTCAGGGTTTTTAGGGTTTTTTACGTTATCATTGAATTTTAGGGGTTTTAGGGTTTTTATTGTTTTTATGGTTTTGGGGGGTTTTTGGGTTTTTAGGGTTTTTAGGGTTTTTAGGGGTTTTGAAGGGTTTTTAGGGATTTTGAGGGATTTTAGGGTCGTTTTCGGTTTTTGGGTTTTTTAGTTATTTTGGCTTTTTATGTTTTTTTTATAGTTTTTTAATATTTTTTTGGGTTTAATGGTTTTTAGAATTTTGTTGGGTTTTTAGATTTTTTTTGTGGGTTTTTAGGTTTTTTCAAGGATTTAAGGGGTTTTTCTGTATATTTTAGGGGATTTTTAGGTTTTCATGAATTTTAGGGATTTTTATGGTTTTAGGGGGTTTTAGGGGGTTTTAGGGTTTTTATGTATTTTGAGGGTATTTAGTGGTTTTCAGGGGGTGTTAGGGTTTTAGGGTTTTTCATGTTTTTAGGGTATTTTTGGGTTTTTAGGGTATTTTTGGGTTTTCTAGGAGTTTTAATATTTTTTAGAGTTTTTTACCATTTTTAGGGGTCTTAGGGTTTTTAGAGTTTTTAGTGAGTTTTTGGGTTTTTATGGGATTATAGGGTTTTAAGGTATTCTAAAGTTTTTAGGCTTTTCAGGGGGTTTTCAAGGTTTTTATGGTTTCTTATGTTTTCATGTATTTTTAAGGATTTTTAAATATTTTTATGCTTTTTAGGGTTTTTATGGTTTAAAAGGATTATTATGGTTTTTAGATTTTTAGGGGTTTTCATTGCTTTGGGGGGTCTTTTTTGGTTTTTAGGGTGTTTTTTTAGTTTTCTAGGGTTTAAAGGGGTTTTTAGTGTTTTTTAAAGTATTTAGAGGTTTCAAGTGTTTTTAGAGTTTTTATAGGGTTTGTATTGGTGTTTAGGGTTTTTAAGGTTTTTATGGGTTTTTAGGGGTTTTAGGGGTTTTATGGTTTTTAGGGGTTTTGGGGTTTTTAGGGTCTTTTTAGGGTTTTAGGGGGGTTTTGAGTGTTTCTGTTTTTTAAAGGGAATTTTGGAGTTTTTATCATTTTTATGGATTTTAAGGGTTTTTTGAGTTTTTATGGGGTCTTTTAGGGATTTATGAGTTTTTATGGGTTTTAGGGGTTTTTATTGCTTCTAAGAGGTTTTTAGGGTTTCTTACATTTTCATGTATTGTTTTGGGATTCTTAGGATTTTTATGGGTTTTAGGGTTTTTTAGGGGTTTGGGGGATTTTGAGGCTTCTTAAGATTTTTAGGGGTTTTAGGGTTTTTAGTGGTTTTAAGGGTTTTTAGGTCTGTTTCAATTTTTTTGGGGTTTTTTGAGTTTTTAGGGGTTTAAAGTTTTTAAATTGTTTTTTTAACATTTTAAGGGGTATAAAGGGTTTTTAGTGTTTTAGTAATTTTTTGGGCTTTTATGGGTTTTAGGGGTTTAGGGGTTTTTATGGTTTTTAGGGGGTTTTCAAAGTTTTAGGTTTTTTTTACATTTTCATGGATTTTAGAAATTTTTTAGGATTTTTATGGGTTTTTAGGGGTTTTTAGGGTTTTTAGGGAATTTTAGGGTTTTTAGGCTTTTAGGGTCTTTTTGGGTTTTTAGTTTTTTTAGTTTTTTAGGGTTTTATGAAATTTTCAATGTTTTTTTGTAAGTTTTTAGGGGTTTTATTGTTTTACGGGGGTTTTCAGGGTTTCTAGGTATTTATACGTTTTCATGGATTTTAGGGAGTTTTTAGTATTTATATTGTTTTTATGTTTTTAGGGATTTTGAGGGTTTTTAGGGTCTTTAGGGTTTTTAGGTTTTTTTAGGATTTTTATGGTTTTTACGGTTTTTTAGTTTATTCGGGGTTTTTGAGGGTTTTTAGGGTTTTCAGGGTTTATAGGGTCTTTTGGGTTTTTGGGATTTTTTGAGTTTTTTTAGGGTTTTTAATGTTTTTAGAGTTTTTTATTGTTTTTATCATCTTTAATGGTATTTGGAGTTTTTCGTTGGTTTTTAGGGTTTTTAGGGGTTTTAAAGGGTTTTAGGAGATTTTATGTTTTTACGGAGGTTTTCATGGTTTTCATGGTTTTTTACGTTTTCATTGATTTTTAAGGTGTTTAGGGTTTTTAGGGTACTTAGGGTTTTTAGAGTTTTTTTTAAAATTATTTTGGGGGTTTTGTGGGTTTTTCGGGGTTTAATGGTTTTTAATGTTTTTAGTGTGTTTTTAGGGTCTTTATGGGTTTTTAGGGTTTTTAAGGCTTTTAGGGATTTTTATGGGTTTCAGGCGTTTTAGGGATTTTAGGGTTTTCTCATTTTCATGGATTTTTAGTGGGTTTTAATTTTTTTTGGTTTTTATGGTTGTTAGGGTTTTCTGGGATCTTATGTGGTTTCAGGGGTTTTGGGGGATTTTTTAGATTTTTAGGGTTTTAATATTTTTTAGAGTTTTTTATTTTTTTGGGGGGGGGGGGGGGGGTTAGTGTTTTTATATTTTTTAGGGTTTTTATGGGTTTTGTAGGTTTTTAGGGTTTTTTTAGGTGTTTAGGGATTTCAGTGTTTTTAGGGTTTTAGGGGTTTTTTTACATTTTCATGGATTTTTGGTGTTTTTATGATTTGTATGGTTTTTAATTTTTGGGGGAGATTTAGGTATTCTGAGTGTTTTTAATACTTTTCAAGGGGTTTTAGGGATTTTAGGGTTTTTCTAGGTTTTTAGGATCTTTTTGGGTTTTTAGGCTTTTTTGTGTTTTTAGGGTTTTTAATGGGTTTTAGAGTTTTCTAAAAAATTTAAGGCTTTAATGGGTTTTTAGATTTTTTAGTTTTGTTTATATATTTTTCGGTTTTTAAGGTTTTTAGGGGTTTTATGGTTTTTAGGGGTTTTAGGGCTTTTAGTGTTTTTTAAATTTTCATGGTTTTTAGGGTTTTTATGATTTCTATGGTTTTAGGGTTTTTTGGGATTTTGAGGGTTTTTAGGGTTGTTTCAGTGGTTTTTAGGGTTTTTCTAGGTTTTTAGGGTCCTTTGTGTTTTTTGGTTTTTTTCTTGTTTTTAGGGTTTTAAAGGGTTTTATAATTTTTTAACATTTTTAGTGTATTTAAAGATTTTTTGAGTTTTTAGTGGTATTTTAGGGTTTTTATGGGTTTTAGAGTTTTTAACATTTTGGGGGGTTTTTATAGTTTTGAGGTGTTATTCAAGAATTTAAGGGTTTTTTATGTTTTTGTGGACTTTTAGGGATTTTTAAGCTTTTCAGGGGTTTTTAGTGTTCTTAAGATTTTAGGGTATTTTTGGGTTTTTGGTTTTTTTTTGAGTTTTTTAGGGTTTTAAGATTTTTTTGAGTTTTAACATTTTTATGGGTTTTAAGGGATTCTAATGTTTTTGTAGGTTTTTAGGGTTTTTATCAGTTTCTTGGGATATTTAAGGTTTTTAGGTATTTTATGGTTTTCATGGGATTTTCTATGGTTCTAGGATTTTTACTTTTCCATGGATTTATAAGGGTTTTTAGGTTTTTATTTGGTTTTTCTGTTTTTTAGGGTTTTTAGGGATTTTCAGGGTTATTAGGGTTTTTTAGTGGTTTTAGGGTTTTTAGGGTTATTAGGGTTTTTTGGGGGGGTTCAATTTTTTAAATTTGTATGGTTTTTTAAACATTTTTAGTCGTTTTAGGGGTTTTCATGGGTTTTAGGTTTTTTTGGGTTTTTAGTGGTTTTTTGAGTTTTTTAGGTTTTCTAAGGTTCGTTAGAGTATTTTTAACATTTTTGGGGGTTTAAAAGATTTTTAGTGTTATGATATTTTAAGGTTTTCTGGGGTTTTATGGTTTTCATGGTTTTTATGGTTTTTTAAATTTTCATGGATTTTTATGGGTTTTTTTGGGTTTTTATGGTTTTAATTGGTTTTTAAAATTTTTAGGGATTTTGAGGATTTTTTGGGTTTTTATAGGTTTTAGGGTTTTATGGTTTTTAAAGGTTCTAGGATCATTTTTGGTTTTTAGGGTTTTTTCATGAGTTTTAAAGGGTTTAATGTTTTTTTAGAATTTTTAAACATTTTTTGGGGTTTAAAGGGTATTTAGTGATTTTAGTGGCGTTTAGGATTTTTAGGGGCTTTTAAGTTTTTTTAAAGTTTTTAGGGGTTTTTACGATTTTCAAGGGGTTTTTAGGGTTTTTTATGTTTTCATTGATTTTGAGGGATTTTTTAGTATTTTTTTGCTTTATAAGGTTTTTTGGGGTTTTTGGGATTTTGAGGTGTTTTGATTTTTTATATTTTAGGGGGGTTTTGGGGTTTTTTGTATCTTTTGGGGGTTTTAGTTGTTTTTTGAGTTTTTAGAGGTTTTAATATTTTTAGTGTTTTTTACCATATTATGGTATTTAACAGTTTTTAGAATTTTTAGTGGGTTTTAGTGTTTTTATGGGTTTTTAAAGGTTTTAATGGTTTTTTTGGGTTTCCGTTGGTTTTCAGGGTTTCTAGGGTTTTTGAAATTTCCTTGAATTTTTATGGGTTTGTTAGGATTTTTGTGGTTTTTAGGGTTTTTGGGGGTTTCAGTTTTTTTTGGTATTTTGGTTTTTTAGGGTTTTTTTGAGTTTTATAATGTTTTTAATGGTTTTATACTTTTTAATGTTTTTATAGGGTTTAAGTGTTTTTAGAGTTTTTGTTTTTTAATGGTTTTAATGGTATTTTAGTGTTTTTAAGGTTTTAAGGGGTTTTTATGCTTTTTAGGGGGGACTAGGGTTTTTAGGGTTTTTTACATTTTCATGGATTTTTTGGAGTTTTTTATTATTTTTAGGCATTTATGGTTTTTTAGTCATTTTGAGGGTTTTTGGGGTTTCCAAGGGTTTTTAAGGATTTTGAAGGGTTTTAAGGTTTTCAAGGTTTTTAGGTTTTTGGGGTTTTAGGGTTTTTTTGAGTTTTTTAGGGGTTTTGAGGTTTTTTATATTTTTTAAACATTTTTTGGGGTTTTAACGGTTTTTATATTTTTTATGGATTTTATGTGGGTTTATGGTTTTAAAAGGTTTCTAAGAGTTTTTATGGTTTTAGGTGGTTTTCAAGGTTTTTAGGGTTCTTTATGTTTTCATGGATTTTTTGGGGTTTTTAGGATTTTTATGGTTTTAGGGGTTTTAGGGATTTTGAGGGTTTTTTGGGGTTTTAGAGTTTTTAGGGTGTTTTTGTTTTTTTAAATTTTTTAATGTTTTTAGGGGCTTGTGGGTTTTTAGATTTTTTTTGTGTTTTTAGGGTTTTTATGGGTTTTGGGGGCTTTAATGGTTTTTGGGATTTTATGGTTTTCATGTGGTTTTTAAAGTTTTTAGAGTTTCTTACATTTTCATGGATTTTTAGGGGTTTTTAAGGATATTTATGGTTTTTAGTGCTATTATGGATTTTGAGTATTTCTTTTGTTTTTAAAGGGGTTTAGGTCTTTAGTGATTTTAGGGTTTTTAGTGTCTTTTTGAGTTGTTCGGGATTTTTTAGTTTTTAGGGGGTTTTTAATATTTTTTAGAGTTTTTTAATGTTTTTAGGGGCTTAAATGGTTTTTAGAAATTTTAGTTCTTTTTTGGGGTTGTTAAGGCTTTTTTTTTAGTTTTTTATGTTTTTAGAGGTTTTTATGGTTTTAGGGGGTTTTTCTATTTTGTAGGGTTTTTTTTATGTTTTCATGGATTTTTAAAGGTTTTTGTAATTTTTATAATTTTTAGGGTTTTAGGGATTTTGATTCCTATTGGTATTTTTCTTGGGTTTTTAGGGTTTTTAGGTTTCTCGAGGTTTTTGAAGCTCTTTTGAGTTTTTAGGGGGGTGAATTTTTTAGGGTTTTTAAATATGTTTAGAGTTTTAAGGGTTTTAAGGGTTTTAAGGGTTTTTAGAGTTTTTAGTGGTTTTTAGTGCTTTTATATGTTTTAATTTTTTTAAGTTTTTTTTGGGTTTTAATGGTTTCAAGGGTTTTTCAGGTTTTTAGAGATTTTGAGTAATTTTTGTGTATTTTAGAGGTTATTAGAATTTTTAGGGGTTTTAAGGGTTTTTATGGTCTTTTTGGGGTTTTTGGATTTTTCTTTCCTTTTAAGGTTTCTAATGTTTTTTAACGTTTTATGGGTTTTTAGAGTTTTTAGTGGGTTTTGGAATTTTTATGGGTTTTTATTATTTTTAGGGATTTTCCCTGGTTTTTAGGGTTTTTTATTAGGGATTTTTTAGGATTTTTAGGATTTTTAGGTTTTTTAGGGTTTTAGAGATTTTGAGGGTTTTTAGGGTTCCACATGGGGTTTTAGGGTTTTTTTTACAATTTTAAGGTTCCTTTTAGGAGTTTATGTTTATTTTATTTTTTTAGTGTTTTTGAGGTTTTTTAGAGTTTTTAAAATTTTTAGGGGTTTTAAGGGTTTTTAGATTTTTTTAGTGTTTTAGGGTTTTTATAGGTTTTTTAATGTTTTTAGGGGTTTTATAGTTTTCACGGGTTTTAAAAGTTTTTAAATTTTTTAACTTTTTTATGGATATTTAGGGGGTTTTAGGAATTTTATGTAATTTTATAGTTTTTAGAGACTTTGAAGGTTTTTAGCAGTTTTCATGGGTTTTTAATGTTTTTAGGATCTTTTGGGGTTTTTAGTGTTTTTTTAGTTTTGTAGGGATTTAAGTTTTTTTTATAGTTTTCTAACATTTTTATATTTTTTTAGTTTTTTAGGGATTTAGGTTTTTTATAGTCTTTTGGAGTTTTTAATTGTTTTTAGAGTTTTTATTGATATTATTTTGGTTTTTATAGGTTTATAGGGTTTTCTAATCTTTTTAGGGTTTTTATGGTTTTCAGGGATTTTTTGGTTTTTCGGGTAGTCATGTATTTTTAATGGGTTTTTTAGATTTTTTTTTGAGTTTGTTAGGGTTTTAAGGTTTTGTAGATATTTATAACGTTTTTTGGGTTTTTAAGGGTTTTTAGAGTTTTTAGTGGTTTTATGGTTTTTATGGGTTTTTAGGATTTTTTAATGTTTTTAGGGGTTTTATGGTTTTCAAGATTTTTATTTTTTTTGTTTTCATGGATTTTTAGGTGTTTTTTAGATTGTTTATGGGTTTTAGGGTTTTTTAGGATATTTAGGGATTTTGAGGGGTTTTCAAGGAATTTTTAGGGTTTTGTAGGGTTTATGGTCTTTTTGTGTTTTTAGGTTTTTTTGAGTTTTTTAGGGTTGTAAGGTTTTTTTAGTTTCTTAACATTTTTAGTGTTTTTAAATATTTTTATAGTTTTAGTGGTTTTTAAGGTTTCTATGGTTTTCAGGGTTTTTATGGTTTTGAGGGGTTTCTTATCCCTTTTTGGGTTTTTTACACTTTCATGGAGTTTTAGGGGGTTTTTAGTATTTTTATGGTTTTAACTGTTTTTTAGGGATTTATGGATTTTGAGTGTTTTAAAGGGATTTCAAGGGTTTTTAGGTTTTTCAATGTTTTTAGGGTCTTTTGGGTTTTTAGGGATTTTTTGTTTATTTAGGGTTTTAAGGGTTTTTAAAGTTTTTAGTGGTTTTAAGGGTTTTTAGAGTTTTTAGTGGGGTTTAGGGGTTTTTGGGATTTTGGGATTTTTTTTATGGTTTTTACGGGTTTTATGGTTTTGAAGGGTTTTTAGTGTTTTTATGGATTCTTACATTGTCATGGATTTTTAGGGGGGTTTTAGTAATTTTATGGTTTTTAGGGTTTTTTATGTTTTTTGGAGATTTTGAAGGGTTTTGAAGTTTTTTATGGGATTTCAGGGATTTTAGAAAGTTTTTATGGTTTTTAGGGTCTTTTGGGTTTTTAGGGTTTTTTTTGTGTTTTTAGAGGTTTAATGGTTTTTAAGAGTTTCTTAACGTTTAAAAGGGTTTAAAGGGTTTTTAGAGTTTTTAGTGGGGTTTTAGGTTTGTTTAAGGTTTTTAAGGGTTTTTAGGGTTTTTTAAGTCTTCATGGATTTTTAGTAGCTTTTTAGAATTTTTATGATTTTTAGGGATTTTTAGTGTTTTTAGGGAATTTGTGGCTTTTTAGAGTTTTTCAGGGGTTTTAGGATTTTCAGAGTTTGGTAGGGTATTTAGGGTCATTTTGGGTATTTTGAAGTTTTTTACTGTTTTTAAATTTTTTTAGAGTTTTTTAACATTTTAGGGGTTCAAATGGTTTTTATAGTTTATAGTTTTTTTTAGTTTTTTTGGGTTTTTAGTGTTTTTAAGGTTTTAGCGGTTTTTATGGTTTTCTGGGGTTTTTTTGGTTTTTAGTGTTTTTTATGTTTTCGTTGACTTTTAGGGGTTTTAGGATATTTTGGTTTTTAGGGTTTTTATGTATTCTATGGGGATTTAGGATTTTTTAGTGGGGGGTTTAGTGTTTTTAGGGGTTTTCAAGGTCATTCGGTTCTTTTTGGGTTTTTTTTAATGTTTTTAGGGGGTTTTAAGGTTTTTTTAAAAATTTAAACGTTTTTAGGCGTTTATGGGTTATTATAGTTTTTAGTTGTTTTGAGGGTTTTTATGGGTTTTTAGGGGTTTTCAAGGATTTTAGGGTTTCTTTTGGTTTTATGGGGTTTCTCACGGTTTTTATGATTTTTTACGTTGTCATGAATTATTAGGAGATTTTAGGATTTTTATTGATTTTAGGGATTTTCAAAGTTTTTATGGTTTTTCATTGGTTTTTAGGGATTTTATGGGTTTTTAGTGCTTTAGGGATATTTTATGTTTTTAGGTTTTTTTAGCTTTTAGGGTTTTTAGAGTTTTTTTTCCAAGATATGGTTTTTTAGTGTTTTTAACATTTTTAGTGGTTTTTAGGGTTTTTATTTTTTTAGGGTTTTATAATGTTTTAAATGTTTTTTTCTGTTTTTTAGAGCTTTTTTCGGGATTTTAGGGTTTTTACATTTTGTTGGATTTTTTAGGGGATTTTTAGGAGTTTTAGGTCTTTTAGGGTTTTCGGGGGTTTAGAGATTTTGAGGGGGTTTTCAGGGTTTTTTTTGGTTTTTCGGGGGTGTTAAGTGTTTTTAGTGTCTTTTGGGTTTTGAGGTGTTTTTTTTATTTTCATGGGTTTTATGTTTTTTTATAGTTTTTTAACATTTTTATGGGTTTTAAGGATTTTTAGAGTTTTGGTAGGTTTTTAGGGTTTTATGGGTTTTAATGGATTTTAAGGTTTCTTGGGGTTTTTATGATTTTCAACGGGTTTTTATGGTTTTTAGGGTTTTTTATGTTTTCTTGAATTTTTAGGGATTTTTTTAGGTTTTTATAGGTTTTAGAGGTTTTCAGGGTTTTGGGGATTTTGTGGGTTTTCAGGGGCTTTCAAGGGGTTTTAGGGGTTTTCAGGGTTTTAGGGTCTTTTGGGTTTCTAGTTTTTTTAGTTTTCTAGGTTTTTTAAGGTTATTGAGTTTTTTAACATTTTTAGGCGTTTTAAGGGGGTTTAGAGTTTTTAGTTTTAATTGGGGTTTTAAAGATTTTTAGGGGCTATATGGTTTTTATAGTTTTTTCAGGATTTTTTACATCTTTATGGTTTTTAGTGGTTTTTAGGATTCTTACAGGTTTTAAGGTTTTTTAGTGTTTTTAGGGTTTTCATTATTATGAGATTTTTATAATGTTTTTAGGGGTTTAAAGGTGTTTTAGATATTTTAATGGTTTATTAGGATTTTTATGAGTTTTTAGGTTTTTTTAGGTTTTTAGGGGGTTTATGGTTTTTAGGGTTTTTCTAGGTTTTTAGGGTTTCTTACATTATAATGGATTTTATAGGTATTTTAGTGTTTTTATTATTTTTTTAGTTTTTCGGGTTTTTAGGTATTATGAGGGTTCTTTTGGTTTTTTATGGATTTTTAGTGTTTTTAGGGGTTTTGAGGGTTTTAGGGTCTTTTTTTGTTTTTAGGGGTTTTTGAGTTTTTTAGGGTTTTAAAGATTTTTAAAATTTTATAACATTTTCAGGGATTTTAAGGGGTTTTTATACTTTTTAGTTGTTATAGTGGTTTTATGGGTTTTTAGAATTTTTAAGGGTTTTACGGGGTTTTATGTTTTTTAGGGTTTTTTACATTTTCATGAAATTTTAGGGATGTTTTATGATTTTTATGGTTTTAGAGTTTTTTATGTTTTTCAAAGATTTTGAGGGTTTTTAGGGTTCTCAGGGTTTTTATTGTTTTTCATATTTTTATGGTATTTTTTGGGTTTTAGGGAATATTTTTGAGTTTTTTAGTGTTTTTAAGGGTTTCTATAATTTTTAATGTTTTTAGGGGTTTTATGGGGTTTTCAAGTTTTTAATGGTTTTTAGGGTTTTTATGGGGTTTTAAAGGTTTTTTGGGTTTTTATGGTTTCATGGGTTATTCAGGGTTTTTGGATTTTTTTTTGTTTTCATGGATTTTTAGTGTTTTTTATGATTTTTATAGTTTTGAGGGTTTTAGGGATTTTGAGGGGGGGGGGGTTTGGGTTTTTAGGTGTTTTTTGGATTTTTACAGATTTTCTAAGTTTTTAGGGTCTTTTTGAGTTTTTAGGGTTTTTTTGAGTTATTTTGGGGTTTTATGGGTTTTTTGAGTTTTTTAGAATTTTTATGGGTTTATGGGTTTTTTTGAGTTTTTAGGGGATTTTATTTTTTATAAGGGGTTTTTGGTTTTTTAAGGTTTTTAGGGCAAGGAAGATGCCGAATTCAAGCTATTCCTGACCTCCCCCCCCCCAATTTATTAGAAAAACGACGCATAAGATAGGGGAGGGGTCAAATGATCCACACCCAGTAACCTTTAAGGTTTTTTTGTGTTTTATAATTTTTTTAGAGTTTTTAAGGTTTTTTAGAGTTTTTAGTGGTTTTATGGTTTTTATGTGTTTTTTGGGTTTTTTAATGTTTTTATGGGGTTTTATGGTTTTCAAATTTTTTATTTTTTTTGTTTTCATGGAGTTTTTGGGTTTTTTAGATTGTTAATGGGGTTTAGGGTTTTTAAGGATTTTTAGGAATTTTGAGGGGTTTTATGGGTGTTCAAGGTGGTTTTAGGGTTTTATAGGGTTTTAGGGTCTTTTTGTGTTTTTATGGTTTTTTGAGATTTTTTAGGATTTTAAGGTTTTTTTAGTTCTTAAAATTTTTAGTGTTTTTAAATATTTTTATAGTTTTAGTGATTTTTAGGGTTTTTATGGGTTTGTAGGGTTTCTAAGGTTTTCGGGGTTTTTATGGTTTTCAGGGTTTTTTTAGATTTTTTTGGGTTTTTTACATTTTCGTTGAATTTTAGGGATTTTTTAGTATTTTTATGGTTTTTAGTATTTTTTAGGGTTTTATGGATTTTGAGGGTTTTAATGGGATTTCAAGGGTTTTAAGGTTTTTTCAAAGTTTTTAGGGTCATTTGGGTTTTTATGGTTTTTTGAGTTCTTTAGGGTTTTAATGGTTTTTAACGTTTTTAACATTTTTAGTGGTTTTAAAGGTTTTTTGGAGTTTTTAGTGGGGTTTAGGGGTTTTATTGTTTTTTAAGGTTTTTTTATAGTTATTAGGGGTTTTATGGTTTTGAAAGGTTTTTTCAATGTTTTTGTGGTTTCTTACATTTTCATGGATTTTTAGGGGGTTTTAGTATTTTTATGGTTTTTAGGGGTTTTTAGGGTTTTTGAAGATTTTGAAGGGTTTTGAGGTTTTTCAGGGGATTTGAGGATTTTTAGAATTTTTATGGTTTTTGGGGTCTTTTTTTTTATTTTTAGGTTTTTTTTGTTTTTAGGGGTTAAAGTTTTTTAGAGTTTTTAACATTTAAAATGGTTCAAAGGGTTTTTAGAGATTTTAGTGGGGTTTTAGGTTTGTTTAAGGGTTTTCAGGGTTTTTATGGTTTTCAAGGTTTTTTTTAAGTCTGCATGGATTTTTAGGGGACTTTTAGAATTTTTATGATTTTATGGTTTTTTAGGATTTTTAGGGAATTTGTTTATTTTTAGAGTTTTCAGAGATTTCATGATTTTTAGGTTTTTGTAGGGTATTTAGGGTGATTTTGGGTATTCTAGGGTTTTTTTAGATTTTTAGTGTTTTTTATATTTTCGTTGACTTTTTGGGGTTTTAGGATATTTCGGTTTTTAGGGATTTTATGGATTCTAAGGGGATTTAGGATTTTCTAGGGAGGTTAGGGTTTTTAGGGGTTTTCAAGGTGTTTAGGTTATTTTTGGATTATTTTTAAGTTTTTAGGGGTTTTAAGGTTTTTAAAAAAATTAAATGATTTTAATTGTTTATGGGTTATTATATTTTTTAGTTATTTTGAGTGTTTTTATGGGGTTTTAGGGTTTTTAAAGGGTTTTAGGGTTTTTTTAGTTTTATAGGGTTTTTCACGGTTTTTAAGATTTTTTACATTTTCATGGATTTTTATAAATTTTTTAGGTTTTTTTTGGATTTTAGGGTTTTTCAGAGTTTTTATAGGTTTTCATTGGTTTTTAGGGCTTTTAGTGTTTTTTTATTACTTTAGGATATTTTGTGTTTTTATGGTTATTTTAGCTTTTAGGTTTTTTTAGATTTTTTTCCAAGATATGATTTTTTAGAATTTTTAACATTTTTAGTGGTTTTTAGGGTTTTTATTGGTTTTTAGGGTTTTATAATGTTTTAAATGTCTTTTATGTTTTTCCGGGTTTTTTTAGGATTTTAGAGTTTTTACATTTTCTTGGATTTTTAGGGGATTTTTAGGACAATTGTGGTTTTTAGGGATTTTCAGGGGTTTTTAGGGTTTTTTTGGGTTTTAATGGTTTTTAGGGTCTTTTTGGGTTTTAAGGTGTTTTTTTATGGGTTTTAAGGTTTTTTATAGTTTTTAACATTTTTAGGGGTTTTAAGTGTTTTTATAGTTTTTGGTACGTTTTTAGAGTTTTATGGGTTTTTAGGGATTTTAAGGTTTTTTGGGGGGTTTTATGGTCTTCAACGATTTTTTAGGGTTTTTAGGGTTTTTTAATGTTTTCTTGATTTTTTAGGGGGTTTTTAGGTTTTTTATGTGTTTTAGGGGGTTTCAAGGTTTTTAGGGATTTGGAGGGTTTTTAGGGGTTCTTAAGGGTTTTTTTTGGGTTTTTTGGGTTTTAAAGGTTTTTTGGACCTATATGGTTTTTAGGGTTTTTCATGATTTTTTACATATTTATGGATTTTAAGTTGTTTTTTAGGATTCTTGCGGGTTTTACAGTTTTTAGGGTTTTTATGGATTTTAAGGGGTTTTAGGGTTTTTTAGGGGTTTTTATGGTTTTTAGGGCTTTCATGGACTTTTTGGGATTTTAGGGTTTTGTATTTTTTTAGGAATTTTAGAGATTTTTATATTTTTTGGATTTTTAAATATTTTTTATTGTTTTTAATGGGTTTTAGGGTTTTTACGTGTTTTTTGGGTTTTTAAGGCTTTTAGGATATTTTATGGTTTTCAAGGGGTTTTCAGAGTTTTTTGGGTTTTTAATGTTTTCATTGATTTTTAGGAATTTTTAGGGTTTCTATGGTTTTTACGGATTTTGAGGGGTTTTTTGGGTTTTTAGTGTTTTTCATGGGTTTTTAGTGGTTTTAGGGTTTTCTATTATTTTTAGGGCTGGGTATTAGGTTTTTTTTTTGGCTTTTTTTGTTTTTAAGGTTTTTATGGTTTTTTTAACATTTTTAGAGGATTTAAGATTTTTTAGAGTTTTTGTTGGTTTTTATAGTTGTTTATTGGGTTTTTAATGATTTTTAGGTGTTTTAATGGTTTCCATCGATTTTTTTTTTGGGGATTTTAGGTTTTTTATGTTTTCCTAGATTTTTAGGGATTTCAGGATTTTATATTTTTTTAAGTTTGTTGGCAATTTTAATGATTTTGATGGTTTTTTAGTATTTTTAGGGGTTTTTAGTGTTTTTCATAGGTTTTAGGGTCTTTTTAGTATTGAGTGTTTTTTGGAATCTTTTAGTGCTTTTTACATTTTTTAGTGGTTTTTAATGTTTTTAGAGGTTTTAAGGTTTTTTTTTTGAGTTTTTAGTGCTTTTAGGGATTTTATGGGGTTTTAGGGTTTTAAGGTATTTAGAGGTATTATTTTTTTAGGGTTTTTCTGTATTTTTATGTTTTCATGGATTTTTAATGGTTTTTCTAGTTTTTATTATTTTAGGGTTTATTTGGGTTTTTATAGATTTTGAGGGTTTGTAGTGTTTTTCAGAGGTTTTTAGGGTTTATTGGGGTTTTTTGGACTTTTGGGATTTAAGGTTTTTTTTCGAGTTTGTAACGTTTTTAGGGGTTTTTCATTTTTTAGTTTTTTTAGTGGTTTTCAGGTTTTTAGGTTTTTAAAGGTTTTTAGGTCGTTTTATGGTTAGCAGGGGTTTTTTAGGGATTTTAGGGTTTTCAATGTTTTCATGGATTTTTTGGGGTTTTTTATGTATTTTATTTTTTTAGTGTTTTTAGGGTTTTTATAGATTTTGAGTTTTAGGGGTTTAGGGTTTTAGGTGTTTTTAGGGTTTTTAGGTTCTTTTGGGGTTTTTAGGGTATTTTTGAATTTTTTAGGATTTTTAAGGTTTTTTAGATTTTTTAAAAATTTTCAGGGTTTCAAGGGGTTTTAGGGTTTTAAGGGTTTTTAGAGTTTTAGCGTTCTTTTAGGGTATTTTTGGGTTTTAGTGTTTCTTAAGGTTTTTAGGGAATTTTTAAGGTTTTTCAGGTTTTTCACATTTTCATGGATTTTTGTTGTTGTTTTTTTTGGATTTTTATGGCTTATAGGGTTTTTGGGGTTTTTAGGATTTTGAGGGTTTTACAGGGTTTTTAGGAGTGTCTTTTTGGGTTTTTAGGGGTTTTTTAGTTTCTTATTGATTTTAAGGGTTTTTAGAGTCTTTTAACATTTTTAGGTGTTTTATGGGTGTTTAAAGTTTTTAGTTGCTTTTAGGGGTTTTGGGGGTATTTAGTATTTTTAAAGGTTTTTGTGGTTTTATGGTTTTTAGGGGTTTTTTCATGGTTTTTAGGGGTTTTTTACGTTTTCATTGATTTTTAGGGGTTTTTTTTTGATTTTTATAGATTTTTTTGGATTTTAGTGTTTTTAGGCATTTTTAGGGTTTTTATTGTTTTTCAATGGGTTTTTTGGTTTTTAGGATTTTTCAGGATCATTTGGCTCATTTACGGTTTTAATGGGGGGGTTTTAACTTTTTTAGGGTTTTAAGGTTTTTAGTGTTTTTTAACGTTTTTTTGCAAATTAAGGGTTTTTCGATTATTAGTGGATTTTTAGAGTTTTTATGGCTTTTAAGTGTCTTTAATGTTTTTTATGGGTTTTTATGGTTTTCTGTTGGTTTTCATGGTCTTTAGGGTTTTTTATGTTTTCATTTATTTTTAGGGTTTTTTAAAGATTTTTATTGTTTTTAAGGGGTTTTATGGTTTTTTGGGATTTGGAGGGTATTTAGGGTTTTCCAGGGGTTTTAGGTTTTTTAAGGGAAAGGAAGGTGTGAGGATCAGGCTATTCACGCCCCCCCCCCCCCCCCCCAACAATTTATTAGTAAAGAAGACGCAACATACAGCAAGCAGACAAGGGAGGGGAGGGGTCAATCGACCACAACCCAAAACCCCTTACAACCCAACCAAAACCCCAAAAAAGAAAAAACCGAAAAAGAAAACAGATCAATCGACATCACCCCCAAAGTCCGAAACAGAATTCACACCGAAAGGGTCACCATTTGCACTGTATCCATAAGCCGCATCATCAAAGCAGGGTCAGAGTCATCCCATCCTGAATCGTAATCCTCATTAAGATTGAGAATCGTTAGAAACTTCTCCCTTTGATCTGCTTATTCTGGGGAATGCTGGTGCTCCTTATTGTTAACTTTTACTTTCAACTTAATTGCCTTTGATGATGCCCGTGTAGCCATGGGTCATGGTTTTTAGTGTCTTTTGGGTTTTTAGTATTTTTTTGAGTTTTTTATAGGTTTTAAGGATTTTAGAGCTTTTAATGTTTTTGGGTTTTAAATTTTTTATAGTTTTTATAGTTTTTAGGGATTTTAAGGTTTTAGGGGTTTTTATGGTTTTCTAGGGTTTTTCTAGGTTCTTAGGTTTTTTTATGTTTTCATGGATTTTTTGGGGTTTTTTATGATTTTCATGGTTTTTAGTGTTTTTAAGGATTTTGAGGGGTTTAGGGTTTTCAAGGGTTCTTAAGAGTTTTAGGGGTTTTAAGGGGTTTTAGGGTCTTTATGGGGTTTATGGTTTTTTTAGTTTTTATGGGTTTTAAGGTTTTTTAGAGTTTTCTAATTTTTTTAGGGATTTTAAGGGTTTTAGAGTTTTTATTATTTTTAGTGTTTTATGGGTTTTTAATGTTTTTAGGGTTATTTTTTATTTTAAGGGGTGGGTTTTTAGGGTCTTTTATATTTTCATGGATTTTTAATGTGTTTTTACGACTTTTATGGTTTTTAGGTGTTTTAGAGACTTTGAGGTTTTTCAAAAAATTTCACTATATTTTAGGGGTTTTCAGGGTTTTTAGGGTGTTTTGGTTTTTTTAGTGTTTTTTATTATTTTTTGGGTTTTTATGGTTTTTTTGAGTTTTTTAAAAAATTTAGGGTTTGTAAGGGTTTTTAGACTTTTTAGCGGGTTTTTAGGGTTTTTATGGATTTTTAGCGTTTTTATGGTTTTTATGTGTTTTTATGGTTTTCAGGGTTTTTAGTATTTTTAGGGTTTTTTACATTTTTCCGGATTTTTCAGGGTTCTTTAGGATTTTCATGGTATTTAAGGGTTTTAGTGTCTTTAGGGATTTTGTGGTTTTTAGTGTATTCTAGGGGTTTTTTTGGGTTTTTATGGTTTTTAGGGGTTTTGGGGGGGGGGGGTTGAGTTTTTTAGGTTTTCAATATTTTTTAGAGTTTTTTTATAAAAATTGGGGTTTTAACGGTTTCTATGTTTTTAGTGGTTTTGGGGGTTTTATGGTTTTTTATTGTTTTTTTAAATATTTCAAAGGTTTTTATGGTTTTCATGGGGTTTTCAGGGTTTTTAGTGTTTTTTACGTTTTTATAGATTTTTAGGGGATTTTTAATATTTTTAAGGGTTTTAGGGTTTTTAGGGATTTTAGGGACCTTGAGGGTTTGGGTGGGTTAGGGTATTTTTTGATTTTTAGGGTTTTTCGGTGATTTTAGGGTTTTGTGGGGTTTTAGGGGTTTTAGAGTTTTTGGTGTTTTTTAGGTTTTATGGGTTTTAGGGTTTTTTAAGGTTTTAGGGGGTTTTATTCTTTTCAGGGGGTTTCTGTGGTTTTTAGGGTATTTTGTCTTTTAATGGATTTTTAGGGGTTTTTAAGGATTTTTATGTTTTTTTGTATTTTTCAAGGTTTTTATAGAATTTGAGGGTTTTAAAGGTTTTTAGAGTTTTTTTTAACATTTTTAGGGGTTTATAGAGTTTTTAGTTTTTTTAGGGTTTTGTGGTCTTTTTAGGTTTTTAGGGGTTTTTTTTGTTTTCAAGGGGGGTTTTCAGGTTTTTTAGGGTTTTTCATGTTTTCATGGATTTTAGGGGGGGGGGGGGCGTTGGGTTTTTATGGTTTTATGGTTTCTTAGGGTTCTTATGGATTTTGAGGGGTTTTAGGGGGTTTTGGGGGATTTTATTGTTTTAAGCAGTTTTCAAGTGTTTTTTTGGTTGTTTTGAGTTTTTTGAGATTTTTATGGGTTTTAAGTTTTTTTAGAGTTTTTCAACATTTTTAGGGATATTAGGGTTTTCATATTTTTAGGTGTTTTTATATTTTTTAGGGATTTTTAAGGGGTTTTAGGGGTTTTTTATTTTTTCATGAAATTTTAGGGGGTTTTAGGATTTTTATTATTTAAGGGGGTTTTTGGGATTTGAGGGGTTTTAGGATTTTTAGGGATTTTTATGTTTTTTCTGGGTATTAGGGTCTTTTGGGTTTTTTGGGGTTTTTTGAGATTTTTAGGGTTTCAAATGTTTTTTATAGTTTTGTAAAAAATTTAGTGGTTTTAAGGGTTTTTAGAATTTTTATTAAATTTTTTATTGTTTTTATGGATTTTTAGGGTTTTTATGGTTTTTTAGGGTTTTAAGGTTTTTAGGGGATTCATCTAGGTTTTTAGGGTTTTTAGGATTTTTAGGGTTTTTTGGTTTTGTTGGGGTTTTAGATATTTTGTGGGTTTTTATGGATTTTAAAGGTGTTTTCAGGGTTTTCAGGTTTTTTTCAGGGTTTTTGGGCCTTTTGGGGTTTTTGGGTTTTTTTTGAGTTTTTATGGGTTTTAAGAGTTTTTTAACATTTTGGGGTCTTAAAGGGTTTTTAGTGATTTTAGTGATTTTTTATATTTTTTATGGGTTTTTAAGGTTTTATGGGTTTATGGTTTTTAAGGATTTTTAGGGTTCTTAGGGTCATTTAGGTTTTCATTGATTTTTAGGGGGTAAGAATTTTTTGGTTTTTAGGGTTTTTATGGTTTTTAAGGATTTGGGGGGGGGGGTTATGGTTTTCAAGGGGTTTTATGGTTTTTTGAGGTTTTAGGGTCTTTTGTGTTTTAAGGGTTTTTTTTTTGAAATATAAAGGGTTTTTAAGGTTTTTTGAGTTTTTTAATGTTTTTAGGGGTTTTAAGGGTTTTTAGATTTTTTTGTGTGGTTTTTGGGTTTTTAAAGTTTATAAGTTTTTTATGTGTTTTTATGGTTTTCAAGGTTTTTATGGTTTTCAAGGTTTTTAGGAATTTTTATAATTTTTAGAGGAATTTAGAGATTTTAGGTTTTTAGGGTTTTTAGGGTTTTTACGATTTTCAATGGTTTTTAGGGGTTTTCAGGGTTTTAAGGGACTTTTTGGATTTTTAGGTTTTTTTAGTTTTTTAGGTTTTTGAAGTTTTTTATAGATTTTTATCATTTTTAGGGAAAGGAAGATGCGAGGGTCGGGCTATTCCCAACCCCCCCAAATTTATTAAAAATAAAAAAGAGAGACAGCAGACAAGGGAGGGGAGGGGTCAATCGACCCACACCCAAAAACCCTTAACGACTAAAGACAAAAGACCCAAAAAAAGAAAAATCAAGAATGAAAAAGAAAAAACAAGCAAAACAAAGCAGCCACCACCATCATCCAGCGTCAACCAGCATCCAGCAGCTCACAGCTAACCAAAAAATAGCATCCAAACTCAAAAAGAAATCCACATCCAGCAGCTCACATCTAACCAACAACCAGCATCCAAACTCAAACAGTAATCCACATCCAGCAGCAGCACAACCATAAACCACAGCTTCAGCACCTTTCATCCAAGCAGAAACCAGCATCCAGAACCGCGAGCATCCAACATCACAGAACCACCAGCATCCAACATCACATAGCCACCAGCACCAATTCCAAAAAACACACCCATAGAAGTCTTCCATCACCCACCAACTCCAAACCTCAATGAAAGCGGCAGCAAATAACCAGCAGCTCAACAACCAGTAACCATTACTTCCAAACCAAAAAGCATCCAGCAGCCAGTAAATGGCACCAACCAACTCCCATTCAAAGGAAAGAAATCCATGAACAGCAGCACCCACATCTAGCTTACTGCATATAGAACAACCAGTAGCACAGGACCACCATCGCCCATGCCCCAGACCAATAGCTTCATTGCATCCCAGCCTCCCAGCAAGCAGTATCCAGCACCGAAGTTTCCAAAACCCATCAAAATCTTTCACACCTACAAAGACAGTTGTGCCCGCATCTAGCATACCACAACAGACAATTCTGGAACCAAGCCATAGTATCCAGTGCCACAACTTCAAGAACCAACACCAGAAGCGGTTCTCATCCAAACCATCCACAGGCACAAAGTAGCAAAACTTGTAAAGCAGATAATTCAATCCAGAAAATCCAGAAAAGACCCTTTTGACCACCAAATGGACCAGCACAGAGCAACACCGAAGAAAACCTGCAGTAGAATCAGCCAGAACCGTAGGAGAGACAACATACCAGAACCTCCAAGATCTAATCCTCAAAAGCTGTGGAAAGATAGAATCTTCCTGAACCGCAGGCACCAGCTCGACCCACCCACGCGACGTCTCCTCCGCCGATCCAAGAGACCACCAAGGAGTGCCATCTGAAAAAGCAAATCTGAGTCAAAGCGCCGCATTCGAGCCAGACTGAAGCCGCCATCGTGAAAAATCGATATGAGCCATCATCTTCCAAGATCCATCACATGAAGTCGTCAGCCGACTCAGTTGAGACCCAGATCTGAGGTCAACAGACGGGGTCGCCGAAACATGCAAACCCTTCCTCTTCGAAAATTCAATGCCAAAACCTACCAATCTCCAAACGCTCAACATCAGCCTCCAAGGATCGTCACCATCGAGGGTTGGTCGACCTCGCCAAAGCACTGCTGAAGGAGGTAGAGGACGACGGCACCGTGGAACCCTATAATGGGGGGAGCACAAACCAGGAGAATCGGGAGCCATCTTTTTGGCTTAACATTTTTAGGGGTTTTAAGGATTTTAAGGATTTTTTATGTTTTGGTGGATTTTTAGGTGTTTTTTAGTATTTTTAAGGTTTTTAGGGTTTTTAGGGTTTTCTATGGTCTTTTTGTGTTTTTAGGTGTTTTTTAGAGTTCTTAAACTTTTTATGGGATTTAAGTGTTTTAGAGTTTTAATGGTTATTCACAGGTTTTAGAAATTTTTAAGGTTTTAGGGGTTTTTATAGTTTCAAGGTTTTTAGGGTTTTTTGTGTTTTCATGGATTTTTAGGGTTTTAAGGATTTTTATGGGTTTCAGGGTTTGGGGGGTTAGATATTTTGAGGGGATTAGGGTTTTTCTAGGTTTTCATGTTTTTAGAGGTTTTCAGGGTTTTTAGGATCTTTTGGGGGTTTTAGGTTTTTTTGAGATTTTAAGGGTTTTAATAGTTTTTAATATTTTTCGGGTTTTAAGGGTTTTTAGAGTTTTTAGTTGGTTTTTAGAGTTTTATGGGGTTTTAGTGTTTTAAGGTTCTTAGGGTTTTTCATTATTTTTAGGGTTTTTTGGGGGGGGTTTAGGCTTTCTTACATTTTTATGGATTTTTAGCAGTTTTTAATATTTTTATGGATTTTAGGGTTTCTTCGGTGTTTTAGGGATTTAGAGTTCTTTTAAGATTTTTCTGTGATTTTAGGGGTTTAAAGGGGTTTTAGGTGCTTTTAGATTTTTTAGGTATTTTAACGTTTTTTAGAGTTTTTTATCATTTTAAGAGATTTAAAGGGGTTTATGTTTTTTTGGGTTTTTATGGATTTTGAGAGGTTTTAGCTGTTTTTAGGGGTTTTTAGGGTTTTTAGGGTTATTCAGGGTTTTTTGGTTTTTAGGGTTTTTTGAGATTTTTTGGGTTGTTAATGTTTTTTAGGAATTTTTAACATTTTTAGGTGTTGAAAGTATTTTTAGAGTTTTTAATGGTTTTTGGGTTTTTATGGGGTTTTAGGGTTTTTTATTGTTTTTTGCATTTTTTTATGGTTTTTTGGGGTTTTTCAGGGTTTTTAGGTTTTTTTATGTTTTCATGGATTTTTAGGTGTTTTTATGATTTTTATGGTTTTTAGAGTTTTTTAGAGTTTTTGGGATTTTTTAGGTTTTTAGTGTTTTTTGGATTTTTAAGGATTTTGAGGTTTTTTTGGTTTTTTGGTGGTTTTTAAGAGTTTTCGGGGTTTTCAACGGTTTTAGGGTATTTTGGGGTTTTTTGTTTTTTTTGTGTTTTTAGAGGTTTTAATATTTTTTAATGTATTTAGGGGTTTAAATGGTTTTTAGAGTTTTTTGTGTGCTTTAGGGTTTTTATGCGTTTTTATTGTTTTCTGGGAGTTTTTAAAGTTTTTAGGGTTTTTAGGGTCTTTTAGGATTTTTTGGGGTTTTAGGTTTTTCAAGGGTTTTAGGGTTTTAGGTTTTTCAAGGGTTTTAGGGTTTTTAGGGTATTTCTGGGTTTTAAGTTCTTTTTGGGTTTTTAAATTTTTTTGAGTTTTTAGGGTTTTTTAATGTTTTTAGAGCTTTTAACGTTTAAGGGTTTTAAGTGGTTTTAGAGTTTTTTGCACTTTTTATGGTTTTTATTGGTTTTTATAGGTTTTTAAGGATTTTTTTAAAGGATTTGAATTATTTTAACTATTTTTTTGGTTTTCATGGTTTTCATGGTTTTTATGGGTTTAAAGGATTTTTGGGATTTTTACATTTTTATTGATTTTGAGGGTTTTTAGGATTTTTATGGTTTTTAGGTTTTTTAGGTCTTTTAGGGGTTTTCAGAGTTTCCAGGATCTTTTTAGTTTTTAGGGGTTTTTTAGTTTTTTTTAGGTTTTCATGTTTTTAAAATTTTTAATGTTTTTAGGGGTTTTAAGAGGTTTTAGAGTTTTTAGTGGTTTTTAGGATTTTTAAGGATTTATAAGGGATTCTAATCTTTTTAGAGGTATTTATAATTTTCAGGGTTTTCTATGTTTTCATGGATTTTTAGGCATTTTTAGAGGTTTAATGGGTGTTTAGAGTTTTTAGTGGGTTTTAGGGTTTTAATGGGGGTTTTAAGGTTTTAGGGGTTTTATGGTTTTTAAGGGTTTTTCCGGGTTATTACGGTTTTTTATATTTTTATATATTTTTAGGGGTTTTTTAGCATTTTTATTGTTTTTAGGGTTTTTGAGGGGTTTTTGAGATTTTGGGGGTTTTAGGGGTTTTAAGGGTTTTTATGGTTTTTTTAGGTTTCTAGGTGTTTTAGGGTCATTTTGGGATTTTAGGGTTTTTTTTAGTTTTTAGGGGTTTTATGATTTTTTGATATTTTCTATATTTTTAGGGGTTTTAAGAGTTTTTAGAGTTTTTTGCGATTTTAGGGTTTTTTGGGTTTTTGAAGTTATTAGGGATTTTATGGTTTTTAGGTGATTTTCATGGTTTTTTGGGTTTTTTACATTTTGATGGATTTTTAGGGGGTTTTAAGATTTTTATGGTTTTTTGGATTTCTTATTTTTTTTAAGGTATTTTTTGGGATTTTTTGGGTTTTTTAGTGATTTTTTAGATTTTTATGGTTTTTTGGTGGGGTTTTGTGTCTTTTTGGGTTTTGACAGTTTTTTTGAGTTTTTAGGGTATTAAAGGTTTTTAGAGTTTTTTAAAGTTTTTAGGGTTTTAAGGGTTTTTAGTGTTTTTAGTTTTTTTTAGAGTTTTTAGTGTTTTTAGAGTTTTTATCAGTTTCTGGGGATTTTATTGGTTTTTTGGGTTTTTATGGTTTTAAAGCATTTTTCAGGGTTTTAGGGTTTTTTGACATTTTCAAGGACTTTTATGGGATTTTTAGGATTTTTATGTTTTTTTGGGGTTTTAAGGATTTTGATGGTTTTTTGGGGTTTTTGGGGTTTTAGGAGCTTTTATGGTTTTTAGGGGGTTTTATTTGAGTTTTTTAGGGTATTTGGAGTTTTTTAATGTTTTTAGGGTTTTTATGGGCTATAGAATTTTTATTAGTTTTTAGGGTTTTATGGATTTTTAAGGTGTTTTGGGTTTTCTAGGGTTTTTTTCGTTTTGAGGGGATCTTTTGGGTTTTAGTGTTTCAATGTTTTTTTGGATATTTAGGGTGATTTTAGGATTTTTATCTGTTCCTGGGTTTTTATGTGTTTTTGGGATTTTTTGGGTTTTTCAAGGGATTATTGTGTTTTTAGGATTTTTCAAAAATTTATGGTCTTTTGGGTTTTGCGGGTTTTTTAGTTTTTTAGGGTTTAATGTTTTTTATAGATTTTTAACTTTTTTGGGTTTTAAGGGTTTTAGAGTTCTTAGTGGATTTTTGTGGTTTTTATGCAATTTTAGGGTTTTTTACGGTTTTTAAGGGTTTTATGGTTTTACGTGGTCTTAGTTGTTTTATGTTTTAATGAATTTTTAGTGGTTTTATAGGATTTTTAAATTTTTTAGGGTTTTTATATTTTTTAGGGTATTTTTGTGTTTTTATTTTTAATTTTTTATGGTTTTGAGGTTTTTTAGAGTTTTTTAATGTTTTTAGGGGTTTAAGGTTTTGGAGTTTTTATTATGTTTTAGTATTTTTATAGAGTTTATGGTTTTTTTACGTTTTCATGGTTCTTAGGGTTTTTTAGAATTTTTATGGTTTTTAGGTTTTTGAGGGTTTTTAAGGATTTTGAGAGTTTTTAGGGATTTTCAGGGTTTTTAGGGTCTTTTGGGTTTTTAATATTTTTTGAGTTTATTAGGGATTTTAAGGTTTTTAAGAGTTTTTAACATTTTTTGAGGTTTTAACAGTTTTTGATTTTTTGAGTGGTTTTTAGGGTTTTTAAGGATTTTAAATATTTTTAGGGGTTTTTATGATTTTCATGGGGTTTTAAGGGGTTTTTTTCGATTTCATTGATTTTTAGGGGGGTTTTAGGATTTTTATGGTGTTTAGAGTTTTTAGGGTTTTTAGAGATTTTGAGGGTTTTTATGTGTTTTCAGAGGTTTTTAGGATTTTGTGGTTTTTCAAGGTTTTTGTTGTGTTGTGGGTTTTTAGGGTTTTATTGAGTTTTTAGGGGTTTGAGATTTTTTAGAGTTTTTTTAAACATTTTTAGAGGTATTATAGGTTTTTAGAGTTTTTTACTGGTTTTTAGGGTCTTTATGGGTTTTTAGGTTTTTTAATATTTTTAGGGGTTTTTATGGTTTTTAGAGGTTTTTAAAAGTGTGTATGTATTTTTGAGGGTTCTTAGGGTTTTTTAGGGTTTTTAGGGGTTTGGGGGTTTTAGGGTTTTTTTTAGGATATTTTGAGTATTTTAGGGTTTTTAAGGTATTTTAGAGGTTTTTAATGTGTTCAGGGAAAGGAAGGCTCGGGGTCAGGCTATTCCTAACCACCCCCAGAATTTATTATAAAAGGACACAAAGACACTTTAGACAAGGGAGGGGTGGGGTCAATCAACCCACACCCAAAAACCCTTAACAAACACACACACAAGCCCAAAAAAATAAAGAAAAAGACTCAAAAACCAGACACAACAATGACATCATCACGTCACTTCTAGCCAATACCAGCATCCAGCAGTACCACATCCAATCATCACAGCTACACAGTAGCAACAACACGTCCAAACCAACCAGCCCCAAAAACCAACAACACCAAATCTGACATCACAGCCAATCACAACTAGCAGCATCAAACCAGAGCACAAGCACCACAACCAAATGCGGCCATCATCACCTCCCAGCAAACAGTGACCAGCAACTGGCAGCACAACAGCAAACTCATCTACAGCAGCAGCGAATAACAAACCAACCATAAGCATCAACCCCCAATTAGCATTCAACAACTAGTAAAAAATGTAGCCTTTCCCCAACTAGCTTCCATTCACACCCTTTCCATCTACCAGCATGTCCTCCCTAGGAGGATCCACTGCCAGTAATACAGGACCGTCAACACGAAATTTATCCGCTTCCACACATCCCAGTCTAGCAACAAACATCAACCAGCACCAAAGAAACAACCAGCCAACATTTCCCTTAACGCCTCGTGAACAAGTAGTAGCAAAATGCCTATCTCCCTTTTAATGTGTTCAGGCCTTTTAGGGTTTTTACATTTCCATTGATTTTAGGGATTTATTTTTTTTATGGTTTTTAGTTTTTTTATAGTTTTTTGGGATTTTGAGGGGTTTTAGAGTTTTTAATGGGTTTTTTGGGGGTTTTTAGGGGTTTTAGGGTCTTTAGGGTTTTATTGATTTTTTTAAGTTTTTTTGCTATTTAATTTTTTTTAGAGTTTTTAATGTTTTTAGGAGTTTAAAGAGTTTTTATAATATTTAGTGGCTTTTAAGGTTTTTTAATGTTTTGAGGTGTTTTTATGGTTTTGGGGGGGTTCCTTAGGTTTTTTTGGGTTTTTACGTTTTCATGGATTTTTAGGGGTTTTATTGGATTTTTATGGTTTTTAGGGTTTTTTAGGTTTTTTAGGGATTCTGATTATTTTTATACTTTGTAAGGTTTTAGGGGTTTCTAGGTTTCTAGGGTCTTTCTGGGTTATTGGAGTTTTTTTTTGAGTTTCTATTGTATTTAAGGAATTTTTGACTTTTTTAATGTTTTTTGGGTTTTAAGGGTTTTGAGAGTTTATAGTGGGTTTTATGGGTTATAGTGTTTTTTAGGTTTTTAGGGGTTTTATGGTTTTAAGTGGGTTTTTAGGGTTTTTATGTTTTCATGGATTATTTTTTTTTATTTTAGGGATTTTGAGGTTTTTTCAGGTTTTTTAGTGGTTTTTAGGGTTTTTCAGGGTTTTTAGGGTCTTTTGGGGTTTTAGGGGTTTCTTGAGTATTTAGGGGTTTTGTGGGTTTTTATAGTTTTTTTTACCATTTTGGTGTTTTTAAAGATTTTTATTGTTTTTCATGGTTTTTAGGGTTTCTATGGTTTTTAAGGTTATTAATGTTTTTAGAGGGTTTTAAGGTTATTTAGGGATTTTAAGATTTTCATGGATTTTTAGGGGTTTTTTAGGAATTTTATGAGTTTTTGGATTTTTTTGGTTTACATATACTTTTTGGGTTTTTAGTGTTTTCCTAGGGTTTTTATGGCTTTTCAATGTTTTTAGGGTATTTTTGGGGTTTTAGGGTTTTTTATTGATTTTTTATGTTTTTAAGGATTTTAGAGTTTTTGAGGTTTTATGGTTTCAGGGGGGTGTTCAGGATTTTTAGGGATTTGTAAGTTTTCATTGATTTTTCAGGTTTTTTAGGATTTTTATTATTTTTAGGGTTTTTATGTATTTTTAATGGTTTTAGGGATTTTTAGGGGTTTTTAGGTTTTTTAGAGTCTTTAAGGGTATTCAAGGTCTTTTTGGATTTTTAGCGGTTTTTTTTGAGTTTTTAGGGTTTTTATGGTTTTTAAAGTTTTTGACATTTTTAGGGGTTTTAGGATTTTAAATATGTTAGTGGTTTTATTAGTTTTTATCAATTTTATGGGGTTTTAGATTTTTTATGTTTTTCAGGGGTTTTTTTTGGATTTTTAGGGTTTTTTACATTTTCATAGAATTTTTAGGGTTTTTAGGATTTTTATTATGTTAGGGTTGTTTAGGTTTTTTAGAGTTTTTTGAGATTTTGAGAGTTTTTACGGGTATTTACGATGTATTTTGGGTTTTTAATTTTTTTTTCATGGATTTTAGGTCGTTTTTATGGCTTTAGGAATTTTGACGTGGTTTAGGGTTTTTTAGGGGTTTTAGGGATTTTCAAGGTTTATTGTGACTTTTGGGTTTTTAAGGTTTTTAGAGTTTTTAACATTTTTAAGGTTTTAAGAGTTTTTAGAGTTTTTAGTGATTTTTGGTCTTTATGGTTTTTAGGGTTTTTTATGGATTTTAGGGAGTTTTATGGGTTTTTTCATGGATGTTTAGGGTGGTTTTTTTATTTTTATGGTTGTTATGATTTTTTATGGTTTGTAGGGATTTTGAGGGTTTTGAGGGGTTTTCATCAGTTTTTAGGGTCTTTCAGGGTTTTTAAGGTCTTTTGGGTTTTTAGGTTTTTATGAGTTTTTATATGTTTTAAGGGGTTTTAGATCTTTTTCACGTTTTTGTATTTTTTTTGGGTTTTTAAAGTTTTTATTTGGTTTTTTGAGTTTTTATCAGTTTTAGGGTTTTTTATGTTTTTAGGACTTTTATGGTTTCCATGGGGTTTTCAGGTGTTTTAGGGTTTTTTACATTTTTTTGGATTTTTATGGGTTTTTTTGATTTTTTATGGTTTTTAGGGTATTTAGGGTTTTAGGGAATTTGAGGGTTTTTTTGGGATTTTCATGGGTTTTTTGGGTTTTCGTGGTTTTTTTTGTTTTTTAGGGTTTAAGGTTTTTTATTATTTTTAGTGGGTTTAAATAGTTTTATGGGTTTGGGGGGGGGATTATGGTTTTTAGGGTTTTTCCACGGTTCTTGCATTATTTTACTTTTTCGTGGATTTTTAGGATTTTTCTGGTTTTTAGGGGTCTTTAGGGATTTATGGATTTTGAGGGGTTTTTTTGGTTTTTAAGGGTTTTGGGGTTTTTAGGATTTTAGGTTTTTTAAGGGGTTTTAGGATATATTTGGGTTTTTAGGGTTTTTTTTTGAGTTTTTTATCATTTTTAAGGGTTTTAAGGGTTTCTATAGTTTTTTGTACTTTGTAAAGTTTTTTTTAGGTTTTTAAATTTTTTAGAGGATTTTATATTTTTCATGGATTTTTCATGTTTTTTATTCTTTTTTATTGTTTTCATGGATTTTAGTGTTTTTTATGATTTTTGTGGTTTTTAAGTTTTTTTATGATTTTTGGATATTTTGATGGATTTTAGGGGTTTTTAGGGGTTTTAAGGGTTTCTATGGGTTTTTAGGCTTTTTAGGGTCTTTTGGGTTTTTAGGGGTTTTTTTAGTTTTTAGGGTTTTTTTGAGTTTTTAGGGTTTTTAAGTGTTATTAGAGTTTTTATCATTTTTAGGAGTTTTGAGGGTTTTTTGTGTTCTTAGTTGGTTTTTAGTGTTTTTATGGGTTTTAGGGTTTTTTTAATATTTTTAGGGGTTTTTATCATTTTCAATGGATTTTCAGGGATTTTTGGGCTTGTAGATTTTTTTAGTTTTTAGGGGTTTTAAGGTTTTTTAGATTTTTTATACCTTTTTAGGGATTTTAATATTTTTCAGTGTTTTTAAGGTTTTTATTGGGTTTTAGGGTTTTTTATGTTTTCAAGGATTTTTAGTGTTTTTTATAATTTTTATGGTTTTTAGGGTCTTTTAGGGTTTTAGGGAATTTTAGGGTTTTTAGGGTTTTTCACGGTTTTTAGGGTTTGTTGGGTTTTTTAGGGTCTTTAGGGTCTTTTGAGTTTTTAGTGTTTTTGTTTTAGTTTTTTAGGGTTTTAAATGTCTTTTGTGTTTTTTTAATGTTTTTAGGGGATTAAAGGATTTTTTATATTTTTTAGCTGGTTTTAGGATTTTTTTGTGTTTTTAGGGTTTTTTATAGTTTTTATATGTTTTTGGGGTTTTCACGGTGTTATGAAGGTTTTTAGGGTTTTTTATGTTTTCATGGATTTTTAGGGGTATTTAGATTTTTTATGGGTTTTTGGGGTTTTTGGGGTTTTTATGGATTTTTACGGTTTTAGGGTTTTTCAATGGTTTTAGGGGTTTCTAGGGGTTTTAGGGTATTTTGAGTTTTTCGGGTTATTATTGAGTTTTTAAGGGTTTTAATATTTTTAACATTTCTAGGGGTTTTAAAGGTTTTTATATTTTTAATTTTATTGTGGGTTTTATGCATTTTCAATGGGTTTTCAAGGTTTTAAAGTTCTTTAAGTATTTAGGAATTTTTAGGGGTTTTTTAGGATTTTTATGTTTTTGTGGTTTTTAGTTATTTTGAGGGTTTTTAGGGTTTTTCTGGGGTTTTTGGATTTTTTAGGTTTTTAAGGAGTTTTGGGTTTTTATGGGTTTTTTATGATTTTTAGGGGTTTTAAGGTTTTTCACAGTTTTTTGAAGTTTTAGTAGTTTAAGGGTTGTTAGAGTTTTTATTGGTTTTTAGATATTTTATGGGTTCTTAGGTATTTTAAGGTTTTTAGGGGTTTATGGCTTTTAATGGGTTTTTATGGATTTTTACGTTCTCGGGGTTTTTAGTTGGTTTATAGGAATTTTATGGATTTTAGTGGTTTTTATAGTTTTTACAGATTTTGAGGGTTTTTTGGGTTTTCTAGGGGTTCTTACGGTTGTTTTGAGTTTTTTTTTGGGTTTTAGGGGTTTTAGAGTTTTTAGTGGGGTTTTAGATGGTTTATGGGTTTTTAGGCAAGGAAGATGTGAGGCTCAGACTATTCCCCCCCCCCCCAATTTTATTAGAAAGAAAAAAAGGAGACACAACAGACAAGGGAGGGGAGGGGTCAAATGACCCGCACCCAAAAGACCCTTAAAACCCACGCCAAAAAGAAAAACAAAGAAAGAAAAGACTCAAAACAGACACAACAACGACATCATCACGTCACATCCAGCCAGTGCCAGCATCCAGCAGCACCACATCCACTCATCATAGCAACACAGCAGCAACAATACATCCAAACCAACCAGCCCCAACAACCAACAGCACCAAATCCAGCATCACAGCCAAACACAACCAGCAGCTTCAAACCACAGATCAAGCGCAATCGAACGCAACAAACATCACCTTCCATCAAACTGCAACCAACGACTAGGAGCACAACAACAGACTCATCCGCAACAGTATCAAAAACCAAACAACCACACATCATCCAACATTCACCAGCAACCAGTAAGTCATAACCAACCAAAGACCGGCATCCAATATCACAAGGTACAACACTCAGCCCCTTCTCACCAAGAAGGTCCTTCTCCAGCAACATAGAACCATTAGCATCAAAAGAACGAGAATTAGTACCACCCAAAAGAACCGATATCCAGCATCCACATCGATACCAAAATAGCATCCAAAACACATTCAGCAGAAATAGCAACTCAAAACCACGCCAGCCACCCGTCAAAAACACGCAGACCAGCAAATCAAAGCGAACACAGCACATTGTGACCATACCTTCGTCAACAGCAAGATCCAAGAACAAGAAAGTAGACCCAGAAGAGCAAACCCACATCCACGCCCTATGCATCCCCCACAGCCCTACAAGAATCCAGAGGAGCCAGTAAGACCTTCCTCGAGTTGGACAAGCAGCGCAGAACCGAGCGTAGAGCCATAGACGCCAGTGCGAAGAAGACGCAAAGCCCGTCGAACCCGCATATCACCAAGGCGAAGCCAGAACTCCCCCGGAAAAGACTCCAGAGCGTCTTGCCGCACTAAAGATCCATTGGGCCGAGCACACCTCTGTCCATTCTCCGAAACATCCATCTCGCCTGCGTTGAACTCACCATCAACCACTTAAACTTTATCCAGATCACTTGAAATGCATACCCGTCGCCGCCAAGGAACACAAAATCCAGATCTAAGAAAGCCGATCCAAATTGAAGCGAAGCCCAGACCAAGCCGTCACCACCACAGCCTGAAACAACCGACCAGAAACCAGCATCATCAGCCATCAGCCTCGAAAACCACCATCGCGCCATGGAAGAACACCGCACGAACAAAAAACCATCCGCATCGCAAAGCCTGAAGAAGGAAGGATCAACGTATCCGCTGAAGAGGATTCCAGGATGGAACCCAAGAAATCGCCGCATCAGGAGAGGATCGAGAGAGAGCGAAGACATTGGTCTTTTAGGGTTTTTCCTTTCTATGGGTTTTTAGGGATTTTAACAATTTTAGGGGTTTGTGGTTTTCATGGGTTTTTTCAATGTTTTTAGGCGTTTTTTATGTTTTCAGAGATTTTTTGGAGTTTTTTAGGATTTTTATGGATTTTAGGGATTTTTAGGGGTTTTATTGATTTTGAGGGGTTTTAGGGTTTTTAGGGGTTTCAATGGTTTTAAGGGGATTTCAAGTGTTTTAAGGTCTTTTGGGGTTTTAGGATTTTTTCTTGAGTTTTTTTTGGGTTTTTTTCTGGTTTTTTATAGTTTTTAATGTTTTAGGGGGTTTATAATGTTTTTTGATTTTTTAGTGTATTTAAGGGATTTTAGGGATTTCTATGGTTTTTAGGGGTTTTTATGGGTTTTAGGGGTTTTTTCATGACTTTTAGGGTTTTTAGGATTTTCTAAGGTTTTTAGGGGTTTTATGGTTTTTAGGGTATTAAGGGATTTTAGGGTTTTTAAAATTTCATGAATTTTTTGGGGGTTTTTTAGGATTGTTTTGGTTTTTAGTGGTTTTAGGGTTTTTAGAGATTTTGAGGGCTTTTAGGGGTTTTTAAGAGTTTTTAAGTTTTTAGGGTTTTAAAGGGTTTTTAGTATTTTTAACATTTTCTGGGTTTTTTAGGGTTTTTATGGTCTTTTAATATTTCATGGATTTTTTTGGGGGATTTTAGGATTTCTATGGTTTTTAAGAGTTTTTAGGGTTTTTAGGGATTTTCAGTTTTTTAGAGGATTTTTGGGGTATTTTGGGTTTCTCAGGGTTTTTAGGGTTTTTGGATTTTCAGGGGTTTTTTAAATTTTTTTGGTTTTTATGATTTTTAGTGTTTTTAACATTTTTATGTGGTTTTAGGGTTTTTAATGATTTTAGAGGATTCTAGAGTTTTTATGGGGGTTTGGGATTTTTAAGGTTTTTTGGGGGTTTTATGGTTTTCAGGTTTTTTAGTGTTTTTTACTTTTTCATTTTTTTAGAGGGTTTTTAAGATTTTTATGTTTTTATGGGATTTTTTTAATTTTTAGAGATTTTGAGTTTTTTAGGAGGTTTTAAGGGTTTTTAGTCTTTTCACAGTTTTCAGGTTTTACAATCCTTTTAGGTTTTTAGGGTTTTTTATATTTTGTTAAGTATTTTATAGTTTTAAATGTTTGAAAGGGTTTTAAAAGTTTTAGAGTTTTTATTGGTTTTTATGTTTTTATAGGTTTTTACTATTTTTCTTGGTTTTAGGGGGTTTTATAGATTTTAGTGTTTTTTCAGCGTCTTTAGGGTTTTTTATGTTTTCATGGATTTATAGGTTTTGTTAGGATTTTTTATGGATTTTAGGGTTTTTAGGGGTTTTATGGATTTTGAGGGTTTTAGGATTTTTCAGGGTTTTTATGGTTTTTACTCTACTTCAGGGTTTTTATGGTATTTTTGATTTTTTGAGTTATTTAGGCTTTTATGCTTTTCTGTGTTTTTAACAGTTTTAGGGTTTTAATATTTTTAGAGTTTTTAGTAGTTTTTAGGGTTTTATGGGTTTGTATGGTTTTCAATTTATTATAGTTTTCAAGAGTTTTTCTGGGTTTTTAGGGTTTTTGAAATTTTCATGGATTTTTAGGGTTTTTTTGGATTTTTACGGTTTTTAGAGGTTTTGTGGGTTTTTAGGGGTTTTAGGTTTTTTCTGGGTTTTTTGGGTTTTTAGTGTCTTTTTGGGGTTTTAGATTTTTTTTAGTTTTTTAAGGGTTTTAATATTTTTTAGAGTTTTAAAAATTTTTATTTGTTTTAAAGGTTTTTATAGTTTTTAGTTTTTTTAGGAGTTTAATCGGTTTTCAGGGTTTTTAGAGGTTTTTATGATTCTCAGGGGATTTTTAGGTTTTTTAGGGTTCTCACATTTTCATCGATTTTTTAGGGTTTTTGGCAAAGAGGTTGCGAGGTAGGAATTGTCGACCCCCCCCCCCCAATTTATTAAGAAAAATAATGTACAAGGCATTGCAGAGGAGGTTTGCAAACCAAGGTATGGGAAACCCCGTTCATGTCTGATTCCACTAAGGATGTACAAAAGATGGTGGCAACAAAGAACCACAATGAGATTTTTTAGGGTTTTTTGGATTTTGATGGTTTTTGGGTTTTTTGGGTTTTTTAAGAATTTCAGGTTTTTTAGGGTTATTCGAGGGATTTTAGGGTTATTCGAGGGGATTTTAGGGTTTTTATTGTTTTTTCAGGGTTTTTATGGTCTTTTGAGTTTTTAGGGTCTTTTGAGTTTTTAGGGGATTTTCATGATTTTTTGAGAATTATAAGATTTTTTTACTATTTTTAATGTTTTTAGGGGTTTAAATGGTTTTTTAAATGTTTTTATGGGTTCTTTGGTTTTTATGGTTTTTAGGGATTTTTATGGTTTTTGACAGGGTTTCAGTGTTTTTTACAGTTTCATGTATTTTTAAAAAGGCTTTTAGGATTTTTATTGTTTTTTACTATTTTTTTGGGATTTTGAGGGGTTTTAGGGCTTTCAGGGTTTTTTAGAGTTTTTAGGGGTTTTCAAGGTTTTCAGGGTCTTTTTAGGTTTTAGGGTATTTTTAGAGTTTTTAGGGGTTTTAAGGATTTTTAGAGTTTTAGTGTTTTTTATGGGTTCTTATAGTTTTTAAATGTTTTTGTGGGTTTTATGGTTTTTCGGGATTTTCAGGGTTTTTATGGTTTTTTACATTTTCAGGGATATAGGGATTTTTAGGATTTTTAGTGTTTATAGGGTTTTTAGGGATTTTGAGGGTTTTTGGAGTTTTTAAGGGTTTTAGGGTTTTTTATGGTTCTTAGGATCTTTTGGGGTTTTTTGGTTTTTTTAGATTTTTAGGTGTTTTAATGTTTTTAGATTATTTTAAAGTTTTAGGGGTTTTAATGGTTTTTAGAGTTTTTAGTGTGTTTTTAAGGTTTTATGGGGTTTTAGGTTTTTTGATGGTTTTCCAGGGTTTTTAGTGTTTTTACGTTTTCATGGATTTTTAGGGGGGGTTTGGAGTTTTATGGTTTTTAGGGTTTTTTAGAGTTGTTAGGGGTTTTGATGATTTTTAGGGGTTTGTTAGGGTTTTTAGGGGTTTTTTTGGTTTTTTAGGGTCTTTAACCCAAAAAAAACTTCCAACCCCCAAAAAACATTAAAACACCAAAAAACCCCAAAACACCAAAAAACCCAAAAAACCCTAAAAAAGAATAAAAACCCTAAAACCATCAAATTCCATAAAAACATAAAAACCATAAAAACCATAAAACTCTTAAAAAACCCCTAAAAATCAATGAAAATGTAAAAAACCCTAAAAACCCTAAAAAACCCATGAAAACCATAAAAAATCCATAAAAACCTTAAAAACCCTAAAAACCCATAAAAACCTTTAACAAACCACTTAAAACTCTAAAACCCCTCAAAACCCTTAAAAACATTAAAAAACTCTAAAAACCCGTAAAACCCCTAAAAGAACGAAAAAACCTTAAAAACCCAAAAAAACTCTAAAAACCCTATAAACCCTTAAAAAACCCTAAAACCCCCCAAAATATTTAAAATCCCTAAAAATCCTTAAAAACCATAAAAATTATAAAAAACACCTAAAAAACCATGAAATCATAAAAACCCTTAAAACCCTAAAAACCTTGCAAAACCCCAAAAAACCATAAAACCCCAAAAAACCTTAAAAACCCTTAAAAACCACTAAAAACTCCAAAAACCCTGAAAACCACTAAAAATATTAAAATATCTAAAAATCATAAAAACCCTAAAAATCTTAAAAACCCCTAAAATCCCAAAAAAGATCCTATAAACCCTGAAAAAAATTAAAAACCATAAAAATCCAAAAAAGCTCTTAAGAATCCATGAAAACATAAAAAACCCTAAAAATCTAGAAAACCCTTGAAATCCATAAAACACCTAAAACCCTTAAATATCCTATAAACCCATAAAAACCCTAAAACCCCACTAAAAACTCAAAAAACCCTTAAAACCTCTATAAGTGCTAAAAAATTCTAAAAAAACCTAAAACTCTAAAGAAATAAAAGAACCCATAAAATCGAAAAAATACCCTAAAAACACTAAAAAAACCCCAAAACCCTAAAAACCCAACAAAAACCCTATTAAAATCAAAATCACTAAAAACCCTAAAAACCCTAAAAACCATAAAAATCCTAAAAACCCCTAAAATCCAAGAAAACTTTAAAAACCTTAAGACCTTGAAAACCCCTTTAAAACCATAAAAAAGCCCATAAAACCGAAAAAACTCTAAAATCCCATAAAACCCCTAAAACCCACTAAAAACTATATGAAACATTAAAACCCCTATAAATGTTAAAAACTCTAAAAAACCTTTACAACCCTAAAAACTGAAAAAAAAAACCCATAACCCAAAAAGACCCTAAAAACCTTGAAAACTAAAAAAACCCCTAAAAACCTTTTCAAACCTCTAAAAATGCTCAAAATCCATAAAAACCCTAAAAACCCAAAAAAAATTATAAAAATCCTAAAATAACCCTAAAAATCCATGAAAAAAATAAAAACTCTAAAAACCCCTCAAAACCATAAAAACCCTTTAAAACCCCTAAAAACCCCTAAAACCCCCTAAAACCCCATAAACCCCAAAAAAAACCACTAAAAACTATAAAAACCCTTAAAATCCCTAAAAATGTTAAAAACTATGAAAAACTATTAAACCCTAAAAAAATAAAAATAAAACCCTAAAAAACCAAAACACCATAGAAACCTTGAAAACCTTAAAAACCATTGAAAACACTAAAAACCCTCAAAATTCATAACTACCCTAAAAACCCTAAAAACCATAAAAATCATAAAAAAACCCCTAAAAATCCATGAAAATGTAAATAATTCCTAAAAACCCAGAAAAATCCCTAAAAACCATAAAACCCCCCTAAAAACCTTAAAACCCCATAAATACTCTAAAACTCCTAAAAACATTAAAAAACTCTAAAAAAATTTAAAACCCTTAAAAACTCAAAAAAAAAACCAAGAGGACCCTAAAAACCCTAAATAACCTAAAAATACAAAAAACCCTAGAAATCCTAAAACCCCCCCAAAATCCTTAGTAACACTAAAAACCCTGAAAACCATTAAAATATTAAAAAAACCCTAAAAATCTATGAAAAAAAATCCTAAAAACCATAATAAACCCCCCAAAACTATAAAAGCCATAAAAACCTTAAAAACCTATAAAATCCATAAAAACCCAAAAATACCACTAAAAACTCTAAAAACCCTTAAACCCCCTAAAAATGTTAAAAACTCAAAAAAACCTTAAAAACCCTAAAAAATCAAAAAACCCACAAAATACAAAAAGACCTAACAACCCCTTTAAACCCCTAAACCCCTTAAAAATCCCTAAAAACCCTAAAAACCCAAAAAATCATAATATTCCTAAAGAACACTTAAATATCCATGAAAATGCAAGAAACCCTAAAAGCCCTTAAAAACCTATAAGAAACCTAAAAACCCCTAAAAACCTTAAAGGCCCTAAAAACCATTAAAAACAATAAAAACTCTAAAAACTCTAAAATCCCTTCAAACCCCTAAGAATGTTTCAAAAAATTATAAAAATGTTAAAAACCCTAATAAACTCAAAAAAAAACCCTAAATAACCAAGAAGACCCTAAAAACCCTGAAAAAAAATTAAAAACCCTAAAACCTTGAAAACCCCTAAAAACCCTAAAAATACCTGAAAACCCCTAAAAACTATTAAGATCTCTTAACATCCTAGAACCCCTAAAAACCTTAAAACCCCCAAAACCCCATAAAAACTAAAATCCACTAAAAACTATAAAAACCTTTCAAACCCCTAAAAATGTTTAAAAAATATGAAAAACCTAAGAAACCCAGAATAACTAAAAAAACTCTAAAAAGCCAGAAAGGCCCTAAAAACCCAAAAATCCCCAAAAAGACCTTAAAACCCTAAAAATATTTAAAAAAATCCTAAAAAACAATAAAAATATATGACAAAAATAAAAAACACTAAGCCCCTTGAAAACCATTTAAACCCTTAAAACCATTGAAACCACTAAAACCCATAGAGATGTTAAAAAAGCGTAAAAACCCTTAAAATCTAAAAAAAAGTAAAAAAACCCCTAAAAAACCAAAAGACCCTAAAACTCCGAAAAAACCCTAAAAAACCCTAAAAAACCTAAAACCCTTAAAATCCTTAAAAACCCTAAAAAAATTAAAAACCATAAAATTCAAAAAAAAAACCCTAAAAAACCATGAAAATGTAAATACCTTATAAATCCTCAAAACCCCATGAAAACTAAAACAACCCATCAAAACCTTAAAAAACACTAAAAACACAAAAAAAACTAAAAACCAAAAAACTATAAAAACCCTTATAACCCCTAAAAATATTAAAAAAATCAAAAAAAACCCTTAAAAGACCTAAAAACTCAAAAAAAAACCCTAAAACCCTTAAAAATTGCTAGAAACCCTGAAAACCCCTAAAATCCCTAAAATCCCCTGAAAAATCTAAAAAACCCTAAAGATCCCTAAAACCCCTGAAACTTCTAAAAACCATAAAAATTATAAAATTTCCTAAAAATCCATAAAAACGTTAAAAAAACTAAAAACCAAGAAAAATCCATTAAACCATAAAAACCCTAAAACCATAAAAAACCCTAAAAAACCACTAAAAACTCTAAAAATCCTTAAACCCCCTATTAATATTATAAACTTGAAAAAACATTAAAAACCCAATAAAACTGAAAAAAACCCTTAAAACCCAAAAGACCATAAAAACCTGGAAAAATCCTAAACACCCTAAAATCCACTGAAAAACTTTAAAACCCCACAAAATCCATAAAAACCCTAAAACCCATAAAAATCCTAAAAACCCCTAAAAATCCATGAAAATTTAAAAAAATTTAAAACCCTAATAAACCCCTAAAAACCATAAAAACACCTAAAACCCTTAAAACCTAAAAAAATAAAACCCTAAAAAACCACTAAAAATCTAAAATCCCTCAAAATCCATAAAAAGGTCAAGAAAATCTAAAAAAACTTAAAAAACCCTAAAAATTGAAAAAGCCCAAAAAACCCAAAAGTACCCAAAAACCTTGAAAAAACTTTGTAAACCCTCTGAAAACCCCTAAATATCCACAAAATCCCTAAAATTCTTAAAAACCCTAAACCCCATAAAAATCCTAAAAAACACCTAAAAATCAATGAAAACGTAAAAAATCCTAAAAACCTTGAAAAACCTCTGAAAACCATGAAAACCCTAAAAACCTAAAAACCCATAAAACCCCTGAAGACCCACTAAAATCTCTAAAAACTCTTAAAACCCTATAAACATTAAAAACTCTAAAAACACTTAAAACACTTAAAACCTAAAAAAATCCTAAAAACCCCCAAAGACCCTAAAAACACTAAAAAATCCTAAGAACCAAAAAAAATAACAAAAAACCCCCCAAAATCCATAAAAATGACAACAACCGTAAAAATTCTAAAAATCACTAAAAATCCAAGAAAATTTAAAATACCCTAAAAACACTTAAAAACCGCTGAAAACTATAAAAACCACTAAGAACTTTAAAAAACACATAAAAATCAACTATTTTTTTAATAACCTTAAAACCCCGAAACACGTTAAAAATCTCTAAAAATAATTAAAATCCCAATAAAACACAAAAGCCCCAAATCCAAAAAAGACCCTAAAACCCTAAAAACCCTTGAAAACCCCTAAAATCCATCAAATTCTATAAAACCCTTAAAAAACACTAAAAACCATAAAAATCCTAGAACCCCATAAAAATCCATGGAAACAAAAAAAACCCTAAAAACACTGAAAAACCCCTGAAAACCATAAAAACCCATAAAAATATGAAGAAACCCCTAAAACCCCATAAAAACCATAAAACCCACTAAAAACTCTAAAATCCTAAAAAACTCTAAAAAACTCTAAAAACCCAAAAAGGCCCAAAAGACCCAAAAAACCCCAAAAAACCCTGAACCCCCCCCCCCCCAAAAAAAACCCCTCAAAATATATAAAAACCATAAAAACTCCTTTAAAACCCCTAAAAATCCAAAAAAGAATAAAAACCCCTAAAAACATGAAAAAACATGAAAACCATAAACAGCTTAAAAAAATTAAAAACCCATGAAACCTTAAAAACCCATGAAACCCTAAAAACCCACTAAAAAATCTAAAATCCCATAAAACCCCCAATAATGTTAAAAAGAACTAAAAAAATTTAAAACCATAAAAAACTAAAAAAAACCTAAAAACCAAAAAAGACCATAAAACCCTTAAAACCATGAAAACCCTAAAATCTAGAAAAAACCTAAAAACCCACAAAAAATCCTTGAAAACGTAAAAAAACTCTAAAAAACCCACTAAACAATAAAACCCCTAAAAACCCATAAAATCCTAAAAAACCACTAAAAAGTCTAAAAACACGTAAAACCCCTAAAAATGTTAAGAAACTATAAAAAAACTAAAAAAACCCTTAAAACCCAAAAGGACACAAAAAACAGTGAAAACACCTAAACACCCTAAAAATCCATAAAACCCCTAACAAACCCTAAAACCAAAAAAACAAAAAAACCATAAAAACCCTACAAATCCATGAAACCATAAAAAACCCTTAAAATCCCTGAAATCCATTAAAACCCTCAAAAATTCCTAAAAACCCAAAAAACCCAAAAAAACACTAATATATCTAGAAAACCATTAAAACCACTCTAAAGGTTAAAAAAATTAAAAAATCTTAAAAACCCTAAAAACTAAAAAACCCAAAAAAACCAAGACCCCAAACCCTAAAAAACCATAAAACAGCTAAAACCCCCAAAAGAACCCCTATAAAGCCCTAAAACCCCATAAAAAACCTTCAAAGTCAATAAAAACCTTAAAAAATCATAAATACCACAAAAAACCTAAAATCCCATAAAAATTCATGAAAACGTAAAAAACCCTAAAAACCCTAAAACCCCCTGAAATCTATAAAAACCCCTAAAAACATTAAAAACCCATAAAACTCGTAAAAACCCACTAGAAATGGTAAAAACCTTTTAAACCCCTAAAAAAATTATAGAACTCTAAAAACCTAAAAACCCTTAATAACTCAAAAAAAACCCTAAAAACATAAAAATACCATAAAACCCCTAAAATCCTATCAAAATCCATAAAACCCTTAAAAAAACTAAACACCATAAAAATATTTAAAAAACACTAAAAATCTAGAAAACAAAAAAAAATCCCTAAATACCCTGAAAACCCCATGAAAACCATAAAAACCCTAAAAATCTTAAAAACCCCTAAAACCCATAAAAACATTAAAAACAATAAAAACTCTAAAACCCCTTAAAACCCCTAAAAACATAAAGATAACCCCCAAAAATCCAAAGAAGATATGGCTCCTGACTCTCCTGGTTTGCTCTCTCCCCACGCTAGGGATCCATGACATTGTTTTCCCCTTCATCCTGCTCGCTGTCCTCGGCCCCCTTCAGCGACGCTTTGGCGAGGTCAGGCGACCCTTGGCGGTGAAGGTCCTTGGTGGCTGATGATGGGCATTTGGTGATTAGCGGGTTACAACTTTGATTTTTCGAAGATGAAGGGGTTGTGTGCTTCAGTAACCCCACCCATTGACCTCGGACCGGGGCCTCAACTTTGGTGGATGGCGACTTTGTGTGACGCCCTTTATTGTTCTTGGAAGATGGTGGCTCAGAACGAGTTTTCAAGGTGACAGCTTTGGTCTGGCTCTTTTGAGGCGCTCCAACTCAGGTCTGTTTCCTCGGGTAGCTCTTCTCAGTTTCTTGGATCTACGGAGGAGATGTCGCGTGGATGGGTTGAGTTGTCTACACCTATTCTGCTGTTGTTTTCTTTCTAAAGATTCTGAGGATTAGACCTCAGAGGTTCTATTCCGAAGAGTTCGAATATTTGCTAACGGGGTTAAGGCCCTCATCGGAAAAGGTTGCAGCAGCCCAGTCTAAGGCGGAGAGGACCTCATTGGAGGATAGGGGCTCATCAACGGTGGGAGTTTGGTCTTCTTCGGCGGCTTCCCTCTAGGGGTCTAGCTTCTGCGGTGTCTGTTTTCAGCAGCGGAGCCAAGTGATGCTTTTGTTCTCTTGGTCTTTGATGATGTAGATGCTTGCAGATTTGAGGTTTGGAGTGCTTTGGTAGCTGTTAGGTTTTCCGATAGATAATTCTAGTTTTGGAAGGCTTTTCATCAGCGTGGTTCAGGCTCTCTGATCTGCCGGTCAACGGTGTGTTCTAAAGATGCAGGTCCGTTTTCCTGGTTCCTCGGCTTTGTTTTTGCCTCATACCATTGTTGCAGGATGGATCAAGGTGCATTGTGATTGTGGTAATTTGTTAGTCTGTGATTTTTTGGTGTACCAAAGTGGTTCTTTTGGTTCTGTGTATGGATGGATTGGTTGTGAGATGCTGGTTGTGTTGGATGATGGATCTTCTATGGGGAATGGAGCGATGTATAGTGATGGTGGGCTCTCTAAGCTATGTTGCATTCTGGCTGCTATGTTGGAATGTGGTCTTCTTTGTTGTGGCTGGTTTGGTCTTGAATCATTGCAGATAAGAGGTGATGGCTTATGGTTCTTAATTTGTTGGGTGGTGGCTGCTACTTGGATGGGATGTGATAAAAGTTTTTGGTTCTTAGTAATGGTTGTTGTTTTGCTGCGAGGTGGAAAAGTTCTCTGAAGTTGGGTAGTTGATTTTGCTGCTGATGGTTTTGATGCTAATGGATGCTGGTTTTTGATTGGCTTGGTGATGATGTAGGGGACTTTTTAGTTTTTTCTTTGTTTGGTTTTGTGTGCTTTTGGTTTTTTTGTGGTTCTTTGGTGTGTGTTTGTAAAGGGTTTTTCGGTGCGGGTCATTTGACCCCTCCCATACCTTGTCTGATGTGTCTTTTTTTCTCTAACAAATTTTTAGGGGGTCGGGAATAGCCTAAACCTTTCATCTTCCTTGTCCTAAAAACATAAAAAAAATCTAAAAACCCTTAAAAAACCTAAAAATATCAAAAAAACCCTAAAAATCCAAAAAAAATTCCTACAAACCCTAGATCCCCTCAAAACCCTAAAAACTCTAAAAATGCCTAAAAACCTAAAAATCCTAAACACCCCTAAAATCCATGAAAACGTAAAAAACCATAAAAACCCAAAAAAACACTAAAACCCATAAAAACCCTAAAAAAACTAAAACCCATAAAAACCCCCAAAACCTTAAAAAAACCAAAAACCCCATAAAAACCCTAAAACCCACTAAGAACATTAAAAGCCCTTAAAACCCCAAAAATGATAAAAAAATATATAAAAACCCTAAAATCTTAAAAATAAACCCTAAAACCCCCAGAAACCATAAAAATACTACGCCTATTTCTCTTCCACCCTTCCTTCCAATTGACCTTTTCCTGAAGGTTCATGACTTCTATAAAGGCTACCCTCACTTACCATTATCAGACTCAGAGTTTCATGCCGCCTCTGCGCTTCATTGCTTGACCTTAGTTGCCCAGTTAGTGAAGCAATGACCCTCAGTTGAGTCTTTTGATAGATTCATTTTTGGATGTTGGAATCTTAAATATCAGGTGATAGTAGGGTTATTGGATGACTGCCATTTTATGATCTGGTTCTCAATGGAAGAATATCTGATCTGTGGTTGGTCTGTGACCCCCATAATCCTTAATGGTGTAAGATTCTTCCTCTTCCGATGGAGGTTTGACCTGCACATGAATAGGAACTCGCCGCTGATTGCTTCATGGGTAAGGTTCTCAGAACTTCCTCTTCCGTTTCAGAATCCATCCATTATTTGTATTCTTAGGAATCTTGTGGGCCGGTATCTATGTTCGGACAGCCGGACTCAAGTGATCTGCCACCCAGTTGCCCCAAGAGTATGTGTTTAATTGGATGTCTCAAAACCTCCGATCGAATTTGTGTGGATTACTGTTGTCAGGTAGTTTCGTTACAAATAGCCAGTTGTTGTAGAGTCCTTTGTTGCGTTCTACTCTATATACAGGCGACTAGGTCATTCTAGCATTGATTGTAGAGGAAGGGGTAGTAGTGCAGGAGTTATGGAGGGTGAACAACCAGTGATGGCGGAGGTTCAAAGTAATGTTGTGACAGGGACTCCTTTGATAAAGCCAATGTTGTGGAAATCCACTGGGCCGAAGGTATCTCAGGTTTATGAGATATTGAAGAGGGATTTGGTGGTTGAGCATGAGAAGGGAGGAATGGAGACTGAGGAAGGAGTGAGGTCCCCTAGGTTGTGCCGTGAAGTTTTGCAGGAGCAGGGGTAGGATGGCAGAGTGGAGGAACATTCTTCAGGTGGTCAGGGAATGAAGGTGAAGGCCTCGGAGGGGGAGGCTGCTGCATAGGGGCTAGTGACCGCATCACTCTTTAGTGGTCTGGACGTGAAGGCTACTCGGAATGGTAGCGGGCATGGAGAGGCTGGAAAGAGGATGGTACAACTTCTAGGGAATCGGGGGGATGTTGATGGATTGGGAGGGGTGTATTAGGGTCAAGAGACCATTATCTTGTATAGTGGGAATGCTATAAATAGGGAGGTGTGGGCCTTTGGTGTTTCCCCCTTGTGTAACAGATTTTTTTGTCTTAGTTCTATGGAGTCGGAGGACAAGGATGATGCAGAGGGGGATGTGGAGGAGCAGGGGGTGGCAGAGAAATGGGGGAGGTTGCTGATTATAGGGTCGTGTCTACTGATAGGCCTGATATCATTGTGGAAGAAATTGTCCCCTTAGTGGAACCTCTACTTAGGGATGCCTGCCATAGACAGGATGTGCTGGTTTTGTCCCTGCTTATGGCTAATGGTGATGGTGCAGGGGCAGAGGAAGGCCGAATCAGTGAGGCTTCAATGGTCCCTGAATGTGATATGTAGGATGGGGTATGGGAAGTGTGTAGTGGAGAAAGGGTAGCATAGGTGGGGGAGGAGGCTAAGCTAGGGGAGGTACCTGGGAAAGGGGAGTTGGCAGAGCTTGGTTTTTTGATGATGGAGGGCTCCCCACGGCATGGGCATGGGCCTTTGGATTTGTTGGTGCATGAGGGGGTTGCTGTTGCTGAGTCTTCTTGTGAGTCTCTATAGGGGGAGGTGTCTGAGCAAGGGGAGCTGGTTGAGCAGTGTTTTGTGTGATGTGTTGAGGTGGTGAAGGAATCCCCATTGCCTGGGAAGGGGAAATCGGCTTTGATGGTGCATGATGGGGCTTCTGCTGGTGAGTCTTTTTGTGAGTCTCTTCAGGGGGCTTTGGCACAAGTTTACCATGAGCAGGGGGAGGTTGCTAAACATAGAGAAGTGATGGAGCCATTTGTGGAGGTGCAGAAGGGGGCCTCGACTAATTGGACAGGCTGTATGGGTCTTCATGATTTAGAGATGGAGGACCACCCTGGTGGCCCTCAGAAGGGCAACCCCCAGGATGTGGACCAGGTCAGGCGGTTGGATGCTCTCAAGGAACCTGTTCTCGCTGGCTATTCTCTAAACCAGGAATCCTCCATCATCCCCAAACAAGGCCTATTCCAGGAGGACGATAGAAGGATGAATTGCAACATGACTTTGACCATCAAGGTGAGGGACTTGGTTGAGGAGGCCATTACATCTAGAAAGGAAAACAAACCTACAAGGATCTCTGTTGATCATCGAAGAAGGAAGCCAAGGAAGGATTACTCTACGTTCCCAGAGACTGTGTCTATAAGAGCCTCCTGCAAAGCTAAGGAAAATGCCTCTGGAAGGGGGGTAAGGCTGTTAAGGCGCAACAGAAGGTAGAACAACAATGGCTCAGGGAGTATTATAATAACTTCCTTAAGCAATATGAATCATCTGAATGGGAGTCTATAGATTTGGATGCTTCCTCTGGGTATGGTGCTAATAGAGATACATATAGAGATGAAAAAGCTTATGGTTATGGTGCAACTTCTACTTACAACAATGGTGGTGATGTTGACTGACTTTCTTTTCTTGGGTGTTTTTTTCTTTTTGTGGTTTCTTGGGGTTGGTTTGGGTTTTTTTCTGTTTTTTGGGTGTGGGTCACTTGCCTTCTCCCCTGTCTTTTTTCTTAATAAATTTGGGGAGACATGGTTATCCAAGCTCTGCACCTTTCTTTCCCTAAAAAACCCGAAAAATCCATAAAATTTTTAAAAAAAATACACTGAAAAACCCCTAAAACCATAAAACTCCATAATAACCAAAAAAACTAAAAACTTAAAAAACCCTTAAAACCCATGAAAAAGTGAAAAACTCTAAAAAACCATAAAAACCATAAAAAAACTCAAAACCCCCCTAAAATCCAAAATACCCTAAAAACCCCTAAAAACCCCTATGAAACCCTAAAAACCTTCAAAATATCTATAACCCCTAAAAACTATAAAACCATAAAATCCAAAAAACCCAAAAAATACATGAAAATGTAAAAAACCCTTAAAACCCTGAAAAACACCTGAAAACCATAAAACCCTTAAAATCCTTAAAAAACCTAAAAACCCAAAAAAACCCTAAAACCACTAAAAACTCTAAAAACCCTAAAAATCCCTAAAAATGTTAAAAAAATCTAAAAAACCCTAAACCCCCTAAAAATAAAAAAACCATAAAAATTTAAAAAACATAAAAAAATACCTTGAAAACCCCCTAAAAACATAAAACTCCATAATAACCAAAAAAACTAAAAACTTTAAAAACCCTTAAAACCCATGAAAAAGTGAAAAACTCTAAAAAACCATAAAACCATAAAAAAAGTCAAAAAACCCCTAAAAATCCAAAATACCCTAAAAACCCTGAAAACCCCAAAAAACCCCTGTGAAATCCTAAACACCTTCAAAATCTTTAAAACCCCTAAAAACTATAAAACCATAAAATCCAAAAAATCCCTAAAAATACATGAAAATGTAAAAAACCCTTAAAACCTCAAAAAACACCTGAAAACCATAAAACCCTTAAAATCCTTAAAAAACCTAAAAACCCAAAAAAACCCTAAAACCACTAAAAACTCTAAAATCCCTAAAAATGTTAAAAAACTCTAAAAAACCCTAAACCCCCTAAAAATCAAAATATAATCCATAAAAATTTAAAAAACAAAGAAATACCCTGAAACCCCCTAAAACCATAAAACTCCATAATAACCAAAAAAACTAAAAACTTTAAAAACCCTTAAAACCCATGAAAAGGTGAAAAACTCTAAAAAACCATAAAAACCATAAAAAAACTCAGGAAACCCCTAAAAATCCAAAATAACCTAAAAACCCTGAAGACCCCTAAAAACCACTGTGACACCCTAAACACCTTCAAAATCTCTAAAACCCCTAAAAAATATAAAACCATAAAATCCAAAAAATCCCTAAAAATACATGAAAATGTAAAAAACCCTTAAAACCACGAAAAACACCTGAAAACCATAAAACCCTTAAAATCCTTAAAAAACCTAAAAACCCAAAAAAACCCTAAAACCACTAAAAAATCTAAAACCCCTAAAAATCCCTAAAAATGTTAAAAAACTCTAAAAAATAGTAAACCCCCTAAAAATAAAAAAAATCCCTAAAAACCTAAAAGGACAAAAAAATGTTGAAAACCCCAAAAAACCCTTGAGAACCTTAAAACCCATAAAAACACATAATAATACTAAAACCCTCTTAAAACATTAAAAAATGTTAGAACCCCTCAAAATATTAAAAAACTATAAAAACCCTTAAAACCCCTAAAAAACTCAAAAAAATCCCCAAAAACCCAAAATACCCAAAAGACCCCTAAAAATCCCTAAAACCCCTCAAAATCCTTAAAACTGTAAAAAAACACTAAAAACCATAAAAATCTAAAAAAACCCTAAAAATCCATTAAAACATAAAAAACCCTAAACCCCCTAAAACCACCCTAAAAACTCTAAAACCCCTAAAAACTCTAAAAAACCTTAACAATCCATAAATCCCTTAAAAACCACTAAAAATCCAAAAACCCTTTAAACCCTAAAGATTTTAAAAACTCTAAAAACCTCAAAAAACCCAAAAAACTCAAAAAAAACCTAAAATCCAAAAAAAAACCCTAAAACCCCTAAAACCTTAAAGACCCTAAAAATCCTTAAAAACCCTAAAAATTCTCAAAATCCGTAAAAACCATAAAAAACACTAAAAACCATAAATCATTAAAACTCCTAAAAAATACATGAAAATGTAAAAAACCCTAAAACCATAAAAACCCTAAAAATCCACTAAAAACTCTAAAAACTATTAAAACCCCTAAAAACATTAAAAACTCTAAAAAACCTTTAAAACCCTGAAAAATAGAAAAATTCTCAAAAACACAAAAGTCCCTAAAGGGCTTGAAAAATGATAAAAACCCTAAAAACCCTAAAAACCCTAAAAACCATAAAAATCCTAAAAAACACTAAAAGCCACTAAAACCCTAAAACCCCCTAAAATCTCTAAAAACCCGAAAAACATTAAAAACTCTAAAAAATTAAAGCCACTAAACACTCAAATAACCTAAAAACCCAAAATGACCCAAAAAATCAGAAAACCCCTAAAACCCCTAAAACACCTAAAAACCCCTAAAACCCCTCAAAATACCCCAAAACCCTAAACAAAACCTAAACACCATAAAAACACTAAAAATCCTACAAATCTATGAAAACATAAGAAAACTTAAAAACCATAAAAACCCTAAAATTCACGAAAAACTCTAAAAACCTGTAAAACCCCTAAAAATGTTACAAAACTCTAAAAAACCTTAAGAACCCTAAAAAGTAAAAAAACCTTTAACCCAAAAATTCCCTAAAAACCCTAAAAATCCATAGAATCCTCTGAAAACTCTAAAAACATTCAAAATCATTAAAACCCTAAAACACAATAAAAATCTTAGAAAACCCCTAAAAATCCATGAAAATGTAAAAAACACTAAAAAAAACCCTAAAAACCATAAAACCCCTAAAACCATCAAAATCCCTAAAAACCCCTAAAAAACTAAAAACTCTTAAAAACTCTAAGACCCTTAAAACCACAAAAAATGTTCAAAAACTCTAAAAAACCTTAAAACCTCTAAAAGAATAAAAAACTCTAAATAACCAAAAAGACCCTAAAAACCCCAAAACACCCTAAAAACCCTAAAACCCTAAAAAACCACTAACTACCATCAAAATTCTGAAAATCCCTAAAAACCATAAAAACCATAAAAATCCTAAAACCCCCCTAAAATTCCATGAAAATGTAAAAAAACTAAAATGTTGAAAAACCACTGAAAACCATAAAATCCCATATAAACCTTAAAAACTATGAAAAACCATAAAAACCTTATAAAACCAAATAAAACTATAAAACCATTAAGATCCCTTAAAATTTGAAAAAAACTCTAAAAACCCATTAAAATCCTAAAAACTCAAAAAAAACCTAAAAACAAAAAAGACCTAAAAGCCTAGAAAAACCTAAAACCACTAAAAAACCCCTTAAAACCCCACAAATCCCTAAAAATCATAAAAAACCCTAAAACCCATAAAAATATTAAAAAACCCTAAAAATCCATAAAAACATAAAAACACCTAAAACCCTGAAAACCTCCATAAAACCATAAAACCCCAATAAACATTAAAAACCCCTAAAAACACATAAAACCCTTAAAACCCTTAAAACCCCTATAAATGTTAAAAAATCTAAAAAACATTAAAACCCTAAAAGACTAAAAAAACCCTAAAACCTCCAAAAGACCCTAAAGACACAGAAAAAACATAAAACCCCCTAAAACCCCTAAAAAACACAAAATTCCTAAAAACCTAAAAACCCACAAAGACTATAAAATTCCAATAAAACCTCTAAATCCATAAAAACACCCCTGAAAACCCCATAAAAACCATGAAACCACCTAAAACCCATAAAAACCCTAAAAACTCATAAAAACCTTAAAACCCAACTAAAAACTCTAGAAACCCTTAAAACCCCTAAAAACAATAAAAACTCTAAAAACCATAAAAACCCAAAAAACTCAAAAAACCCCTAAAACCCTAAAAAGACCCTTAAACCATGAAAAAACCTAAAAATATCTAAAAAACATAAACCCCTCAAAATTTATAAAATCCCTAAAAACTATACAAATCCTAAAAAACCCCTAAAAATCAATGAAATCATAAAAACCCTAAAACCCTAAAAAACTTATGCATGTCCGTCGCTTCCTCCGGGATGATTGTTGCAGGTTGCGGTTGGCTCCTCATGGACTTTTGGTTCCGGTTGTGGCCTTGGAATGGTTTCAATTCCCTTTCCAGCTTCTTATCAGCCCAACGATGGTTCTAGTGTGCTCTGGTCTACTCAGGGTCAGATCTTGTGGCCTGGAGGGGGGAGGCCCGGGGTCCTGATTCTTTTCTATTTTCTTGCGATGTTTTTCTCCTGCTGTTGGTAATATTATGTGGTGTGTGTTCTTTGGTGGTGGACGCTCGTAGTTTTTGGCCACTGTTTACTAGAAGATGTCGCTGCTTGATGGGTTCTGCTGTGATGGTGTTTGACTTGGGGCTGACGGAGGTTGACGGTTGTGACTTTGTGGCGCTAAAGTTGGGTAGATGAAATTTCTGAAGATGGTTTTGGTTTTGTTGGATAATAGTTGATGATTTCTGGTTTTGGTGATGATGGATGCTTGATGCTAATTGGTTGGGAGGTGATGTTGGGGGGAATTTTTGTTTTCTACTTTGTTCGGCTTGGTGTGCTTTTTGGTCTTTCTTTTTGGGGTTGTGTGGGTTTGGGGTTTAAAAGGGTTTTTGGGTGTGGGTCATTTGACCCTTCCCCTACCTTGTCTGATGCATCTTTTCTTTAAAAAACTTGGGGGGGGGGTCGGAAATAGCCTGACCCTCGCATCATCCATGCCCTAAAAACCCTAAAAAACCCTAAAAACCATAAAAATCCTAAAAACCCCCTAAAATCCATGAAAGGAAAAAAATCCTAAAAACCCTAAAAACCCCTAAAAAACCCTTGAAAACCTTAAAACTCCTTAAAAACCTTCAAAAACCCTAAAAACCCCTAAAATCCAAAAAAAATCTAAAAACCCTTAAAACTCCTAAGAACGTTAAAAAACTCTAAAAACACTTAAAAAACCTAAAAACAAAAAACCCTAAAAATTCAAAAGACCCTAAAACCCTGAAAAAATCTAAAAACCCTTAAAACCTTCAAAATCTATAAAAACCCTAAAAACAATAAAAATCCAAAAATCCGCTAAAAATCCATGAAAACATAAAAAACCCTAAAAACCTTAAAAACCCGAGAAACCCATGAAACCCCTAAAAACCATAAAAACCTTAAAAATCAACTAAAAACTCTAAAAACCCTTTAAAATCATAAAAACATTAAAGAACTCTAAAAACTGTTCAAAACCCTAAAAACTAAAAAAAACCTAAAAACCAAAAAAGTCCTAAAACCCTAAAAAAACCCTAAGAACCCTCAAAATCCCTGAAAACCCGAAAAATACTAAACCCCCTGAAAACCATAAAACCCCTGAAATCCATAAAAACACTAAAAACTAGTAATAACATTAAACCACTAATGACTCTAAAACCCTTAAAACCACTAGAAATTTTTAAAAACTCTAAATAACCTTAAAACCCCTAAAAATGTAGAAAAACACTAAAAAACTAAAAAACCCACAAAAATCTAAAAAATCTTGAAAACCCTAAAAAAGCTAAAAAACCCTGAAAACCCCTAAAAACCCATAAAACCCTCCAAATCTCTAAAAACTCTAAAAACTCTAAAACCATAAAAATATTAACCCCCTCCCCCCTAAAATACATGAAAACCTAAAAAACCCTAAAAATCCTTTCAAACCACTGAAAACCCACTAAAAACTCTAAAAACAATTAAAACCCCTAAAAAAATTAAAAAACTCCAAAACACCAAAAAACCCTCAAAAACTAAAAAAAAACCCTAAAACCCCCAAAAGACCTCAAAAACCCTAACCAACCTAAAAACCCTATGTACCCCTGAAATCTCAAAAAACCCTCAAAATTCCCAAAAACCGTAAAAACCATAAAAATCCTAAAAATTCCATAAAAATCCATGAAAACATAAAAAATTCTAAAAACCCTAAAAAATCCTTAAAAACCAAACACCCCATAAATCCTAAAAAACCCCTAAAAACCCTCTAAATCCCAAAACACTCACTAAAAACTCTAAAAACCCTTAACATTTCTAAAACGATAAAAACAATAAAAATCATTAAAAATCCTAAAAAACTCAAAATACCATAAAAACCCAAAAAGATCATAAAAACCCCGAAAACCCCTAAAAACATAAGAACCCCTAAAAACCCCTAAAACTCTCAAAATCCCTAAAAACCCCTAAAAACCATAAAAATCCTAAAACCCCCTAAAAATCCTTGAAAAAAATAAAAAACCCTAAAACACTGAAAAACACCTAAAAACCCTAAAAACCCATAAAAACATAAAAAACACAACCCCCCCCCCCCCTCTAAAACACCCCTAAAACCCGGTAAAAACTCTAAAAATCCTTAAACCACCTAAAAATGTTAAAAAACTCTAAAAAACCGTAAAATCCCTAAAAATAAAAAAAAAACATATAAAAACCCAAAAAACATTGAAAACCCTAAAACCCCTAAACCCCTTGAAAACCCCTTGAAAACCCCTCAAAATCCCTAACCACCCTAAAAACCTAAAAACTATAAAAATCCTAAAATATCTCTAAAAATACATGAAAACGTAAAAAACCCTAAAAACCCTAAACCCCCTCCCCCCTAAAACTATATAACCCATAAAAACATTAAAAAACCCTAAAACCCCTAAAAACCACTAAAAACTATAAAATCCCTTTAAACCCCTAAAAGGTTAAAAAACTCTAAAAACCCAAAAACACTCAAAAAACCTTAAAAACCATAAAAACCCCTAAAACCCCTCAATACCCATAAAACCCCTAAAAACCATAAAAATCATAAAAAACCCCTAAAAATCCATAAAAACATAAAAAACCTAAAAACACTGAAAACTCCTGAAAAACTTGAAAACCCCTAAAAACATTAAAAACCCTTCAAAACCCTAAAAAATCACTAAAAACTCTAAAAAACCTTAAAAACCATAAAAATGTTGAAAATATCTAAATAACCATAAAACCCCTAAAAACTCTAAAAACCCTAAAACCAAAAAGGACACTGAAAAACGTCAACAACCCTGAAAACCCTGAAAAACACCTAAAAATCATAAAAACGACTAATAACCTTTAAAAACCCTAAAAACCCATAAGATCCTTTCAAACCACTAAAAAATATAAAACCTTTTAACCCCTAAAAACGTTAAAAAAACTCTAAAAAACATAAAAAAACTAGAAAACTCAAAAAACCCCTAAAACCCCCCAAAACCCTGAAAACCCCTAGAAACCCTTAAAAATCCTAAACCCCACAAAATCCTTAAAATACCTCTAAATACCTAAAACCCCTAAAGCAATAAAAATCTATGAAAACGTAAAAAACCCTTAAACATTGAAAAACCCCTGAAAACCATAAAACCCCCTAAAAACCTTAAAAAACACTAAAAACCCAGAAAAACACTAAAAACCACTAAAAACAATAAAAACACTTCAAACCCCTAAACATGTTAAAAACTCTAAAAATCCTTAAAAACCCTAAAATCTCAAAAAAAAATCCAAAAAATCCCCAAAACACTAAAAACCCCTAAAAACCGTAACACCCCTTGAGAAACATTAAAGAGCCTAAAAATCCATAAAAACCATAAAAACCTTAAAAATGATACAAATCCTAAAAAACCCCAAAAAATCCATGAAAACATAAAAAACCCTTCAAACCCTTAAAACCTCTGAAAACATAAAAACCCCAAAAAACCTTAAAAATCCCTAAATACCACAAAAACCCCTAAAACCCCACTAAGAACTCTAAAAAAATTAAAACCACAAAAATGATAAAAAATATATAAAACAATTTAAAAACCTAAAACAAAATAAACAACTCTAAAAACCCAAAATGACCTTACAAACCCAGAAAACCCCTAAAAATCCTAAAAACCACTGAATGTCCCAAAACCACTCAAAATATCTAAAAACCCTCAAAAACCTAAAAAAATAAAAACCCTAAAAACCGCCTAAGAACTTTAAAAACCCTAAAAACCTTTAAAACCCTAAAAAACTTTAAAAACCCCAAAAAATCCAAAATGAACTTAAAACTCTGAAAAACCCTAAAACCCATTGAAAATAATGAAAACCCCTAAAATCCATTAAAAATCATAAAAATACCTAAATACCCATAAAACCATAAAAACCCACTAAAAATCTAAAAGCATTTAAACCCCTAAAAATGTTAAAAAACTCTAAACAACCTTAAACCCCTAAAAAAGTCAAAGAACCCCTAAATACCCAAGAAGGCCCTAAATACCCTAAAGACCCCGAAAAACTACTGAAAACCCATTAAAGCCCTCAAAATCCCCTAAATCCCTAAAAACCCTAAAACCCCTAAAAACCATAAAAATTATAGAAAACCCCTAAAAATCCATGAAAATGTAAATAACCCTAAAATCCCCTAAAAACCATAAAACCCCTAAAACCCTTAAAATACTATAAAAACCCATAAAAACCTTAAAAACCCCAAAAAATACTCAAAGTACCTTAAAACCTCTAAAAATATTAAAAAACTTAAAAAACACTAATAACCCTAAAAAATTCAAAAAAAATCCTAAAACCCCAAAAGACCCAAAAAACCCTAAAATCCCATGAAGAACCCTAGAAACCCTAAAAATCTTTAAAAACCCTAAAACCCTGAAAACCCATCAAAACCATAAAAAACCTAAAAACCATAAAAATCCTAAAAACACTAAAGAACTAATAAAACTATAACAACTCTTAATCCCCCTAAAAATGTTAAAAACTCTAAAAAACCTAAAAACCCCATAAAAACATTAAAAACACCTAAAAACATCAAAAAAACCTAAAAATCCTTAAAACACTTAAAACCCCTAAAAACCCCTAAAAACCCCTAAAACACTCAAAATCGCTAAAAAACCTAAAAACCATAAAAAACCTAAAAAACCCTAAAAATCCATGAAAACGTAAAACCCCCTAAAACCCTGAAGAGCCCATGAAAACCATAAAACCCCCTAAAAATATTAAAAACCCCTAAAAATGAATAAAAACTCTAAAACCCACTAAAAATTCTAAAATCCCTTAAAACCCCTAAAAACAATAAAAAAACTCTAAAAACATTAAAATCCCTAAAAACTCAAAAAATACCCTAAAAACACTGAAAGACCCTAAAAACCCTAAACCTCCCTAAAATACCCTAAAACCCCTTAAAATCCCTAAAAACCCTAAAAATCCAAAAAACCATAAAAAACATAAAAATACCATAAAAATCCCTGAAAACATAAAAAAACCCTAAAAACATCTAAAACTATAAAAACAAAAAAAACACTTAAACACCCATAAAACTCAGAAAAATCATAAAAACCCACTAAAAACTATAAAAAACCATGAAACCCCAAGAAACATTAAAAAACTCTAAAACCCCTTAAAAACATGAAAAAACTAATAAAATCCAAAAAACCCCTAGTAATGGGTCTCCTCTTCGTCGATCACTCCTCTCCCTCTCGTGATGGGATTGGCGTGTGTTGGGGAATCTAGTGAGAAACCTTTGAGATTTTTTCTTCTGGTCTTGATCAGTGATGGAATGGTCTCCTCAAAAGGGTGTAAAATTTGGTTCCTTCTCAATTTCAGATGGTAAATTTTCACGTGGGTTATCCTATGCTCAGGAACCGGAAGATGCGGTTGAAGTTACTGCCTTGTTTGGGTCTATAGTTGGGGTTTTTGGTCATACAGATGGAATGGAGGTTTCTCTACCTTATCCTTCATCGGAGGTGGGTGGTGTGTGCCCTAATTTGACCATAGTTTGGGTTCCAGATAATATTATGAAGTTATCATCTAAGGTTTCTAAGGCTACTAATGTTTCTTCCTCAGTGGTGGTTGGAGCTCTCGATGTGGTTGTCAGAGGGGTGGTGGATGTTTTGTCGCTAACATTTTCTAGAGTGGTGGTGGATGGACCATTTCTCCTAGGTTCTGGAAATGTCATTGGCTCTTCTTTGGCTAAAAATATGGAATTGGGTCATTTGGAATCTTATCTGCATTTCATGGATTTTGGGGTTTCATCCTACAATTGCTAAGGGGAAATTTTTAATGTTTTTCTTCCATATGTGGTTCTTCAAAAGGGTGCGGCCAGATGGATCAATACCTTAGTTGGGTACTTTTTGGAGAAAAATATGCCATTCTCGAGGTGGCTTGGATTGCTACTGATTTTTAGGGTAAGGACTTGATTGAAACCTTGTGCAATGATGAAGGGTTCTTATTCTTCGAGTTTTTTCTCTTCTTGAAATATTATTGATATTCTTCATCAGGGCCATGGTTCATTGCAGGTCATTCCATGGTCCTACACTCTTGGCATCTGGGTATTTCTCTCGACAAAGAGTCTTTCTTTGTGTTCCCAATGTGGGTGAAATTTTGAAACTCCCCTCTTGAGTCCTGGTCTTATGAAGGTCATAGTTATATTTAAAGTGCATTATGCATGGCTCACTTTACAGACAAATATACTATTGATAATAGCATAATTATCTTTTTGAGGATTTTTGTGGAAATCACAGTTTTGAAGGAACTTCTAGAGGATATTTTTGTGGATTTGGGGGTCGATTTGTCCACTTCCATTCGATTCAAATATGGATGAGTACCTAAAACATTCAGATTTTGTAAAAAAAATCATCACTTCAATTAGTGCTTAAAGAAACCCAAGAGTGATTCCCAATAAGGATGGACCAAAGTCACTCCTAAGAATAGAGTTTACAGAATGAAGTATTCTTCGCATGATCTTTCTCGGGTCGATGCTTCAGAGCATAATGGAACGGTGCCTCCTATTAATCTTTTGAAGAAGGAGTTTGAGTCCAGTGGAGCCGTTGGTAGTTCCTCTTCTACTCTACCAATCCCTACCATCTTGAAGAAGAATTTTGGTGTTCCGTCTCACAATCCTTTTGATGGTTTATCTTTGGAGACTTCTTATGAAGATTATGTGCTTATGGTTCCAATTTTTTCAGATAGAGGGGTCGATCTGGTGTCTGGGGATATTACTATTGGTTTTGAGTTGGCTTTGGTTGCCTGTGGCAAGGATGATGGACCCTCTCTTCCCGGTAAAGACTCTGAGGATCAGAACTCCGACTCTCCTCCTTTACATCCCTCTTCTATTGGAGGGACAATTTTCTTAGAAGGTTCAGGTTCCCCTAGACCTGCTTCTAATTCTATCATGAAAAGTTCCCCCAAGTCATAGAGGGGTTCTACTGGTAATTTTATTTCAAACTCATAGGGTGGGACTCCTTTATCAGATAAAGTTTCCTATGACCAGGATAGTCCCGATTCTTATACACTTAGATAAAACCCTCTTAGGGATAGATTAATTAGGGTGGATGAATGTGATTTGAAGAGGGTTCCAGTCATATCTGGCCCCAATCTAGTTGTCATGATCCCTCATGTTTCTAATGTTTAGTTTTGTTGTTTGGGATATAAGAGGCCTCAACACTCTTGAGAAGAAAGGGGAAGTTAGGGACATTATTTATTTGAATAATTTTTCAATATTAGGGATTTTTGAATCTAAGATTAAATTTTATAACCTTAATTCTATCTAGAGAAATATTATTCCAGGTTAGATATGTTGTAATAACTATTATTCATGACCTTCTAGATGCATTATTGTTTTTTGGAACCCTTGTTTGCTGACTCTTGAGATGCTGTTTGAATCTCCCCAGATTATGGAGTGATCTTCCAAGGCAGTTAAGGTGGATGTTTCCTTCAGGATTTATTTTGTTTTTTTGTTCAAACTCTGATACAGAGAGGGGAACCCTTTGGGATGTCATTTCTAGCTGATTTTTGTCTTGATATGAGCCTAGAATTATTCTTGGATATTTTAATGTCATCAGGTTCCATGCAGATAGATTTAGAGGATGTTGTATTGGACTCCATCTATGGAGGATTGCAATTCAAGAATTGTTAAAGCTAATTTGGAATACCTTCACTATGTTTGGATGAGATTTTCCTATATGAAGGGTAGCTCGGGGTTTTTTAGGAAGTTGGAAAGAGTGCTTCTCACTCTTGACTGGATGTCTATATTTCCTTCTTCTATTATGAAGTTCCCCCCCTTTGGTTTATCAGATCATACTCCCATTATTATTAGAACTAGTTATGGCCTTCATTCTGGGAAATTACCTTTCATCTTATTTAATTATTGGTCTAATTATGAGAAATTTATTTATTTAGTTTCCTCAGGGTGGAATGTGAAGATTTATGGATGTAAAATGTTTCAGGTTTACCAAAAAATTAAAAGTATTAAGAAGTATCTTCATGATCTGCATGCCCAGGTCTCAGACCAAGTGCACTCTGGCATGGAACTTGTCATATCTGAGTTACCAACTTTTCAATCTACCCTTGTCTTGGATGGCCCCTCTGATGCTTTGATCTAGAAGGAGGTTAGGTGTAAGGGACCTCTACTTCTGATTGGGGTTCTATTATTACCGATGTTCTTCATTTTTATCAATCTCTTATTGGGTACACACATGAATCTACTTATGTTGGAAGGGAGTGCATGTCCTCCTTTCTGTCTATTTTCTTGGACCAAATTTCATGGGATATGTTGGATAATTTAGTGAGCTTGGTGGATGTTTATCATGACCTCCTCTATTTTATCCCAATAAAGCTCCTAGGATGGATAGTTTCTGTGCTTTATTTTTCTGCAAGTCTTGGTTGATTGTTAGTCCAGATGTGACTGAGGTGGTACTTGATTTTTTTAGATATGGGAAGCTGCTCCATGAAGATAATGGCTCCATCATTAGTTTGATTTTGAAGGTTCCAAATTCTAGTTCCCACTCCGAGTTGAGGCATATATCATGTTTCAAAATTATCTACAAGTTTATTTCCAAGATTTTATCATCCAAAATGAGGTGGATTCTCCCTAAATGCATCAAAAAGACTCAATAAGCCTTTTTTCAAGGAAGTAAAATCTCAGATAATATGTTAATTTCCCAGGATCTGCTGCATGGTTATCACCTAGACTTTGGCATTCCACATCATGCTTTCAAAATTGATATTTTCAAAGTGCTTTGATTTTGTTGGATGGGGGTTTATTTGGGATTCTTTGGACCTCTGTGGTTTTCCTACCAAATTCTATTCCTGTATTAAGAGGTTTATCTCCTCCTATATGTTCTCTATCAATATTAATGGGAGATCTCATGGTTATTTCCTAAGGAAGAGAGGATTTAGGCTATGAGATCCCCTTTCCCTCTTCCTTTTTTTCTATACAGATGTATTTTCTTGTATCTTGGAGTCTTATATTTCATCATTAGGATGTTTCAAGTTTCACTAGAGGTTTCATAAGACTTCAATTTTTCATATTTGTTTTGTGAATGATCTTTTGTTATTCTACTTTAGCAATCTGGACTCTATGTTAGTACTGAAGCATGCTCAAGATATTTTTTCTTCCTTTTTTGGGATGTCGGTCAACCTCTCGAAATAATTGATGTTCTTAGATGGAATTCCTCTTGAGGTTTGGGAAAGTATCAGTGAATATATGGGTTTTAATCAAGGCTCTATTCTTATTTGTTACATTGGGGTTCCCTTTATTACTACCAAAATTTTGGATTCTAATTGTGTTGTTTTAGAAGAGAATATTGTTAGGAGGATATAATTTTGGATGAATAGTTTACTCTCATTTTCAAGTTGTTTATATCTTGTGCAATCCATTATTTTCAGTATAAAACCTTATTGGTGTTACAACTTCGTCTTTCCTAGAAAAGTGGTGAAATACATTAATGCTAATCTTATATATTTCCTGGGGTCCTCTCTTGCAGTTTCAGGGACTAAGGTGGCTTGGTATTTGGAGGATAGTCCCATAGTTGAAGGAGGTTTATATATTAAGAAGATCATAGACTAGAATAAAGATATGATGAAAAAGAATGTGTGGAATTTATGTGATTCTTCTTACTCATCAGTTTGGGTGGATTGGGCTTATAAATTTCTACTTGGGCACTCTCAGTTTTGGGTGACTAAAGTTCCATAAAAAATCTCATGTACTGGGAGGAATATATTGGGTCTTTGGGATAGTATTAAATATCACATATCTTTTTTTATTGGTAATTGATTGAGTATTTCACTATATTTTGACTCTTGGCTCCCCAGAGGATCCATTTGTTCCTCCACTAATGATCATATCATTTATGATTCTAGATTTTCATCTTCATCCATGGTTTCTAATATGATTTTATATGGGATTTCTAATCCACCTCTTTCCATCTCTGCTGAGTTATAAGATATTTATCAGTAGATTATTCAAATTTCTAAGCCTTGGGGTTCCTATGATGGGATTATTTGGAATATGAAATCAGGTATTTCCATTAGTATGGTCTAGGAGGATATTAGGCCAAAGTTTTTCTATGTTCCTTGAAAAGGTTTAGTCTGGGATAAGGTTACCCCCACTAGGTTATGTTTTATTCTTTGGTTAGATCTTCTTAACCATTTTCCCACTCATGATATATTATAGTGAAGGGGTTTTAATTTCTTAAACTGCTGTTTTATTTATGAATTGGATAATGAGGATTTGGATAAACTTTTCTTAAAGTGTACTTTTTCCAGGAAGTTGTGGACTTTTTTTTTCATGCATGTTGTTCTTGGACTGGTTTCTTACTTTCTTCTCTAATTCTATTAATTTTTGTATTAGTACCTTTGAGGGTAACTCGATGTTGAATGTTTTAGGGTCACTTGAGGTGGATTATCTTATTTATTTCATATGTAAGGAATGGAACTATCATTTTCATGGATCACCTCATCATTATGTTATCTATGTGTGGCATAAGATGGATTCTACCATTCACTCAAGGATCTTCTCTTGCAAGTAGTTTCTGAATGTCAGTACTAATGGGTAGTTGGTCCAAATTTAGAATTTTCCAACTTCTTTTATGCTCAATAGTAGCTAGTTGGGTGCCTTGGGTTTTCATTATTGTGTTTCTTGTGGGGTGCAGTAGGATCCTTGGGTTGGTTCAGTTCCTTTACTGGTATCCTTGGATTCATTTTTGGGTTTTTTGTTTGGGGTTGCAGGTTCGGCCTTCTTTTGTAGATGTGGAGGGGTTGTTCTGGGAGTTTGGCTTGGGATGGTTGGTGTTTTCAGCTACAAAATGTGTCCTACTACTAAGGGGTCAGTGGGTTGTTGTTGCTATCTGGTTGGATGGATGTAATCTGTTGGATGTCGAGGAATGTTTCTTGTTGGGTTCATTTGTTTTTTGGGATGCACCCTTGGGTGGTCTAGTTTAGATGGGGGCTTGCTGCACTGGATTCAGGTTCTAAAATTGAGGGGATGGAGCTGTTCTTGTTTTCTATTGTTAGTTGTACAAGTTATTTATTGTCTTTTTTGTTGGAGTTTTTAGAAATGGTTCTTATTGTAGGTTTTTTTCTTTTCTTGTGTTTGGATGGAGGCTTGGGTTCAAGGGGAAAACTGGTTAGGCTTGTTGTCCCGGGTGCTTGGAGGGTCTATTGTTGGCTGGGTGTTCGGTCCTTTGGATGGTGTAGGGTGTTAGCTACTTGGGGAGTGATATGATACCATATGGGAATGTTCTATTCATTATTGAAAATTCAAAAACACAAGCGATGAAAGTCGGGGAAATGGAAATTAAAATAAATGCATGGAAATAAAAGGGGAAGGGTGATTATTAATTAGGACCCCAATGATACTTTCCCCTTATAACTATAATTATAAAGTGACAAAAAGTTGACCACTCCTTTAATGAGCCTTACTTGTGTTCACCTAAGAACACAAGAAACATAAGCATAATAATTCTAGAAATGCTCAAATTCTAAATTAACCTCCAAGGGTTACAATGAGGTGGCTATTTATAGATAAATGGAAGATATTCATGTCAATCACCTATCCCAGAAAATTCTAAAGCCTAAAAATGATTTTTTTTTACTTATTTACACATGATCATGGATTTAGGGGACAACATATCCACCAAGAAGATTTTTTCCCACCACCCTCCCATTATGACTTTGGAGAAAATTGGCCCACCACTTTTTTACTTTAGATATTTCCTTCATGAAAAAGGAACATTTTTGAAGGTTGCATAAATTTGGTTTTATTTAAGGGTCTCACACACTAAACGTAATTGTTAAACATGGTTTCTAGAGATTTTCTATACACGAAGATATCATTAAAATAGACAACCATGAATTTTACAATGAATGAATGATGGACATGGTTCACTAAGCTCATGAATGTACTTAGTGCATTAGTTAAACCAAATGGAATAACTAACCACTCATAAAAATGAACATTTTTTTAAAAGTAGTTTTCCATTCGTCTTCTTCTTTTATTCGAATTTGGTGGTATCCACTTTTAAGGTCAATTTTTGAAAAATAGAATCCCCATGTAATTCATCAAGAATTTCATCAAGTTGAGGGATGGGATAACAATACTTAACTATTATTTTGTTGATGGTGTGACAATCCACACACATCTGCTATGTTCCATCTTTATCAGGTACTAGGATCACTAAAATGAAACATTGACTCATGCTTTCCCTCACTAATATTTTTTTCATGAGTTCTTCAACTTGACACTAGATCACACTAGTATCTTCCGAATTAGATCTCATGTTGAGAATTTCGGCACCAAGTATGAATTCAATACTATTATCAATTCCTCTCAAAGGGGGTAATACATCGGGTGTTTATTCAAGAAATAATTCACCAAATTCCTGTAGTAAATAAACAACACAAGAAGGAAAATATGGGTGAAGTTCGTTAGTTGTAAGGTAAGCATCCTTACTAATGAGTAAGAAAACATTCTCACCCAATAAATTACCTTTCAACTCACTTTTCCAGAAAGTAAACCCACCTTTAGCTAAACACTCTTGTTTTCATCTCTTTAATTTCCCTCAATGATTTTTAAGTCACTCATATCTCCTTTTTCACTCTTAATTTTTTCATTTTTTTTCATTTTTTTCTCTCTTTTATTTTTTTCTCGACTCATTGCACTCTTTTTCATCACTCAAATTTTTATTTTTCCCACATTATTTTTCACTAATTTGTTTTTTCTTTTTTTTATTCTTTCTCTATCCTAAATTTATCTTCATATGCTTCTATAGAACTTAGTGGAGTCAAAATAATATTTCTACCACTTAAATGAAAAGAGAAGTGTTTAGCATAGCCAGTATACATCACCCTTAGATCAAATTTCCATGGTATCCTAAGTATAAAATGGAAGACCTTCATTAGAGAAACATCACAAATCACCTCATAATGATATTCTCCAATGTAAAAAGAAACTATGGGATGTTTTTTGAGCCTCAATTCTCTACTATCATTCAACCACTACAATCTATAAGTCTTAGTACACCTTAGAGTAGGTAAACTCAACTTATCCACCAAGTTACTAGCCACATTAGTAAAACTTTTACTATCAATGATCACACTACATAACTTCTACTTTGATGTGGAATATCATATGAAAAATATTCTCATGCTACTCCCCATCATGATAATTTTTTGGTTGAATTTTTAAAGCTCTTATTACCACCAATGCGTCTCCATGTACGGGTTCTTCAACATCTACATCTGAACTCTCCTCCAAAGGTGGAATATCATCATTGATATATTGCTCACTAAGGATGTATCCCTTATAAAAAACAATCATGGTCCTTTTTTTGGGAATTTATATGCAATATTACCATGTCCTTGACACTTAAAACACTTTATATCATGAGATTTTGAAAGGTAAATTTGTGTCAATTTTCCCTTTTGAATTACCGGGGAAGAACTTATTTTTTTCATCTTCTCTTTGTTTTGGAACAAATTTTGAATACATTGGTTTTTTTCATTCCACTTAGAAGTTTATTTGCGATATTTTTGGTTATCCTTCAAAAAAATTGGGGATCTTACTTGACTCCTTTGAGAATGCACTTACTTTTGGACCTTCAGTGCCTTATGTAGAAACTACTCCATGTCAATGTAGGTTTGAAGTTCCACCACATCTCTAATTGAAGAATTAAATCCATTTATGATACATTCCATGGTAGCTTCATGATCCTCCTCCAAATTAGCTCGAATCATCAATATCTCTATTTCCTTATAGTATTCTTCCACACTCATGAAACATTGCACAAGTATTTGTAACTTAAAATGAAAATATCAATAGTAATGACTAGAAATTTACCTTTTTTACATTAATATATTCATTTATTCCCAGGTTTTAATTGGAATTTCTCCATTTTTTCATTGACTTACTTGTACATGGTCCCACCAAATACTTTCATAGTCATTGAACTCAAGCGCCTCAAATTTTACCTTCTTCTCCTTCGAGTAATTGTGAAGTCCAAACACATGTTCAAATTTCCACTCCCACTCCAAATAAATTTCTAGTTCACTCTCCACATGAAAGGATTGAAGTATCATTTTGATGCTTCCCAAGTCACTTTCCTTCCAAGAAACATGTTTCCCTCACCTAGGAAGCGTTTCTTCAAAATTAGGGCACTCATCATCACCTTCATCAATTTCTTGCCTTCGCAGAGTCCTTAAAGTTAGGGAAATTTGAAAATCATCCAACCTAGTATTAAATCTTATAAATTGGTCAAAAAAAGCATTCATGAATAATTTGAGGTTGATCTTACTTCTTTCTCCCTCACTCACCATTTTGTTTAATTCCTCACACACTCTTTATCTATACTTTTCTAATATCTCAAAAGGTACCTCACACTTTTTATCACTAAAACTAGATTCATACAAGTGTTATTATATATAATCAAGAATATAACTAGTATTATGCAATTAATTCATGGAAAACTTTAAAAGTTATAAATTTTAAAAGGGGTTTGAATTAATGGAGTCTATGAAATATAGAAGGTATTGTGGAATTGTATAAATAGTTATGATTAATGGTTGGATATGGATGAATAAATGAATAGGTTGGATAACAAAAATTAAATCAAATTTGTGACTAAATGAGAGAACAAAAATATTCAATTGATCATTTTTTTTGGTTTTTTTTTGATTTTTTTTTTGATTTTTTTACTACTCAATAATCAAGAAATGAGATACAAAGAGTGAACTTGTGGTGATAAATTTACAATATATAAAAAAATTCTAATACTATAATATTATTTAAATGATGTAAAAGGATGAGATAATTTTAACTTCAAACTCGACCGGAATCCGTTTTGGTGATAGTTAGATTTTACAAGAGTGAATCTATAGCACGAATTGATTCAGCTATATCTCCAAATATATGTGTCAGATTTTAGTGTTTCCAAATCAAGAATAAATATGAGATTATAAAATATTAAAATGACATATTATATGTCCATAAACTCAAATAAAAAGTGGATTAAATAGAGGAAGAAAGTTGCATCCATAATTAGTGATGGCTGAAAATGGAAGGAGAAGAAAAAGATGGGAGAAATAGAAAAATGAAAAAACACAGTTTACATTGTCGAGATATGATGCCAAATGATATGATACCATATGTTTGTGTGGTATTAATTGGTGAAAATGTAGAAACACAATCAATGAACGTAGGGTAAATGGAAATTAAAAGGAATGCGTGGAAATAAAAGGGTAGGAGTGATGATCAATTAGGAACCCAAGGAGAATTTACCCTTAAAACCCTAATTATAAAGCACCAAAAAGGTTGATCACTCCTTTGATGATAGTTACTTTCATTCACTTAATAACATTAGAAACATAAGAATAATAATGCTAGAAACTCTCAAATTCTAAATTAACCTCTAAGGGGTATAAGGAGGTGGCTATTTATAGCCAAATGGGAGAGTTACATGTCATACACCTAGCCCACAAAAGTATAAATCCTAAAAAACGATTTTTTACTTTTTTACACATGATCATGGATTTAGTGGACAATATATCCACCAATAATACTTTTTTTTACCACTACAAAGACTTCTAAGATTCCCACCATGACTTTAGAGATAAGGGGCCTACCACTTTTTTAATTTAGAGATTTAATTCATGAAAGTGGATTTAAAAATGTAGGATCAATTGGGTGGGACATTTATGTTCAATTTTAGGTTTTAATAATTATAATTAAAGGCCCATTTGATCCTATCATTAATGAATGTTGGGCCTCCTCTTTTAATTTCAAAATGAGGCCATGAAAATCCTCCTTCAGCCTCCTCGTTCTTCATCTTGTCATTAGGCCTCAAATCCCATATAGTGGGTCTTGTGAATTTATGATCCTTCAACCATCCATTCTATGATCTCTCTTGACTCCTTTATACATATGGGTAACTTGATTCTCATCAGATAGTACTGTAGGAGGTGCAGGTTGCTGGTGTAGAGGTGGTGCGTTCTGGATGGCTGCTATTAGTGGTGGTGGAAAGGCTTGTACTTTGGATGGTGGGTTGCCTAGTCTGTTTAGGGGTGGTTTTGGATTGTTTTTTATGTGTGTCTTGGTTTCTGGTGGCTAGTTGGCATGGTGTTTCTTGGTGGAGCTATTTTGTTGGGCCTCTGCTACAGTTTGGTCTGTGCGGGCTGGGTTTTTTAGAGCTATAGGGGGGCTAGAGGGTGTGTTTCTATAGGGTGTATTTTACTTGGGGATTGGTGGGGATACTGTTTGCTGATGGGCAGGGTGATGTGTAGAAGTAATTGGAAAATGAGCTGTTGTAGTGGTTTTTGGATTTTTAGGGGATGTTGATGGATATGGCTGCTTGCCTGGTGTGTGGTTTGATTGTTGTTGTAGAGGGAGACTGTTGATTGGAGGGTAAGGAGAGGCTATGGTTACAGGGTTCAGTTTTTTATGCTATTGGTAGGGGTGTGATAGGGGTGGTCTTGGATGTGCATGTTGCATGCAGGTTGTGTTGGGGGCCTCTATTGGTGTGGCTGGTTTGCTGGCCAGTTGTGGGATGTTTGTGGGTTGTCAGGGTGTGTTTGGGTGTGTGTGTGTGTGTGGATTGAGGTTGTGTGTGTGTGTGTGTGTCCATGTGTGTGTGTGTGTGAAGTTGGTATTCTCCTTGTATTGGTATCTCGTGTTGTGTCATTTCCTTCTAATGGATCGTTGAGGCTTAGTGTTGAGCTTTTTTGTGGCTAGCACTGGCTGATGTGCTATCGGCGGTTGGTTGGGGGCATTTGTGGTGGATCATGTGCTCTTCATGTTTCCAGATTTCTGTTTTTGGGTTGCTGGCTTCGTGAAACTTTTAGTCTTGGCCTTTCATGATGTTGGAGGCTAACTGATGTGATTTTAGCAGCTGGTTGGTGGTGCTCATTGTGGTGTTCGTTCTATCTTTTCTTCTAGCTCACATGTTGTGGTTGCAGATCCCTATTGTTATTTGTTTCTCTCTATATGACTGATAGGATCGCGTGCTACTAGCTACGCTCATGTATCCATGTGGCTCGTGTGTTCTTGGTGGTGCCAACTTCCAATCTCTGGGATGATTTCTTCATACGACTTTAAGCTTTCCAAGTGTTTGGCTTGCTTTGCCTTGCTTTGTCTTCTTTCTTGGTTCTCCCTGGGGTTTGGTTTTGTTTTTCATGATTACTTTTCTGGCCTTAAACCTTGTGTTTTGGGTCATCTTGTTTCACCCAATGGGTGATTATTTGTAATTCATTTTTGTTTTTATATATATACATTCTATTTGGCTAGCAAAAAAATAAAAAACTCAAAATAAAACTCTAAATTCCCAAAAAACCCAAAAAACCATGAAAAATACACAAAAAACCCTCTAAAAACCCTAAAAACGTCAAAATCCATAAAAAGCACTAAAAACCATAAAAACCATAAAATTATAAAAAACTTTTTAAAAATCTATGAAAATGTAAACAACCCTAAAAATATTTAAAAACCTTGAAAACCATAAAACCCCTAAAAATCTTAAAAAAACAAAAAAAAAACCCATAAACCATAAAACCAACTAGAAACTCAAAAAACCCATAAATCCCCTAAAAAAATTAAAAATCTCTAAAAACCTTAAAAACACTAAAAAAATCAAAAGACCCAAAAGACCCTAAAACCCCTTAAACCCTCTAAAAACCCAAAAACCCCCCGAAAAACACTAAAACCCCTCAAAATTCCATGAAAATATAAAAACACAAAAAACCCTACAAACCTTAAAAAACCCTAAAATCCCACTAAAACACTAAAAACCCTTAAAATCCATAAAAATGTTAAAAAATATAAAAAACCCAAAAAAATCCTAAAAACTCAAAAATACCCTAAAAACCCAAAAAACAAAAAAACACTTAAAATACTAAAAAGATATGAGAAGAGAAAGATTCCAATACTCTCTCTTGGGTTCTCCCTCTTGATGTTGTGATCTCCAAGGTTTCCTCTTGTAACCTCCTTAGAGGATTCGTTGATTTCTTTCTGTTCGGGATTTGTGATGAAGATGGGGTCTTGCTCGAGCAGTCCTTTTCCCTGGTGTTGTGCTTGTGGGAGATGAGGTAGATGCTTGGCAGCGAAGGGATCTGGAAGTTTTGTTCGAGTAAGGGAGATGACAGTTTGGTCTGGATCTTGTGGAGGAATGGATCAACCTCGACAGATCTGAAACCGCTCTTCCTCAGGTGTTGTCTCACTTGCGGAGGTGCCTTCATTGTTGTGGCAGTGACTTTGGTTGAATCTACGGGTTGTGGGGTTTCTCGTAAGCAGGACTCGACTCCTTTCTCGATGGCGAGGCCAGATATGGTTCTCAGGTGACACAACAGCTTCTTGCGATGCTCAGATTCAGGCAGCTTGTGAGGAGTCATGGCGAGGTGAGGTTTAAAGGTAGCGATCATTAGATTAACACAGCCATCCCCTTTCCAGATATGGGGTTGGGAGGATCTTAGTGTAATTTCTGGATTAGTGACTGAATAAGGAGAATGGTTCCCAACTCTGCTATGGGGGTTTTCAGATCTGCTCAGAGGATACAGAAGGTGCAGTTGAGGTTTGGTCTTTCTAAAATTCTATGTTTATTGGTTCTTTATGGATTCTTCTCTGGTTGTGGATGGATTGGTTGTGTGTCATCGTTGGTGCTGCTTAATGGTTTTGATGTGAGGGGTTGTTTGGTTCTAGGTTGGCACAAGGAGTTATGGGTGCTACAATTTGGTTCTGGGCATCGGTACCAGTGGTCTTGCATTGTTGTTGGGTGTGGATTGTTGGATGATGATGGGCTAAGAGGTGCTGGTTTCTGGGAAATAAGGAGATGGTTGTAGATTGATGCCAGGAGAGGATCTGTTGAAGGAGATGTTCATTGTTAGAAACTAGAGAGCTGGACGCTGGTTACTGCTTGGTTGAGACGTGATGATGTGGAGGTTGGTGATTTTGGTGCTGGTGGTTCAATGCTGCAGGTGGTGAATCTATTTGGTGAGGAGTCACTGGATGCTGGAATTGTGCTGTTGGACACTGTTTACTTCTTAGCTGGGAGGTGTTGAAGGAATGTTGTGGTTGTAATGATTATAATTGGTGCTGCAGGATACTGGTATTGATTTGATAGGATGTGTTGAGGCTGCTGTTGTGTCCAGTATTTTGTGTCTTTTTATTCCTTGTTTTCTTTTTTGGGGCTTGTTTTTTGGGTATGGGTCGATTGAATCAACCCCACCCTTGTCTGCTGTGAATTTTTCAAATAAATTTGGGGTGGTCAGGAATTGCCTGCCCCAACACCTACCTTTCCCTAAAAACCTCTAAAAACCCTAAAAATATTAAAAATATTTAAAAACCACCTAAAACCATAAAAGACAAAAAAACCTTAAAATATCCCCCAAAAAATCCCTAAAAATGTAAAAAACTCTAAAAACCCTAGAAACCATAAAAAACCCTAAAAACCTAAAAAACCCTAAATCCCCCTTAAAACCCAAAAATCCCACTAAACACTCTAAAAATCCTTAAAACCCCTAAAAACATTAAAAACTCTAAAAAACATTAAAAATCCTAAATTACTCAAAAAAAACCTAAAAAACCCAAAAATCCCTAAAAACCCTAAAACCCCTAAAAACCCATGAAAACGTCAAAAACCATAAAAACCCTGAAAATCCCCTAAAAACCATAAAAACCCCTAAAAACATTAAAAAACCTTAAAAACCATAAAAACCCATGAAAAACCTAAAATCCACTAAAAAACTCTAAAACCCCTTAAAACCCCTAAAAACGTTAAAAAATATAAAAAACAATAAAAAAACTAACAGTAAAAAAAAAACTAAAAACCTAAAAAGGTCCTAAAATCCCTGCAAAACCCTAAAAATCCTAAAAACCCTAAAAAACCTTCAAAAACCATAAAAACCCTCAAACTCACGAAAACCCCGAAAAACACTAAAAACCAAAAAAATCCTAAAAAACAGTAAATGTCTTTGAAAACGTAAAAACACCAAAACCCCATGAAAACCATAAAAACCCCTAAAACCCATAAAAACCATAAAAACCAACTAAAAACACCAAAAACTCTTAAAACCCTAAAAACGTAAAAAACGATAAAAAACATTATAAACTCAAAAAAAACCCCTAAAAACCCAAAATGAAACTAAAAACCCTGAAAACCCATAAAACCCCTAAAATACCCTGAAAACATTTAAAACCCTAAAAACCCTAAAAATTCTAAAACCCCCTAAAAATTCATGAAAATTTAAAAAACCCTTAATCCCTAAAAAAACCCCTCAAAACCATAAAAAACCCTAAACCCTTAAAAAACCTAAAAATCCATATAAACCTAAAACCCACTAAAACTCTAAAACCACTTAAACCCCTAAAAATGTTGAAAACTCTAAAAAACCTTAAAAACCCTAAGAGACTAAAAAAACACTGAAAATCCAAAATCAACCTAAAAACCCTTAAAACCGCTGAAAACTCTAAAAACCCTTGAAAAACTATAAAAACCCACAAAATCCCTAAATCCCCTAAAAACCAAAATACCATAAAAATCCTAAACCCGCCTAAAATTCTATGAAAACGTAAAAAACCCTAAAAACCATGAAAACCCCATGAAAACCAAAAAACCCCTGAAAACCAAAAAACCCCTAAAACCCTAAAAATGTTAAAAAAAACACTAAGAAACCTTAAAAACCCTAAAAGCTCAAAAAACCCTAAATACCAAAAAAGGCCCCCCAAAACCCCAAAAAACTCCTGAAAAACCTAAAAACCTTCAAAATCCCTAAAACCCCTAAAAACTATAAAAATATTAATAATACATTAAAAATCCATGAAAATGTAAAACACTCTAAAAACCTTGAAAACCCCTAAAAACCATAAAAACCCCATAAAACCACAAAAAAACCTAAATACCCATAAAAATCTTAAAAACCACTAAGAATTCTAAAAACCCATAAAACACATAAAAACATTAAAAAACACTAAAAACCATAAAAACCCTAAAAACTAAAAAACCCAAAAGACCTTAAAAACCCTGAAAAACCCTAAAAATGTTAAAAACACTTTTTGCTCCTTTCTGCCTCCTGACCACTGATTCAAAGAGGGGATGGGTACTCGAGCCCACTACCCTCCCATCTTAGCATCCTTAACCTTTAATCCTTACTTTGGACCCATGTCTAATGTAAAGTGAAGAGATGGAGATTTTGAACCCCCAGTTTCTCCAACGGTCTCCCCGGTCTCTCCCACTATAGCTCTGACCTCTTCCACCATTGCCCCGACCTCTTCCACCGTTGCCCCCGACCTCTTCCACCAGTGAAGGAGGAAAAGTATGTAGTTTTTAGAATTTTCTACTTTCTTTTGTTTCTCACACTAAGCATGACTCACACGGTCTTAGAGGTTAATTATGATCATGACAATCACACAATCCACCCGAAGGACTGAACTACGAGAACTCTAATTCCTATTAACCAGGATACATAGGAAACCCACTTAGGGTCTGAGCTCAATGGGCATACTCCTTAGGAATAATTTCCAGTCGTAATTCCCTTAATTCGGTATCCTCCTCAGAAATAAACCTAGGTTAAGTCCACAAATCACCTTGAGAAAAAACATCCCTCATGGTCCCTTTATAGAGGATATACTTCTCATGAGTAATCCCCAACCTATCACCTCAAAGGGATATACTCCCCCTGTGATACATACCCCTGAGGGCCTCTATAGGTGTGGGTCCTCACTAAAAAACTATGTGGGCTTTGATTCGCATTCAAATGGGATACATAGGAAGCCTCCCCAAGGTTAAAACCCAACATCATAAACCAACCCAGTTCTTTTGGTCCATATCCCCAGTCGAGTCTATTTTAACTTAGAAACTCATATCCCAACTTAGTTCCTTGGGTTGTTTTGGCATAAGTCCCACACTAAACTTTTACTAGACACCTCCTGCCTAGAAATCCTTGCCACGTGATGTTAAACTGTATGGTTGGATCCTCATCACATGACCTTAAAAGGTATTATGTGCCCTGTTAAGTGGCATCAAACTTCGTGGGTTCTGATTCCTTTCAAAAGGATACGTAGAAATCCTATTTACGGGTTTGATTCCTAACATCAAACAATTCTCGTCTCCCTGTATGATGATAAACTCTAGAGTAACATTCATATACCTAGATGACAATAAACTCTAGAGTGGCCCACTGTGTGGATATAAAACCATCATCATCGTAATAATGACGAAAGAATTTCTAAGTATCATATGAGTAGATACCATTGATGGAGAACCTCAGATACATATAGATATCTCCATTAATGAAGAACCTCAAATAAATAAAGATGATTCTGAATTCCACACATTCTAATAATTGATTACTCATATTGGGATAACTCACATCATACTTGGGAATTAATGAAGGATTCATAAACGTATATTAAATATTTAAGAGAGTCTTGGAGTAGGAAATAATTCCCACCAAAAGGGTGTGATGAGCCCAACCTCCCATCCTCTCGACCAAAAGGCCCTAAAAATCCATTAAAACTTAAAAATCCTAAAAGCCCTGAAAAACATCTCAAAACAATAAACCTTTAAAAACCTTAAAATCTCAAAAAACACATAAAAACCCTTAAACCCCACCAAAATCTCTAAAAACCCTTTAAACCCCTAAACATATTAAAAAAACTATAAAACCCTTTAAACCCCTAAAAACCCCAAAAAATCCTAAAAACCTTAAACCCCCTAGAAAAACCCAAAACCCCTCAAAACCCATAAAAACCCCTCAAAAACCCCTTAAAATCTATGAAAATGTAGAAAAACCCAAAACCCCTAAAAACCAAAAAACTCGTAAAAAACCTTGAAAACCAATAAACCCCCAAAAAACCACTAAAAACTCTAGAAACCCTTAAAACTCATAAAAATGTTAAAAACTCTAAAAACCCTTAAACCCATGAAAAACTCTAAAAACACCCAAAAACTGAAAAGGACCCTAAGAACTATGTAAACCCCTAAAAACGTCTGAAAAAACATAACCCCCCCAATCATTAAAAACCATAAAACCCAAAAAAACATAAAAATCCTAAAAACCCCCTAAAAATCCTTTAAAACGTAAAAAACCCTAAAAACTATGAAAAACCCAAAAAACCCCTAAAAACCTAAAAAACCCAAAAACCCCAAAAAACCATTAAAAACTAGAAAAATCCTTAAACCCCTAAAAACTATAAAAAACCTCTAAAAACCTTTAAACCCATAAAAAACTAAAAAAAACCCCTAAAAGCCCAAAAATACCCTAAACATCCTAAAAAATAAAAAAAACCATAAAACCCCTTGAAATCCCCTAAAAATCCCTAAAATCCCTAAAAACCCTAAAACCCCTAAAAATCTTTAAAAACCCCTAAAAATCCATGAAAACAAAAAAACCCATAGGAATCCTAAACCCCCCCTAAAAACCATAAAAATCCCTAAAACCCTTAAAAACCCACTAAACACTCGAAAAACCCTAAAAATCCATTAAAATGTTAAAAAACCTAAAAACCCAAAAGACCCTTCAACCCCTAAAACCCAAAAAACCCCTGAACACCCTACAACCCCTCAAAACACCTAAAAACTATAAAACCTATAAAATTCCTAAAAAACACCAACAAATCAATGTAAATGTAAAAAAGCCCTAAAAACCCTGAAAGACCTCTGAAAACTAGAAAACCACCTAAAAACCTTAAAAACCCCAAAAAATCGTAAATCCCACAAAAAACATTAAAAACCCTTCAAATACATAAAAACATAAAAAACCCTAAAAATTTATAAAAAATCTAATAAATTCAAAAAAACACTAAAAAAAACAAAAAGATAATAAAAACCCAAAAAAACAAAAAATCGTTAAAACCCCTAAAAATCCATGAAAACGTAAAAAACCATAAAACCCCTAAAAACCCCAGAAAACCATGAAATCCACTAAAACCTTAAAAACCTAAAAACCCATAAATACCCTAAAAACCACTAAAAACTCTAAAAACCCTTAAAACCCCTAAAATCATTAAAAAACCATAAAAACCCTAAAAAACTTCAAAAAAAAAATCCAAAAACCCCCAAAGACCCTAAAACTCTAAAAAAATCACGATAACCCTTTAAAACCCTCAAAATCACTAAAAACCCTAAAACCCCCTAAAAACCATAAAAATCCTAAAAAACACCTAAAATCCATGAAAAGATAAAAATCCCTAAAAATATTCAAAAACTTCTAAAAACCAAAAAACCCCTTAAAAACCTTAAAAACCCATAAAACACCAAAAATTCTAAAAAATATTAAAAACCCTAAAAATGTTAAAAATATCTAATAAATATTGCCCTGTACAAAACTCTAAAAACCCTAAAAAACTCAAAAAAACCCTAAAAACTCAAGAAGACCCTAAAAACAAAGAAAATATCTAAAAACCCTAAAAACCCTAAAAAACATCAAAAATCTTAAAAAAATTAAAATCTAAAAACCATAAACAAATATTAAAAAACCCTAAAAATCCATGAAAACATAAAAAACCCTAAAAACCCCCTTGAAACAAACCACCCCCCCAATCCTTAAAACCCCTAAAAACCCATAAAAACCCTAAACCACTAAAAACTCTGAAAACCCTTAAAACCCTAAAAAATATTAAAAAATGCTAAAAAACCTTGAAAACACTAAATAACTCAAAAAAATTAAAAACACAAAAGACCCTAAAACCCTAAAAAAAACCAAGAACCCTAAAAACCCTAAAACCCATAAAAACCTTCAAAAACCTAAAAACCATAAAAAACCCTAAAACCCCTTAAAATCCTAAAAAAACAATAAAAACCCAAGAAAACATAAAAACTCTAAAAACCCTGAAAAACCCCTAAAAGCCCAAAATCCACAAAAACCATAAAAACTCATTGAAAACTCTAAAAATCCTTTAAACCCCAAAAAATAATAAAAACACGAAAAAACCATAAAACCCTAAAAAAACTCAAAATACCCTAAAAACCACAAAGAACCTAAAAACCTTAAAATCCATAAAACGATAACACCCCCAAAAACCCCAAAAACCACCAAAGTACTAAAAACCCCATAAAATCCATGAAAACATTAAAAAACCCTAAAAACATTGGAAAACCCCTAAAAACCATAAAAATATTTAAAAACCCTAAAACCTATAAAAACCCTTAAACCCGTACAAACGTTAAAAAATAAAAAAAACTTTATACCCTAAAAAAATAAAAAACACAATAACCCAAAGAGACCCTAAAAACCCTGAAAACCACAAAAAAATCCTAAAAAACCTTGAAACCCCCCCCCCAAAAGCCTTTGAATCCCTAAAAATCTTTAAAAACCTTAAAACCATAAAATTCCTAAAACCCCTTAAAAATCCATGAAAATGCACAAAACCCTAAAAACCCTAGAAAACCCCTTAAAACCATAAAACCCCAAAAAACCCATAAATCCCTGAAACCACTAAAAACTCTAAAATCCCTTTAAACCCATAAAAATGTTAAAAAAAAATTAGAGTTTTATAATATTTTTAGGATGTTTAACAATTTTTAGAGTTTTAAATGGGGTTTTAGGGTTTCTATGGGGTTTAGGGATATTTAGGTTTTTTAGAGGTCTTAATGGTTTTCAGTGGGTTTTCATGGATTTTATTGTTTTCTCATGTTTCCATGGATTTTTAGGGGTTTTTTAGTATTTTTATGGTTTTTGTTTTTTTAAGGAGTTTTTGGGTATTTGAGGGTTTTTAGTTTTTTTTAGGTTTTTTTCGTTTTTTGGGATTTTTGGTTTCCAGGGATTTTAGGGTCTTTTGGGTTTTAGGGGTTTTTTTTAGTTTTTTAGGGTTTTAATGGTTTTTTAGAGTTATTTAACATTTTTGGGGTTTTAGATTTTTTTAGTCGGTTTTTGTGGTTTTTATGGGTTTTTAGGGTTCTTACATTTTTCATGGATTTTTAGGGGGTTTTAGGATATTTATGGTTTTTGGGTTTTTAAATATTTTGAGGGTTTTTAGGAATTTTATAGTTTTTTAGGATTTTGAGGGTTTTATGAGGTTTTTAGGCTGTCTATGTTTTCTTTGTTTTTATGAGTTTTTAGGGTTTTAAGGCTTTTTATACTTTTTGGGGATTTTATTGGGATTTAGTGGTTTTTAGGTTTTTAAATTTTTATGGTTTTCAAAGTTTTTTACGTTTTCTTGGATTTTTAGTGGGTTTTAGATTTTCATGGGTTTTTAGGGGTTTTTTGGGGCTTTAGGGTTTTTATGGTGTTTTAAGGATTTTAAAAGTTTTTTATGGTTTATAAGGTTTTCAGGGGTTTTAGGGTTTTTATGTTTTCAATGATTTATATGTATTTTTTTATATTTTTATATTTTTTAGGGTTTTTACAATTTTAGGTATTTTGAGTGGTTTTATGGGTTTTTAGTAGTTTTAGGGACTTTTTGGGTTTTTAGGAATTTTTTTAGTTTTTAGGGCTTTTAGGAATCTTTTGAGTTTTTAAGGGTTTTTAATTTTTTTTAGAGTTTTTTAACATTTTAGGGGTTGTAGGGGTTTATAGAGCTTTTAGTGGTTTTTAGGGTTTTTATGGGTTTTTACGGTTTTTAATGTTTTTGAAGTTTTTTATGGATTCCAGGGGTGTTTTAGGGTTTGTTATGTTTTCATGATTTTTAGGGGGTTTTACTGGAATTTTTGGGGGGTTTAAGGGGTTTAAGTTTCTTTTGGGATTTTTTGAGTTTTTTACGGTTTTTAGTTTTTTTAACATTTTTATGGGTTATAAGTGTTTTTTGGATTTTTAGTGGTTTTTGAGGATTTTTATGCGATTTTAGGGTTTTTAAGGTTTTGGGGTATTTTATGATTTTCAAATGGTTTTTCAGGTTTAAGGTTTTTTTATGTTTTCAAAGATTTTTTGGATTTTTTTTGGTTTTATGGGTTTTGGGTTTTTTAAGGACTTGGGGGGGGGGTTAGGATTTTTTATCATCATTTTGGGGTTTTATGGTTTTTTTTTGAGTTTTAGAGGTTTTCTAGAGTTTGTTAATGTTTTTAGGTGTTTTTTGAATTTTTATAGTTTTTAGTGGGTTTTAGGGTTTTTATGGGGTTTTGGGTTTTTAAGGGTTTTAGGTGTGTTTATGATTTTTAGGGGTTTTTGGGGTTTTTATGTTACATGGAATTTTTGAATTAGGGTTTTATGTTACATGGAATTTTTGAATTAGTATTTTTATGGTTCTTAGGGTTTTTAGGAATTTTGAAGGTTTTTTTTGTTTTTAGGGTGTTTCAGGGTTGTTAGGGTCTTTTGGGTTTTAGGGTTTTTTTTGAGTTTTAAGGGTTTTTTGAGTTTTTAATTTTTCTAGGTGTTTAAAGTGTTTTCAGAGTTTTTAGTGATTTTTAAGGTTTTTATGGGTTTTTAGGGGGTTTTAAGGATTTTAGGGGGTTTTATGGTTTTTAGTGGGTTTTCAGGGGTTTTAGGGTTTTTTACATTTTCATGGATTCTTATGCATTTTTTCAAATTTTTATGGTTTTAGGGGTTTTAGAGATTTATATGGTTTTTAGGGTCTTATTGGGTTTTCAGGGTGTCTTGATTTTTGTAGGCTTTTAAGGATTTTTAGAGGTTTTTATCATTTTTAGGGTTTTACAAGTTTCTAGAGTTTTTAGTCGTTTTAAGGGTTTTTATGGGCTTTTTTAAGGTTTTTAGGGGATTTATGGTTTTCAGGGGTTTTTAGGGTTCTTATGGGTTTTAGGGATTTTTAGGGTTTTAAAGTCTTTTGGGGGTTTATGGTTTTTTGTGTTTTTTAGGGCTTTAAGGTTTTTAGATTTTTTATTTCATAGGGGTTTTAGAGTTTTTATTGGGGTTTTTGGGGTTTTATGGTTTTTAGGATTTTTAAGGTTTTGAGGGGTTTTATGGTTTTGATTTTTTTTTCAGGGTTTTTATAGTCTTTGATGTTTTCATGGATTTTTAGGGTTTTAGGGTTTTTTTTATTTTAAGGGTTTTTAGGGATGTTGATGTTTTTAGGGGTTTTATGGGTTTTTAAGGGTATTTTAGGATTTTTATGCCCTTTTGTGTTTTTTTTTGTGTTCTTAGGGTTTTAAAGATATTTTAGATTTTTCTAATGGTTTAGGGGTTTTAGAGTTTTTAGAGTTTTTAGTGTTTTAAGGGTTTTTGTGGGTTTTTATGGTTTTTAATGTTTTTAAGAGTTTTTATGGTTTTTAGGTGTTTTTAAGGGTTTTTATGATTTTTTTTCATTATCATGGATTTTTAGGGATATTTAGGGGGAATATTTTTGGGTTTCCATTTTTTTAGTGTTTTATAGGTGTTTATGGGTTTTATGGTTTTTAAGGGTTTTATGGATTTATAGGTTTTTTAGGTTTTCATGGATTATTGGTGGTTATTTATGATTTTTATGGGGTTTAGGGTTTTTTAGGGTTTTAGGGATTTTAGGGGTTTTTGGGTTTTTTCATGGGTTTAAGGGTTTTCAGGATTTTTCAGGGTTTTTGGGTTTTTTGGGATTTAGAATTTTTTTGAGTTTTTTGGGTTTTTATGGTTTTTTAACGTTTCTAGGGGTTTTAAATATTTTTAGTGTTTTATTGGTTTTTAGTTTTTTTATGGGTTTTATAAGGTTTTTAGGGGTCTTATGGTTTTCAAGGGGTTTTCAGGGTTTTTAGGGTTTTTACATTTAATGGATTTTTAGTGGTTTTCTAGGATTTTTATAGTTTTAAAAAAATTGAGGGTTTATAGGGGGTTTTTTATGTTTTTGGGGTTTTTTAATGGATTTTTGGTCTTTTGGGTTTTTAGAATATTTTTTTTTATTTTTTAGGGTTTCAAAGTTTTTACAGTTTTTTAACGTTTTTTGTGTTTTTAGGGTTTTTAGAGTTTTCAGTGCTTTTTAGTATTTCTATCTGTTTTAAGGGGATTTTATGTTTTTCAGGGGTTTTTAAGATTATCAGGTATTTTTACGTTTTCATGGATTTTTTGGGTTTTAAAAAAAATTAAGGTTTTTAGGGTTTTTAGGGATATTGTGGGTGTTTTAGGGTTTATCAGGTGTTTTCGTTGGTTTTAGGATTTTTTGGGTCTTTTCGGGGTTTTAGGTTTTTTATTAGTTTTTTAGGGGTTTTAAGGTTTCTTAGTGTTCTTAAAATTTATAGGTTTTAAGGGTTTTTAGAGTTTTTAGTGGTTTTTAGGCATTTTAGGGGTGTTTAGGGTTTTTAAGGTTTTAAGGTTTTTTTTATGGTTTTAGGGATTTTATGACTTCATGGTTTTTTGGGGGATTTTAGATTTTTTTATGGTTTTCTAGGGTTTTTGAGATTTGAGGTTTTTTAGGTTTTTTTATTTTTTTAGGGTTGTTAAGGTTTCCTAAATTTTTTTAACCTTTTTTGGGGTTTTAAGGGTTTTTAGAGTTTTAGTGCTTTTTAGGGTTTTTATTGGTGTTTAGATTTTCATGGATTTTTTCGGGTTTTTTTTGGATTTTTATAATTTTTTTGGGTTTTTTAGGATTTTGAGGGGTGTTAGGGTTTTAATAGGTTTCTATGGTTTTTATATGTTTTTAGGATCTTTTTAGGTTTTAGGGTTTTTTTGAGTATTTTATGTTTTTTAATTTCTTTAGAGTTTTTTAACATTTTATGGGTTTAAAGGGTTTTTAGAGTTCTTAGTGGGTTTTAGGATTTTTTGGGGTTTTAGGGATTTTTAAGGTTTTGAGGTTTCTTTATTTCATTCATGGGATTTTTAGGGGTTATAGGGTTTTTTATTTTTTCAAGGTTTTTTATTTTTTTTTAGGGTTTTTAGGTATTTTGGGGTTTTTTAGGTTTTTAGGGATTTTTAGGGAATTATAGGGGGTTTCAAGGTTTAAGAGTCTTTTTGGATTAGGGTATTTTTGAGTTTTTAGATGTTTTGAGGTTTTTAGAGTTTTTTAGCAATTATAGGAGTTTTAGGGTTTTTAGAGTTATTAGTGGTTTTTAGGGTTTTTTAAGGTTTGGGGGGGGGTTTGATTTTATGGTTTTAAGGGGTTTTTCAAGGTTTTTTTGTTTTTTATGTTTCATGGATTTTTAGTGGTTTTTTGTATTTTTATGGTTTTTAGGGTTTTTAGTGTTTTTAGGGATTTTGAGGGGTTTTAGTGTTTTTTAGGGGGAGGTGGGTTGAGCTTTTTAGGGTTTTAAAGGTATTTTTAAAATTTTAATTTTTTAGGGGTTTTAATGGTTTTTAGAATTTTTAGTGGATTTTAGGGGGTTTATGGGTTGTTAGGGTTTTTAAGGGTTTTAGGGGGGGGGGGGTTAATGGTTTTAAGGTTTTTTACGTTTTCATAGATTTTTATAGGTTTTTAGGATTTTTATGGTTTTACTATTTTTTAGGATTTAAAGGGATTTTTAGATTTTTAGGAAATTTAAGGGGTTTTATAATTTTTTTTAGGGTTTTTAGGGTTTTTTTTGTTTTTTGGGTTTTTTTTGACTTTTTAGGATTTTATAGGTTTTTCAGAATTTTTTAATGTTTTTAGTGTTTTAAAGGGTATTTAGAGTTTTTAGTTGGTTTTTAGGGTTTTTATGGGTTTTTAGGGTTTTGGGGGGGGGGGTTTATGGTTTTATGGGTTTTTCATTGTTTTTAGGGTTTTTTAAGTTTTAATGGATTTTTATGGGTTTTTTAGGATTTTTATAGATTTTTGGTTTTTTAGGGGTTTTAGTGATTTTGTGGTTTTTTAGGATTTTTCAGGGGGTTTTATGTTTTTTGGGTCCTTTTATGTTTTTAGTGGGTTTTTGAGTTTTTAGGGGTTTTATGATTTTTAGAGGTTTTTAATGTTTGTAGGGGTTTTAATAGTTTTTAGAGTTTTTAGTGGTCTTTTTAGGGTTTTATGGTTTTTAGTGTATTTTTTTGGTTTTTTGGTGTTTTATGGTTTTCATGTATTTTTAGGGTCTTTAGGGGTTTTTTACATTTTCAAGGATTTTTTTGAGGTTTTTAGGATTTTTTTAGGGTTTCTTAGGGGTTTTATGGATTTTTTGGGATTTTTAGGGTTTTTCAAGGGGTTTTAATGTTAATAGGTTTTTAGGATTTTTAGGGTCTTTTGGGATTTAGGGGTATTTTTGATTTTTTGGGTTTTTAAGATTTTTTTAGAGTTTTTAATGTTTTAAGGGGTTTAAAGTGTTTTTAGTGGTTTTTAGGGTTTTTATGGGGTTTTAAGGTTTTTATGGGGTTTTAAGGTTTTTAGGGGGTTTTATCATTTTCAGGGGTATTACAGAGTTTTTAGGGGTTTTATATTTTTCTGGATTTTTAATATTTTTTTTAAAGATTTTTATTGGTTTTAGGATTTTTAGGTTTTTAAGGATTATTTGGGTTATTAGAAAATTTTCGGGGGGTTAAGGTTTTTAGGGTTATTCAGGGTTTTAGGGTCTTTTGGATTTTTAGGGTTATTTTGAGTTTTTAGGGGTTTTAAGGGTTTTTAGAGTTTTTGAACGTTTTTAGGGGTTTAAAGGGATTTATAGTTTTTAGTTGTTTTTTATAGTTTTTATTTTTTTATGGTTTTTAAAGGTTTTTCTGGGTTTTATGGTTTTCAAGTTTTTTCTAGGGTTTTGGTGTTTTTTATGTTTTAATGGATTTTTAGGCGTTTTTATGATTTTTATGGTTTTTTGGGTTTTTAGGTTTTTATGGATTTTGAGGGTTTTTTATGATTTTCTAGAGTGGTTTTTGGTTTTTTAGGGTTTTTAGGGTTTTTAGGGTTTTTAGGGTCTTTTGGGTTTTTAGGGTCTTGTTTGATTTTTTAGGGTTTTTAGGGTTTTTAGGTCTTTTAATGTTGTAAAGGTATTTAAGGGTTTGTGTGAGTTTTTAAAGTTTTTATGGGGTTTTAGGGTTTTAAACGGTTTTTAGGGGTTTTTATTTTTTTCAGGGGTTTTTCAGTGTAATTAGGGTTTTTTACGTTTTTTTTGAATTCTTAGGGGTTTTTATTATTTTTATGGTTTTTTGGGGGTTTTAGGGTTTTTAGGGACTTTTGGGGGTTTTTAGGGGTTTTATGGCATTTTAGGGGTTTTAGGGTTTTTCAGTTTTGTTGTTTTCTTTTGGGTTTTTAGGGTTTTTTGATTTTTTAGGGTTTTAAAGGTTTTTTTGAGTTTTTAAAATTTTGGGGGTGTTTAAATTGGTTTTAGAGTTTTTAGTAGTTTCTTAGGATTTTTATTGGTTTTAGGGTTTTTAAGTTTTTTATGGTTTTCAGGATTTTTGACATTTTCATGGATTTTTTGGGGGGTTTTGGATTTCTATTATTTTAAGGGTTTTTAGGGATTTTGAGGGTTTTTAGGGTTTTTATGGGGTTTTAGAGTTTTTAGGTATTTTTAAGGTTTTAAGGGTCTTTTAGGGTTTTAGGTTTTTTTGAGTTTCTTAGGGTTTTAATGATTTTTAGTGTTTTTTGACATTTTTATGGGTTTAAAATGTTTTTAGAGTTATTGGTGGTTTTAGGGTTTTTTAAGGTTTTTAGGGGTTTTTTTGGTTTTCAGGGGTTTTTAGGGGCTTTTAGGGTTTTTATTATTTCATGTATTTTTCAGGGTTTTTATTAATTTTATGGTTTTAGGGGTTTTTTACGGTTTTTAGGGATTTTGAGGGTTTTTAGGGTTTTTAGGGATTTTGAGGGTTTTTATGGTTTTTTATGGTTTTTAGGGATTTTGAGGGTTTTTCAGATTTTTCAGGGTTTTAGGGTCTTTTGGGTTTTTAGTGTTTTTTGAGTTTATGGGATTTAATGGTTTTTAGAGTTTTTTAACATTTTAGGGGTTTAAAGGCTTTCTAGTGTTTTTATTGATTTTTAGGGGTTTTAAGGGTTTTTAAGGGTTTTAGGGGTTTTCATGGTTTTCAAGGATTTTTTAGGGTTTTTAGGGTTTTTTACGTTTTCATGCATTTTAGTTGTTTTTTAGGATTTTTATATTATTTAGGGGTGTTTAGGGATTTTTGTGATTTTGAGGTGTTTTAGGGGTTTTCAGTTGATTTTTGGGATTTTCAGGGGTTTATTGTCTTTTGGTTTTGTAGGGGGTTTTTCAAGTTTTTAAGGGTTTTAATGATTTTTTATAATTTTTTTTCAGTTTTAGGGGTTTAAATGATTTTTAGAGTTATATAGGGATTTCAGATTTTTAAAAACATTTAAACCCCTAAATCCCCATAAAATGCCTAAAAACTATAAAAGCCTTAAAACCCTAAAATCTTATAAAAACAAAGAAAACATAAAGAGAGTTTAAAGGGATTTTAATGTTTTTAGAGTTTTTAACATTTTTATGGGTTTAAAGGGTTTTATAGTTTTTAGTAGTTTTTAGGTTTTTTATAGGTTTTTAGGGTTTTTAAGGGTTTTAGGAGTTTTATGGGTTTTAGTGGGTTTTTAGGGTTTTTTATATTTTGATGGATTTTAAGGGGGTTTTTAAGAAATTTGTGGTTTTTAGTGTTTTTTCGGGATTTTGAGGATTTTTACAGTTTTCCATGGGGTTTTAGGGTTTTTTAGGGTTATTAGGGTCTTTTTGGGGGGGTTTTGGGGTTTTTTTGGGTTTTTTAAGCTTTTTTTATTTATTAAGGATTTTTAGATTTTTTAAACCTTTTTTGGCCTTTTTTGAGTTTTTAGTGGTTTCTAGGATTTTTATGGGTTTGTAGGGATTTTAAATGTTTTTAGGGGTTTTGAGGGGTTTTGGAGTTTTTAAGGGTTTTTAGGGTTTTTAGGGTTTTTAGGTTTTCATTGATTTTTTTGGGGTTTTTTAGGATTTTTATGGTCTTTAGGGTTTTTAGAGATTTTGAGGGTTTTATGGCTTTTTTGGCTTTTTTGTGTTTTTTGGGTATTTTGGGTTTTTTGGTTTTTTGGGTTCTTTTTGAGTTTTCTACGGTTTTTAATTTTTTTAGAGTTTTTTAATGTTTTTAGGGGTTTAAAGGGTTTTTAGAGTTTTTTGTGGATTTATGGGGTTTTTATGTGTTTTTAGGGTTTTTAAGGTTTATAGAGGTTTTTATGGATATGAAGGGTTTTTCAAGGGATTGAGGGTTGTTTTAGGATTTTTATAGTTTTTAGGGTCTTTTAGGGTTTTGAGGGTTTTAAGGGTGTTTCATGATTTTGTAGGGTTTTTTAGGTTTTCAGGGGTTTTCAGGGTCTTTTTGGGTTTTTAGGGGTTTTTTTGAGTTTTTTAAGGGTTTTACGGTTTTTTGAGTTTTTGAACGATTTTAGGGGTTTTAAGGGTTTTTAGAGATTTTAGTGGTTTTTTGGGTCTTTATGGATTTTTAGTGTTTTTAAGGATTTATGGTTTTTAAGGTTTTTAAGGGGTTTTCATGGTTTTTAGGGGTTTTATGTTTTTAGAAATTTTTAGTGGTTTTATATGATTTTTATGGTTTTATGGTTTTTAGGGTTTTTAGGGATTTTATGGGGTTTTAGGGGTTTTCAGGGTTATTAGGGTCTCTTGGGTTTTCATGGGTTTTTTCAATTTTCTAATGTTTTTAATATTTTTTAGAGTTTTGCAACGTTTTTAGGAGTTAAAGAGTTTTTTTTTGAGTTTTTAAGTTTTTAAATTTTTTTATGGTTATTAGGGGTTTCTAGGGATTTTATAGTTTTTAATGTTTTAATTTATTTTTAGGGTTTTTTTAGATTTTTTATGGTTTTTAGGGGTTTTGAGGGGTTTTAGGGATTTTGACAGGTTTTAGGTGTTTTTAGCAGTTTTATGGGTTTTAAGGGGTTTAAGGGTTTTTATGTTTTTTTTTGGGTTTTGGGGGTTTTTTTGGGTTTTAATGTTTTTTGGAGTTTTTTATCATTTTATAGATTTTAAGGGTTTTTAGAGTTTTTAGAGGGTTTTATGGTTTTTATGTGTTTTTAGGGTTTTAAAGGTTTTTATGGTTTTTAGGTGTCTTTAGGGTTTATAGTGATTTTTTATGTTTTCATGGATTTTAAGTGGAGTTTTAGAATTTTTATGGTTTTTAGGATTTTTTAAGATTTTTAGGGATTTTGAGTGTTTTTTGGGGTTTTCAAGGGTTTTTATTTTTTTTCAGAATCTTTAGGATCATTTTGGGATTTTAGGTTTTTTTAATTTTTAGGTAATTTTAAGGTTTTTTCAATTTTTTAACATTTATAGGGGTTTAAAGGATTTTAGAGTTTTTATAGGGTCTTTAGATTTCTATTGGTTTTATGTTTTTTACAGTTTTTAAGGGGTTTTATAGGTTTTAAAATTTTTTCTGGGTTTTCAGGGTTTTTAAGGGGTTTCAGGGTTTTTAGGTTCTTTTGTTTTAGAGGTTTTAAGGTTTTTTAGAGTTTTTAAATATTTTTAAGGGTTTTATGTTTTTAGGTTTTTTTACATTTTCATGGATTTTTAGGGGGTTTTTGTTTTTTTATTATTTTTTTGGGTTTTTAATATTTTTGGGGATTTTGAGGGATTTTTGGGTTTTCCAAGCTTTTTAATGGTTTTTAGTGTTTTTAGGGTCTTTTTTTGGTTCTATGGTTTTTATTGAGCTTTTAACATTTATTGGTTTAGTGTTTTTAATGTTTTTTTGGTTTTAAGGGTTTTTATAATTTTTAGTGGGTTTACAGAGTTTTTATGATTTTTAAGGGTTTTTTTTGCTTTTAAGGGTTTTGTTTTTAAGAGTTTTTATGGTTTTTTGGGGTCTTTCAAGGGTTTTAGGGTTTTCTACGTTTTCATGGTTTTTAGGGGATTTATTTTTATTTTTATGGTTTTAAAGGATTTTTGGGTTTTTAAGGATTTTGAGGGGTTGTAGGGGTTTTTAGAGTTTTTAGGGTTTCAGGGTTTTAAATAGTTTTTAGGGTCATTTTGATTTTTAGGGTTTTTTAGTGTTTAAATATATTTATGGTTTTTATGAGTAATTTAATGTTTTTAGGGGTTTTAAGGGTTTTAGAGTTTTTACTAGATTTTAAGATTTTTTGGGTTTTTGGTGGTTTTTAAGGTTTTTAGGGGTTTTATGGTTTTCATGGTTTTTTGGGGTTTTTATGTTTTCATGGAATTTTGGGTGTTTTTACAGTTTTTACTAATTTTGAGGATTTTTAGGTTTTTTCAGGGGTGTTTGGGTTTTTAGGGTTTTTTAGGGTTTTAGGGTATTTTTTTTGTTTTTAGGTTTTTTTAAATTTCTTAGTGTTTTAAGGTTTTTTAGTGTCTTTTACCTTTTTTAGGGTTTTAATGGTTTTTAGAGTTTTTATTGGATTTTTGGGTTATTATGGTTTTTGGTGTTTTATGGCTTTTAGGGGGGTTTAGGGTGTTTTAGCTTTTTACATTTTCATGGATTTTTAGGGGGGGTTTAGGATATTTATGGTTTTTAAGGTTTTTTGGGTTTTTTGGATATTTTGATGGTTTTTAGAGTATTTCATGGCTTTTAGGTTTTTTAGGGTCCTTTTGGGGTTTTAGGGGTTTTTTGAGTTTTTTAGGGTTTTAATATTTTTTTAGTTTTTTAACATTTTTATGGGTTTTAAGTGTTTTTAGAGTTTTTAGTGGTTTAGGGTTTTTATGTATTTTTAGGGTTTTTTAATCTTTTAAGGGTTTTCAGGGTTTTTAAGGGGTTCCAGGGTTTTTAGGTTCTTTTTGTTTTAGAGGTTTTAAGGGTTTTTAGAGTTTTTTAATATTTTTATGGGTTTTATGTTTTTAGGGTTTTTTACATTTTCATGGATTTCTCGGGGGTTTTAGTTTTTTATTATTTTTGGGGTTTTTAATATTTTTAGGGTTTTGAGAGGTTTTTGGGTTTTCCAAGCTTTTTAAAGGTATTTTAGTGTTTTTAGGGTCTTTTTTATGTTTTAGGGGTTTATTGAGTTTTTAGCATTTTTTGGTTTAGTGTTTTTAATGTTTTTAGTGGTTTTATGGGTTTTTAGATTTTTGAGTGGTTTTTCAGATTTTTTATGATTTTTTAGTGTTTTTGAGATTTTTAGGTTTTTGTTTTTATGAGTTTTTATGGTTTTGCTAGGGTCTTTCAAGGGTTTTAAGGTTTTCTACGATTTCATGGATTTTAGGGGTTTTATTTTTTATTTTTATGGTTTTAACAGATTTTAGGGTTTTAAGGATTTTGAGGGGTTGTTGTGGTTTTTAGAGTTTTTAGGGTTTCATGGTTTTAAATGGTTTTTAGGGTCATTTTTATTTTTTGGGTTTTTTAGTGTTTAATGGTTGTATGGTTTTTATGATTAATTTAATGTTTTTAGGGGTTTAAGGGTTTTAGAGTTTTTACTAACTTTTAGGGTTTTTTGGGGTTTTGGGGTTTTTATGGTTTTTAGGTGTTTTTTTGATTTTCAGGGTTTTTTAAGGTTTTAATGTTTTCATGGAATTTTGGGGGTTTTTTACAGTTTTTACTAATTTTGAGGGTTTTTATGTTTTTTCAGGGGTGTTCGGGTTTTTAGGGGTTTTAGGGTTTTTAGGGTCTTTTTTTTGTTTTTAGGTTTTTTTTAATTTCTTAGTGTTTTAAGGTTTTTTAGTGTTTTTTTAACTTTTTTAGGGTTTTAAGGGTTTTTAGAGTCTTTAGTGACTTTTAGAGTTTTTATGGGATTTTTGGGTTGTTATGGTTTTTAGGTGTTTTATGGTTTTTAGGTGGTTTTTATAGTGTTTTAGCTTTTTACATTTTCATGGATTTTTAGGGGGGTTTTAGGATTTTATGGTTTTTAAGGTTTTTTTTTGCTTTTTGAATATTTTGAGGTTTTTTAGAGTATTTAAAGATTTTTAGGTTTTTAGGGTCCTTTTGGGGTTTTTGGGGTTTTTTGAGTGTTTTAGGTTTTTAAGGTTTTTTTAATTTTTTAACCTTTTTATGGGTTTTTAGTGTTTTGAGTGGTTTAGGGTTTTTATGTATTTTTAGGGTTTTTTAATCTTTTAAGGGGGTTTTATGGTTTTCAGGTGGTTTTTATGTCTTTTAGCATTTCTTACATTTTATTGATTTTCAAGAGTTTTTAGTTTTTTGTGGTTTTTAGGGTTTTTAGAGATATTGAGGATTTTTAGGGTATTTTAGGGGGTTTTAGGGTTTTTATGTTTTATTAGGGTTTATTGGGTCTTTTGGTTTTTTTTATTTTTTGGGGGGTTTTATGGTTTTTTAGTGTTTTGAACGTTTTTTGGGGTTTTAAGGGTTTTTATAAATTTTTGTGGTTTTAGGGTTTTTATGGGGTTTTAGGGAATTTTAAAGTTTTTAAGGTTTTTATTGTTTTTAATGGTTTTTAGGGTTTTTTATGTTTTCATTGATTTTTAGGGATTTCTTAGGATTTTTATGGTTTTTTGGATTTTTAAGGATTTTGTGGGGTTTTATGGGTTTTAAGGGATATTTATGTTTTTAGGGTTTTCATATTTTTTTAGATTCTTTTGGGTTTTAGGGTCTTTTTGGGTATTTAGGGTTATTATGGTTTTATATAATTTTTATCTTTTTTAGGGTTTTTAAGGGTTTTTAGAGTTTTTGGTGGGTTTTAGGGTTTTTTTTGGGTTTTTAGGGTTTTCTAAGGGTTTTAGGGTATTTTATGGTTTTTAGGGGTTTTTCGGGGTTTTTGGGTTTTTTATGTTTTTAGGGATTTTAAGGGTTTTCTTTTTCAAATTTTCCATTTTTTTATGGTTTTTAGTGTTTTTTAGTGTTTTTAGGATTTTGAGGTTTTTAAGGGGTTTTCAGGTTTTTTGGGTTTTTTTCAAGTCTTTTAGGGTCTTTTTGGGTTCTTACAGGTTTTTATTATTATTTTTAGGGTTTTTAAGTTTTTTAAGAGTTTTTAAACATTTTTAGGGGTTTAAAGAGTTTTTAGAGTTTTAGTGGGTTTTAATGTGTTTTTAGTGTTTTTAAGGTTTTTAGGGGTTTTAATGGTTTAGAGAAATTTTTCAGGGTTTTTTAAATTTTCATGAAATTTAGGAGTTTTTTAGGATTTTTACAGTTTTTTGGGTTTTTTAGAGTTTTAGTGGGTTTTAGGGTTTTTAGGGGTTTTCAGAGTTTTTAAGGTTTTTAGGGTCTTTTTGGGGTTTTTTGGGTTTTTAGGGATTTTTAGGGGTTTATGGTTTTTTTTCAATTTTTAGGTTTTTTAAGAGTTTTATGAGTTTTTTAATGTTTTAGGGGTTTTAAGGATTTTTAGAGTTTTTAGTGGTTTCTTAGGGTTTTGATAGGTTTTTAGGGTTTTTATGTTTTGGGGGGGTTTTATGGGTTTTTAGAGATTTTGAAGGGTTTTAGGGGGGTTTAAGGGGGTGGGGGGTTAGGGTTTTTTTGGGTTGTTAGGGTCTTTTAGGGTTTTTGGGTTTTTTTGTGTATTTTAGTGTTTTTAAAGTTTGTTAGAGTTTTTTTAACATTTAAGGGGTTTTTAGAGTTTTAAATGGTTTTATTGTTTTTTAAGGTTTTTAGTGGTTTTATGGGTTTGAGGGGGGGGGGTTAGCATTTTTCAGATGTTTTAGGGTCTTTTAGGGTTTTAGGGGTTTTTTTGAGTTTTTTCCAGTTTTTAATGTTTTTAGAGTTTTTAATATTGTTAGGGGTTTTAAGGGTTCGAATTTTTTTAATGGGTTTTTTGGTTTTTATGAGTTTTTAGTTTTTTGAAGGTTTTTAGGGGTTTTTATGGTTTTCCAGGTTTTTAGGTTTTTTTAAATTTTTGTGGATTTTCTTTGGTTTGTAGAATTTTAATGAATTTTTGTGGTTTTAGGGTTATTAGGGATTTCAAGGGGTTGTAGGGTTTTTCGAGGTTTTTAGGGTTTTTTAGGGTTTTAGGGACTTTTTTGGGTTCTTTTGGTTTTAGATTTTTTAATGTTTTTAGGTGTTTTAATAGATTTTAGTGTTTTTCTGGGGTTTTTATGGGTTTTAAGGGGTTTTTAGGGTTTTAGGGTGTTTTTTACATTTTCATGGATTTGGGGGGGGGGGGTTTAGGATTTTTATGGTCTTTAGTGTTTTTAAGTATTTTGAGTGTTTTTTAGGGTTTTCATGGGGTTTTCACGTATTTTTTTATTTTTTAGGGTTTTTCAGGTCTTTTTAGGTTTTAGGGGTTTTTTTTGTGTTTTTAGGGTTTTTAAGGTTTTTTAAAGTTATTTAACATTTTTAGGGGTTTTAAGGGGTTTTAGAGTCAGTAGTGGTTTTTAGGGTTTTATGGGTTGTTAGGGTTTTTAAAGGTTTTTTGGGGTTTCCTGGTTTTCAAAGGTTTTTCTGAGTTTTTAGGGCCTTTTATTTTTTCATGGATTTGGGGGGGGGGGGGTTAGGATTTTTATGGTTTTATGGATTTTTAGGTATTTCAGTGATTATGAGTTCTTTAGTAAATTTAAGAGGTTTTTAGGGTCTTTTTGTGTTTTTAGGGTTATTTTACATTTTACTAATATAAAAAAGTTTAGAGTTTTTTAACATTTTAGGGTTTTTAAGGGTTTTTAGAATTTTTAATGGGGTTTTAGCGGTTTTATGTGGTTTTAGGGGTTTTCAAGGTGTTTAGGGATTTTTATAGTTTTCAAGGGGTTTTAGGTTGTTTAGGGTTTTTAATGTTTTTATGGATTTTGGGGATTTAGAAATTTTGGTGGGTTTGAGGATTTTTCAGGGGGCGGGTTATGGGGTTTTGAGGTTTTTATGGTCTTTTGGGGGTTTTAGGGTGTTTTTTATGAGTTTTTTTAGGGTGTTTAAGGTTTTTTAGAATTTTTAATGCTTTTAGTGTTTTAATGATTTTCTGAGTCTTAAGTGGTTTTTAGGGTTTAATGGGTTTTTAGGGTACTTTAAGGTTTTGGTGTTTTTATGGTTTTCAGGTGTTTTTCAGGGTCTAGGTTTTTTTACGTTTTCATGGATTTTTAGAAGTTTTTTTGGATTTTTTATGGTTTTTAGGGTTTCTCCAATTTTTAATGATTTTGAGGGGTTTTTTGGGGTTTTTTATGTTTTTCTGGGTTTTTCAGGGTTTTAGTATTTTTAAGGGTTTTTAGGGTCTTTTGTGTTTTTAGGAGTTTTTTTTAGTTTTTTAGGATTTTAAGGGTTTTTAGAGTTTTTTTTAACATTTTTAGGGGTTGAAAGAGTATTTAGTGTTTTTAGTGGCTTTAAGGGATTTTACGAGGATTTTGGGTTTTTTACGTTTTTAGGGGTTTTATGGTTTTCATGGTTTCTAGGGTTTTCTACGTTTTGATATATTTTTATTGATTTTTAGGGTTTTTATTTATTTAGGGTTTTCTAGGGTTTTTTGGGATTTTGAGGGGTTTTAGAAAATTTCAAGGGTTTTTAGGGATTTTAGGGTTTTTAGGGTTGTTTAGGTTATTTTTTATTTTTATGGGTATTTTGAGTTTTTAAGGTTTTAAAGGTTTTTAGAGCATTTTAATGTTGTTAGGGATTTTAAGGGCTTTTAGGGTTTTTAGTGAATTTAGGGTTTTTAGGGGTTTCGTGTTTTTTTAATGCTTTTAGGACTTTCTTGGTTTTAAGGTGTTTTTAGGGTTTTAGTGTTTTTTACATTGTAATGGATTTTTAGGGGTTTTCAAAATTTTTATGGTTTTATGTTTTTTAGGGTTTTTTTTTTTGAGTTTTAGGGTTTTTAGGATTTTCATGTGGTTTTAGGGGTTTTCTGGGGTTGTAGGGTCTTTTTGTGTTTCAGGGTTTTTTTTTATTTTTTAGAGTTTTTAAGGTTTTTTATTGTTTTTAGTGATTTTAAGGGTTTTTATCATTTTTAGTGGTTTTAGGGTTTTTATTGGTATTTAGGGGTTTTTAAGGTTTTTAGGGGTCCTTGTGGTTTTCATGGCTTTTTCAGGGTTTTTAGAGTTTTTTATGTTTTTATGGATTTTAGGGGGTATTTAAATTTTTTATTGTTTTTCAGGTTTTTATGGGTTTTGAGGGTTTTAAGGATTTTTAGGGGTTTTAGGTTTATCAGAGTTTTTAGGGTTTTTTTCGGGGGGTTTATGTTTTTTTAATTTTTTAGTGGGTTTAAGGGGTTTTAGAGTTTTTTAAGGGTTTTAATGCTTTAATGGGGTTTTAGATTTTTTACCGATTTTTTGGGTTTTTAGGGGTTTTATGTATTTCATGTTTTGTTAGGATTTTTCGGTTTATTTATGTTTTTGTGGTTTTTTTGGGGGGGGGGTTAGGTTTTTTATGGTTTTTAGAGTTTTAGGGGTTTTATGGGTTTTTAGTTTTTTTAGGGTTTTTAGGGTTTTAAGGGTTTAAAGGTTTTAAGTATATTTTTAGGGTTTTAGAGTTTTTTTGAGTTTTTTAACATCTTTATTGGCTTTAAGGGGTGGTTAGGGTTTTTTGGGGGTTTTAGAGTTTTTGGGTTTTTAGTGTTTTTAGGGTAGTTATGGGGTTTAGGTTTTTTTGATTTATTTAGGGTTTTAAAGGTTTTTAGAGTCTTTTAACACTTTTAGGGTATTTTCAAGTTTCTAGTGTTTTTAGTGGTCTTAGTATTTTTACTGATTTTTAGGGGTTTTTTGGGTTTTTAACGGTTTTTATGGTCTTCAAGTTTTTTAAGGGTTTCTATGGTTTTTTACATTTTCAGGGATTTTTCTGGATTTTTTAATATTTTCATGCTTTTTAGGAATTTTAAGGGTTTTTAAGGATTTTTGAGGGGGTTTAGGGTTTTTAGGGTTTTTAGGGATTTTTAGGGGTTTAGGGTTTTTTTCAATTTTTAGGTTTTTTAAGAGTTTTATGAGTTTTTAAATTTTTTAGGGGTTTTAAGGATTTTTAGAGTTTTTAGTGGTTTCTTAGGGTTTTGATAGGTTTTTAGGGTTTTTATGTTTTGGGGGGGTTTTATGGGTTTTTAGAGATTTTGAAGGGTTTTAGGGGGGTTTGGGGGGGGGGGTTGGGGGTTTTGTGGGTTAGGGTATTTTAGGGTTTTTGGGTTTTTGTTTTGTGTATTTTAGTGTTTTTAATGTTTTTTAGAGTTTTTTTAACATTTTAAGGGTTTTTAGATTTTTAGTGGTTTTATGGTTTTTTAAGGTTTTTAGTTGTTTCATGGGTTTTTTTGGGGGGGGGGGGTTAGAATTTTTCAGATGTTTTAGGGTCTTTTAGGGTTTTATGGTTTTCTTGTTTTAAGGGTTTTTAGGGATGTTGATGTTTTTAGGGGTTTTAAGGGTTTTTAAGGGTATTTTAGGATTTTTATGTCCTTTTGTGTTTTTTTTTGTTTTTAGGGTTTTAAAGATATTTTATATTTTTCAAATGTTTTAGGGGTTTTAGAGGTTGTAGAGTTTTTAGTGTTTTAAGGTTTTTTGTGGGTTTTTAGGGTTTTAAGGTTTTTTTTAGAATTTTTAATGTTTTTAGGGGTTTAAAGTGTTTTTAGTGGTTTTAAGGGTTTTTATGGGTTTTTATGGGGTTTTAAGGTTTTTAGGGGGTTTTATCATTTTTAGGGGTATTACAAAGTTTTTAGGGGTTTTTTATATTTTTATGGATTTTTAAGAGTTTTTTTAAGATTTTTATTGTTTTTAGGATTTTTAGGTTTTTAAGGATTATTTGGGTTTTTATAAAATTTTAGGGGGGTTAAGGTTTTTAGGGTTGTTCAGGGTTTTAGGGTCTTTTGGGTTTTTAGTGTTATTTTGAGTTTTTAGGGGTTTTAAGGTTTTTAGAGTTTTTGAACGTTTTTAGGGGTTTAAAGTGATTTATAGTTTTTAGTGGTTTTTTATATATTTTATTTTTTTAGCGTTTTTAAAGGTTTTTATGGGTTTTATGGTTTTCAAGTTTTTTCTAGGGTTTTGGTGTTTTTTATGTTTTAATGGATATTTAGGCATTTTTATGATTTTTATGGTTTTTTGGGTATTTAGGTATTTAGAGATTTTTATGATTTTTATGATTTTTCAGAGTGGTTTTAGGTTTTTTATGGTTTTTAGGGTTTTTAGGGTCTTTTGGGTTTTTAGGTTTTTGTTTGAGTTTTTAGGGTTTTTAGGGTTTTTAGGTTTTTTAATGTTTTAAAGAGATTTAAGGGTTTGTGTGAGTTTTTAATGTTTTTATGGGGTTTTAGGGTTTTAAAAGGTTTTTAGGGGTTTTTATTATTTTCAGGGGTTTCTCAGTGTTATTAGGGTTTTTTACGTTTTTTTGAATTCTTAGGGGTTTTTATTATTTTTATGGTTTTTGGGGGTTTTAGGGTTTTTAGGGACTTTTGGGGGTTTTAGGGGTTTTAGGGAATTTTAGGGGTTTTAGGGTTTTTTCAGTTTTGTTGGTTTCTTTTTGGGTTTTTAGGGTTTTTTTTATTTTTTAGGGTTTTAAAGGTTTTTTTGAGTTTTTAAAATTTTGGGGGTGTTTAAATGGGTTTTAGATTTTTTTGTAGTTTCTTAGGATTTTTATTGGTTTTAGGGTTTTTAAGTTTTTTATGGTTTTCATGATTTTTGACATTTTCATGGATTTTTTGGGGGGTTTTGGATTTCTATTATTTTAAGGGTTTTTAGGGATTTTGAGGGTTTTGAGGGTTTTGAAGGGTTTTTAGAGTTTTTAGGCATTTTTAAGGTTTTAAGGATCTTATAGGGTTTTCGATTTTTTTGAGTTTCTTAGGGTTTTAAAGTTTTTTAGTGTTTTTTGATATTTTTATGGGTTTAAAATGTTTTTAGAATTATTGGTGGTTTTTAGGGTTTTTTTTAAGTTTTTTAGGGGTTTTACGGTTTTTAGGGGTTTTTAGGGGATTTTAGGGTTTTTATGATTTCATGTATTTTTCAGGGTTTTTATTAATTTTATAGTTTTAGGGGTTTTTTAGGGTTTTTAGGGATTTTGAGGGTTTTTAGGGATTTTGACGATTTTTATGGTATTTTAGGGTTTTTAGGGATTTTGTGTGTTTTTCATGTTTTCAGGGATTTAGGATCTTTTGGGTTTTTAGTGTTTTTTGAGTTTTGAGGGTTTTAAAGGTTTTTAGAGTTTTTTAACATTTTAGGGGTTTAAAGTATTTCTAGAGTTTTTAGTGATTTTTAGGGGTTTTTAGGGTTTTTAGGGTTTTTAAGGGGTTTAGGGGTTTTCATGGTTTTCAAGGATTTTTCATGGTTTTTAGGGTTTTTTATGTTTTCATGCATTTTAGTTGTTTTTTAGGATATTTGTATTATTTAGGGGTGTTTAGGGATTTTTGGGATTTTGAGGTGTTTTAGGGGTTTTTAGTTGATTTTTTGGATTTTCAAAAGTTTATGGTCTTTTGGTTTTGTAGGGGTTTTTTCATGTTTTTAAGGGTTTTAATGATTTTTTAGAATTTTTTTCATTTTTAGGGTTTTAATGATTTTTAGAGTTATATAGGGTTCTAGGATTTTTAAAACCCTTTAAACCCCTAAATACCCATAAAATGCCTAAAAACTATAAAAGCCTTAAAACCCTAAAATCTCATAAAAACAAAGAAAACATAAAGAGAGTTTAAAGGGATTTTAAGGGATTTTAATGTTTTTAGAGTTTTTACCATTTTTAGGGGTTTAAAGGGTTTTTATATTTTTTAGTATTTTTTAGGTTTTTTATAGGTTTTTAGGGTTTGTAAGGGTTTTAGGAGTTTTATGGGTTTTAGTGGATTTTTAGGGTTTTTTATATTTTGATGGATTTTAAGGGGGGTTTTTAAGAAATTTGTGGTTTTTAGTGGTTTTTAGGGATTTTGAGGATTTTTACAGTTTTCCCTGGGTTTTTATGGGTTTTTATGGTTATTAGGGTCTTTTTGGGGGGGTTTGGGTTTTTTGGGGTTTTTTAAGTTTTTTTTTGATTTTTTAAGGATTTTTAGATTTTTAAATCCTTTTTTGGTATTTTTTGAGTTTTTGTGGTTTGTATGATTTTTATGGGTTTTTGAGATTTTAAATGTTTCTAGGGGTTTTGAGGTTTTTTTGGAGTTTTTAAGGGTTTTTAGGGTTTTTAGGTTTGCATGGATATTTTGGGGTTTTTTAGGATTTTTATGGTCTTTAGGGTTTTTAGATATTTTGAGGGTTTTTTGGGTTTTTTTGGGTTCTTTGGGTTCTTTTTGAGTTTTCTACGGTTTTTAATGTTTTTAGAGTTTTTTAATGTTTTTAGGGGTTTAAAGGGTTTTCAGAGTTTTTTGTCGTTTTCTGGGGTTTTATGTGTTTTTAGGGTTTTTAAGGTTTATTGAGGTTTTTATGGATATGAAGTATTTTTCTAGGGATTGAGGATTTTTTTAAGATTTTTATAGTTTTTAGGGTCTTTTAGGGTTTTGAGGGTTTTAAGGGTGTTTCATGATTTTTTAGGGTTTTTTAGGTTTTCCGGGTCTTTTTGGGTTTTCAGGGGTTTTTTTGAGTTTTTTAGGGTTTTAAGGTTTTGGAGTTTTTGAACGATTTTAGGGGTTTTAAGGGTTTTTAGAGATTTTAGTAGTTTTTAGGGTCTTTATGGATTTTTATGGTTTTTTACGGATTTATGGTTTTTAAGGTTTTTAGGGGTTTTCATGGTTTTTAGGGGTTTTATGTTTTCAGAAATTTTTAGTGGTTTTATATTATTTTTATGGTTTTTATGGTTTTATGGTTTTTAGGGGTTTTATGGGGTTTTAGGGGTTTTCAGGGTTATTAGGGTCTCTTAGGTTTTCATGGGTTTTTTCAATTTTCTAATGTTTTTAAGATTTGTTAGAGTTTTGCAACGTTTTTAGGAGTTTAAGAGTTTTTCAGGTTTTTAAGGTTTTAATTTTTTTTATGGTTATTATGGGTTTTTAGGGTTTTTATAGTTTTTAATGTTTTCATTGATTTTTAGGGCTTTTTTAGATTTTTTTGGTTTTTAGGGGTTTTTAGGGGTTTTAAGCAGTTTTATGGGTTTTAAGGGGTTTAAGGGTTTTTATGTTTTTTTTTGGGTTTTGGGTTTTTTTTTGGGTTTTAATGTTTTTTGGAGTTTTTTATCATTTTATAGATTTTAAGGGTTTTTAGAGTTTTTAGAGGGTTTTATGGTTTTTATGGGTTTTTAGGCTTTTAAAGGTTTTTATGGTTTTCAGGTGTCTTTAGGGTTTATAGGGTTTCTTTATGTTTTCATGGATTTTAAGTGGAGTTTTATAATTTTTATGGTTTTTAGGATTTTATAAGATTTTTAGGGATTTTGAGTGTTTTTTGGGTTTTTCAAGGGTTTTTAGTTTTTTTTTCAGAATCTTTAGGATCATTTTGGGATTTTAGGTTTTTTTAATTTTTATGGAATTTAAGGTTTTTTAAGTTTTTAACATTTCTAGGGGTTTAAAGGGGTTTTAGAGTTTTCAGAGGGTCTTTAGGTTTTTATGGGTTTTATGTTTTTTACGGTTTTTAAGGGGTTTTATAGGTTTTAAAATTTTTTCTGGGTTTTCAGGGTTTTTAAGGGGTTCTGGGGTTTTTTGGTTCTTTTTGTTTTAGAGGTTTTAAGGTTTTTTAGAGTTTTTTAATATTTTTATGGGTTTTATGTTTTTAGGGTTTTTTACGTTTTCATGGAATTTTAGGGGGTTTTAGTTTTTTTATTATTTTTTGGGTTTTTAATATTTTTAGGGATTTTGAGGGATTGTTGGGTTTTCCAAGCTTTTTAATGGGTTTTTAGTGTTTTTAGGGTCTTTTTTAGGTTCTAGGGTTTTTATTGAGTTTTTAGCATTTATTGGTTTAGTGTTTTTAATGTTTTTTTTGGTTTTAAGGGTTTTTATAATTTTTAGTGGGTTTGAGAGTTTTTATGATTTTTAAGGGTTTTTTAGCTTTTAAGGGTTTTGTTTTTAAGAGTTTTTATGGTTTTTTGGGGTCTTTCATGGGTTTTAAGGTTTTCTAGGTTTTTATGGTTTTTAGGGGTTTTATTTTTATTTTTATGGTTTTAAAGGATTTTTGTTTCTCTAAGGATCTTGAGGGGTTGTAGGGGTTTTTAGAGTTTTTAGGGTTTCATGGTTTTAAATGGTTTTTAGGGTCATTTTTATTTTTAGTATTTTTTAGTGTTTAATGATATTTATGGTTTTTATGAGTAATTTAATGTTTTTAGGGGTTTTAAGGGTTTTAGAGTTTTTACTAGCTTTTAAGGTTTTTTGGGTTTTTTTTTGGGGTTTTTAAGGTTTTTAGGGGGTTGTATGGTTTTCAGAGTTTTTTGGGGTTTTTATTTTTCATGGAATTTTGGGGGTTTTTACAGTTTTTACTAATTTTGAGGATTTTTAGGTTTTTTCAGGGGTGTTCGGGTTTTTAGGGGTTTTTAGGGTTTTTAGGGTATTTTTTTTTGTTTTTAGGTTTTTTTTAATTTCTTAGTGTTTTAAGGTTTTTTAGTGTTTTTTTACCTTTTTTAGGGTTTTAATGGTTTTTAGAGTTTTTATTGGATTTTTGGGTTATTATTGTTTTAGGTGTTTTTATGGCTTTTAGGGGGTTTTAGGGTGTTTTAGCTTTTTACATTTTCATGGATTTTTAGGGGGTTTTAGGATATTTATGGTTTTTAAGGTTTTTTTGGATTTTTGGATATTTTGATGGTTTTTAGAGTATTTAATGGCTTTTAGGTTTTTTAGGGTCCTTATGGGGTTTTAGGGGTTTTTTGAGTTTTTTAGGGTTTTAAGAGTTTTTTAGTTTTTTAACGTTTTTATGGGTTTTAAGTGTTCTTAGAGTTTTTAGTGGTTTATGGGTTTTATGTATTTTTAGGGTTTTTTAATCTTTTAAGGGTTTTCATTGTTTTTAAGGGGTTATAGGGTTTTTAGGTTCTTTTTGTTTTAGAGGTTTTAAGGGTTTTTAGAGTTTTTTAATATTTTTATGGGTTTTATCTTTTTAGGATTTTTACGTTTTCCTGGATTTCTAGGGGGTTTTAGTTTTTTTATTATTTTTGGGGTTTTTAATATTTTTAGGGTTTTGAGGGTTTTTTGGGTTTTCCAAGCTTTTTAAAGATATTTTAGTGTTTTTAGGGTCTTTTTTAGGTTTTAGGGTTTTATTGAGTTTTTAGCATTTTTTGGTTTAGTCTTTATAATATTTTTAGTGGTTTTATGGGTTTTTAGATTTTTTAGTGGTTTTTCAGGGTGTTTATGATTTTTAAGTGTTTTTGAGATTTTTAGGGTTTTGTTTTTAAGAGTTTTTATGGTTTTCTAGGGTCTTTCAAGGGTTTTAAGGTTTTCTACGTTTTCATGGCTTTTAGGGGTTTTATTTTTTATTTTTATTGTTTTAACGGATTTTAGGGTTTTAAGGATTTTGAGGGGTTGTTGGGGTTTTTAGATTTTTTAGGGTTTCAGGGTTTTAAATGGTTTTTAGGGTCATTTTGATTTCTAGGGTTTTTTAGTGTTTAAAGGTTTTTATGGTTTTTATGATTAATTTAATGTTTTTAGGGGTTTTAGAGTTTTTACTAACTTTTAGGGTTTTTTTGGGGTTTTTATTGTTTCTAGGGGTTTTTATGATTTTCAGGGTTTTTTAAGGTTTTTATGTTTTCATGGAATTTTGGGGGGTTTTTACAGTTTTTACTAATTTTGAGTATTTTTTGGTTTTATCAGGGGTATTTTGGTTTTTAGGGGTTTTTAGGGTTTTTTTTTTGTTTTTACGTTTTTTTAATTTCTTAGTGTTTTATGGTTTTTTAGTGTTTTTTTACCTTTTTTAGGGTTTTAAGGGTTTTTAGAGTCTTTAGTGACTTTTAGAGTTTTATGGGATTTTTGGGTTATTATGGTTTTTAGGTGTTTTATGCTTTTTCGGGGGTTTTATGGTGTTTTAGCTTTTTACATTTTCATGGATTTTTAGGGGGGTTTTAGGATTATTATGGTTTTTAAGGTGTTTTTGGCTTTTTGAATATTTCGAGTTTTTTTAGAGTATTAAAATATTTTTAGGTTTTTTATGGTCCTTTTGTGTTTTTAGGGGTTTTTTGAGTTTTTTAGGGTTTTAAGGTTTTTTTAGTTTTTTAACCTTTTTATGGGTTTTAAGGGTTTTTAGAGTTTTGAGTGGTTGAGGGTTTTTATGTATTTTTAGGGTTTTTAAATATTTTAAGGGGGTTTTAAGGTTTTCAGGTGGTTTTTATGTTTTTTAGCATTTCTTACATTTTTATTTATTTTCAAGAGTTTTTAGTTTTTTGTGGTTTTTAGGGTATTTAGAGATATTGAGGGTTTTTACGGTATTTTAGGGGGTTTTAGGGTTTTTATGTTTTATCAGGGTTTATTGGGTCTTTTGGTTTTTTTTTGGGGGGGGGGGGGTTTATAGTTTTTTAGTGTTTTGAACGTTTTTAGGGGTTTTAAGGGTTTTTATAAATTTTTGTGGTTTTTAGGGTTTTATGGGGTTTTAGGAAATTTTATAGTTTTTAAGGTTTTTATTGTTTTTAATGGATTTTAGGGTTTTTTATGTTTTCATGGATTTTTAGGGATTTCTTATGATTTTCATGGTTTTTTGGATTTTTAATGATTTTGTGGGGTTTTATGGGTTTTAAGGGATTTTTTGGCTATTAGGGTTATCATATTTTTTAGATTATTTTGGGTTTTAGGGTCTTTTTGGGTCTTTAGGGTTATTATGGTTTTTTATAATTTTTATCTTTTTTAGGGGTTTTAAGGGTTTTTAGTGTTTTTAGGATTTTGAGGTTTTTAAGGGTTTTTCAGGTTTTTTTGGTTTTTTCAAGGCTTTTAGGGTCTTTTTGGGTTATTACAGGTTTTTATTAGTATTTTTAGGGTTTTTATGATTTTTTAGAGTTTTTAAACATTTTTAGGGGTTTAAAAAGTTTTTAGTGTTTTTAGTGGGTTTTTATTGGTTTTTAGTGTTTTTAAGGTTTTAGGGGTTTTAATGGTTTAGAGGGATTTTTCAGGGTTTTTTAAATTTTCATGAAACTTAGGAGTTTTTTAGGATTTTTATAGTTTTTTGTGTTTTTTAAAGTTTTAGTGGGTTTTAGGGTTTTTAGGGGTTTTCAGAGTTTTTAAGGTTTTAAGGGTCTTTTTGGGGTTTTTAGGGTTTTTAGGGATTTTTAGGGGTTTGTGGTTTTTGTTTTCAATTTTTAGGTTTCTTAAGAGTTTTATGAGTTTTTTAATGTTTTAGGGGTTGTAAGGATTTTTAGAGTTTTTAGTGGTTTGATAGGTTTTTAGGGTTTTTATGTTTTGGGGGGGGTTTTATGGGTTTTTAGAGATTTTGAAGGGTTTTAGGGGGGTTTAAGGGGGGGTTAGGGTTTTTCTGGGTTATTAGGGTCTTTTAGGGTTTTTGTGTTTTTTTGTGTGTATTTTAGTGTTTTTAAAGTTTTTTAGAGTTTTTTAACATTTAAAGGGTTTTTAGAGTTTTTAATGGTTTATGGTTTTTTTAAGGTTTTTAGTGGTTTTATGGGTTTGATGGGGGGGGGGGGGGGGTTAGCATTTTTCAGATGTTTTAGGGTCTTTTAGGGTTTTAGAGGTTTTTTTGAGTTTTTTCCAATTTTTAATGTTTTTTATAGTTTTTAATACTTTTAGGGGTTTTAAGGGTTTGAATTTTTTTAATGGGTTTTTTGGTTTTTATGAGTTTTTAGATTTTTGAAGGTTTTTAGGGGTTTTTATGGTTTTCCAGGTTTTTAGGTTTTTTTAAATTTTTTTGGATTTTCTTTGGTTTGTAGAATTTTAATGAATTTTTGTGGTTTTAGGGTTTTTAGGGATTTCAAGGGGTTGTAGGGTTTTTCTAGGGTTTTAGGGTTTTTAGGGTTTTAGGGACTTTTTTGGGTATTTAAGGTTTTTTGAGTTTGTAGGGTTCTTGTGGTTTTAGAGTTTTTAATGTTTTTAGGTGTTCTAGTAGATTTTAGTGTTTTTTGGGGTTTTTATGGGTTTTATGGGGTTTTTAGGGTTTTAGGGTGTTTTATGGTTTTTAGGGGTTTTTAGTGTTTTTTACATTTTCATGGATTTGGGTGGGTTTTAGGATTTTTATGGTCTTTATTGTTTTTAAGGATTTTGTGTGTTTTTTAGGGTTTTCATGGGGTTTTCACGTATTTTTTATTTTTTAGGGTTTTGCAGGTCTTTTTAGGTTTTAGAGGTTTTTTTGTTTTTAGGGTTTTTAAGGTTTTTTAATGTTTTTTAACATTTTTACGGGTTTTAAGGGGTTTTAGAGTCAGTAGTGGTTTTTAGGGTTTTATGGGTTGTTAGGGTTTTTTATGGTTTTTTGGGGTTTCCTGGTTTTCAGGGGGTTTTCTGGGTTTTTAGGGCCTTTTATTTTTTCATGGACTTTGGGGGGCGTTTAGGATTTTTATGGTTTTATGGATTTTTAGGTATTTTAGTGATTATGAGTTCTTTAGGAAATTTAAGTAGTTTTTAGGGTCTTTTGTGTTTTTAGGGTTATTTTACATTTTACTAATTTAAAAAAAGTTTAGATTTTTTTAACATTTTAGGGGTTTTAAGGGTTTTTAGAATTTTTAATGGATTTTTAGGGGTTTTATGTGGTTCTAGGGGTTTTTAAGGTGTTTAGGTATTTTTATAGTTTTCAAGGGGTTTTATGTTGTTTAGGGTTTTTTAATGTTTTTATGGAATTTTGGGTTTTAGAAATTTTGATGGGTTTGAGGATTTTTCAGGGGGCGGGTTAGGGGGTTTTGAGGTTTTTATGGTCTTTTGGGGGTTTTAGGGTGTTTTTATGAGTTTTTTAGGGTGTTTAAGGGTTTTTAGAGTTTTTAATGCTTTTAGGTGTTTTAATGATTTTCTAAATCTTAAGTGGTTTTTAGGGTTTAATGGGTTTTTAGGGTACTTTAAGGTTTTGGGGTTTTAATGGTTTTCAGGTGTTTTTCAGGGTCTTTAGGTTTTTTTATGTTTTCATGGATTTTTAGAAGTTTTTTTGAATTTTTATGGTTTTTAGGGTTTCTCAAATTTTTAATGATTTTGAGGGGTTTTTTGGATTTTTCTGGGTTTTTCAGGGTTTTAGTATTTTTAAGGGTTTTTAGGGTCTTTTGTGTTTTTAGGAGTTTTTTTTAGTTTTTTAGGATTTCAAGGTTCGTTTTCCAACTTGTACAAACAAGAGAATATCATTAGCATAAAACAGATGGGATGGCATGTGAAGATCCCTACCTTCCCTAATAGTATTGAAGAGACCAGCCTAGAAAAGGTCAATGAGGCACCTGCTCAAGTAATCTTGTACAATCGCAAAGAGGATTCCTGAAAGTGGGTCACCCTGTCGGACCCCATGGGAACAGGGGAAGAACCCCTTTGGGGATCCATTTAAGAGAACAGAGACCCATACACTGCTTAGTGTGGACATAACTATCCTGATAAACCTATTCGAGAAGCCATACTTGGAAATGACCTGGGAGATAAAGCTCCACTTAATAGTCTTGAAAGCCTTGGAGATGTTGATCTTAAGCACAAAGTTTCCCTGTTTGGACTGCTTTCACATAATGTTGATGCTCTTCGAGGCCATGAAAAGGAATTCCTAGATTTTCCTCCCCAAAATAAACACGAACTGATTAGGGGTTAGAATTTCCTCCACAAATTTCTCTATTCGCATGACCAGAATATTACTGAGGATTTTAGGGATAGTGTTTCCAATGTCCTCTGGTCGAAAGTCACTGATGTCAATGGCATTTTCCCTTTTGGGAATCAGGGCAATGAAATTAGAATTGAACCTATGTGGGAACACACTAGAGAGAAAAATTTCTCTAACAGCGCTGATGATGACCTTGGAGAGCCTATGGAACAATCAGCAACTAAGGGATTGTGATCTGAATGGAATTTGGGGAGGTTAAATCCTGAAACATCAAGGGGCAGACTCACATCATTGATCCTATAAAAGCACCTATCCAGCTTGCTGGCCTGCCTTCCATTAACAGTGATGCATCCCTAAGTGAAGGAGGCTCCAAAGACAGGGACTTCAGTGAGATCACAAGTATCAAGGAAGAAGGATAAGTCCTCAGCAGCCGAGAAAGAGGAGTTGGAGCCAATCTTCTCATCTAGGCACAACACAATGTTTAAATCCCCAATCACAATTCATCTATTCTCGATGAGACCACATAGAGTAATTATTTTTTCCCATAGAGCACGTCTCCTTGTGTAGGAGAAAGATGCATACACAAAGGACATGGAGAGAGGGGTAGCATTGTAAACAGCAGACAAGGTGATGACTTGGGAACTGACTTCCACAAATTCCAAATGAATGTCTTCATGCTTTAGCACCCATAAGATTTCCAGACCATTCTCATTAGCAGTCTTGGAAATGCAGGAGTAACCAAGTTTTCTTCAGTTGAAACCTGTCCAGTTATCGAACGAGATCATTGGCTCAGCAATACCAAGAATCATAGGCCTCTGGGAAGTGAGGAAATGCCTAAGGGATGAGGTAGTGGGAGGATTCCCAATCCCCTAGAAGTTCCAAAAAAGGATCCACGTCAAATTAATAATAATTCGCCCCTTTCACAGGGCTGGTGTTAGCATTCAGAGGAGATGACTTCACTTTTTCCTTTTTCCCCTTCTTTTTGGGGCTTCCCACAGGGTTCTTCTTAGTGGAAGTATTGACTTCAGAAAGCCGGTATTTGAGTCCCGGGTCATCGAGAGGTTGAGAGCCAACCTCATGTGGGGGGTTCTTGTCAACTAGTCTGGAAGACCCTTCTGCCTCCTCGTCATTCGGTTCTTCAACCTCATCAACCCAGAAGCTACCGCTGAGGGGTGTGAACCTATTCATAGGGCAGAGCATCACATGGGATTCACATTTAGCTGTGTCTCATCATGAATCCTTGCAAGAGGATACAACCGTAAAGGAGTCATCAAACAGTGAAGGGAGGGCCAGAGGTGGGTAGTCCTTCTCAGGGCCAAAGAGGGAAAGAGGCCCTATAATGGCAAGGCGGACCAGCCCATTATCCACCTCCTGGATGGGAGGGGATGCTCCCAAGAAGCAGTAAAGACTCGCCACCGTAGTTGGACCAGAGTGCGTGGAAGCCTGGTCGGGCTCATCCATGACTGCCTAACCAGCAGCAGGCTCTGAGGTCCGGCCAGGCTCGACCATGACTTCTTGCAGGTCAGGGGTGGCAGCAGTTGGATCTAAGGTATCCAACTATTCATCTAGGGGTTAGACCCAGCAGCGGTTCCCTGCAAGTGGGAGGGTGTCACTTAGAAGAAAGTATCACCAACCTACAACACCCTCCTTGTTGAAGGCTACTCCACAGGACATCCAACCACAGTAGAACCCGGCTGGGAGGGAACATGTGCTTGGCCTGGGGCCTTTGTCCCTTCTCCATCTCATGATTTCTTGTTTTAGGGTTCAACAACATTCCCTTTAAGTTTTTACTTGGTGCACACCTTCAGACGTCGACAGTCAGAGATGAGGTGCCAAAAGAGATAACAATGTTGGAAAAAACAAGGTTTGTGCTCATACTGAATCTCCAGCATGAAGTTGTCTTCATTAGTGTTGAGCACCACTTCCTCAATCGGTGTGGAGGCTAGGTCAACTTCACCAAGGACACGGGCATAGTGCCCGTACTTTGGATTTTCAGCCTCCTTATCAATGCGTATAGGATAACCCACCGAGGAGGAAATGTCCCATAGGATCCAAGGGTGCCAACAAAGCCAGCTGAGCCTATAAATGCGAATCCATACCCACGCAGAGGTGTTCTTGACGTTCAGTGGGTCAAAATTCTGATCCCACTCTTGATCCTTAGGAGGCCGGGCTTCAAGTTAAGGGAGCCGAATCTCCATGATCATCGCTTGCATTCATCGGATGAGAAGACAATATGAAAGTATCCTCTCCCCATAGCAGTCATTCGCCATTCAGAGAAGCCCCAGATCTCCCTATCATGATTGGTGAGATCATAAAATTTCAAGAGCCACTCACCCATGGGGGTCAAAAACCTGGAAATAATGTAGAATCAACAAATATTTCATATTTTCTCCACTGCCTCTCGATTAGCCGAAACATGGGCCACTCTCCCCTTCCAAATGACCCGACCAGGGGAGGGAGATCAAAATTAGAGAAGGTAAGTGAGGTTGTGGATTTCACTGCCTTCGCAAAGTTAATCTTCAGTCTCGAAGCCTTCAGTGCGCCACTAATCATGCCAATCCTAGAGGATGATCGATTACATAATTGGAAGAGCTCGTTGTGTCCTCAGACCTCTAGTGAATCCAGAGTTGTCTCCACCTTGCTGGCAGGGGGCTGAACAACCAAAGGCGGGATGGGATCTCCATCACAATCAAGCCCCCTTCATTGACCATACTTATGGTCTTTAGGGGTTTTTTTGGTTTTTGGGGGTTTTTCAGGGTTTTTAGGAATTTTTACGTTTCACGGATTTTTAGGGGTTGTTTGGAATTTTATGGTTTTTAGGGTTTTAGGGATTCTGAGGGGTTTTAGGGGTTTTTAAGGGTTTTAGCTTTTTTTGGGTTTTCTATGGTTTTAGGGATTTTTGGGGTTTTTTTGAGTTTTTAGGGTATTAAGGGTTTTTAGAGTTTTTTTAACATTTTTAGGGGTTTTAATTGTCATAGAGAGTTTAGTTATTTTTTAGGGTTTCAATGGGTTTTGAAGGTTTTTATGTTTTTAGGGGGTTTTATGGTTTTTAGGGGGTTTTCAGGGTTGTTAGTGTATTTTATGTTTTCATATATTTTTAGGGGTTTTGTAAGTTTTTTATTTTTTAGGGTTTTAGGTATTTTAGGTATTTTGAGGATTTTTAGGGTTTTTAAGTGTTTTTAAGGTTTTTAGGGTATTTAAGGGTTTCTAGGGTATTTAAGGGTTCTTAGGGACTTATTGGGGTTTTAAGGTCTTTAGAGTTTTTTAACCTTTTTAGGGGTTTAAGAGTGTTTAGAGTTTTTGGTGTTTTTAGTGTTTTTATAATTTTAAGGTCTTTATGGGTTTTTATGGTTTTTAGGGGATTTTCATGATTTTTTGGGTTTTTTAGGTTATCAAGGATTTTTATGTGGGTTTATTTTTATGATTTTTAGGGTTTTTTTGTATTTTGTTGGTTTTACGGATTTTTCAGGGGTCTTAGGGTATTTAGGGTATTTTAGGGTATTTTTTGTCTTTTTGGGTTTTTACGGTTTTTAGAGTTTTTAAGGGGATTTAGGGGTTTTTAGGTGTTTTTAGAGTTTTTAGGGTTTTTCAAGTCTTTTTAGGTTTTTACAGTCTTTTTGGGTTATTAGGTTTTTTTGAGTTTTTTAGGATTTTTATGCCTTTTAGAGTATTTTAACTTTTTAAAGGCTTTTAAGGGTTTTTAGAGTTTTTAGTGGTTTTTAGGATTGTTATGGTTTGTTAGGGTTTTTAATATTTTTAGGGGTTTGTATGATTTTCAGGGATTTTTTTAGGCTTTTTAGGGTTTCTTACGTTTTCATGGATTCTTAGGGGGTTTTGAAGATTTTATAGTTTTTATGGTTTTTTATTGTTTTTAGAGTTTTTTAGGATTTTCAGGGTTTTTTAAGGAATATAGGGTTTGCAGGATTTTTTAGGGTTTTAGTGTCTTTTTGGGTTTTTTTTTCAGTTTTTAGGGTTTTAAAGGTTTTTAGAATTTTTTTCCTTTTTAGGGGTTTTATGGTTTTCTAGAGTTTTTAGTGGGTTTTTATTGTTTTTATGGTCATTAGAGTTTTTTAAGGTTTTCAAGGTTTTTATGGTTTTTTGGGGTTTTCACATTTTCAAGGGTTTTTAGGGCTTTTTAGGATTTTTATGGTTTTTAGTATTTTTTCAAATTTTTATGGTTTTTAGGGTTTCAATGGTTTTTTGTGGTTTTGGGGGTTTTTACGTTCTTTTTGGGTTTTTAGGTTTTTTTTGGGTTTTTTGTAGATTTTAAGGTTTTTTATAGTTTTTTAACATCCTTAGGGGTTTAAAGGGTTTTTAGATTTTTTAGTGGGGTTTTAAGGTTTTTAGGGGTTTTTATGGTTCTCAGGGGTTTTAAGTGTTTTTACATTTTCATTGATTGGTAGGGATTTTTAGGATTTTTATGGTTTCTAGGGTTTTTTGGGTTTTTTATGGATTTTGAAGTGTTTTAGAAATTTTCAAGTAATTTTATGGTGTTTTTGGGTTTTTCTACTCTTTTTGGGGTTTTTAGGTTCTTTTTGGGGTTTTTGGGTTTTTTTGAGTTTTTAGAGGTTTTTAAGGTTTTTCAGAGTATTTTAAAAATTTTTAGGGGTTTAGGGGTTTTTAGAGTTTTTAGGTTTTTTTGTGTTTTTAGGATTTTATTACGGTTTTTAGGGGGTTTTATCTTTTCAGGGGGTTTTCATGTTTTTTATGGTTTTTATGTTTTCATGGATGTTAGGGGGTTTTATGGATTTTGAGGGATTTTCAAGTGTTTTTAGGGTTTTTTGGGGGGTTGTTAGGGTTTTTAGTGTCGTTTTGGTTTTAAGGGTTTTTAGAGTTTTTAGTTGTTTTTAGGTATTTTTATCGGTTTTTAGGGTTTTTTAAGGTTGTTAGGGTTTATTATGGTTTTCAAGGATTTTTTATAATTGTTAGGGTTTTTATCTTTTCATGGATTTTATGGGGTTTTTAGTATTTTTATGGTTTTTAGAGTTTTATAGGGGTTTTTACGTATTTTGAGGGGGGGGTTTTGGGGTTTTTGTGTTTTTAGGGGTTTTTTAAGTTTTGATGGTTTAAAAGGATTTTTAGAGTTTTTTAACATTTTAGGTGTTAGTGTGTTTTAGAGTTTTTATTGCATTTTAGAGTTTTTTGATGGGTTTTTAGGGGTTTTAGGGGTTTTTTCTGGTTTTCAGGGTTTTTTGGGTTTTTTATGTTTTCCTGGATTTTTTAGGTTTTTTTGGATTTTTATGCTTTTTAGTGTTCTTTACAGTTTTTCGGGATTTTGCAAGGTTTAAGGTTTTTTTTGTGTTTTATGTTTTTTTTGAGTTTTTTAGGGTTTTAAATATTTTTTGGAGTTTTTTAATGTTTTTTAGGTTTTAAGGGTTTTAGAGTTTTATTGGGGTTTTAGGGTTTTTATGGGTTTTTAGGGTTTTTTAATGTTTTTAGCGATTTTTAGTGTTTTTAGGATATTTAGGGACTTTCATGATTTTTAGGTTGTTTTGGGGGTTTTATCACTTTTTTGAGTTTTTAGGGTTTTATGCTTTTTTATAGTCTTTTAACGTTTTTAGGGGTTATAGTGGTTTTTAGATTTTTTTTGTCATTTTTTAGAGTTTTGTGGGTTTTTTATGGTTTTAGGGGTTTTTATGATTTTCAGGGGTTTTTCAGTTTTTTTAGGGTTTTTTATGTTTTTATGGATTTTTAGGGGTTTTTAGGATTTTATAAGTTTTAGAGGTTTTTAGGGTTTGTAGATATTTTGAGGGGTTTTAGGGTCCTTTTGTATTTTTAGGTTTTATTTTATTTTTTTAGGGTTTTTAAGGTTTTTTTGAGTTTTTAAACATTTTAGGCCTTTTGAGGGTTTTTAGAGTTTTTAGTGGTTTTAAGGTTTCTATGGGCTTTTTGAGTTTTTTAAGATTTCCGAGGTTTTATTGGTTTTCCTGAGTTTTCAAGGTTTTAAGGGTTTTTTCGTTTTCATATATTTTTTGGGGGGTTTTATGATTTTTATGGGTTTTAGGGGTTTTACGATTTTGATGGAATTTAGGGTTTTTCATGGGGTGTTAGGGTTTTTAAGTATTTTTAGGGTATTTTGGGTTTTTAGGGTTTTAAAGAGTTTTTAGTTTTCTTAACATTTTTAGGAGTTTTAAGGGTTTTAGAGTTTTTAGTGGTTTGTTAGGATTTTTATGGGGTTTTAGGGTTTTTATGTTTTTTTAGGATTTTATGGTTTTGGGGGTTTTTTACGTTTTCATGGATTTTTAGGGGATTTTAGTATTTTATGGTTTTGGGGTTTTTTACTTTTTTAAGGATTTGGAGGGTTTTTAGATATTTTTAGGGGTTTGGGGGTTTTAGGGGTTTTTTTTCATATTATGTTCCTTTGGATGACTTATAGAGTTTAAAAATATTGTTCGGGGATGTTCGTTTTTATGGTTTTTCTTAGGTAGTTCACTTGTATTCTTAAATTGTTGTTTGGGTATAACATGAGTAAACATAAAAAAATGATATTAAATTTCATTAATGATATTACGGGAGTTTTAATGATCTTATAATGAATTATATTAGATCTATGTGGATGAATCATTAGATAATAATTAAGTGATGGTTATTTGGGTCAATTTGGGCGGTTTTTGGATCACAACAAACTTGTTTTAAATTTTCAATTTTTAATATAGCCATAGGTTATTTCTAGAACTTTAAATAGAACATAATACATATAACATATTCTGTTTCAACCATAAAAATGGTTTAATGACCAGATATGAAGGTAGAAATGGAAGAAGAAGGCATGTCATTTTTGAAGGTGATAAATTAACACCTCACGAACAACATTCTCTTTTATAAAATAAACAGAAGAGGGAAAGGGGTTTGGATGATATAATATCCAATTAGAATCATAAAATTATAGTATATGTATAATACTGGAGTTACAACACAATTTGGACGAAGATAGGTGGGTAGAGATCAAGAAATGTACTTGAACTTGAAAGGAATTAAAGGAGAAGAGGGAGGGAAATTACCTCTTAAACCCTTCTCTTGAGAACCTCCTTAAGGGCCTAAGCTTGGTCTTTTGATGAGACCAGAAGCTCTTGGACGTGGGGTAGGGGATAAGGGAGATGATTGGGCAGATATTAGACAATTCTTGGATCTTGAGAGGTGTGTTTTGGCAAGAGGAGGGGGAGGGCTTATTTATACATGAGGAGGGAGGTGTTTTTAGTATAAAATATTAAATAAAATAATATATCAAAAGTTAGACATTTAATAGTAGTTTTTTGAAATCCTAAATCATATATTAATATAATATAATTAGTTTTAGGATTTAATTCTTCTTTATAATTCGAATTCATTAATTTATTAAAAGGAAAGTGAAATAAAGGGAAAAAGACACTTTAAGAAATCACCTTTTGACTTTAGGCTTTGGAAAGTTCTTTTTAGGTTTGAGAATTGGATTTATTGTATTTTAGAAAACCATTTATGAAATTTAATATAATTTGGCCGAATATAAAGTTCTAGAATGTTTATGTCATCATTACATCATTAATTATGCAATTTAGTATACACCGATTATGCGAAAAACTGTATTTTTTTACTATTCACCTGAAAATTGAAGTATTTCAGAAAAAACCTAAAAATTTTCCCCTACCATTTTTCGACGTGTATAATCCAAAAATGAAGTCCATTTTTCAAAAATAATATTCTAAATATTATTAATTTAATATTTAATTAAAATCATAATTTACTTAAAAAAGAGTTTTTAAGATTAAAACTGATTTATAGTTCTTTCAAAAATTACGTAGGGTCTTATAAAATTATCTAAAAACTATAATACATTGATTCAATAATTTATGAATACATTTTAGGGAAATAATTATTCTTTTAAATTAATTAATTAATTATAATTATTTATTTATGACTTACAAAATACTAAAACGTTTAGTAAGGTAAAATTGCCACATTCAAAGATGTCTAAATTTTATTTAATTATTCATAGGTAATTTTACTCTTATGTTGGATGATTTACTATTCATAATGATATGTCACTATTCACCAAAAATTATTTTTGTTTCATTAGACTTCAAAAATCATCTTGAACACAACCGTGTATGTCAAAATTTTAAAATTCCTAACACAGAAGTGACCAAATTATATTTAATGGTATCTTATCACTTATTAGTTCATTATGTTGTGATTTCATGTTAATTTATGACATATTTATAATAAGGGAATTTCTATCTAAAAACTTTGGGTCGTTACAACTTATCCCCAAATTGTAACTGAAATTTTTCACCCTACGTCGTGAAAATTAGACCACCCCATGCATCTCACATTATTTGGTATCAATGTTCCAATTGACATGGTAGGCATCTATCCCGTCATTTAAATTAGTTTTACCCATTACCCCTCTTATCTTTTCACATTATCCACCCATTAAAAAACCCCCAAAAACCCCATTTCATAAAAAATCTTCTGAATTGTCCTACATTGTAGAAGCAAGAAATATTTTACATTGAACCAATTATCTATCCATCTTGTTTTCAAATTTAATTCACTATATGTGATTTGTATAAAAAAATAAAAAAATCAAATTCTTTCAACTCATCATTTTTTGATTTTCAAAATTAAGCACATCCTTTCTTTGAGAGACTTCAAAAAAATGTCTTACTCTCTTTTTAATCACATTGTTCTTTAAAACTCCAATAAAAACACTTTTTGGGGAGATTTGACCCGAAGAATTTGAAAAAAAGTAGATACAATTACTTCTTTGTGATTTAAAATATTTTCACTTTCCATTTTTATACATCACTTTCTCTATCATTTTACTTTATCTACATATCATTTTTGGTTCATATTTTTATTATTTTTTCTTATCTTGCAAAATCAGGCAAAACCCACATACCACCTTTCTACCACTTTTTTTACCTTTTACCTATTCTCTACCCTCTTTTTCCCCCTCTATAATTTTGTAACCCTTTACCATTTGAACACATTGTGTTAAACCATCCTCAAAAAAAATCTTGATTTGGAAAGAATTGGTGTCACATGGTCACCACAAATAATGTACTATTTTTCAAAAGAGCTTGGGATTTGAATTGGGTGTTGAGAGTGGAGAGAAATAAGAAAAAAACTCATGAGTGTGTATCATTATGTGTGTGATTGTGTATATCATTCATGCACGAGTGTGTATGCTTGTGTTCATGAGTGTGTATTTCTTGCGTGTGTGCGTGTGTATCCTTATGTGAGTGAGTGTGTACATCTTGTGTGTGTGAGTGTGTACCACTTTTGTGTGTGTGTATCTTTGTGTGTGTGGGTGTGTGTGTATCATTGTGTGAGTTTCTCCTCTTGTGTCTTTTTTTTGTATAATATATCATGGCCAAAGATCATGGGAAGAAAATTTCTCATGCTAGTAATGAAGGAAGCTGAAGTAGGTCTCCCTCATCGGAAGCTTCACAACTCCAAATGTAAGCTTAGGTGATCCATTTTGAGAAGCTTCTTGATAGGAAGTTGTAGGAGCTATATGAGAGGATTGACAACATGGAGAATCAACCAAGCCCAAAGATGATCCATGGTAACCCGCGACGTGCTCTGGCACCACATCACCCCCACATAATGGAAGAGGAGATTGAGAACATTGATGATGATTTTGAGGATGTCTCACAAAGGATGAGGTTCTTCCAACAACCTAGAGGAGGCCAATGGAGACTGCATGATTATGAAATCCTTAGAGGCATTAAGGTGAAGGATCCCTTTTTCATGGAAAAAGTTATCTTGATGTAGACTTTGAGTGGGAGATGCAGATTCAGCAAGTGTTTTCATGCCATGAATATTCTGATTATAAAAATTTCAAACTTTCTTCCCTTGAATTTTTTTATTATACTTTAATTTTGTGGGATCAAATGAAAAAGGAGAGGGATAGATATGGTGGATATCCCATCAATACTTAGGAAGACATGAATTTCTCCATGATGAAGTGATTTATTCTCTCACACTTCCATACAGATCTTCAAAACAAGATTTAGTGACTCACACAAGGGAGTAAGAGTGTTGAAGATTACTACAAGGAGATGAAAATTTCCATGATTCGAGAAAACATTGAGGAGGATCCAGAGGAAACTATGGATCTATTCTTAAATGGTCTCAATCGGGAGATTTCTGATCAAGTATATATGTAACACCATGTTAAAATACAAAATATGATCCACCAATCCACCAAGATCGAGCAACAAAACAAAATGAGGAGCAATGTGAGGAAACCCACTGCCCCTTTCATGCCATAGAGAAATTTGAGGAAGGATATTGGAGAATCATTAAAGCTAAAAAATTTGGTTGATCGCAAAAGTGACAAGGTAATTCTTCCACCTAAGAAACCTAATTTTGAGTCTAACCAAACAAGGAATCAGGATATTTTTAGTTACAAATATCAATTTAAATGGTCACATTGCTAGTGAATTCGAAAACCAGAATTCCAAGACCATAAAAAAGTATGGATAATGGGAGACCGATGGAGAGATCTCAGAAGAAGAGGATGATGAATCTCCAGAAATATATAATGGATAATTTGTAGAATATTGTGATATTTTTTTCACTAGGAGAGTTTTAAGTGCAAAAATGACCATTAGAGAGAAGGAGCAGTGAGAAAATATTTTCTATACATGATTCAAGATCAATGGGATGGTATGTAGTGTTATTATGATGGGGAAGTTGTAGAAATGTGAAGAGCACTAAGTTGGTGGAGAATTTGGGACTCCAAACTTTGTGGCAACAAAATTCACATTGTCTTCAGTGGTTGACTAATTGTGGGGAGATGAAGGTCACCAAGAAAGTGAAGGTATTTTTCACCATCAGTAAGTACAAATATGTGGTTTTGTGCAATGTTGTTCCTATTAAGGATTCACATTTGTTATTGGGAAGACCGTGGCAGTACGATTGGTGTGTTACTCATGATGGGTTCTTGAATCATCACTCTTTTATACTCTGAGGGGAACCTATAACCATCAACCCTATATCCCCTAAACAAATTTTGTAAGATTACATTTTGAGAGAGAATAAAAAAATTAGTGATGAAGAAAAAAAGAGTGAAAATTAAAAATAAGAGAATGAGGGAAAGATAGAAAATGAGAGAATAAAAGAAATGGAGAACAAAAAATCAGGAGAGAGAAAAAAAATGTTAGAAGAGAAAAGTGTGATGTTGGAAAAAAAGAGTCCGGTTAAGGAATATTTGTTTTCACAGAAAAACCTCTTAGTAATCATGTACCAAGAGGTGTTTCTAAACACTAACGACTTACCCCCTTTTCTAAATGTTGTTGAGTCTTTGTTACAGAAGTATTATTATATCTTTTCAGAAGAGGTGACACCAAGTTTTCCACAAATTAGAGGTATTAAACATCAAATTGACCTCATACCCAGAGCATCGCTACCGAACCTCCATGCATATCACACTAACCCCAATGAGACAAAATAAATTCAAAGTCAAATTCAAGAGGTATTGGATGTGGGATATATCAGATATAGAATTAGTCCTCGGTCCATACCGGTGCTTCTAGTACCCAAAAAGGATGGAACATGGAAAATGTTAATGAACTATAGATCCATAAATAACATCACGATCAGGTATCTTCAACCTATACCTAGGTCATATGATATATTAGATGAATTAAATGGTTCAACTATTTTCTCAAATGTTAATTTAAGATGTTGCTACCATAAAATTAGGATGAAAGGAGATCAGTGGAAAAATGTATTTAAGACAAAACATGGACTTTATGAATGGTTAGTAATGCCTCTTGGTCTCACCAATTCACCTAGAACATTTAGGTTTTTTTGGTTTTTTTAGTGTTTAGGGTTTTTATTGTTTTTTATGTGAGACGCATGGGGTGTCCCAATCTTCACGGCGTAGGGCAGCGGATGAAGGATGTGGTTCTGAGCTAAGTGGCGGATGATGGGTACAGATAGTGGATGAATGTATTCAATCAACTCTATAAGAATTGTGACCTACTACTTAGAAAACACACTCAAGGGAGGGATAAGATAGCCAAACCACACAACAACGCACTTTGTTTGAGGCACGGAATTGGAGGCTTTGTGATCTTGGATCACCAATCTAACTTGTAGATTGACAAGGAATGAATGAACATGATCTAGGAGAAAAAATTGGACAATCCGCACACAATGGAGAGAGAAAAAGTATAATCTCTCAATTAAGTCTTGAATCCTTACATGTTCCTTGGGGGTGGCTATTTATAACCAAGGGGGTGGTATAATAGTCAATGGTATAATACCCTAATGTCATAAAGGATAAACTACTTTGTTCCCTTAAATTCAAAAAGATAAACTCTACCAAAGACTTTTTAAAAAGTGGAACACAACTTTCCAACTATATCCCACCATATTTGACATTGAGTGCATAACCCACTGGATTTGACTTTGGTGTCCAAATATGCCATTTCTAGAATCCTGCATGTGGGCAAGGCTTCCAAATTCGTGCAACCATGTGGGCCAAGCATTAAGAATAATTTTTGGGCTTGGATAAGTGAGCTAATAGGCCCATTTATTCCATCCATGCAAGCCAAGATCCATTGGTCCTTTAATGTAGCAAGATGGGCGCCCATTGTAGCATTGAGCCTCTTTAATATCTCTCGCGTCATTGGGCCTTGAAAATCCAACTCATCCTCCCGCACAATCTAATGGGTGCCTTTAACATGGTTCTCATCATCCCCTTCCCTCTTGAAAAGGAGTCGTACTTGAATTTTCATCCTCTGCACCCAAAAAAGGAGAAAGATTAGAAACATTGAAAGTGTCACTTACACCATACTCACCTGGAAAATATTTCTTTTAATCATTGTTGTTAATATTCTCGAGAACATAGAAATGTATATCTCATCACATCAGGAGTTTTGATTTCCACTTGTCAGGAAATCTCTCCTTTCGCATATGTATCCAGACCAAGTCCCCGGGCTCAAACAACACTTGTTTATGACCATTTTTTGCATGATCGACATATTTCTTGGTCATCTGCTCAATATTTTTCCTTGACTTTTCATGGATTTGTTTGATGAATTTAGTACACCCTTTCGCAACCATATTCCTTGCTTCATGAAAAGGAAAATAAACTAGATCAATAGGGGAAAAAGGGTTAAAACTATAAACAACTTCTAATGGAGAATATTGAGTGGTGGAATGCTTGGACCTGTTGTGTGCGAATTCCACATGTGGCAGACACTCCTCCCAATTCTTGATATCCTTCTTGACAATTTTTATCAGAAGGGATGATAGTTTCCAATTCACCACCTTTGTTTGTCCATCGGTTTGCAGATGACAAGTAGTGGAAAATAGTAACTTCATTTCTAGTTTTCTCCAAAAGGTCTTCCAAAAGTAACTAAGTAATTTTGTGTATCGATCCAACACAATCATCCTTGTAATTCCTTGGAGTTTGACTACATCCTGAAAGAAAAGTGTTTCAATGTTATTGGAATCATCTATTTTGTGGAAAGGAATAAAATGTGCAATTTTTGAAAACCGATCCACCACAACAAAAATGGAATATCTCCCCCTCATGGACTATGGTAACCCCAAAATAAAGTCCATTGATATGTCCTCCCAAGGGGTGTTAGGGATTTGGAGAAGAAGATATGGTCCATGTGAGTTCATTTTTTATTTGGATTTATGGAATAAAATGCACATTCCCTTAAATTTCTCAACATCTCTAGATATCCTAGGCCAATAAAAATGCTTACTAAGAACACTTAGAGTTTTTGAAACACCAAAATGTCTCATTAACCCACCCGAATGTGACTCCTTCATTAAAAGTAAACGAATAGAGAAATTGGGAATGGAAATCTTATTAATCCAAAATAATAATCTATCATGTAAATAGAAAATTTCCCAACTAACTCCATGTTTACAATGTTCATAAGGTTCTCTAAAATCACTATTAGTGGCATATAAATCCTTAATTCATTCAAAACCAAGGAGTTTTGAATCCAACAAAGATGAAAGATAATATCTACATGAAAGTTCATTAGCCACAATATTTTCTTTACCCTTTTTATGCTTGATGACATATGGAAATGATTCAATGAATTCCATCCATCTATCATGTCTCCTATTTAGATTATGTTGGCTCTTAAGGTATTTAAGAGCCTCATTATCAGAATGGATCAAAAATTCTATAGGCCAAAGATAATTTTTCCATGTTTCTAGAACTCTAAACAATGCATACAACTCTTCATAATATGTATCATAGTTGAGGGTTGGTCCATTTAACTTCTCACTAAAAAATCAATAGGCTTACCTTCTTGCATAATAACTCCTCCTATTCCAATTCTGCTTACATAACATTCAATTTCAAAGGACTTACCAAAGTCCGGATGTGAAAGTAGAGGGGTTTGGGTGAGTCTCTCCTTAAGAGCATGGAAGGCCTTCTCTTGAGTTGTCCCCCATTTGAAAGTAACATTATTCTTTTTTAACTCGTTCGACAGTTCTTTTAGTGTGCTGAAGTCCTTTACAAATCTCATGTAAAAACTAGCAACCCATGAAAACTTCTTATCTGTCCAATGGAGGTTGGAGTTGTCCATTCTTGTATTGCTTTGATCTTCTCGGTGTCCACTTCAACTCTATTCCCGCTCACAACAAATCTAAGTAAAATAATATTATAACGAAAAAATTCACACTTATTAATGTTTCCAAACAATTTTTCTTTCCTTAACACCTCTAGGAATTTTCTTAAGTGATCTACATGTTCATGAAAAGTCATACTATACACTATAATATCATCAAAGTAAACTACCACAAATTTTCCAATATATGCACGTAATACATGATTGATTATCCTCATAAATGTTCTGGGTGAATTGGTGAGACCAAAGGGCGTGACTAACCATTCATAAAGTCCAATTTTTTTATTAAATGTAGTTTTCCACTAATCTACTTCTTTCATATTAATTTTATGGTATCCACTTCTTAAATCAATTTTTGAGAAAATAGTTGAACCATTTAATTCATCTAGCATATCATCTAACCTAGGGATAGGATGATGATACTTGACCCTGATGTTGTTGATGACTCTACAGTCAATACACATTCTCCATATTATATCCTTATTTGGTAATAGAATCACCGGTATGGCACAAGTACTAAGGCTCTCTCTGATATCCTACATCCAACAACTATTGAATTTGCCTTTGAATTTATTTTGTCTCTTCCATGTTGGTGAGATATGAAGGGTGGTTCAGTAGTGCTGCTCTAGGTATGAGGTCAATTTGATGTTCAATACCTCAAATGGGTGGCAAACCTAGTATCACCTCTTTAGGAAAGGCATCATCATACTAATGCAACAAAGGACTCAACAACATTTGGAAAAGGGGGTAAGTCATTATTATTTAGAAACACCTCTTTGTACATGATTACTAAGAGGGTTTGCTATGAAAATAAGGATTCCTTAACCTCACTCCTTTTTTCCAACATAACACTTTTCTCTTCTCTCAAATTCTTTTTCCCCCATGATTTTTTTTGGTCTCCATTTCTTTTCTTCTCTCATTTTGTCTCTTTCCCTTTTTATCTCCTTTTTCATTTTCACTCTTTTTTCCCTCATAGATCTTTTTTTTCTTTTCTCTCAAAATGTGATCTTCCAGAATTTGTTTGGGGGACATAAGGTTGAGGGTTATAGGTTTCCCTCATATACAAAAGAGTGATGATTCAATAAACCATCCTGGGTAACATGTCATTTATACTGCCATGGTCATCCCAACAACAAATGGTAATACTTCATAGGAAAAACATCTCACAAGACCTCATATTTTTACTTCTCGATGGTGAACAATACCTTCAATTTCTTGGTGACCTTATGCTCCCTGAAATCATTCAACCACTAAAGCTATTATAGATTTTTATGTCTCAAATTCGGGATTCCCAACTTCTCTACCAACTTAGTGGTCACCACATCACTAAAAATTACCCCATTAATAATAAGGTTACATACCTTCCCATTGATCTTGAATCATGTATATAAAAGGTTATCTCACTTCTCCTTCTCTCCAATAGTCATTTTTTCACTTAAAACTCTCCTAGTGACAAGAATCTCACCATCTTTTTCAAACTCTCCACTATTAATTTCTGGATATTCTTCTTCCTCCTCTTCCGAGATTTCTCTATTGGTCTCCCATTCTCTATACTTTTTGATGGTCATGGTGCACCAGTTTGGGAACTCACTAGAAATGTGACCTCTTCCTTGAAATTTGTAACAATTAATATCCTGATTCTTGGTTTGGTTAGCCTCAAAAGTAGGTTTCTTAGGTGGAAGAATTACCTTGTCACTTTTTCAATCAACCACCTCTTTTTCCTTTGATGGTTCTCCAATATCCTTCCTTGGGTTTCCCCATGGCATGAATGGGGTAGTGGGTTTCATCATGTTGATACTCCTTTGATTTTTTGCTCGATCTTGGTGAATTGATGGATCATATATTGTATTTCAACATGGAGTTACATCTCCACTTGATCAGAAATCTCCCAGTTGAGCCCATGTAAAAATTGTTCCATGGTTACCTCTGAATCATCCTCAATGTTTTCCCAAATCATGGCAATTTTAATCTTCTTATAGTAATCCTCTATGGTCTTACTCCCTTGGGTGAGCCTCTAAAATTTGTTGTGGAGATCTCTATGGTAGTGTGAGGGAACCAACCGCTTCTGCATGGAAAACATTATATCTTCCCATGTTTGGATAAGACGTCCTCAATATCGGGATCTCTCCTTTTGAACTTGATCCCACCATATTAATACATAATTATAAAATTCAAGGGAAGAAAGTTTGACATTTTTCTCCTCGGAATATGCATGTCATGAATAGACCTTCTTGATCCGCATCCCACTCCAAGTATGCTTCTAGATCACTTTTCCATTGTAATGAAGGGACTTTCACCTTAATCCCACCAAGTAGTTCATCATCATGTGATCTCCTTTTTCATCCTATAGGTTGTTTTTACAACCTCCTCATTTGTGGGACATCATCAATGTTCACCATCTCCTCCTCCATGATGTGGGGGCGATGTGGTGCTGGAGCTTGTCATGGGTTATCATGGATCGTTCTCAGGCTTTGTTGATTCTCCAGGTTATCAATCCTCTCATGTAGCACTTCCAACTTTCTATCAATAAGCTTCTCCAAGTGGCTCACCAAATCTTTCATTTGGATTTGTGTAGCTTCAGGTGCGGGAAATCTACTTTGACTTCCTTCATTGCTAACATGATCAATTTTCTTCCCAATATCTTCTGCCATGATAAGTTACACAAACACGAATACACACTGGGGGGAACACACAATTATACACACTCAATAAAACACACAATATGTACACACACACACACAAGATGCACATGCTCACACACTCACACACGCAATATATACACACTCACACACACAATATGCACAGACACACCCGCACACACAATAAGATGAACACACTTACAGACACAAGATATTATATATTGCTTATTTCTCTCCACTCTCAACACTCAATTCAAATTACAATCTCTTATGAGATATAATGACTTTTTTGGGATGATAATGTGCCACCAATCCTTCCCCAATCAATATTTTGTCGGGGGTGGTTTAACACAACCCGATTGAGTGGTAAAGGGTAAATGGATAAAAAGAGGGTAGAAAAATGGGTAAAAGGGTGGAAAAAGGATAGAAAGTTATGGTATGGGGGTTTTGACCGATTGGGAAAGATAGGAAAAATTAATAACAATATGAGACAAATATAATATGGGGATGAAGTAAAATGATGGAGAAAGTGATGTGTGGAAATGGAAAGTGCTAATAATGTAAAGCACAGTGAAAAAATAATTGTATCCGCTTTTTTTTATTTTTTTTGGTCAAATATCCCCAAAAAGTGTTGTGCTTGGTGTTTTAAAGTACAAGATGATTGAAGGGAGAGTAAGAATATTTTTTTTAAATCTCTTGAAAAAGGATGTGATTAATTATGAAAAGCACAAAAAGATGAGTTGAGAGAATTTGATTTTGTTTTGATATTTTTTCCAGATACAAATCACATATAGATAACTAAAGGAAAAAGGAATATGGATGAATAATTGACTCAATGTAAAAATATTTCAATCTTTCACAACAAATGCTAATTCTGAAGGTTTTCAATGAAAGAGGTTTTTTGAATGGGTGGATAATAAGGAAATATAAGAATGGTAATGGAAAAAAGTAAATTAAATGAAGGTATAAATACATACCGTGTCAACTAGAGTTGTGAAACCAAATGATGTGAGATGGAAGGGGTGGCTTGATCTTCACTGCGTAGGGCAGCAGATGAAGGATGTGGTTTGGAGCTAAGTGGCGGATGATGGATAGGGATAGTGGATGAAATTATTCAATCAACACTATAAGGATCACGACCTACTACATAGACACACACTCATGGGAGGGATGAGATAGCCAATTCACACAACAAAGAACTTGGGTTGAGGCACGGAATTGGGGGCTTTATGATCTTGGATCACCAATATAACTTGTATATTGACAAGGAAATAATTCACAAGATATAGGAGAAAAACCGGGACAATCCTCACACAACGGATAGAAACAAATCGTAAGATCTCAATTAAGTCTCTAATCCTTACAAGTACCATGTGGTTGGCTGTTTATAGCCAAGGGGGTGGTATAATAGTAAAGGGTCTCATACCCTAAATTCATAAAGGATAAAAAACTTTGTTCCATTAAATTCATAATGGTAAAGTCTACCAAAGACTTTTGGAAAAGTGTCACACAACTATCTAACTATAGCCCACCAGATTTGACTTTGAGTGCATAGCCCAACAGATTTGACTTTGGTATCAAAAGATGCCATTTCTAGAATCCTCCATGTGGGCAAGGATTCCAAATTCATGCAACCATGTGGTCTAAGCTTTAATCATCATGTTTGGTCTTGAATAAGTGAGATAATAGGCCCATTTATTCTATCCATGCAAGGAAAGATCCATTGGGCCATTAATGAAGCAATATGGGTTCCCATTGTATTGTTGAGCCTCTTTAATATCCCTCCCATCATTAGGCCTTGAAAATCCAACTCCTCCTCCGGCGCAATCGACTGGGTGCCTTTAAAATGGACCTCATCAGTTTTCTTGAGTTTTTTTTAACGTTTTTAAGGTTTTTAAGGATTTTTAGAGTTTTCAATGGTTTAGGGGTTTTAGGGATTTTCAAAGGATTTTAAGGGGGTTTATAGGTCTTTATGATTTTCATTGGTTTTTAGGGTTTTTAGGGTTTTAAGATTTTTGTGAATTTTTAGGGTTTTTATGATTTTTATGGTTTTTATGATTTTTAGGGTTTTTTAGGGATTTTAGGGGGTTTATTGTCTTTTTGGGTTTTCAAGTTTTTTTTGAGATTTTTTAGGTTTTTATGGTTTTATAGTTTTTAGTGGGTTTTTATCTTTTTATGGGTTCTTCATGTTTTTAAGGTTTTTTGGTGGTTTTATGGTTTTATGGGTTTTTTAATTTTTATGTTTTCATAGATTTTTAGGGTTTTTATAGTTTTTATGGTTTTAGGGTTTTTAGTGTTTTTAGGGTGTTTAGGGGTTTTCAAGGATATTAGTTTTTTTAAGGTTTTTAGGGGTTTTTATGTTTTCATTGATTTTTAGGGGGTTTTAGGATTTTTATGGTGTCAAGGGTAAGATATTTGAGATTTTGAGGGGTTTAGGGGTTTTTCAGAGTTTTAAGGGTTTTTAGGGTTTTTATGGTCTTATTTGGGATTTAGGGATTTTTCGAGACTTTTAGGGGTTTTATGGATTTTTAGAGATTTAAGGTTTTAGGGTTTTTAAGGGTTTTTATAGTTTTAAGTGGTTTTTATGGGTTTTATAGGGGTTTTTATGTTTTTAAAGTTTTTAGGGGTACTTATGGGTTTCATGGGTTTTTCATTGTTTTTAGGGTTTTTTACATTTTCATGGATTTTTAAGGGTTTTTATGATTTTTATAGTTTTAGGGTTTTTTAGGGTTTTTAGGGATTTGTAGATTTTTTATGTTTTTTCAGGGGTCTTTAGGGTTTTCAGGATTTTTAGGGTCTATTGAGTTTTTAGGGTTTTTTGAGTTTTTCAGGATTTTATTTTTTGTTAGAGTTTTTGACATTTTATATGTTTTAAGGGTTTGTACAGTATTTTTCTGTTTTTTTAGGTTTTAAGGTTTTTTTTGGTTTTTAGGGGTTTTTATGGTTTTTAGGGGTTTTCAAGGTTTTTAGTGTTTTTACATTTTCATAGATTTTTAGGGTTTTTTTTTATTTTTATAGTTTTTAGGATTTTTAGGGATTTTGAGGAAGATTTTTTAGGGGTTTTTAGGGTTTTCAATGTATTTAGGGTATTATTGATTTTTTATGGTTTTATTTGATTTTTTAGGGGTTTTATGTTTTTTAGAATTTTTAATATTTTTAAGGGTTTGAGATTTTTTAGGGTTTTTAGTGGGGTTTTTAATGTTTTTGAAGTTTTCTTACAATTTAATGTATTTTTAGGAGGTTGTAGTATTTGTTAGATTTTTTAAGCTTTTTGAGGGTTTTAGGGGGTTTTTAGGGTTTTTAGGGGTTTTCAGGGTTTTTAGTCTCTTTTTGGTTTTCTAGATTTTTTTAGTTGTAAGGGGTTTTTTGGTTTTTTAGATTTTTTAACGTTTTTAGGGGTTTTAAGTATTTTTAGAGTTTTTAGTGGTTTTTATGAGTTTTTAGGTGGTGTTAAAATTTTTATTGGTTTTTATGGTTTTCATGGGTTTTTATGGTTTTTAGGGTTTTTATGCTTTCAGTATTTTTATGGATTTTTAGGATTTTTATGGTTTTTAGAGGTTTTGGGGATTTTGTGGGTTTTAAGGGGTTTTAGGGCTTTTATGGAATTTTATTGTTTTTATAGCCTTTGGGGTTTTGTTTTTTTTAGTTTTTATGGTTTTATGTTTTTTAGAGTTTTGTAATGTTTTTAGAGGTTTAAAGGGTATTTAGAATTTTTAGTTAGTTTTAGGGGTTTATTGGTTTTTAGTATTTTTAAGGTTTTTAGGGGTTTTTATAGTTTTCAAGGGATTTTCAGGGTTTTTAGGGCTCTTTACGTTTTCATGGATTTTTAGGGGGGGTTTAGGGTTTTCACAGATTTTGGGGGGTTTTAGGGTTTTTCTTGGGGTTTTTATGCGTTTTAGGGTTTTTCAGCGGTTTTACGGTGTATTTGGTTTTTCTTGATTTTGTGGGTTTTTAGAGGTTTAAAGGTTTTTTAGAGTTTTTAATGTTTTTAGGGGTTAAAGGGTTTTTAGAGTTTTTAGTGGGTATTTTGGGTTTGTATGGAGTTTTTGAATTTTTTAAGGTTTTAACGGTTTTATGCTTTTTAATGAGTTTTCAGGGTTTTTAGGGGTTTTTATGTTTTCATGGATTGGGGTGGGGGGTTAGGATTTTTATGATTTTTTGGATTATCTAAGTTTTTTGGGATTTTAAGGATTTTTAAGGTTTTTCAGGGGGTATTAGGGTTTTTATGGGTTTTTAGGTTGTCTTTGGGGTTTTAAGATTTTTAGAGTTTTTAACATTTTTAGGAGTTTTAAGGTTTTTAGAGTTTTTCATTTTTTAAGGGGATTTTAGGGGCTTCGGCAATTTATCATGGGTTTTTATGGTTTTTTATATTTTCATGGATTTTTTTGGGTTTTGTTTTGTTTTTTAGGGTTTAAATGTTTTTTAAAATTTTTAATTTTTTCAGGGGATTTAAGGGTTTTTATAATTTTTAGCGGTTTTTTGAGTTTTTAAGAATTTTATGGTTTTTAAGGGGTTTTATCATTTTGGGGGGGGGGGGTAGGGTTTTAGGGTTTTTTGATGTTTTCATGGATTTTTTGGGGGTTTTATGTTTTTTTATTAATTTAGGGTGTTTAGAGATTTTTTGGGTTTTTAGGGATTTTGAGGGTTTTCATGGTTTTTAGGGTTTTTGGGTTTTTATGGTTTTTTGGGACTTTTTGGGTTTTTAGTTTTTTATTGAGTTTTCAGGGTTTTAAAGGTTTTTAGAGCTTTTTAACATTTTTAGGGATTTTAAGCGTTTTTTGAGTTTTTAGTTATTTTTTGGGTTTTTGTGGTTCTTTAGGGTTTTTATGTTTTTAGGGGGGCAGTTAGGGGGTTTTCATGGTTTTTATGGGTTTTTACATTTTCAAGGATTTTGGAGGTTTTTTGGAGTTTTATGGTTTTTAGGAATTTTTAGGGTTTCTTGGGATTTTGATGTTTTTTGGGGTTTTCAAGGGTTTTTCAGGGTTTTTCAGGGTTTTTAGGATCTTTTGAGTTTTTAGGAGTTTTTTTTGAGTTTTTATGGTTTTTAAGGTTTTTAGAGTTTTTAATGTTTTTAGGGTTTTTAGAATTTTTTGTGGTTTTTAATGTTTTTAGAGTTTTTATGGGTTTTATGGGTTTTTATTTGTTTTATGGGTTTTATTGTTTTTAGGGTTTTTAAGAATTTTGATGGTTTTATGGGGTTTTCAGAGTGTTTTGGGGTTTTAGGGTTTCTCTGGATTTTTAGGGTCTTTTGGGGTTTGGGGGTTTTATTGGGGGGTTTTTAGGCTTTTTAATGTTTTTTAGACTTATAATCTTTTTAAGGGTTTTAAGGGTGTTTTGAGTTTTAGGATTTTTTACCATTTTTAGGGTTATTAAGGCCTTTTATGGTTTTTATGGTTTAAGGGATTTTTCAGGGGTTTTAGGGTTTTTACATTTTCATAAATCTTTAGGGGTTTTTAGGATTTTTATGGTTTTTAGAGTTTTCTAGGGTTTTTAGGGATTTTGAGGGGATTTAGGGGCTTTTAGGATTTTTGAAGTATTTTAGGGTCTTTTGGGTTTTTAGGGGGGTTTCAGTTTTTTAGGGTTTTAAAGGGTTTTTAGAGTTTTAAGTGGTTTTATGGGTTTTTATGGTTTTTAGGGGTTTTAATGGTTTTAGGGGATTTTCTGGGTTTTTAGGGGTTTTTATGTTTTCATGGATTTTTAGAGGTTATTTAGTATTCTTATGTTTTACGGGTTTTTAGGGTTGTTAGGGATATTGAGTGTTTTTAGGTGTTTTTCGTGTTGTTTTAGGGTTTTGGGGGATTTTCATGACTTTTGGGGTCTTTTGAGGTTTTAGGGTTTTTTTAGTTTTTAGGGGTTTAAAGGTTTTTTAGATTTTTTTACTTTTTAGGGGGTTTAAGTGTTTTTAGATCTTTTAGTTATTTTTAGGTTTTTTGTGGAATTTTAAGGGTTTTAAGGTTTTTGGGGTGTTTATGGTTTTACGATGCTTTATAAGGTTTTTAGGTTTTTTTACGCTTTCATTATTTTTTAGGGGTTTTCAGGTTTTTTTTATCATTTTTAGGGTTTTCAAAGAATTTTTAGTAATTTTGAGGGGATTTAGGGTTTTTTCGGGGGTTTTAGGGTTTTTAGGGGATTTCAGGCTTTTAGGTCCATTTGGAGTTTTAGGGTTTTTTTGAGTTTTTAGTGTTTTTAAGGATTTTTAGTGCTTTTTAACATTTTATGGGGTTTAAGGGGTTTAAAAGTGTTTAGTGAGTTTTTAGTGATTTTATGGGTTTTAAAGGTTTTTAGGGTTTTTTATGGTTTTCAGGGGGTTTAAGGGTTTTTGATGTTTTAATTGAATTTTTGGTGATTTTAGGATTTTTATGGTTTTTAGGGGTTTTAGGGATTTCGACTATTTTTAGTGTTTTGAGGGGATTTTAATAATTTTACGATTTTTAGAGGGTTTAAGGGTTTTAGGGGTTTTTGTGGGTTTTTTGGATTTTTACGGGTTTTTAGGGTTTTAAATGTTTTTAGGGGTTTTTTTGATTTTTGGTTGTTTTATAGGTTTTTAGTGGTTTTTACGTTTTATTGAAATTTTTAAGCTTATTTTGGTTTTTTATGGTTTGTAATATTTTTTTGGGTTTTGAAGGATTTTTAGGGGTTTTTTTGTTTTTTCTGGGTTTTAAAGTTTTTTTTTTGAGTTTTAACGTTTTTTTTTGAGTTTTAACGTTTTTTTTGAGTTTTTAGGGTTTTTAATATTTTTTAGAGTTTTTCAGCATTTTTAGGGGTTTTAAGGGTTTAAGAATTTTTCGTGGGTTTTTGGGGGTTTTATTTTCTTTTTGGTTTTTTATGGGTTTTTGGGGTTTCTATGGTTTTTAAGTATTTTTTAGGGTTTTTTACATTTTCATGGTTTTTTAGTGGTTTTTAGGATTTTTATGGTTTTAATGGTTTTTAGTGTTTTTATGGAGTTTGAGGGTTTTTAGAGGTTTTCAGTTCTTTTTTAGGGTTTTAAGGGTTTTTAAGGGTTTTTTTTATTTTTTAGGGTTTTATAGGTTTTTTGGAGTTTTGGTACATTTTTAGGGGTTTTGAGGGTTTTTAGAGTTTTTTGTTGGTTTTATGGGTTTTATGGTTTTGTAAGGTTTTTTGGGAATTTTATGTTTTTCAGGGGTTTTCAAGGTTTTTAGGGTTTTTTACGTTTTAATGGATTTTTTTGGGTATTTTAGGATTTTAATTATTTTTAGGTTTTTTAGGGTTTTTAGGGATTTTGAGGGTTTTTAGGGATTTTCAGAGGTTTGCAGGGCTTTTAGGTTTTTCTCGGGGTTTTTAGGGGTTTATTTTGGGTTTTTAGGGTTTTTTGAGTTTTTGAGGGTTTAAGGTTTTTTAATAATTTTATGGATTCTTGGGATTCTTAGATTTTTTAATGTGATTTTATAGTTTTTATGGGTTTTAAGGGTTTCAATGGGTTTTAGGGGTTTTATTATTATTTTTAGGGTTTTTCATGGTTTTTGGTATTTTGACGTTTTCATGGATTTTTGGAGGTTTTTAGGATTTTTATTGTTTATTAGGGTTATTAGGTATTCTGAAGAGTTTTAGGTTTTTCATGGGATTTCATGGTTTTTAGTGGTTTTTGGGTTTTAGTTTCTTTTGGGGTTTTAGGGTTTTTTTTTTGTTTTTTAGGGTTTTATGGTTTTTTGTAGTTTTTAACTTTTTAGAGGTTTAAAGGTTTCTATGTGTTTTTAGTGATTTTTATGGTTTTTATGGGTTTCTATGGGTTTTCAGGTTTTTAGGGGTTTTAGATATTTTCAAGGTTTTTTCAGGGTTTTTAGGATTTTTTCAGTTTTCATGGATTTTTATGGGTTTTGAAAGTTTTAAATGATTTTAGAAATTTTGAATGTTTTTAGGGTTTTACTTATTTTTAGGGTCTTTAGGGCCTTTTTTAGGGGGTGATTTTTTAGGGTTTTTAATGTTTTTAAGATTTTTTTTAAAATTTTAAGGGTGTTGAGGGTTTTTATAATTTTTAGTGTTTTTTGGGTTGTTATGGGTATTTAGGGTGTTTAAGGGTTTTTGGGGGTTTTTAGCGCTTTTAGGGTTTTTTTACGATTTCATGGATTTTTAGGGATTTTTTAGTATTTTTATAGTTTTTAAGGTCTTTTGGGATTTTGAGGGATTTTAGGTATTTTAGGGATTTTTAATATTTTTATAGTCGTTTTGGGTTTTTAGGGTTTCTTTTGTTGTTTTTAGTGTTTTTAAGTTTTTTTAGATTTTTAAACCTTTTCAGGGTTTTTATATTTTTATTGGTCATTTAGGGTTTTTATAGGTTTTTAGGGATTTTAAGGTTTTATAGGTTTTATGGGTTTCTAGGTTTTTTAGGTTTTTTAGGATTTTTTTTCTTTTCATGGATTTTTAGGGGTTTTTATGTTTTTAGGGTTTTTAGTTTTTTTTTTGTTTTTACTGTTTTTGAGGTTTTTAGGGGTTTTCAGAGGTTTTAAGGGATTTTAGGATTTTTAGAGTCTTTTGGGGTTTTAGGGTTTTTGGAGTTTTTATGGTTTTAATGGTTTTTATAGTTTTTTAATGCTTTTAGCGATTTATAGTGTTGTTAGATTTTTTTGTGGGTGTTTTTGGTTTTTTTTGTGTTTTTAGTGTTTTTATAAGGTTTTTAGGGGAGGGGATTCATGGTTTTCATGGGTTTTTAGGGTTATTAAAGTTTTTTACATTTTAATGGATTTATAGGGGTTTTAAATATTTTTATTATTTTTAGGGTTTATAGAGTTTTTTGTAATTTTGACGGTTTTTTGGGGTTTTCAAGGGCTTTTAAGGTATTTAGGGTTTTTAGGGTTGTAGGGTTTTTTGAGTTTTTTAGGGGTTTTATGGTTTTTAGGCATTTTCAGTGTTTTTTGAGTTTTCAATGGGTTTTTAAGGTTTTTATTTATTTTTAAAGTTTTTATGGTTTTTAAGGGTTTTATGGTTTCAGGAGTTTTTCCGGTTTTTGAGGGTTTTTTATATTTTCATGGATTTTTAGGATTTTTTAGATATTTTATGGTTTTTATGGTTTTATAGGGGTTTCATGGGTTTTTAGTGTTTTGGGGGTTTTTTTATGGTTTTTAGTGTCTTTAGTTTTTTTAGGGGTTTTTTGAGTTTTTAGGGTTTTTAAGGGTTTTTAGAGTTTTTAGGGTTTTTATGGATTTTAGGGTTTTAAAAGTTATTAGTGGTTTTAAGGGAAAAGGAAGATGCGAGGGTTGGGCTATTCCCGACCCCCCCAAATTTATTAAGAAGAAAAAAAAGACACAACAGACAAGGGAGCGGAGGGGTCAAACGACCCACACCCAAAAACCCTTCATAGTAAAAGACCAAAAAAGAGAAAAATCAAAAAAGAAAAACAAAACCAGAGAAAAAGACACAAAACAAAACACAACAACAGCGTCCACACATCTTTTCCAGCCAACACCAGCATACAGCACCAATGCCAAACCTCACAGCCAAGCAGCAGAGACAACACGTCCAATCCAACCAGCCCCAGCAGCGTCCACACATCTTGTCCAGCCAACACCAGCATCCAGCACCAAACCAAACATCATAGCCTCACAGTAGACACAACACGTCCAATCTGACCAGCCCCAGCAACCAACAACACCAGCTCCGACATCACATCCAATCACAACCTGCAACATCAAACCACAACAGAAACCGCAGACCACAGCAGCCATCATCATCTTCCAGCAATCAGCAACCAACAACCAGCAGACATCAATGCCACTCCACCCCGATATGCCCCTGACCCCGGACGCTACCACCAGCACCATCCCAAAGCCTCCACAAACATCAATGCCACTCCACCCCTTAGGGGTTTTAAGGGGTTTTAGGGGTTTTTATGTTTTTATATATTTTTTAGGGTTTTTAGGATTTTTTTGGTTTTAAGGGTTTTTTAGATTTTTTAGGAATTTTGAGGGTTTTTTGGGATTTTGGGGGGGGGGAGTCTTGTTTTTAGGGTTTATCAGGGTTTTTGGTGTCTTTTTCGTTTTTTATGGATTTTTTTAGTTTTTTTATGGTTTATTGATTTTTTAACATTTTTAAGGATTTTAAAAGTTTTTCAGTTTTAGTGGGTTTTTAGGGTTGTTAGGGGTTTTGGGGGTTTTTATGATTTTCAGGGGTTCTTCAGTGGTTTTTAGGGTTTTTAGTTTTTTTTTCATTTTCATGAATTTTTATGGGTTTTTTAGGATTTTTATTATTTTTAGTGTTTTGAAGTTTTTTAGGGATTTTGAGGGTTTTTAGGGGTTGTGAGGGGTTTTAGGGTCTTTACTATTTTTCAGCTTTTTAGGGTATTTTTTGGTTTTTAGGGGTTTTTCTAGTTTTTTTAGGGATTTTAATGTTTTTTAGAGTTTTTTTAACATTTTTAAGGGTTCTAAGGGGTTTTAGAGTTTTTAGTGGTTTTAAGATATTTTATGGGTGTTGAGGGTTATTAAGATTTATTGGGGTTTTTATTGATTTTAGGGGGTTTTCAGGGTTTTTAGGCTTTTTTACATTTTTGTGGATATTATGGGGTTTTTTAGAGTTTTTACAGTTTTAGGGTTTTTAGGGATTTTAGGGGTTTTAGTGTTTTTAAGCCTTTTAGGATTTTTGGGATATTTGGGTTTTTAGGATTTTTGGGGGGTTTTAGGGTGTTTTAAGGTTTTTAGAAATTTTTAATGTTTTGGGGTTTTAAGGATTTTTATTGTTTTTAGTGGTTTAGGGTTTTAAAAGTTTTTAGGGTTTTTATGGTTTCAGGTGTTTTTTAAGGGTTTTATGGGTTTTTTACATTTCCATGGATTTTTAGGGGGGTTTTAGGATTTTTATGGTTTTTAGGTGTTTTTAAGGGTTTTTAGGGGTTTTCATGGGTTTTCAGGGTCTTTTTTTTTGGTTTTTTGGGTTATTTTTATTTTTTTAGGGGTTTTATGGGTTTTTAACATTTTTTGGGGTTTTAAGAGTTTTAATAGTTTTTAGTGGGTTTTTAGTGTTTTTAGGGTTTTTTATGGTTTTTCGTGTTTTATGGTTTTGGGGGGTTTTTCATGGTTTTAAGTTTTTTTACGTGTTCATTGATTTTTATGGGTTTTATAGGAATATTATATTTTATTGTATTTTTTGGGGGTTTATTGATTTTGAGGGGTTTTCTGGATTTTTAGGATCTTTTTTGGGTTTTAGGGTTTTTTGAGTTTTTTAGGGTTTTTAAGGTTTTTAAGAGTTTTTAAAGTTTTTAGTGGTTTAAAGGGTTTTTAGAGTTTTTAGTGGTTTCTAGGGATTTAAGGGTTTTTTATTATTTTTAGGGGTGGTTTTCAAGGGTTTTTTCATAGTTTTTAGGTTTATTTAGTTTTTCATGTATTTTAGGGGGTTTTAGTATTTTTATGGCTTTTAGAGTTTTTATGGTGTTCAGAGATTTTCAGGGTTTTTTGGGGCTTTTAGGGGTTTTATTGTCTTTTGAGTTTTTTAGGTTTTTTTGAGTTTTTTATGATTTTAGGGGGTTTTAGGGTTTTTAGGGGTTTTAACATTTTTATAGTGTTTTAGTTTTTTTGTTTTTCATGGTTTTTAGTGTTTTTTAAGGTTTTTACTGGTTTTTATGGTTTTGGGGGTTTTCTGGGTTTTAGTGTTTTTTACCTTTTTAGGGATTTTTAAGGGTTTTTTGGATTTTTATGGTTTTTATGGTTTTTTAGGGTTTTAGGGATTTGTAGAGTTTTTAGGTTTTGGGGGGGGGTTTAGGGTTTTATTGAGTTTTTAGGGTCTTTTGGATCTTTAAGGTTTTTCTAGTTTTTTGGGGGTTTTATGGTTTATTTGAGTTTTTTAATGTTTTTTGGGGTTTTAAGGGTTTTTAGAGTTTTAGTGATTTTTCAGCTTTTTAAGGGTTTTAGGGGTTTTTATAGTTTTTAGGGGTTTTATGGTTTTTATGGGTTTTTAGGTTTTTTTACGCTTTCATGGATTTTTCGGGTTTTTTTGGATTTTTTTGGTTTTCTGGCTTTTTTTTTATTTTAGGGATTTTGAGTGTTTTTAAGGTTTTTCAGGGGGTTTTAGGGTTTTTAGTGATATTTATGGTTTTCAGCATCTTTTGAGTTTTTAGGGTTTTTTTGATATTTTTAGGTTTTTATAGGTTTTTATAGCTTTTAACGTTTTTAGGGGTTTGAAGGGTTTTTATAGTTTTAATGGTTTTTAGGGGTTTTTTTTTGGTTTTTTGGATTTTAGTAGTTTTTAGGGGTTTTTATTGTTTTCAGTGATTTTTCTAGTTTTTAGGACTTTTATTTTTGTAGTGATTTTAGGGAGTTTTTAGGTTTTTCATGGTTTTTAGGGTGTTTAGGATTTTTAGGTATTTTGGGGGGTTTATGGGTTTTTCCAAGGGTTAGATTTTTTAGAGTTTTTATGTTCTTTTGGGATTTTTAGGGTTTTTTCTGAGCTTTTAGGTTTTTAATGTTTTTTAGCATTTTTTATTATTTTTAATGGTTGTAAGGTTTTTTAGAGTTTTCAGTGGGTTTTTAGGCTTGTATGGGTTTTTAGGCAAAGAAGGCTCGGGTCCAGGATATTCCTGGCACCCCCCAAAATTTATTAAACAAAAAGACACAAACACTGCAGACAAGGGAGGGGAGGGGTCGAACGACCCACACCCAAAAAACCCTTAAAACCCACGCCAAAGAAAGAAAAAGGCACAAAAACAGACACAACCGCAGCATCATCACGTCACATCCAGCCAGTACCATCATCCAACAGCACTACATCCAGCGTTAACCAGCATCCAACAACTCACAGCTAACCAACAACCAGCATTCAGACTACAGCAGCAAACAACATCCATCAGCAGCAACCAGCCAACCAGCATCCACAACAAACCAGCAACCAACATCCTCATTTTCAGACAGCCAGCACCTCTTTCGACCACCAAACAGCTCCCAGCATCCCACTTCCACTCCAGCAGCACAGCAACAAACTCATCCACAGCAGCAGCAAATACCAACCAACCACACGTCATCCAGCATTCACCATACACCATCCACTCAAAATCAACAAAATACCCGCATCCTGCACCCAGTACCTTCTCACCAAGAAGGTCCCTTTCCAACAGCATAGAACAAACAATATCAACAGAACATGAATCATCGCCACCCAACAGAACCGGCAACCAGCATCCACAACAAAGCCAAAAAACCAGCCAAAAAGCAGCACCAATCCTTCTCCCCAACAATAGCTTTGGGGGAGTCCAGTAATGAAAAATCCAACCAAAGTCTAGCCGAAGCAGCAACACAGAACCAGTCCAGCCACCAAACAAGAACACGCAAGCCAGCAAAATCAGTCGGACACAGGACATAGCGACTATACCTTCTCCAGTAGCAAGATCAATGAGCAAAAAGCCTGTACCTCTTCGGATCCAGACAGACAGCGTCGAACCAAGCGCAACGCCAATGCTCGCGCAAAGTAGATGCAAAGCCTGACGAACCCGTTTGTCACCAGGACATGGCCATACCTCCCCCCGACACCAGAAAGGCTCATCGCACCAAAAAAACCAGCAAGCCGAACCCTCCTACTCGGCAAAGCAACCATCTCATCGGCGTTGACTTCACCGTCGACAGCTTCAGAATCGTCCAACACACAGGAAAATCATCTCTGCTACCACCAGAGAGAGCATAATCTAGATCTAGTAACGCCGATCTAGATCGAAACGAAAAACCGCCATAACCTGAAACAGCCCTCAAGATCTCGGCGCCATCATCCATCTGTCGCAAAAACCGCCATCGCACTAGGAGATAACTCTTCCCTAACATCAATCCATCCGCATCGCAAAGCCTGAGGAGATCAACGAAGCCGCTAAAGGGGGTTCCTGGATGGAACCCTAGAGATCGCCGCGTTGGGAGAGACCCGAGAGAGAGCGGCGGCATCTTGATCCTTCTTATGGGTTTTTAGGTTTTTTTAGTTTTTAGGGGTTTTTTTGGTTTTCAAGGGTTTTTTAGGGTTTTTAGGGGTTTTTATATTTTCATGGATTTTTAGGGATTTTTAGGGATTTTTGTTTTTTATGGTTTTTAGGGGTTTGGAAGTTTTTGAGTCTTTTTAGGGGTTTTCCAAAGGTTTTAGGGTTTTTAGGGTCTTTTGGGGTTTTTAATGTCTTTTTGGGTTTCAGGGTATTTTTTTGAGTTTTTAGTGGTTTTTAAGGTTTCTTAGAGTTTTATAACGTTTTTAGGGGGTTTAAGGTTTTTTAGAGTTTTTAGTGGGTTTTTTGGGGGTTTAGGTTTGTTTATGGTTTTGCGTGGTTTTTTATGGTCCTGAGGGGTTTTCAGGTTTTTAGGGTTCTCCATGTTTTCATGGAATTTAGGGGTTGTTTTTGGATTTTTATGGTTTTTAGGGTTTTCAAGGATGTTGGTGGTTTTTAGGGTTTTTATTGTGGTTTTTAGTGTTTTTAAGGGTTTTCAGTGTTTTTAGGTCATTTGGGTTTTTAGAGTTTTTAGTAGCTTTTTAGTGTTTTATGTGATTTTTGGGTTTTTTATGATTTCATGGATTTTTGGGGTTTTCTCAGTATTTTTATAGTTTTTATGATATTTAATGATTTTTAGGGGTTTTAGGGTGTTTCAGGGGGGTTTTAGGGTTTTAATGGTTTTTTTGTGTCTTTTGGGTTTTTAATGTTTTTTTTGAGTTTTTAGGGTTTTTAAGGTTTTTTCAAGTTTTTTACATTTTTTGGATTTTTAAGGGGTTTTAGAGTTTTTAGGGTTTTTATGGTTTTAGGGATTTTTATGGTTTTCATTGGGTTTTAAGAGTTTTTATGGGTTTTTATGTTTTCTTGGATTTTTAGGGTTTTTTGGAATTTTGTGGTTTTTAGGATTGTTTAGGGTTTATATAATTTTTCTGGGTTTTTAGGGTTTTTAGTGGTTATTAGGGTTTTTTGGGTTTAAATGTGTTTTTTGAGTTTTTAGGGTTATTAAGGTTTTTTAGAGTTTTTAATGTTGTAGGGGTTTATGGGTTTTTAGAGTTTTTTTTTGTTTTTATGGATTTTTTGGGTTTTTATGGTTTTTTGGGGTTTTTTAAGGTTTTTAGGGATTTTTTATGTCTTTATATATTTTTATGTGTTTTTTATTAATTTTTATGGGTTTTAGGATTATTTTAGAGTTTTAGGAACTGTGAGGATTTTTAGGGTTTTCAGGATTTTTAGTGGTTTTTAGGGTTTTTAGTGTCTTTTTGTGTTTTTAGGTTTTTTTTGAGTTTTTAGGAAGTTTTATGTTTTTTAGGCTGTTTAGGGTTTTTAATGTTTTTATATACTTTTATGGGTTTTTTGGGTTTTTTGTGTTTTTAGGGTTTTTATGGTTTTGTAGAGTTTTATAACAATTCTAGTGGTTGTAAGGGTTTTTAAAGCTTTTAGTGGTTTTTAGGGTTATTATGGGTTTTTAAGGGTTTTGGAGGTTTTTATGGATTTCACTTGTTTTTCGGGGTTTTTTTTGGTTTTTTAAGTTTTCAAGGGTATTTTGGGATTTTTTTGGGTTTTATATTTTTTAGGGGTTTGGATTTTTTTTGGGATTAGAGGGATTTTTTTGGGTTTTAGGTTTTTAGGGATTTTTAGGGTTTTTAATGTTTTTCAGGGTTTTATAGTCTTTTTGGGTTTTTTGAAGGGTTTTTTGAGATTTTAGTGTTTTTAAAATTTTTATGGGTTATAAGGGTTTTATAGTTCTTAGTGGGTTTTTCGGGTTTTAAGGTTTTTAGGAGTTTTTATGGTTTTCAGGGTTTTTTTAATGGTTTTCAGGTTTTTTATGTTTTCTTGGATTTTTAGTGGTTTTTTGTAATTTTTATTGTTTTTAGAATTTTTTGGGATTTTGAGGGTTTTTATGGATTTTATGGTGGTGTTTAGGGTTTTTTCTGGGTTTTTAGGGTCTTTTGGGGTTATAGGGTTTTTTTAGTTTTTTTGGGGGTTTCTAAGTTTTCTAGATTTTGTTAACATTTTTATGGTTTTAAGGGTTTTTAGAGTCTTTAGTGGGTTTTACGGGTTATTAGGATTTTTAAGGATTTTAGGGGTCTTTTAGTTTTAGGGTTTTTAGGTTTTTTAATGTTTTCTTGGATTTTAGTGGATTTTTATGGATTTTTAGGTTTTTATGGTTTTAGAAATTTTGAGGTTTTTAGGGATTTTAAGGATTTTTAGGGTTTTTTTTAGTTTTTAGGGTTTTTAATGTTTTTAGATGTTTTTAACATTTTTAATGATTTTTAGAGTTTTTAGTGTTTTTATGGGTTTTAGGGTTTTATGTTTTTAAGGGGGTTTTCACAGTTTTTAGGGTTTTTAGGGTTTTTTACATTTTCATGGTTTTGAGGGTTATTTTTTGTTTTTAGTGTTTTTAGGGTTTTTCAGAGGTTTTTAGGATTTTCATGGGTTTTCAGGATTATTAGAGTCTTTTGGGTTCTCGAGCGTTTTTTTGAGTTTTTTAGAGTTTTTAAATTTTTTTCATACTTTTAGTGATTCAAAGGGTTTTTAGAATTTTTATTGGGTTTTTATAGTTTTTATTGGTTTTTAAGGTTATTAAGGTTTTTAAGGGTCTTATGGTTTTTCAGGGATTTTAAGGTTTTTTACATTTTCATGGATTTTTAGTGGGTTTTATGTTTTTATGTTTTTTAGAGTTTTTAGGGGTTTTAGGGGTCATTAGGTGTTTTAGGGTCTTTTTGTATTTTTTAGGTTTTTAATTTTTTTTAGAGTTTTTTAATTTTTTAGGGGTTTTAAGGATTTTTTAGATTTTTAGTGGTTATTTCGTATTTTATGAGTTTTAATCATTTTTTAACTTCTTTAGGGGTTTTATGGTTTTCAAGGTTTCTTCATGGTTATTTCATGGTTTTCACGGTTCTTTATGTTTTCATGGATTGTTAGGTGTTTTTATAATTTTTATGGTTTTTTGGGTTTTTACGGGTTTTAGGGATTTTTAGGGATTTTTGGGGGTTTTAGAAGTTTTCATGGATTTTAAGGTCTTCTTGGGTTTTTAGGGGTTTTTATTTTTTTAGTGGTTTTAAGGTTTTATAGAGTTTTTAACATTTTTTGGGATTCTAAGGGATTTTAGTGGATTTAGTGGTTTTTGGGTTTTATGGGTTTTTAGGGTTTTTAATGTTTTAGGGGATTTTAGGGTTTTTAGTGGTTTTCATTGTTTTTATCATCTTTTTGGGTTTTAGGGTTTTTTTTGGTATTTTTAGATTTTTAAAGTTTTTTAGAGTTTTTAACGTTTTTAGGGGTTTGAAGGGGTTTTAGAGTTTTAATGGTTTTTTAGGGTTTTTTTGGTTTTTTTTGGATTTTAACAGTTTTTAGGGGGTTCTATAGTTTTCAGTGGGTTTTCTAGTTTTTTAGGACTTTAATTTTTTTAGGGATTTTATGGAGTTTTTAGGTTTTTTTTTTTTAGGGTGTTTAGGGTTTTTAGGGATTTTTGGGGGTTTATGAGTTTTTCGAAGGGTTAGAGTTTTTAGGGTTTTTAGGTTCTTTTTGGATTTTTAGGGTTTTTTTGAGCTTTTAGGTTTTTAATGTTTTTTATAATTTTTTATTGTTTTTAATGGTTTTAAGGTTTTTTAGAGTTTTCAGTGTTTTTTAAGCTTTTATGGGGTTTTAGGGTTTTTAAGTTTTTAGGGGTTTTTTTGTTTTCAAGGGTTTTTCAGGCTTTTAGGGGTTTTTATGTTTTCAAGGATTTTTAGGGATTTTTTATTTTTATAGTTTTAAAGGTTTTGGGGGTTTTGGATTTTTTGAGGCTTTTTAGGGGTTTTCCAAAGTTTTTTAGGGTTTTTAGGGTCTTTTTGGGTTTTTTTTGGGTTTCAGGGTATTTTTCTGAGTTTTTATGGGTTTTTAAGGTTTCTTAGAGTTTTATTATGTTTTTATAGGTTTTATGGTTTTTTAGAGTTTTAGTGTGTTTTTAGGGGTTTTATGGGTTTTTAGGTTTGTTTATGGTTTTTAGGGGTTTTTATGGTCTTGAGGGTTTTCAGGTTTTTAGGGTTTTTCACATTTTCATGGAATTTTAGGGGGTTTTTTGGATTATTATGGTTTTTGGGTTTTTTAAGGTTTCTATGGATATTGGTGGTTTTTAGGTTTTTTCCTATGGTTTTTAATGTTTTTAAGGGTTTTCAGTGTTTTTAGGGTCTTTTGGGGTTTTAGAGTTTTTAGTAGCTTTTTAGTGTTTTTATGCGATTTTATGGTTTTTTATGATTTCCTGGATTTTGGGGGGTTTCTTAGTATTTTTATAGTTTTTATGACCTTTAATGATTTTTAGGGGTTTTAGGGTGTTTCGTGGGGGGGGGGGGCGTTTAGGTTTTTTAAAGGTTTTTTGGGCCTTTAGGGATTTTAATATTTTTTTGAGTTTTTTAGGGTTTTTAAGGTTTTTTCAAGTTTTTAACATTTTTTGGATTTTTAAGGGGTTTTAGAGTTTTTAGTTTTTTTATTTTTTTAAGGATTTTTATGGTTTTCATTGGGTTTTAATGGGTTTTTATGTTTTCTTGGATTTTTAGGGTTTTTTTGGAATTTTATGGTTTTTAGGATTTTTTTAGAGTTTATATAAATTTTCTTGGTTTTTAGGGGTTTTAGGGGTTTTTAGGGGTTTTAGGTGTTTTTAGATTCTTTTTGGGTTTAAATGTTTTTTTTGAGTTTTTAGGGTTATTAAGGTTTTTTATAGTTTTTAAAGTTGTAGGGGTTTTAAGGGTTTTCAGACATCATTGGTTTTTATGGAATTTTGGGTTTTTTATGGTTTTCTGGGATTTTTCAAGGTTTTTAGGGTTTTCTATGTTTTTATGGATTTTTTGGTGTTTTTTATGAATTTTATGGGTTTTAGGATTTTTTTAGAGTTTTTAGGAATTTTGAGGATTTTTAGGGTTTTCAGGGGTTTTCAGGGGTTTTAGTGGTTTTTTGGGGTTTTTAATGTATTTTTGTGTTTTAAGGTTTTTTTGAGTTTTTAGGAAGTTTTTTGGTTTTTTATTGTATTTAGGGTTTTTTAATGTTTTTATGTACTTTTATGGGGTTTTTAGGGTATTTTTTTGTTTTTAGGGTTTTTATGGTTTAGTAGAGTTTTATAACAATTCTTGTGGTTATAAGGGGTTTTTCGAGCTTTTAGTGGTTTTTATAGTTTTTATGGGTTTTTAAGGTTTTGGGATGTTTTTATGGATTTCAATGGTTTTTCAGGGTTTTTTGGTTTTTTATGTATTCATGGGTTTTTAGGGATTTTTTTGGGTTTTATATTTTTTAGGGGTTTGTAGTTTTTCTTTGGGATTTGAGGGATTTTTTGGGGTTTTAGGGATTTAGGGATTTTTAAGGTTATAAACCTTTTCTGGGTTTTGTACTCTTTTTGGGTTTTTTTAGGGGTTTTTGAGTTTTTTGAGTTTTTAAAATTTTGATGGGTTATAAGGGTTTTTATAGTTCTTAGTGGGTTTTTAGGGTTTTAAGGTTTTTAGGAGTTTTTATGGTTTTCAAGAGTTTTTTATGGTTTTCAGCTTTCTTTACATTTTCATGGATTTTTAGTGGTTTTTTGTAATTTTTATGGTTTTTAGAATTTTTAGGGATTTTGAGGGGTTTTATGGGTTTTCTGGTGGTGTTTAGGATTTTTAGGGGTTTTTCTGGGTTTTTAGGGTCTTTTGGGGTTATAGGGTTTTTTTTAGTTTTTTTGCGGTTTCTAAGGTTATCTAGAGTTTTTTTAACATTTTTATGGTTTTAAAGGGTTTTAGAGTCTTTAGTAGGTTTTATGGGTTCTTAGGACTTCTAAGGATTTTAGGGTTTTTAGGGTTATAAGGGGTTTTAGGTTTTTTAATGTTTTCTTGGATTTTAGTGGATTTTTAGGATTTTTATGGGTTGGTAGGTTTTTATTGTTTTAGAGATTTTGAGTTTTTTAGGGGTTTTAAGGCATTTTAGGGTTTTTGGAGTTTTTAGGGTTTTTAATGTTTTTAGAGGTTTTTAACATTTTTATGGATTTTTAGAGTTGTTAGTCTTTTTATGGGTTTTATGGTTTTCGGGGGGTTTCACGGGTTTTTACATTTCATGGTATTAAAGGTTTTTTTTGGTTTTTAGTATTTTTAGGGGTTTTTAGGGGTTTTTAGGGGTTTTTAGGGGTCTCATGGGTTTTCTGAATTATTAGAGTCTTTTGGTTTTTCCAACGTTTTGTTGAGTTTTTTAGAGTTTTTAAATTTTTTAAATTTTTTAAATATTTTTTGGGATTTAAAGGGTTTTTATAAATTTTATTGGGTTTTTATAGTTTTTATGGGTTTTTAAGGTTATTAAGGTTTTTGAGGGTCTTATGGTTTTTCATGGTTTTAGGGTTTTTTACATTTTCATGGATTTTTAGTGGATTTTAGGTTTTTTTAGGTTTTTAGGGTTTTTAGGGTTTCTAGGGGTCATTAGGTGTTTTAGGGCCTTTTTGGGTTTTTTCAGGTGTTAATTTTTTTTTTAGTTTTTAGGGGTTTAAAGGATTTTCTAGAATTTTAGTGGTTTTTTGAGATTTTATGGGTTTTAATCATTTTTTAACTTCTTTAGGGGTTTTATGGTTTTCAAGGGTTTTCATGGTTATTTCATGGTTTTCATGGTTCTTTACGTTTTCATGGATTTTTAGGTGTTTTTATATTTTTTTGGTTATTTGGGTTTTTACGGGTTTTAGGGATTTTTAAGGATTTTTGGGGGTTTTAGAAGTTTTCAGGGGTTTTAAGGTCTTCTTAGGTTTTTAGGGGTTTTGAGTTTTTTAGTGGTTTTAATGTTTTTTAGAGTTTTTAAATTTTTTTGGGATTCTAAGGGATTTTAGTGGATTTAGTGGTTTTTGGGTTTTATGGGTTTTTAGGGTTTTTAGGGTTTTTTTGGATTTTAAAAGGGTTTTTCAAGGTTTTTAGGGTTTTTTAGTTTTTCATGGTTTTTAGGGTCTCTAGGGTTTTTATGGGTTTTAGGATTTTTTAGAGTTTTTATGGATTTTGAGTTTTTTTGGGGTTTTCAGGGGTTTTTAGGGTTTTTAGTGTTTTTCAGGGTTTTAGGTCTTTCTAGGTCTTTATTGTTTTTTTGAGTTGTTTATTGTTTTTAAGGTTTTTTTAGAGTTTTCAATGTTTTTAGGTGTTTTAAGGGTTTTAAGAGTTTTTAGTGATTTATAGGGGTTTTATAGATTTTAAGGGTTTTTAAGGTTTTAGGGGGTTTATGGTTTTTAGTGGGTTTTCTAGGTTTTTAGGGTTTTTATGTTTTCATGGATTTTTAGTGGTTTTTTGGATTTTTATGGGTTTTTAGGTTTTTAGGGTTCTTAGGTATTTTGAGGGGTTTTAGGTGTTTTTAGGGGGTGGGTTTTTAGGGGGATTTAGGGCCATTTTGGGTTTTATGGTTTTTTGAGTTTTTAGGGGGTTTAATGTTTTTTAAATTTTTTAATGTTCTTAAGGGTTTAAGGGTTTTGTGAGTTTTTTGTGGCTTTATATGTTTTTTTATTGATTTTGGGTTTTTTTATGGATTTTTAGGTTTTTAGGGTTTTGGGGATTTTAAGGTCTTTTGGATATTTAGGGTTTTTTAGTTTTTTAGTATTTTGAAGGTTTTTTAGTTTTTTTTAAAATTTTATTGACTTTAAGGGTTTTTAGTGTTTTTAGTGGTTTTATTATTTTTATTGGTTTTTAGGGGTCTATAAAAGTTTTAACGGATTTCATAGTTTTCAGGCAGTTTTTAATGTTTTTAATGTTTTTTACGATTTCATTGATTTTCAAGGTTTTTGAGGAATTTTATGGTTTTTGGGGGTTTTAGGTGTTTTCAAGGTATTTAGGGTCTTTTTTGGGTTTTTATGATTTTTTTGAGTTTTTAGGGTTTTTAATATATTTAAGATTTTTTAATGTTTTTAGGGGTTTTGAGGGTTTTTTGATTTTTTAGTGGTTTTTAGGGGATTTAGGGTTTTTAGGTTTTTTTAAAGTATTACGGGATTTTTGGTTTTTAGATTTTTTTGAAGCCATTTAGGGTTTTTTACATTTTCATGGATTTTTAGGGGATTTTAGCCATTTTAGTGATTTTGATGGTTTTTAGAGTTTTTAGGGATTCTTAAGCTTTTAGGGCTGTCATGGTTTTAATGGTCTTTTTGGGCTTTTAGGGTATTTTTAGTTTTTTAGGGTTATAAGGTTTTTAGAGTTTTTAACGTTTTTAGTGGTTTTAAGGGTTTTAGAGTTTTTAGTGGTTTTCAAGGTTTTATGGGTTTTAAGGTTCTTAGGGTTTTTATGGTTTTCATAGTTTTTGGGTTTTTTACATTTTTATAGATTTTTAGGGGTTTTGTGATTTTTATGGTTTTTAGGGTTTTTAAGGTTTTTATGGATTTTCAGGGTTTTTAGGTTTTTCAGAGTTTTTTTTGGGTTTTTAGAGTTTTCAAGGTTTTTAGGGGTTTTAGGGTTTTGTTTGAATTTTTATAGGGTTTTTGAGGTTTTTTATAGTTTTTAACATTTATAGCGGTTAAAATGGTTTTTACATTTTTAGTGGTCTTTTTGGGTTTTATGAGGTTTTAAGGGGTTTTAAGGTTTTTAGGGGTTTTACGGTTTTCGTGGGGTTTTCAGGGTTTTTAGGGAGTTTTATGATTTCAAGGTTTTTAAGGGTTTTTTATGATTTTATGGTTTTTAGGGATTTTGAGGGATTTTAGGGTTTGTTAGGGTTTTTTATGGTTTTTAGGGTTACTTTGAGTTTTTAAGGTTTTTTGAGTTTTAGGGTTTTTATGTTTCTTAAGGGTTTTAATGGGTTTTAGAGTTTTTAGTGGTTCGTTAAAGTTTTTATGGGGTTTAAGGATTTTTAAGGTTTTTTGGGTTTTTTTATGGTTTTTAGGTTTTTTTCAGTGTTTCTAAGAGTTTTTACATTTTCATGTTTGTTTGGGGTTTTTTTGGATTTTTAAGGTTTTTAAGATTTTAGTTTTTTAGGGATTTTGTGGGTTTTTTCAGGTGTTTTTAGGGTTTTTCATGGTTTTTAGTGTTTTTTGGGTTTTTAGGGATTTTTTGAGTTTTTTAGGGTTTCTGTGGTTTGTTAGAGATTTTTAATGTTTTTAGGGAAATGTAGGCATAAGACCAGGTAATTCCTAGCCCCCCCAAACTTATTAGAAAAGAAAAAGAAAACAAAGAAATGGGTAGAGTTAAAAAAACTCATGCCCAAAAAGAGCTACATAATTGGGTCACCAACAGCACCAAAACCATAAACATCACCTTCCCCACCTCCCGACCAAGCAGCAACCAGCATCCAACAACTCAGTTTCCATTATCTAGCACCTCCTAACCAACCAGCTCCTAGCATTTCACACCTAGCAGCACAACCAAAAACACAGGGGCACTAACACTCACTCTTAGAACCACTGCACAACACCCAACACCCTTTGGTCAGAACCCAGCTCCAAACAACCCCTCCATCAATCCAGTATTTGTGCAAAATTTATACTAGAACCTCACCGCACCAGAGACACAGCCGAAACTGAATTCCACCACTCATCACCCCTTTCCAACACAAGTGTGTCCCCACCACACCAGATCTATCAAACAGATCAGAACTCGGGACCGAACACACCACCTCCAAGTCACCGCAGCACCCTCCACACCCGCCTTACTCTGTCGCGAGGCCACAAATGCCACTGCATCCCTCCGAGACTTAGATGTGGAACCAGCTTTGAGAACCACTTTACCTTCGACAGAAATGGGCGCATCTGAATCTACTAGTTCTCCACACTACACCTCCATCAAGGACATTCACGCCCACCACTAAGACAACCAAGCTGCCAAGACCGAATATAGACCACTGATAAGCTAGAAGAGACACCACCAAGGAAGCATCACTAATCCAAAATTGGGGAGAGGGAGCGACAGTGATGGGAATCACGAGGGGATAATGAACCACCATGATATCTGATCTGTCGAGACAAAACCCAAACCATAGAGAATAAAAAAGAGATGCCCCCAAGGAAGCAACACAGATACCTGATTGGGGAGAGGGAGCGACAGTGCAGGGAATCACGAGGGGATAAAAAACCCTAATTTTTAGGGTTTAAGGGTCTTAAGGGTTTTTGGGGATTTTCAACATTTTTAGGGTTTTTTAGAATTTTTATTTTTTTAGGGGTTTTAGGGGCTTTAGGGTTTTTGAGGGTTTTTAGGGGTTTTTATGGATTCTAGTGTATTTTTTGGGTTTTAGGGTTTTTTGAGTTTTCTTGGGTTTTAAAGGTTTTTTAGAGTTTTTAACATTTTTAGGGGTTTTAATTGTTTTTTGGGTTTTTATGGGTTTTTAACTTTTTTAAGAATTTTAGGGTTTTATGGTTTTCAAGGGGTTTTTAGGATTATTAGAGTTTTTTTTCATTAATTTTTAGGGGGTTTTAGTAATTTTAGGGTTTTAGCGGTTTTAGAGTTTTTAGGGATTTTGAGGGGTTTTAGGGGTTTTGGGGTTTTAGAGTTTTTAGCATTTTTTAGGGTATTTGGAGTCTTTTTCATTTGAGGGGGGGGGGTTAGTTTTTTAGGATTTTTATAGGTTATTAGTTTTTATTAATGTTTTTAGGGGTTTTAAGGGTTTTTATAGTTTTAGTGGTTTTTAGGTTTTTTTTTGTGTTTTTAAAGTTTTTAGTGGTTTTTAGGGTTTTTAGGGTATTTATTGTCTTTTACGTTTCATGGATTTTTAAGGTTTTTAGGAATTTTAATTTTTTTAGGGTTTTTAGGGTTTTTAGCGATGTTGAGGGGTTTTAGTGGTTTTTCGGAGGTTTTAGTGTTTTTATTGGTTTTCAAGTTTTTTAGTGTCTTTTTGGGGTTTTTTAGGTTTTTTCGAGTTTTTTAGGGTTTGTTTATTTTTGTTTTTTTAACTTTTTAGGGGTTTTAAGAGTTTTTATCAGTTTTAGGGTTTTTATGGATTTTTTATGTTTTTAAGGATGTTAGGGGTTTTATGTTTTTAGGGATTTTCCAAGATTTTAAGTGTTTTTTACATTTTTATTGATTTTTAGGGGGTTTTTAGAATTTTTAATTCTTTTATTGTTTTTTAGGGTTTTAGAGATTTTGAGGGTTTTAGGGTTTTTTAGGGCTTTTAAGGGTTTTTTGGGTTTTTGGGGGGTTTTATTTTCTTTTTTGGGTTTTATGGTTTTTTGGGTTGTTACTCATTTTTAGAGTTTTTTAAAAAATTTAGAATTTCTAATGGTTTTTAGTGTTTTTAGTGGTTTTAGGGTTTTATAGGTTTTTATAGTTTTTATGGTTTTTAGGGGATTTTATGGTTTTCTGAGTTTTTATGGATTTTTTTGTTTTCATGGATTTTTTGGGGTTTTTTAAGATTTCTATGATTTTTAGGGTTTTTAGGGTTTTAGATGTTTTGAATGTTTTTTGTGATTTTGATTGGTTTTAGGGTTTTTAGGGGTTTTAGGGTTTCTCATGGTTTTTAGGGTCTTTTGGGGGTTTTGGCATTTTTTGTTTAGTTTTTAGGGGTTTTAAGGGGTTTTAGAGTTTTTTACCATTTTCATGGATTTTTAGGCATTTTTATGATATTTATGGTTATTAGGGTTTTTAGGTATTCTGAGGGTTTTTAATATTTTTAAGTGTTTTACTGTCTTTCTTGAGTTTTTAGGGGGGGCAGTTTAGAGTTTTTAGTGTTTTAAATATTTTTAGAGTTTTTAACATTTTTTTGGGGTTTTAAGGGATTTTAGAGTTTTTAGTGGTTTTTGGGTTTTTATGGGTTTTTAAGCTTTTTATGTTTTTAGGTGTTTTATGGTTTGGGTGGTTTTTTCAGTTTTTTTATAGTTTTTTATATTTCCTTGGATTTTTAGTGGGGTTTTGCAAATTATTATCATTTTGAAGGTTTTCTCAGGTTTTTTAGGGAGTTTGAGGGGGGTTTAGGGGTTTTTTAGTGATTTTAGGGTTTTCAGGGTTTGATGTTTTGGGTTTTTAGGGTTTTTTATGGTTTTTAGATTATTTAAATTTTATAGGGGTTTAAATGGTTTTTATAGTTTTTAGTGGGTTTTTATGGTTTTTTTAAATTTATAGGGGTTTTTATAGTTTTCAAGGGTTTTTTCAAGGTTTTTAGGGATTTTTACATTTTCATAGATTTTTTGGAGTTTTTAGGATTTTGAGGGTTTTTATGGATTTTATGGATTTTGATTTATTTTTAGGGGGGTTGGGGTTTTTTTTATTTTTAGGCTCTTTTTAGGATTTTAGGGCTTTCTGGAGAATTTTGGGGTTTTATTGTTTTTTAAAAAAAATTAATGTTTTTATGGGTTTTAAGGGGTTTATGGTTTTCAGGGGTCTTTCAGGTTTTTATGTTTTTTTTCATGTATTTTTAAGGGTTGATTATAATTTTTTGGGTTTTAGGGGTTTTTAGGGTTTTAAGGGAATTTTAGGGGTTGTATGGTTTTTTAGGTTTTTTCAGAGTTTTTAGGGTCTTTTGGGGTTTAGGGTTTCTTACATTTTCATGGATTTTTAGTTATTTTTTTATGATTTTTATGGTTTTACAACCTTTAAGGGTTGTTGGGATTTGAGTTTTTGTTTTGTTTTTTCAAGGGGTTTTAGAGTCTTTTTGATTTTTTAGGGGTTTTTTGAATTTTTTTGGGTTTTGTGATTTTTTAGAGTTTTTTAAAAATTTTAAGGGTTTTACAAGTTCTAGATATTTTAGTGGGTTTTTAGTTTTTTATGGGGTTTTAAAGTTTTTTGAATTTTTAGTGGTTTTTGGTTTTGATGGGCTTTTCAGCGTATTTAGTGTATTTTTATGTTTTGATGGATTTTTATTGTTTTTAGGGATTTTTAGGGTTTTACGGGGTTTGTAGGGTCTCTTTGGATTTTTACTGTTTTTTTGAGTTTCTAGGGTTTTTAAGGATTGTTAGAGTTTTTTTTACCTTTTTATGGGTTTAAAGGGTTTTTAATATTTTTAGTGGTTTTTAGGGGTTTTATGGGTTTTAAGGGTTTTTAAGAATTTTAAGGGTTTTTATGATTTTCCACGGTTTTCAAGGTTTTTAGGTTACTTACATTTTCATGGTTTTTAGGGTTTTTTAGGATTTTTATGGTTTTTATAATTTTAGGTATTTTCAGGGTTTTAGTGATTTTTTTGATTTTATGAGGTTTTCAGGGTTTTTAGGTTTTTAAGGGTTTTTCATGAATTTCAGTGTATTTTTTGGGTTTTTAGGGAATTTTTTTATATTTGTATACTTTAATGTTTTTATAATTTTTTATTGTTTTTTTGGGCTTTAAGGGTTTTTAGAGATTTTTGTGGTTATTAGTGTTTTATGCGTTTTAGGGGTTTTTAACTTTTTAGGGGTTTTTATGGTTTTTAGGGGTTTATTATAGTTTTTTGGGTTTTTTATATTTTCATGAATTTTTAGGGGGGTTTTATGATTTTAAGGTATTTAGGAATTTTTATGCTTTTTAGGGATTTTGAGGGTTTTATGGATTTTAGTGTTTTAGGTTTTTCATGATCTTTTTGGGTTTTTATGGGTTTTTTGAGTTTTTTAAGGTTTTAGGGTTTTTTAACATTTTTAGTGATTTTAAGGATTTTTTTAGATTTTAGTGGATTTTTAGAGTTTTTATAGGTTTTTAGGGGGTTTTAAGTGTTTTAGGGATTTTATGGTTTTTAGGGGGTATTTAGGATTTTTAGGATTTTTATGTTTTCATGGATTTTAGGAAATTTATTTTTTATTGGTTTTTAGGGTTTTAGAGATTTTGAGGGGTTTTATGGTTTTTCAGAGGTTTTTAGGGTTTTTTGGGGTTTTCAGCATTTTCATAGTCTTTTGGGTTTTTATGATTTTTTGGAGTATTTTAGGGGTTTAAAGGGTTTTAGAGTATTTTAACATTCTTATCGGTTTAAATGGTTTTTAGAGTGTTACATAATTTTTTCATCTTTTTATGGGTTTTTGGGTTTTTATAGTTTTTTAATGCTTTTAGCGATTTATAGTGTTGTTAGATTTTTTTGTGGGTGTTTTTGGTTTTTTTGTGTTTTTAGTGTTTTTATAAGGTTTTTAGGGGAGGGGATTCATGGTTTTCATGGGTTTTTAGGGTTATTAAAGTTTTTTACATTTTAATGGATTTATAGGGGTTTTAAATATTTTTATTATTTTTAGGGTTTATAGAGTTTTTTGTAATTTTGACGGTTTTTTGGGGTTTTCAAGGGCTTTTAAGGTATTTAGGGTTTTTAGGGTTGTAGGGTTTTTTGAGTTTTTTAGGGGTTTTATGGTTTTTAGGCATTTTCAGTGTTTTTTGAGTTTTCAATGGGTTTTTAAGGTTTTTATTTATTTTTAAAGTTTTTATGGTTTTTAAGGGTTTTATGGTTTCAGGAGTTTTTCCGGTTTTTGAGGGTTTTTTATATTTTCATGGATTTTTAGGATTTTTTAGATATTTTATGGTTTTTATGGTTTTATAGGGGTTTCATGGGTTTTTAGTGTTTTGGGGGTTTTTTTATGGTTTTTAGTGTCTTTAGTTTTTTTAGGGGTTTTTTGAGTTTTTAGGGTTTTTAAGGGTTTTTAGAGTTTTTAGGGTTTTTATGGATTTTAGGGTTTTAAAAGTTATTAGTGGTTTTAAGGGAAAAGGAAGATGCGAGGGTTGGGCTATTCCCGACCCCCCCAAATTTATTAAGAAGAAAAAAAAGACACAACAGACAAGGGAGCGGAGGGGTCAAACGACCCACACCCAAAAACCCTTCATAGTAAAAGACCAAAAAAGAGAAAAATCAAAAAAGAAAAACAAAACCAGAGAAAAAGACACAAAACAAAACACAACAACAGCGTCCACACATCTTTTCCAGCCAACACCAGCATACAGCACCAATGCCAAACCTCACAGCCAAGCAGCAGAGACAACACGTCCAATCCAACCAGCCCCAGCAGCGTCCACACATCTTGTCCAGCCAACACCAGCATCCAGCACCAAACCAAACATCATAGCCTCACAGTAGACACAACACGTCCAATCTGACCAGCCCCAGCAACCAACAACACCAGCTCCGACATCACATCCAATCACAACCTGCAACATCAAACCACAACAGAAACCGCAGACCACAGCAGCCATCATCATCTTCCAGCAATCAGCAACCAACAACCAGCATACATCAATGCCACTCCACCCCGATATGCCCCTGACCCCGGACGCTACCACCAGCACCATCCCAAAGCCTCCACAAACATCAATGCCACTCCACCCCTTAGGGGTTTTAAGGGGTTTTAGGGGTTTTTATGTTTTTATATATTTTTTAGGGTTTTTAGGATTTTTTTGGTTTTAAGGGTTTTTTAGATTTTTTAGGAATTTTGAGGGTTTTTTGGGATTTTGGGGGGGGGGAGTCTTGTTTTTAGGGTTTATCAGGGTTTTTGGTGTCTTTTTCGTTTTTTATGGATTTTTTTAGTTTTTTTATGGTTTATTGATTTTTTAACATTTTTAAGGATTTTAAAAGTTTTTCAGTTTTAGTGGGTTTTTAGGGTTGTTAGGGGTTTTGGGGGTTTTTATGATTTTCAGGGGTTCTTCAGTGGTTTTTAGGGTTTTTAGTTTTTTTTTCATTTTCATGAATTTTTATGGGTTTTTTAGGATTTTTATTATTTTTAGTGTTTTGAAGTTTTTTAGGGATTTTGAGGGTTTTTAGGGGTTGTGAGGGGTTTTAGGGTCTTTACTATTTTTCAGCTTTTTAGGGTATTTTTTGGTTTTTAGGGGTTTTTCTAGTTTTTTTAGGGATTTTAATGTTTTTTAGAGTTTTTTTAACATTTTTAAGGGTTCTAAGGGGTTTTAGAGTTTTTAGTGGTTTTAAGATATTTTATGGGTGTTGAGGGTTATTAAGATTTATTGGGGTTTTTATTGATTTTAGGGGGTTTTCAGGGTTTTTAGGCTTTTTTACATTTTTGTGGATATTATGGGGTTTTTTAGAGTTTTTACAGTTTTAGGGTTTTTAGGGATTTTAGGGGTTTTAGTGTTTTTAAGCCTTTTAGGATTTTTGGGATATTTGGGTTTTTAGGATTTTTGGGGGGTTTTAGGGTGTTTTAAGGTTTTTAGAAATTTTTAATGTTTTGGGGTTTTAAGGATTTTTATTGTTTTTAGTGGTTTAGGGTTTTAAAAGTTTTTAGGGTTTTTATGGTTTCAGGTGTTTTTTAAGGGTTTTATGGGTTTTTTACATTTCCATGGATTTTTAGGGGGGTTTTAGGATTTTTATGGTTTTTAGGTGTTTTTAAGGGTTTTTAGGGGTTTTCATGGGTTTTCAGGGTCTTTTTTTTTGGTTTTTTGGGTTATTTTTATTTTTTTAGGGGTTTTATGGGTTTTTAACATTTTTTGGGGTTTTAAGAGTTTTAATAGTTTTTAGTGGGTTTTTAGTGTTTTTAGGGTTTTTTATGGTTTTTCGTGTTTTATGGTTTTGGGGGGTTTTTCATGGTTTTAAGTTTTTTTACGTGTTCATTGATTTTTATGGGTTTTATAGGAATATTATATTTTATTGTATTTTTTGGGGGTTTATTGATTTTGAGGGGTTTTCTGGATTTTTAGGATCTTTTTTGGGTTTTAGGGTTTTTTGAGTTTTTTAGGGTTTTTAAGGTTTTTAAGAGTTTTTAAAGTTTTTAGTGGTTTAAAGGGTTTTTAGAGTTTTTAGTGGTTTCTAGGGATTTAAGGGTTTTTTATTATTTTTAGGGGTGGTTTTCAAGGGTTTTTTCATAGTTTTTAGGTTTATTTAGTTTTTCATGTATTTTAGGGGGTTTTAGTATTTTTATGGCTTTTAGAGTTTTTATGGTGTTCAGAGATTTTCAGGGTTTTTTGGGGCTTTTAGGGGTTTTATTGTCTTTTGAGTTTTTTAGGTTTTTTTGAGTTTTTTATGATTTTAGGGGGTTTTAGGGTTTTTAGGGGTTTTAACATTTTTATAGTGTTTTAGTTTTTTTGTTTTTCATGGTTTTTAGTGTTTTTTAAGGTTTTTACTGGTTTTTATGGTTTTGGGGGTTTTCTGGGTTTTAGTGTTTTTTACCTTTTTAGGGATTTTTAAGGGTTTTTTGGATTTTTATGGTTTTTATGGTTTTTTAGGGTTTTAGGGATTTGTAGAGTTTTTAGGTTTTGGGGGGGGGTTTAGGGTTTTATTGAGTTTTTAGGGTCTTTTGGATCTTTAAGGTTTTTCTAGTTTTTTGGGGGTTTTATGGTTTATTTGAGTTTTTTAATGTTTTTTGGGGTTTTAAGGGTTTTTAGAGTTTTAGTGATTTTTCAGCTTTTTAAGGGTTTTAGGGGTTTTTATAGTTTTTAGGGGTTTTATGGTTTTTATGGGTTTTTAGGTTTTTTTACGCTTTCATGGATTTTTCGGGTTTTTTTGGATTTTTTTGGTTTTCTGGCTTTTTTTTTATTTTAGGGATTTTGAGTGTTTTTAAGGTTTTTCAGGGGGTTTTAGGGTTTTTAGTGATATTTATGGTTTTCAGCATCTTTTGAGTTTTTAGGGTTTTTTTGATATTTTTAGGTTTTTATAGGTTTTTATAGCTTTTAACGTTTTTAGGGGTTTGAAGGGTTTTTATAGTTTTAATGGTTTTTAGGGGTTTTTTTTTGGTTTTTTGGATTTTAGTAGTTTTTAGGGGTTTTTATTGTTTTCAGTGATTTTTCTAGTTTTTAGGACTTTTATTTTTGTAGTGATTTTAGGGAGTTTTTAGGTTTTTCATGGTTTTTAGGGTGTTTAGGATTTTTAGGTATTTTGGGGGGTTTATGGGTTTTTCCAAGGGTTAGATTTTTTAGAGTTTTTATGTTCTTTTGGGATTTTTAGGGTTTTTTCTGAGCTTTTAGGTTTTTAATGTTTTTTAGCATTTTTTATTATTTTTAATGGTTGTAAGGTTTTTTAGAGTTTTCAGTGGGTTTTTAGGCTTGTATGGGTTTTTAGGCAAAGAAGGCTCGGGTCCAGGATATTCCTGGCACCCCCCAAAATTTATTAAACAAAAAGACACAAACACTGCAGACAAGGGAGGGGAGGGGTCGAACGACCCACACCCAAAAAACCCTTAAAACCCACGCCAAAGAAAGAAAAAGGCACAAAAACAGACACAACCGCAGCATCATCACGTCACATCCAGCCAGTACCATCATCCAACAGCACTACATCCAGCGTTAACCAGCATCCAACAACTCACAGCTAACCAACAACCAGCATTCAGACTACAGCAGCAAACAACATCCATCAGCAGCAACCAGCCAACCAGCATCCACAACAAACCAGCAACCAACATCCTCATTTTCAGACAGCCAGCACCTCTTTCGACCACCAAACAGCTCCCAGCATCCCACTTCCACTCCAGCAGCACAGCAACAAACTCATCCACAGCAGCAGCAAATACCAACCAACCACACGTCATCCAGCATTCACCATACACCATCCACTCAAAATCAACAAAATACCCGCATCCTGCACCCAGTACCTTCTCACCAAGAAGGTCCCTTTCCAACAGCATAGAACAAACAATATCAACAGAACATGAATCATCGCCACCCAACAGAACCGGCAACCAGCATCCACAACAAAGCCAAAAAACCAGCCAAAAAGCAGCACCAATCCTTCTCCCCAACAATAGCTTTGGGGGAGTCCAGTAATGAAAAATCCAACCAAAGTCTAGCCGAAGCAGCAACACAGAACCAGTCCAGCCACCAAACAAGAACACGCAAGCCAGCAAAATCAGTCGGACACAGGACATAGCGACTATACCTTCTCCAGTAGCAAGATCAATGAGCAAAAAGCCTGTACCTCTTCGGATCCAGACAGACAGCGTCGAACCAAGCGCAACGCCAATGCTCGCGCAAAGTAGATGCAAAGCCTGACGAACCCGTTTGTCACCAGGACATGGCCATACCTCCCCCCGACACCAGAAAGGCTCATCGCACCAAAAAAACCAGCAAGCCGAACCCTCCTACTCGGCAAAGCAACCATCTCATCGGCGTTGACTTCACCGTCGACAGCTTCAGAATCGTCCAACACACAGGAAAATCATCTCTGCTACCACCAGAGAGAGCATAATCTAGATCTAGTAACGCCGATCTAGATCGAAACGAAAAACCGCCATAACCTGAAACAGCCCTCAAGATCTCGGCGCCATCATCCATCTGTCGCAAAAACCGCCATCGCACTAGGAGATAACTCTTCCCTAACATCAATCCATCCGCATCGCAAAGCCTGAGGAGATCAACGAAGCCGCTAAAGGGGGTTCCTGGATGGAACCCTAGAGATCGCCGCGTTGGGAGAGACCCGAGAGAGAGCGGCGGCATCTTGATCCTTCTTATGGGTTTTTAGGTTTTTTTAGTTTTTAGGGGTTTTTTTGGTTTTCAAGGGTTTTTTAGGGTTTTTAGGGGTTTTTATATTTTCATGGATTTTTAGGGATTTTTAGGGATTTTTGTTTTTTATGGTTTTTAGGGGTTTGGAAGTTTTTGAGTCTTTTTAGGGGTTTTCCAAAGGTTTTAGGGTTTTTAGGGTCTTTTGGGGTTTTTAATGTCTTTTTGGGTTTCAGGGTATTTTTTTGAGTTTTTAGTGGTTTTTAAGGTTTCTTAGAGTTTTATAACGTTTTTAGGGGGTTTAAGGTTTTTTAGAGTTTTTAGTGGGTTTTTTGGGGGTTTAGGTTTGTTTATGGTTTTGCGTGGTTTTTTATGGTCCTGAGGGGTTTTCAGGTTTTTAGGGTTCTCCATGTTTTCATGGAATTTAGGGGTTGTTTTTGGATTTTTATGGTTTTTAGGGTTTTCAAGGATGTTGGTGGTTTTTAGGGTTTTTATTGTGGTTTTTAGTGTTTTTAAGGGTTTTCAGTGTTTTTAGGTCATTTGGGTTTTTAGAGTTTTTAGTAGCTTTTTAGTGTTTTATGTGATTTTTGGGTTTTTTATGATTTCATGGATTTTTGGGGTTTTCTCAGTATTTTTATAGTTTTTATGATATTTAATGATTTTTAGGGGTTTTAGGGTGTTTCAGGGGGGTTTTAGGGTTTTAATGGTTTTTTTGTGTCTTTTGGGTTTTTAATGTTTTTTTTGAGTTTTTAGGGTTTTTAAGGTTTTTTCAAGTTTTTTACATTTTTTGGATTTTTAAGGGGTTTTAGAGTTTTTAGGGTTTTTATGGTTTTAGGGATTTTTATGGTTTTCATTGGGTTTTAAGAGTTTTTATGGGTTTTTATGTTTTCTTGGATTTTTAGGGTTTTTTGGAATTTTGTGGTTTTTAGGATTGTTTAGGGTTTATATAATTTTTCTGGGTTTTTAGGGTTTTTAGTGGTTATTAGGGTTTTTTGGGTTTAAATGTGTTTTTTGAGTTTTTAGGGTTATTAAGGTTTTTTAGAGTTTTTAATGTTGTAGGGGTTTATGGGTTTTTAGAGTTTTTTTTTGTTTTTATGGATTTTTTGGGTTTTTATGGTTTTTTGGGGTTTTTTAAGGTTTTTAGGGATTTTTTATGTCTTTATATATTTTTATGTGTTTTTTATTAATTTTTATGGGTTTTAGGATTATTTTAGAGTTTTAGGAACTGTGAGGATTTTTAGGGTTTTCAGGATTTTTAGTGGTTTTTAGGGTTTTTAGTGTCTTTTTGTGTTTTTAGGTTTTTTTTGAGTTTTTAGGAAGTTTTATGTTTTTTAGGCTGTTTAGGGTTTTTAATGTTTTTATATACTTTTATGGGTTTTTTGGGTTTTTTGTGTTTTTAGGGTTTTTATGGTTTTGTAGAGTTTTATAACAATTCTAGTGGTTGTAAGGGTTTTTAAAGCTTTTAGTGGTTTTTAGGGTTATTATGGGTTTTTAAGGGTTTTGGAGGTTTTTATGGATTTCACTTGTTTTTCGGGGTTTTTTTTGGTTTTTTAAGTTTTCAAGGGTATTTTGGGATTTTTTTGGGTTTTATATTTTTTAGGGGTTTGGATTTTTTTTGGGATTAGAGGGATTTTTTTGGGTTTTAGGTTTTTAGGGATTTTTAGGGTTTTTAATGTTTTTCAGGGTTTTATAGTCTTTTTGGGTTTTTTGAAGGGTTTTTTGAGATTTTAGTGTTTTTAAAATTTTTATGGGTTATAAGGGTTTTATAGTTCTTAGTGGGTTTTTCGGGTTTTAAGGTTTTTAGGAGTTTTTATGGTTTTCAGGGTTTTTTTAATGGTTTTCAGGTTTTTTATGTTTTCTTGGATTTTTAGTGGTTTTTTGTAATTTTTATTGTTTTTAGAATTTTTTGGGATTTTGAGGGTTTTTATGGATTTTATGGTGGTGTTTAGGGTTTTTTCTGGGTTTTTAGGGTCTTTTGGGGTTATAGGGTTTTTTTAGTTTTTTTGGGGGTTTCTAAGTTTTCTAGATTTTGTTAACATTTTTATGGTTTTAAGGGTTTTTAGAGTCTTTAGTGGGTTTTACGGGTTATTAGGATTTTTAAGGATTTTAGGGGTCTTTTAGTTTTAGGGTTTTTAGGTTTTTTAATGTTTTCTTGGATTTTAGTGGATTTTTATGGATTTTTAGGTTTTTATGGTTTTAGAAATTTTGAGGTTTTTAGGGATTTTAAGGATTTTTAGGGTTTTTTTTAGTTTTTAGGGTTTTTAATGTTTTTAGATGTTTTTAACATTTTTAATGATTTTTAGAGTTTTTAGTGTTTTTATGGGTTTTAGGGTTTTATGTTTTTAAGGGGGTTTTCACAGTTTTTAGGGTTTTTAGGGTTTTTTACATTTTCATGGTTTTGAGGGTTATTTTTTGTTTTTAGTGTTTTTAGGGTTTTTCAGAGGTTTTTAGGATTTTCATGGGTTTTCAGGATTATTAGAGTCTTTTGGGTTCTCGAGCGTTTTTTTGAGTTTTTTAGAGTTTTTAAATTTTTTTCATACTTTTAGTGATTCAAAGGGTTTTTAGAATTTTTATTGGGTTTTTATAGTTTTTATTGGTTTTTAAGGTTATTAAGGTTTTTAAGGGTCTTATGGTTTTTCAGGGATTTTAAGGTTTTTTACATTTTCATGGATTTTTAGTGGGTTTTATGTTTTTATGTTTTTTAGAGTTTTTAGGGGTTTTAGGGGTCATTAGGTGTTTTAGGGTCTTTTTGTATTTTTTAGGTTTTTAATTTTTTTTAGAGTTTTTTAATTTTTTAGGGGTTTTAAGGATTTTTTAGATTTTTAGTGGTTATTTCGTATTTTATGAGTTTTAATCATTTTTTAACTTCTTTAGGGGTTTTATGGTTTTCAAGGTTTCTTCATGGTTATTTCATGGTTTTCACGGTTCTTTATGTTTTCATGGATTGTTAGGTGTTTTTATAATTTTTATGGTTTTTTGGGTTTTTACGGGTTTTAGGGATTTTTAGGGATTTTTGGGGGTTTTAGAAGTTTTCATGGATTTTAAGGTCTTCTTGGGTTTTTAGGGGTTTTTATTTTTTTAGTGGTTTTAAGGTTTTATAGAGTTTTTAACATTTTTTGGGATTCTAAGGGATTTTAGTGGATTTAGTGGTTTTTGGGTTTTATGGGTTTTTAGGGTTTTTAATGTTTTAGGGGATTTTAGGGTTTTTAGTGGTTTTCATTGTTTTTATCATCTTTTTGGGTTTTAGGGTTTTTTTTGGTATTTTTAGATTTTTAAAGTTTTTTAGAGTTTTTAACGTTTTTAGGGGTTTGAAGGGGTTTTAGAGTTTTAATGGTTTTTTAGGGTTTTTTTGGTTTTTTTTGGATTTTAACAGTTTTTAGGGGGTTCTATAGTTTTCAGTGGGTTTTCTAGTTTTTTAGGACTTTAATTTTTTTAGGGATTTTATGGAGTTTTTAGGTTTTTTTTTTTTAGGGTGTTTAGGGTTTTTAGGGATTTTTGGGGGTTTATGAGTTTTTCGAAGGGTTAGAGTTTTTAGGGTTTTTAGGTTCTTTTTGGATTTTTAGGGTTTTTTTGAGCTTTTAGGTTTTTAATGTTTTTTATAATTTTTTATTGTTTTTAATGGTTTTAAGGTTTTTTAGAGTTTTCAGTGTTTTTTAAGCTTTTATGGGGTTTTAGGGTTTTTAAGTTTTTAGGGGTTTTTTTGTTTTCAAGGGTTTTTCAGGCTTTTAGGGGTTTTTATGTTTTCAAGGATTTTTAGGGATTTTTTATTTTTATAGTTTTAAAGGTTTTGGGGGTTTTGGATTTTTTGAGGCTTTTTAGGGGTTTTCCAAAGTTTTTTAGGGTTTTTAGGGTCTTTTTGGGTTTTTTTTGGGTTTCAGGGTATTTTTCTGAGTTTTTATGGGTTTTTAAGGTTTCTTAGAGTTTTATTATGTTTTTATAGGTTTTATGGTTTTTTAGAGTTTTAGTGTGTTTTTAGGGGTTTTATGGGTTTTTAGGTTTGTTTATGGTTTTTAGGGGTTTTTATGGTCTTGAGGGTTTTCAGGTTTTTAGGGTTTTTCACATTTTCATGGAATTTTAGGGGGTTTTTTGGATTATTATGGTTTTTGGGTTTTTTAAGGTTTCTATGGATATTGGTGGTTTTTAGGTTTTTTCCTATGGTTTTTAATGTTTTTAAGGGTTTTCAGTGTTTTTAGGGTCTTTTGGGGTTTTAGAGTTTTTAGTAGCTTTTTAGTGTTTTTATGCGATTTTATGGTTTTTTATGATTTCCTGGATTTTGGGGGGTTTCTTAGTATTTTTATAGTTTTTATGACCTTTAATGATTTTTAGGGGTTTTAGGGTGTTTCGTGGGGGGGGGGGGCGTTTAGGTTTTTTAAAGGTTTTTTGGGCCTTTAGGGATTTTAATATTTTTTTGAGTTTTTTAGGGTTTTTAAGGTTTTTTCAAGTTTTTAACATTTTTTGGATTTTTAAGGGGTTTTAGAGTTTTTAGTTTTTTTATTTTTTTAAGGATTTTTATGGTTTTCATTGGGTTTTAATGGGTTTTTATGTTTTCTTGGATTTTTAGGGTTTTTTTGGAATTTTATGGTTTTTAGGATTTTTTTAGAGTTTATATAAATTTTCTTGGTTTTTAGGGGTTTTAGGGGTTTTTAGGGGTTTTAGGTGTTTTTAGATTCTTTTTGGGTTTAAATGTTTTTTTTGAGTTTTTAGGGTTATTAAGGTTTTTTATAGTTTTTAAAGTTGTAGGGGTTTTAAGGGTTTTCAGACATCATTGGTTTTTATGGAATTTTGGGTTTTTTATGGTTTTCTGGGATTTTTCAAGGTTTTTAGGGTTTTCTATGTTTTTATGGATTTTTTGGTGTTTTTTATGAATTTTATGGGTTTTAGGATTTTTTTAGAGTTTTTAGGAATTTTGAGGATTTTTAGGGTTTTCAGGGGTTTTCAGGGGTTTTAGTGGTTTTTTGGGGTTTTTAATGTATTTTTGTGTTTTAAGGTTTTTTTGAGTTTTTAGGAAGTTTTTTGGTTTTTTATTGTATTTAGGGTTTTTTAATGTTTTTATGTACTTTTATGGGGTTTTTAGGGTATTTTTTTGTTTTTAGGGTTTTTATGGTTTAGTAGAGTTTTATAACAATTCTTGTGGTTATAAGGGGTTTTTCGAGCTTTTAGTGGTTTTTATAGTTTTTATGGGTTTTTAAGGTTTTGGGATGTTTTTATGGATTTCAATGGTTTTTCAGGGTTTTTTGGTTTTTTATGTATTCATGGGTTTTTAGGGATTTTTTTGGGTTTTATATTTTTTAGGGGTTTGTAGTTTTTCTTTGGGATTTGAGGGATTTTTTGGGGTTTTAGGGATTTAGGGATTTTTAAGGTTATAAACCTTTTCTGGGTTTTGTACTCTTTTTGGGTTTTTTTAGGGGTTTTTGAGTTTTTTGAGTTTTTAAAATTTTGATGGGTTATAAGGGTTTTTATAGTTCTTAGTGGGTTTTTAGGGTTTTAAGGTTTTTAGGAGTTTTTATGGTTTTCAAGAGTTTTTTATGGTTTTCAGCTTTCTTTACATTTTCATGGATTTTTAGTGGTTTTTTGTAATTTTTATGGTTTTTAGAATTTTTAGGGATTTTGAGGGGTTTTATGGGTTTTCTGGTGGTGTTTAGGATTTTTAGGGGTTTTTCTGGGTTTTTAGGGTCTTTTGGGGTTATAGGGTTTTTTTTAGTTTTTTTGCGGTTTCTAAGGTTATCTAGAGTTTTTTTAACATTTTTATGGTTTTAAAGGGTTTTAGAGTCTTTAGTAGGTTTTATGGGTTCTTAGGACTTCTAAGGATTTTAGGGTTTTTAGGGTTATAAGGGGTTTTAGGTTTTTTAATGTTTTCTTGGATTTTAGTGGATTTTTAGGATTTTTATGGGTTGGTAGGTTTTTATTGTTTTAGAGATTTTGAGTTTTTTAGGGGTTTTAAGGCATTTTAGGGTTTTTGGAGTTTTTAGGGTTTTTAATGTTTTTAGAGGTTTTTAACATTTTTATGGATTTTTAGAGTTGTTAGTCTTTTTATGGGTTTTATGGTTTTCGGGGGGTTTCACGGGTTTTTACATTTCATGGTATTAAAGGTTTTTTTTGGTTTTTAGTATTTTTAGGGGTTTTTAGGGGTTTTTAGGGGTTTTTAGGGGTCTCATGGGTTTTCTGAATTATTAGAGTCTTTTGGTTTTTCCAACGTTTTGTTGAGTTTTTTAGAGTTTTTAAATTTTTTAAATTTTTTAAATATTTTTTGGGATTTAAAGGGTTTTTATAAATTTTATTGGGTTTTTATAGTTTTTATGGGTTTTTAAGGTTATTAAGGTTTTTGAGGGTCTTATGGTTTTTCATGGTTTTAGGGTTTTTTACATTTTCATGGATTTTTAGTGGATTTTAGGTTTTTTTAGGTTTTTAGGGTTTTTAGGGTTTCTAGGGGTCATTAGGTGTTTTAGGGCCTTTTTGGGTTTTTTCAGGTGTTAATTTTTTTTTTAGTTTTTAGGGGTTTAAAGGATTTTCTAGAATTTTAGTGGTTTTTTGAGATTTTATGGGTTTTAATCATTTTTTAACTTCTTTAGGGGTTTTATGGTTTTCAAGGGTTTTCATGGTTATTTCATGGTTTTCATGGTTCTTTACGTTTTCATGGATTTTTAGGTGTTTTTATATTTTTTTGGTTATTTGGGTTTTTACGGGTTTTAGGGATTTTTAAGGATTTTTGGGGGTTTTAGAAGTTTTCAGGGGTTTTAAGGTCTTCTTAGGTTTTTAGGGGTTTTGAGTTTTTTAGTGGTTTTAATGTTTTTTAGAGTTTTTAAATTTTTTTGGGATTCTAAGGGATTTTAGTGGATTTAGTGGTTTTTGGGTTTTATGGGTTTTTAGGGTTTTTAGGGTTTTTTTGGATTTTAAAAGGGTTTTTCAAGGTTTTTAGGGTTTTTTAGTTTTTCATGGTTTTTAGGGTCTCTAGGGTTTTTATGGGTTTTAGGATTTTTTAGAGTTTTTATGGATTTTGAGTTTTTTTGGGGTTTTCAGGGGTTTTTAGGGTTTTTAGTGTTTTTCAGGGTTTTAGGTCTTTCTAGGTCTTTATTGTTTTTTTGAGTTGTTTATTGTTTTTAAGGTTTTTTTAGAGTTTTCAATGTTTTTAGGTGTTTTAAGGGTTTTAAGAGTTTTTAGTGATTTATAGGGGTTTTATAGATTTTAAGGGTTTTTAAGGTTTTAGGGGGTTTATGGTTTTTAGTGGGTTTTCTAGGTTTTTAGGGTTTTTATGTTTTCATGGATTTTTAGTGGTTTTTTGGATTTTTATGGGTTTTTAGGTTTTTAGGGTTCTTAGGTATTTTGAGGGGTTTTAGGTGTTTTTAGGGGGTGGGTTTTTAGGGGGATTTAGGGCCATTTTGGGTTTTATGGTTTTTTGAGTTTTTAGGGGGTTTAATGTTTTTTAAATTTTTTAATGTTCTTAAGGGTTTAAGGGTTTTGTGAGTTTTTTGTGGCTTTATATGTTTTTTTATTGATTTTGGGTTTTTTTATGGATTTTTAGGTTTTTAGGGTTTTGGGGATTTTAAGGTCTTTTGGATATTTAGGGTTTTTTAGTTTTTTAGTATTTTGAAGGTTTTTTAGTTTTTTTTAAAATTTTATTGACTTTAAGGGTTTTTAGTGTTTTTAGTGGTTTTATTATTTTTATTGGTTTTTAGGGGTCTATAAAAGTTTTAACGGATTTCATAGTTTTCAGGCAGTTTTTAATGTTTTTAATGTTTTTTACGATTTCATTGATTTTCAAGGTTTTTGAGGAATTTTATGGTTTTTGGGGGTTTTAGGTGTTTTCAAGGTATTTAGGGTCTTTTTTGGGTTTTTATGATTTTTTTGAGTTTTTAGGGTTTTTAATATATTTAAGATTTTTTAATGTTTTTAGGGGTTTTGAGGGTTTTTTGATTTTTTAGTGGTTTTTAGGGGATTTAGGGTTTTTAGGTTTTTTTAAAGTATTACGGGATTTTTGGTTTTTAGATTTTTTTGAAGCCATTTAGGGTTTTTTACATTTTCATGGATTTTTAGGGGATTTTAGCCATTTTAGTGATTTTGATGGTTTTTAGAGTTTTTAGGGATTCTTAAGCTTTTAGGGCTGTCATGGTTTTAATGGTCTTTTTGGGCTTTTAGGGTATTTTTAGTTTTTTAGGGTTATAAGGTTTTTAGAGTTTTTAACGTTTTTAGTGGTTTTAAGGGTTTTAGAGTTTTTAGTGGTTTTCAAGGTTTTATGGGTTTTAAGGTTCTTAGGGTTTTTATGGTTTTCATAGTTTTTGGGTTTTTTACATTTTTATAGATTTTTAGGGGTTTTGTGATTTTTATGGTTTTTAGGGTTTTTAAGGTTTTTATGGATTTTCAGGGTTTTTAGGTTTTTCAGAGTTTTTTTTGGGTTTTTAGAGTTTTCAAGGTTTTTAGGGGTTTTAGGGTTTTGTTTGAATTTTTATAGGGTTTTTGAGGTTTTTTATAGTTTTTAACATTTATAGCGGTTAAAATGGTTTTTACATTTTTAGTGGTCTTTTTGGGTTTTATGAGGTTTTAAGGGGTTTTAAGGTTTTTAGGGGTTTTACGGTTTTCGTGGGGTTTTCAGGGTTTTTAGGGAGTTTTATGATTTCAAGGTTTTTAAGGGTTTTTTATGATTTTATGGTTTTTAGGGATTTTGAGGGATTTTAGGGTTTGTTAGGGTTTTTTATGGTTTTTAGGGTTACTTTGAGTTTTTAAGGTTTTTTGAGTTTTAGGGTTTTTATGTTTCTTAAGGGTTTTAATGGGTTTTAGAGTTTTTAGTGGTTCGTTAAAGTTTTTATGGGGTTTAAGGATTTTTAAGGTTTTTTGGGTTTTTTTATGGTTTTTAGGTTTTTTTCAGTGTTTCTAAGAGTTTTTACATTTTCATGTTTGTTTGGGGTTTTTTTGGATTTTTAAGGTTTTTAAGATTTTAGTTTTTTAGGGATTTTGTGGGTTTTTTCAGGTGTTTTTAGGGTTTTTCATGGTTTTTAGTGTTTTTTGGGTTTTTAGGGATTTTTTGAGTTTTTTAGGGTTTCTGTGGTTTGTTAGAGATTTTTAATGTTTTTAGGGAAATGTAGGCATAAGACCAGGTAATTCCTAGCCCCCCCAAACTTATTAGAAAAGAAAAAGAAAACAAAGAAATGGGTAGAGTTAAAAAAACTCATGCCCAAAAAGAGCTACATAATTGGGTCACCAACAGCACCAAAACCATAAACATCACCTTCCCCACCTCCCGACCAAGCAGCAACCAGCATCCAACAACTCAGTTTCCATTATCTAGCACCTCCTAACCAACCAGCTCCTAGCATTTCACACCTAGCAGCACAACCAAAAACACAGGGGCACTAACACTCACTCTTAGAACCACTGCACAACACCCAACACCCTTTGGTCAGAACCCAGCTCCAAACAACCCCTCCATCAATCCAGTATTTGTGCAAAATTTATACTAGAACCTCACCGCACCAGAGACACAGCCGAAACTGAATTCCACCACTCATCACCCCTTTCCAACACAAGTGTGTCCCCACCACACCAGATCTATCAAACAGATCAGAACTCGGGACCGAACACACCACCTCCAAGTCACCGCAGCACCCTCCACACCCGCCTTACTCTGTCGCGAGGCCACAAATGCCACTGCATCCCTCCGAGACTTAGATGTGGAACCAGCTTTGAGAACCACTTTACCTTCGACAGAAATGGGCGCATCTGAATCTACTAGTTCTCCACACTACACCTCCATCAAGGACATTCACGCCCACCACTAAGACAACCAAGCTGCCAAGACCGAATATAGACCACTGATAAGCTAGAAGAGACACCACCAAGGAAGCATCACTAATCCAAAATTGGGGAGAGGGAGCGACAGTGATGGGAATCACGAGGGGATAATGAACCACCATGATATCTGATCTGTCGAGACAAAACCCAAACCATAGAGAATAAAAAAGAGATGCCCCCAAGGAAGCAACACAGATACCTGATTGGGGAGAGGGAGCGACAGTGCAGGGAATCACGAGGGGATAAAAAACCCTAATTTTTAGGGTTTAAGGGTCTTAAGGGTTTTTGGGGATTTTCAACATTTTTAGGGTTTTTTAGAATTTTTATTTTTTTAGGGGTTTTAGGGGCTTTAGGGTTTTTGAGGGTTTTTAGGGGTTTTTATGGATTCTAGTGTATTTTTTGGGTTTTAGGGTTTTTTGAGTTTTCTTGGGTTTTAAAGGTTTTTTAGAGTTTTTAACATTTTTAGGGGTTTTAATTGTTTTTTGGGTTTTTATGGGTTTTTAACTTTTTTAAGAATTTTAGGGTTTTATGGTTTTCAAGGGGTTTTTAGGATTATTAGAGTTTTTTTTCATTAATTTTTAGGGGGTTTTAGTAATTTTAGGGTTTTAGCGGTTTTAGAGTTTTTAGGGATTTTGAGGGGTTTTAGGGGTTTTGGGGTTTTAGAGTTTTTAGCATTTTTTAGGGTATTTGGAGTCTTTTTCATTTGAGGGGGGGGGGTTAGTTTTTTAGGATTTTTATAGGTTATTAGTTTTTATTAATGTTTTTAGGGGTTTTAAGGGTTTTTATAGTTTTAGTGGTTTTTAGGTTTTTTTTTGTGTTTTTAAAGTTTTTAGTGGTTTTTAGGGTTTTTAGGGTATTTATTGTCTTTTACGTTTCATGGATTTTTAAGGTTTTTAGGAATTTTAATTTTTTTAGGGTTTTTAGGGTTTTTAGCGATGTTGAGGGGTTTTAGTGGTTTTTCGGAGGTTTTAGTGTTTTTATTGGTTTTCAAGTTTTTTAGTGTCTTTTTGGGGTTTTTTAGGTTTTTTCGAGTTTTTTAGGGTTTGTTTATTTTTGTTTTTTTAACTTTTTAGGGGTTTTAAGAGTTTTTATCAGTTTTAGGGTTTTTATGGATTTTTTATGTTTTTAAGGATGTTAGGGGTTTTATGTTTTTAGGGATTTTCCAAGATTTTAAGTGTTTTTTACATTTTTATTGATTTTTAGGGGGTTTTTAGAATTTTTAATTCTTTTATTGTTTTTTAGGGTTTTAGAGATTTTGAGGGTTTTAGGGTTTTTTAGGGCTTTTAAGGGTTTTTTGGGTTTTTGGGGGGTTTTATTTTCTTTTTTGGGTTTTATGGTTTTTTGGGTTGTTACTCATTTTTAGAGTTTTTTAAAAAATTTAGAATTTCTAATGGTTTTTAGTGTTTTTAGTGGTTTTAGGGTTTTATAGGTTTTTATAGTTTTTATGGTTTTTAGGGGATTTTATGGTTTTCTGAGTTTTTATGGATTTTTTTGTTTTCATGGATTTTTTGGGGTTTTTTAAGATTTCTATGATTTTTAGGGTTTTTAGGGTTTTAGATATTTTGAATGTTTTTTGTGATTTTGATTGGTTTTAGGGTTTTTAGGGGTTTTAGGGTTTCTCATGGTTTTTAGGGTCTTTTGGGGGTTTTGGCATTTTTTGTTTAGTTTTTAGGGGTTTTAAGGGGTTTTAGAGTTTTTTACCATTTTCATGGATTTTTAGGCATTTTTATGATATTTATGGTTATTAGGGTTTTTAGGTATTCTGAGGGTTTTTAATATTTTTAAGTGTTTTACTGTCTTTCTTGAGTTTTTAGGGGGGGCAGTTTAGAGTTTTTAGTGTTTTAAATATTTTTAGAGTTTTTAACATTTTTTTGGGGTTTTAAGGGATTTTAGAGTTTTTAGTGGTTTTTGGGTTTTTATGGGTTTTTAAGCTTTTTATGTTTTTAGGTGTTTTATGGTTTGGGTGGTTTTTTCAGTTTTTTTATAGTTTTTTATATTTCCTTGGATTTTTAGTGGGGTTTTGCAAATTATTATCATTTTGAAGGTTTTCTCAGGTTTTTTAGGGAGTTTGAGGGGGGTTTAGGGGTTTTTTAGTGATTTTAGGGTTTTCAGGGTTTGATGTTTTGGGTTTTTAGGGTTTTTTATGGTTTTTAGATTATTTAAATTTTATAGGGGTTTAAATGGTTTTTATAGTTTTTAGTGGGTTTTTATGGTTTTTTTAAATTTATAGGGGTTTTTATAGTTTTCAAGGGTTTTTTCAAGGTTTTTAGGGATTTTTACATTTTCATAGATTTTTTGGAGTTTTTAGGATTTTGAGGGTTTTTATGGATTTTATGGATTTTGATTTATTTTTAGGGGGGTTGGGGTTTTTTTTATTTTTAGGCTCTTTTTAGGATTTTAGGGCTTTCTGGAGAATTTTGGGGTTTTATTGTTTTTTAAAAAAAATTAATGTTTTTATGGGTTTTAAGGGGTTTATGGTTTTCAGGGGTCTTTCAGGTTTTTATGTTTTTTTTCATGTATTTTTAAGGGTTGATTATAATTTTTTGGGTTTTAGGGGTTTTTAGGGTTTTAAGGGAATTTTAGGGGTTGTATGGTTTTTTAGGTTTTTTCAGAGTTTTTAGGGTCTTTTGGGGTTTAGGGTTTCTTACATTTTCATGGATTTTTAGTTATTTTTTTATGATTTTTATGGTTTTACAACCTTTAAGGGTTGTTGGGATTTGAGTTTTTGTTTTGTTTTTTCAAGGGGTTTTAGAGTCTTTTTGATTTTTTAGGGGTTTTTTGAATTTTTTTGGGTTTTGTGATTTTTTAGAGTTTTTTAAAAATTTTAAGGGTTTTACAAGTTCTAGATATTTTAGTGGGTTTTTAGTTTTTTATGGGGTTTTAAAGTTTTTTGAATTTTTAGTGGTTTTTGGTTTTGATGGGCTTTTCAGCGTATTTAGTGTATTTTTATGTTTTGATGGATTTTTATTGTTTTTAGGGATTTTTAGGGTTTTACGGGGTTTGTAGGGTCTCTTTGGATTTTTACTGTTTTTTTGAGTTTCTAGGGTTTTTAAGGATTGTTAGAGTTTTTTTTACCTTTTTATGGGTTTAAAGGGTTTTTAATATTTTTAGTGGTTTTTAGGGGTTTTATGGGTTTTAAGGGTTTTTAAGAATTTTAAGGGTTTTTATGATTTTCCACGGTTTTCAAGGTTTTTAGGTTACTTACATTTTCATGGTTTTTAGGGTTTTTTAGGATTTTTATGGTTTTTATAATTTTAGGTATTTTCAGGGTTTTAGTGATTTTTTTGATTTTATGAGGTTTTCAGGGTTTTTAGGTTTTTAAGGGTTTTTCATGAATTTCAGTGTATTTTTTGGGTTTTTAGGGAATTTTTTTATATTTGTATACTTTAATGTTTTTATAATTTTTTAATGTTTTTTTGGGCTTTAAGGGTTTTTAGAGATTTTTGTGGTTATTAGTGTTTTATGCGTTTTAGGGGTTTTTAACTTTTTAGGGGTTTTTATGGTTTTTAGGGGTTTATTATAGTTTTTTGGGTTTTTTATATTTTCATGAATTTTTAGGGGGGTTTTATGATTTTAAGGTATTTAGGAATTTTTATGCTTTTTAGGGATTTTGAGGGTTTTATGGATTTTAGTGTTTTAGGTTTTTCATGATCTTTTTGGGTTTTTATGGGTTTTTTGAGTTTTTTAAGGTTTTAGGGTTTTTTAACATTTTTAGTGATTTTAAGGATTTTTTTAGATTTTAGTGGATTTTTAGAGTTTTTATAGGTTTTTAGGGGGTTTTAAGTGTTTTAGGGATTTTATGGTTTTTAGGGGGTATTTAGGATTTTTAGGATTTTTATGTTTTCATGGATTTTAGGAAATTTATTTTTTATTGGTTTTTAGGGTTTTAGAGATTTTGAGGGGTTTTATGGTTTTTCAGAGGTTTTTAGGGTTTTTTGGGGTTTTCAGCATTTTCATAGTCTTTTGGGTTTTTATGATTTTTTGGAGTATTTTAGGGGTTTAAAGGGTTTTAGAGTATTTTAACATTCTTATCGGTTTAAATGGTTTTTAGAGTGTTACATAATTTTTTCATCTTTTTATGGGTTTTTGGGTTTTTAAGGTTTCTAGGGCAAGGAAGGTGTGGGGCCAGGCTTTTTAAGGTTTTTAGGGGTTTTCATAGTTTTTATTGGATTTGTTAGGGTTTTTAGGGTCTTTATGTTTTCATTGATTTTTAGGGTTTTTTTTAGGATTTTTATGGTTTTTAGGGTTTTTAGAGTTTATAGGGATTTTGAGGGCTTTTAGGGGTTTCTATGGGTTTTTAGGGGTTTTGGGTTTTTTTCAGGGGTTTTAGGGTATTTTTGAGTATTTAGGGTTCTTTTTTGAATTTTTTAGGGGTTTAAGGTTTTTTTGAGTTTTTCATAGTTTTTAGGGGTTTAATGGTTTTTAAACAATTTAGTGGTTTTTTGGAATTTTATGGGTTTTTAGGACATTTAAGGATTTTAGCAGTTTTTATGGTTTTTAGGATATTTTAAGGGTTTTTAGTTTTTTTTGTATTTTCATGGATTTTTAGGGTTTTTTTTTAGAATTTAATGGTTTTAGGGTTTTTATTGGGTTTTTATGGATTTTGATTATTTTTCAGGTTTTTAGGAGTTTTTATGTTTTTTTGGGTTTTTCAGGTTTTTAGGTTCTTTTTTGGGTTTTAGAATTTTTTTGAGTTTTTAGGGGTTTTAAAGTTTTAAGAGTTTTTTAAAGGTTTTAGGGGTTTTTAGAGTTTTCAGTGGGTTTTAGGGTTTTTATGGGTTTTTAGGGTTTTTAAGGTTTTTTGGGGTTTTATGGTTTTTAGGGGTTTTGGGTTTTTCACATTTTCATGGATTTTTTGGGGTTATTTAGGATTTGTATGGATTTTAGTGTTTTTAGTGTTTTTAGGGATTTAAAGGGTTTTAGGGGTTTTTATGGGTATTTTTTGTTTTTAGTGTTATTAAGGTTTTTAGGTTCTATTTCAGTTTTAGGTTTTTAATGAGTTTTTAGGGTTTTTAAGGTGTTTTAGATTTTGTTAACATTTTTAGGGGTTTAAGTATTTTTATACTTTTTAGTGTATTTTTATGGTTTTTATTGGTTATTAGTGTTTTTAAGGTTTTTAGGGGTTTTAATCGTTTTAAGTGGCTTTTCAGGGTTTTTAGGATTTTTTATGTTTCTGTGTATTTTTAGGAGTTTTTTTATTATTTTTATGGGTTTTAGGATATTTTAGGTTTTTAAATATTTTGAGGTTTTTTAGAGGTTTTTGAAGGTTTTAATGTTAATACAGTTTTTAGGGTTTTTAGTGTTTTTTTGGTTTTTAGGGTTTTTTTGTGTTTTTTAGGTTTTTAATGTTTCTAATGTTTTTAAAAGAATTTGGGGTTTAAAGGGTTTTATATTTTTTAGTGTTTTTTTATGTTTTATAGATTTTTAGGGGTTTTTAGGGGTTTTAAGGTTTTTAGTGGTTTTATGGTTTTCATGGGGTTTTCATATTTTTTAGGGTTTTTTACATTTTCATGTATATTTATGGGTTTTTTATTATTTTTATATTTTTGGGGGTTTTAGGGGTTCTATGTTTTTTAGGGGGTTTCAAGGGTTTTTAGGGGTATCAGGGCTTTAGGGGTTTTTAGGGTCTTTTGGGTTTTCAGAGTTTTTTTTGTGTTTTTTAGGGTTTTTATTAATTTAGATCTTTTTGTCATTTTTAGTGTTTTAAAGGGGTTTTAAAGTCTTTAGTGGTTTTTAGGGTTTTAGGGTTTTTAAGCTTATTATGTGTTTTTATGGTTTTCAAGTGGATTTCGAGGTTTTTAGGGATTTTTTAGATTTTAATGGTTTTTTAAGATTTTTATGGTTTTTAGGGTTTCAAGGGATTCTGAGGGTTTTTAGGGGTTTTAGGGGTTTTAGGCATTTTTGGGCCTTTTGGGGTTTTTGGTTTTTTTAGTTTTTAATGATTTTTAAGGTCTTTTAGAGTTTCTTAACATTTTATACGTTTAAAGTTTATTTATATTTATAGTGGTTTTTAGAGATTTTATGGGTTTTAGGGTTTTTAGGGGTTTTTTTGGTTTTCAAAGTGTTTTCAGGCTTTTTTATAATTTTTTACGTTTTCATGGATTTTAATGGGGTTTTATGATTTTTATGGTTTTTTTTGTTTTTAGGGTTTTATTGATTTTTAGGGCTTTTGGGTGTTTCATGTGTTTTTAAACTGTTTTAGGGTTAATAAGTTATTTTTTTGTTTTTAGGGATTTAGAGTATTTTTAGAGTTTTTAGTGGGTTTTTAGGGTTTTTATGGGTTTTTAGGGTTTTTTAAGGCTTTTAGGGGTTTTAAGGCGTTTTTGGGTTTTTTACATTTTCTCGGTTTTTAGGGATTTTTTTTGGAATTCTATGGTTTTTATGGGTTTTTATAGTTCTTAGTAATTTTGAGGTTTTTAGTGTTTCTCAAGTTTTTTTAGGGTCTCTTTCTGTCTTTATGGTTTTTTTGAGTTGTTTAGTGTTTTTAAAGTATTTATAGTCTTTTAACGTTTTTACGGGTTTAAAGGGTTTTCAGAGATTTTAGAGGTTTTTAGGGTTTTTACGGATTTTTATGTTTTTTATGGTCTTTAGGATTTTTTCTGGTTTTGAGGGGGTTTTCAAGGTTTTTTGGGATTTTCACATTTTCATAGATTTAGGGGTTTTTTTTCGATTTTTATGGTTTTAAGGGATTTTTAGGGTTTTTAGGGTATTTCCGGGTTTTTAGGGGTTTTTTGGGGTTTTTGTGGTTATTTTGGTTGTTAGGGTCTTTTTGAGTTTTAAGGGTTTTAAGGTAGAGTTTTTTTTAGCATTTTTAGGGTTTTAAAGGGTATTTAGGGTTTTTAGGGTTTTTATGGGTTTTTAAGGTTTTAGGAGTTTTTAGGGTTTTCTTAGGTACTTAGGAGTTTTTATGACTTTTTGGGGAGGTTTTAGGGTTTTTAGGGTTTTTAACATTTTCATAGTTTTTTAGTTGGTTTTTTTAATTTTTATGGGTTTTTAGGTATTTTAGGGATTTTTAGGGTTTTTAGGGTTTTTAGGGTCTTTGGAGTTTAAGGTTTTTTATTTTGAGTTTTTAGGGTTTTTAAAATTCATTAGAGTTTTTTAACATATTTAGAGGTTTTAATGTGTTTTAGAGTTTTTAGGGGTTTTAAGGTTTTTAGGGGTTTTATGGTTTTCATGGGTTTTTTGGGTTTTTAGGTTTTCATGGATTTTGAGGGGTTTTCTAAGATTTTTTATGGTTTTTAGGTTTTTTAAGGATCATGAGGGTTTTTAGGAATTTTTAAGGGGTTTTAGGGTTTTTATATTATTTTGGGTGTCTAGGGTTTTTTAGATTTTAGGGTTTTGTGGTTTTTTAGAGTTTTTAAACATTTTTAAGGATTTTAAGGGTTTTTAGAGTTTCTAGTGGTTTGATGGGTTTTATGTGATTTAGTGTTTTTAATATTTTGAGGGTTTTAGGCGTTTTCTTGGGTTTTTAAGGTTTTAAAGGGGTTTTCAGGGTTTGAGGGTCTTTTTGGTTTTTGGGGGTTTTTTTTGTTTTTAGGGGTTTTAAGGGTTTTTAGAGTTTTTCAATGTTTTCAAGGGTTTAAGGGATTTTAGATTTTTTAGTGGTTTTTAGAGTTTTTGTGTGTTTTTCATGTTTTAAAATTTTTTGGGTTTTTTTTAGGGTTTTCAGGTGTTTTTCTTGGTTTTTTATTGTTTCTTTGATTTTTAGGGGTTTTTAAATATTTTTATAGCTTTTAGGGTTTTATGATTTTTAGTGATATTGAGGGTCTTTAGGGGTTTTCAGGGGTCTTTTTGTGTTTTTATGTTTTTTTTACCTTTTTAGGGTTTTTTATGTTTTTCAATGTTTTTTAACGTTACAGTGTTTTTAATGATTTTAAGAGTTTTTAGTTATTTTTAGGGGTTTAATGGGATTTTATTCTTTTATGGTTTTATAGATTTTTATGGGTTTCAATGGGTTTTCAGGGTTTTAAGGGTTTTTAACATTTTTATAAATTTTTAGGTGTCTTTTAGGATTTTTATGGTTTTTAGTGTTTTTATGTTTTTATGGATTTTGAGGGATTTAGGGTTTTTTCGGTGGTTTAGGATTTTTTTTCTTGATTTTTTTTAATGGGTTTTAAGGCTTTTTAGGGATTCTTAAGGATTTTATGAGTTTTAGGGTTTTTAGAGTTTTTAGTGGGTTTTTAGGGGTTCTAATGGATTTTAAGGTTTTTTAAGGTTTTAGGGGTTTTATAATATTTAGCAGTTTTTAGGGGGTTTTAGGGGTTTTTATGTTTTTAGGGATTTTCTGTGGTTTTTTAGGATTTTTTTATAGTTTTCAGAGTTTCTGGGATATTGATTATTTTTAGGGTTTATGGGGTTTTAGGTTTTTTATGGTCTTCAAAGCTTTTTTTGGTTTTTTTGGTTTTTAGATTTTTTAGTTTTTATGGTTTTTATATTATTTTTATGTTTTTAGGGTTTATAAGGGGTTTTTAAGTTTTTAGTGGATTTTCATGATTTTCTTAAAGTTTTTTAGGGTTTTTTTATGTTTTCATGGACTTTGGGGGGGGGGGTCGAATTTTTATGATTTTTTATTGTTTTTAGTGATTTTTACGGTTTTATGGGATTTCCAGATTTTTTTGAATATTTAGTTTATTTGTGATCTTTTAGTTATTTTCGGTCTTTTTGGTTTTATGAGTTTTTAGGGGTTTTAAGGTTTTTTATTTTTTTAACTTTTTTATGGGTTTTAATGGGTTTTAGAGTTTTTGGTGGTTTTTAGGGTTTTATGGGTTTCTATGGATTTTTATGGTTTTCCAGGGGTTTTCAAGTTTTTTAGGGTTTCTATGTTTTCATTGATTATTAGGGGTTTTTTATTATTTTTATGGGATTTAGGGTTCATAGGTATTTTGATGGTTTTTAGGGTTTTTTCAGGGTTTTTAGGGTCATTTAGGTTTTTAGGGGTTTTTGTGTTTTTTAGGGTTTTTATGGTTTTTTAGAGTTTTTAACATTTTTTTATTTTAAGGGTTTTTAGAATTTTTATGGTTTTTAGGATTTTTCGGGTTTTTAGGGGTATTCAGGGTTTTTTAGAGTTTTTAAGGTTTTTAGGGTCTTTTGGGGGGTTTTTGTTTTTTTTTTGAGTTTTTAGGGTTTTTATGGGTTTTTAGTGGTTTTAATCATATTAGTGGGTTTTTAGGGTTTTTATGGGTTTTTAGAGTTTTTAAGGTTTTTAGGGGTTCCTATTATTTTTTAGGAGTTTTCAGTGTTTTGGGGGTTTTGACATTTTCTTTGGTTTTTATTGGTTTTTTTACATTTTTTTTGGTTTTTTGGGTTTCTTAGGGTCTCTAGGGATTTTCAAGGTTTTTATGGGGTTTGTAGGGTTTTAAGAGGCTTTCAAGGTTTTAGGGTCTTTCTGGGTTTTTAGAGTTATTTTAAGTTTTTAAGGGTTTTAAGGTTTTTGGGGGTTTTAAGGGTTTTTAGAGTTTTTAGTGGTCTTTTATTGTTTTTTTGGTTTTTAATGTTTTTAGGTTTTTTAAGCTTTTCAAGGGTTTTCAGGGTTTTTTTAGGGTTTTCTATGTTTTCATGGTTTTTTACTGGTTTTTAGGTTTTTGATGGTTTTTAGGGTTTTTTGGGATTTTCGGGATTTTAGGGTTTTTTACATTTTTATGATTTTTTATGGGTTTTGGGGTATTTTTAGGTTTTAGGGTTTTTTTGAGTCTTCTAGGTTTTTTAAGGTTTTTAATGTTTTTTAAATTTTTTCGTAGTTTTTTAATTTTTAATGGGTTTTTATTGGTTTTAGGGGTTCATATGGTTTTTAGGGTTTTTATGGTTTTTGATGTTTTCATGGATTTTTAGTGGGGTTTTAAGGATTTTTATGGTTTTTAGGGATTTTGAGGGGTTTTAGGGGTTTTTAGAGATTTTTGGGATTTTATGGTTTTTTTGAGTTTCTTTGGGTTTTTAAGGTTTTTTATATTTTTTAACATTTTTAGGGGTTTTAAGAGTTTTTAGAGTTGTAAGTGATTATTAGGGTTTTTATAGTTTTTTTTGTTTTTAGTGGTTTTTAAGGTTTTCAAGGATTTTTAGGGTTTTTATGGATTTTTACATTTTCATGGTTTTTTAGGATTTTTGTCGTTTTTTGGGTTTTTTGGTATTTTGAGGGTTTTTAGAGTTTTTAAACATTTTAAGGGTTTTTCAGGTTTATAGAGTTTTTAATGGTTTTTAGGGGTTTTAGGGTTTTAAGGTATTTGGGGGTTTTATGGTTTTCAAAGAATTTTTAGTGTTTTTAGAGATTTTAAGTTTTTAATATATTTTTAGGGGTTTTTAGGATTTTAGGGGTTTTAGGGGTTCTTAGGGGTTTTTAAGTATTTTGAGTGGTTTTAGGGTTTTTAGGGTTTTTAGGGTCCTTTTATGTTTTTAGGTTTTTTTTGAGTTTTTAGGGTTTTAAATTTTTTTATATATTTTAATGATTTTATGGGTTTTTAGAGATTTTAGTTATTATTATGGGGTTGTATGGGGTTTTAGGGCCTTTTAAGGTTTTTAGGGGTTTTTATGGTTATGAAGGGGTTTTTAGGGGTTTTAGTGTTTTTTTTACATTTTCAGGGTTTTATAGGGTTTTTTTAATATTTTTAAGGTTTAAAGGTTTTAGGGTTGTTAGGTTTTTAGGGGTTTTCAGAAGTTTTAGTGATTTTAGGGTATTTCAGGGTTTTTAAGCTCTTTTGGGGTTTTTAGGTTTTTTGAGTTTTTATGGTTTTTAAAATATTTTAGAGTACTTTAAAGTTTTTAGCAGTTTTAAGGATTTTTAGAGTTTTTAGTGGTTTTATATGGGTTTTAGGGTTTTTAAGTTTTTTAGGGTTTATTTGGTTTTCAGGGGGTTTTAGAGTTTTAAGGACTTTTTACAGTTTCATGGATTTTAATGGGTGTTTTATGATTTTTATGGATTTTATAGTTTTATGGGTTTTTACAGATTTTGAGGGTTTTTAGGGTTTTTAGGGTTTTTTAAGGGTTTTAGGTTTTTTTACAGGTTTTAGTGTCTTTTGGAGTTTTATGGGTTTTTTTGAGTTTTTAGGTTTTAAGGTTTTTTAGTGTTTTTTAATGTTTTTATAGTTTTATGGACTTTTTTAAATTTTTGTGGTTTTTAGGGTTTTCATGGGTTTTTAGGTTTTTTAAGGGTTTTTTCGGTTTTATGGTTTTTGGGGGTTTTTCAGGATTTTTAGTGTTTTTTATATTTTAATGGATTTTAAGAGTTTCTGGATTTTAATGTTATTAGGGTATTTTAGGGTATTTAGGGTTTTTTAGGGTTTTTAGGTTTTTTAAGGTTTTACCATCTTTTTGGGATTTTTTTGAGTTTTTTCGGGTTTTTAAGTTTTTTGAGTTTTTTAACATTTTTTGCGGTTTCAATTGTTTTTAGATTTTTTAGTGTTTTTTAGTGTTTTTATGGGGTTTTAAACTTTATAGGGGTTTTTATTCTTTGCATGGACTTTTCTGGATTTTTAAGGTTTCTTACGTTTTCATTTAATTTTAGAGGTATTTTAAGATTTTTTTTGGTTTTTAGGGTTTTTAGTGTTTTTAGGGATTTTAATGGTTTTTTTGGGATTTCAGTGGTTTTCGGGTGTTTTGGGATTTTTGGGTCTTTTGTGGGTTTTAAGTTTTTTTTGAGTTTTTTAGGGATTTAATGGTTTTTATAGCGTTTTAAAGTTTTTAATGGTTTTGAGGTTTTTTAGTGGTTTTATGGGGTTTTATGGCGTTTTAGGGTTTTTAATGTTTTTAGGGGTCCTTATGACTTTCAAGGACTTTCCGTGTTTTTAGGGTTTTTTACATTTTCATGGATTTTTAGTGGATTTTTAGGGGTATTTTTTAGTTTTTTAAAGTTTATGGGTTCTTTATGTTTTTTAGGGGTTTTAAAGTTCTTAGATGTTTTAGTGGTTGTTTAGGTTTTATGTGTTTTTTAGCCTTTTAAAGGTTTTTAGGATATTTTATATTTTCATGGATTTTTAGGGGTTTTTTAGAATTTTATAGTTGTTAGGGTTTTTAGGGATTCTAGGGATTTTGAGGGTTTTATGGTTTTTCAGGTGGGGTATAGTGTTTTAGGGTTTATCAAGGTTTTTAGTGTATTTTTGGGTTATTAGGGTTTTTTTAGTTTGAGTTTATAGAGTTTTTGAACTTTTTAGGGGGTTCAGGGGTTTTGAGATTTTTTATTGGGTTTTTGGGGTTGTTATGGGTTTTTGAATTTTTAATGTTTTCTAGGGGATTTCAGGGTTTCTTGGGTTATTTTAGGGATTCATGGATTTTTTGGGGGGATTTAGGATTTTTATGGTTTTAGGGTTTTTAGGGTTTTTAGCGATTTTTAGTACTTTTAGGGGGTTTTTTGTTCTATGGTTTTTTTGGGTTTTAAGGGTCTTTTGGGATTTTAGGGTTTTTTTAGTTTTTTATGGGTTTCATGGTATTTTATTGTTTTTTAACATTTTTAGGGTTTTAAAGGTTTTTTAGAGATTTTATGGGTTTTCAGGGATTTTTCAAGGTTTTTGGGAGTTTTTTACGTTTTCTTTGATCTTTAGGGGGTTTTGGGATTTTTATGGTTTTTCGAGTTTTATGGTTTTGAGGATTTTGAGGGGTTTTGTGTTTTTAGGGTTTTTATTGTTTTTAGAGTTTTTAAATGTTTTTAGGGGTTTACAGGGTTTTAGAGTTTTTAGTATTTTTTATAATTTATAGGTTTTTAGGGGTTTTTAAGGTTTTTAATGGTTTTATGGTTTTCATGGGGTTTTCATAATTTTTAGGAATTTTTACATTTTCCTGGATATTTATTGGTTTTTAGTATTTTTATGTTTTTAGGGGGATTAGGGACTTTTAGGTTTTTTAGGGGTTTTAGGGGTTTTTAGGGGTTTTCAGGGTTTTCAGGGTCTCTTTGTGTTTTTAGATTTCTTTTTGACCTTTTTAGGGTTTTTATTATTTTAAATCATTTTATGATTTTTAGCATTTTAAAGGGTTTTAAGAGTTTTTATTGGTTTTTAGGGTATTATGGTTTTTTAAGGTTATTAGGGGTTTTTAGGGTTTTCAAGTGGTTTTTGAGGTTTTTATTGTTTTTTACATTTTAATGGATTTTTAAGACTTTTATGGTTTTAGGGGTTTTCTGGATTTTGAGGGTTTTTAGGGTTTTAGGGGTTTTTTTGCGTTTTAGGTTCTTTTTGGGATTTTTGTGTTTTTTTGAGTTTTTATGGATTTTTAAGGTCTTTTAGAGTTTTTTGATGTTTTTATGTGTTTGAAGTTTATTTACATTTATAGTGGTTTTTAGAGCTTTTAGGGGTTTTATGGTTTTAAATGGGTTTTCAGGCTTTTTATAATTTTTTATGTTTTCAAGGATTTTAAGGGGTTTTTATGATTTTTATAGTTTTTTTTGTGTTTTTAGGGTTTTTATTAATTTTTAGGGTTTTTTGGTGTTTCAGGTTTTTTAGAGTATTTCAAGGTTTTCAAGGTCTTTTTGGGTTGTTAGGGATTTTATGGGGTTTTAGAGTTTTTAGTGGGTTTTATGGGTTTTATGGGTTTTTAAGTTTTTTAGGGATTTTATGGTTTTCAAGGGTTTTTGGGTTTTTTACGTTTTCATGGGTTTTTAATGATTTTTTTTGGAATTTTATTGTTTTAGGGGGTTTTAGGGATCTTATGAATTTTGAGGGTTTTAGTTTTTTTTCAAGGGGTTTTAGGGTTTTTAGAGTTTTTAGGGTATCTTTCTGCCTTTAGGGTTTTTCTGAGTTGTTTAGTGTTTCAATATTTTATGGGTTTTTAACGTTTTTAGGGTTTTAAAGGGTTTTCAGAGATTTTAGTGGTTTTTCGGGTTTTTATGGATTTTTATGTTTTTATGGTTTTTAGGATTTTTTATGGTTTTGAGGGGGTTTTCAAGGTTTTTAGGGTTTTTACGTTTTCGCGGATTTTAGGGGGTTTCTTGGATTTTTATGGTTTTAAGTGATTTTTAGGGGTTTTAGGGTATATTAGGGTTTTTAGGGGTTTTTAGGGTTTTTAGGGTCATTTTGGTGTTTAGGGTCATTTTGGTGTGTATGGTCTTTTTGAGTTTTTAAGGGTTTTATGGTTTTTAAGAGTTTTCTAACGTGTTTAGCATTTAAAAGGGGTTTAGGGTTTTTTAGGGTTTTTAGAAGTTTTGAGGATTTTCTGAGGTACTTAGGGGTTTTTATGGTTTTTTTGGGGGGGGGGGGTTAGGGTTTTTAGGGGTTTTTCACATTTTCTTGGATTTTTAGGAGGTTTTTTAGAATTTTATGGTTTTTAGGGTTTTGAGGGTTTTTTAGGATTTTTATGGTTTTTAGGGTTTTAGGGTTTTTAAGGATTTTAAGGGTTTTTAGGAATATTTAAAGGCTTTGTAGGGTTTTTAGATTATTTTGGCTATCTAGGGTTTTTTAGTTTTTAGGGTTTTATGGGTTTTTAGAGTTTTTAAATATTTTTAGGGGTTTTAAGGGTTTTTAGAGTTTTCAGTGTTTTTTAGGGGTTTTATATGTTTTTTGGTTTTAGGATTTTGAATGTTTTTTTTGTGTTTTCTTGGTTTTTTAAGGGTTTTAGGGTTTTTTTAGGGTTTTAGGGTCTTTTTGGGTTTTGAGATTTTTTTTTTGTTTTTTAGGGTTTTAAGGGTTTTTAGAGTTTTTGAATGTTTTCAAGGGTTTCAAGGGATTTTAGATGTTTTTGTGGTTTTGAGATTTTTTTCGGGTTATTAGTTTTTTTAAATTTTTTAGGGGTTTTTATGGTTTTCAGGGGTCTTTCGGGGTTTTTTTTACGGTTTCTTGATTTTTAGGGGTTTTTATGATATTTTTAGTTTTTAGGGTTTTTACAGTTTTTAGGGATATTGAGGGTCTTTAGGGGTTTTCAGGGGTCTTTTGTGTTTTTAGGGGTTTTATTCAACTTTTTTATTGTTTTTTATGTTTTCAATGTTTTTCAATGTTTTTTAACATTTTAGGGTTTTTAATGATTTTTAGAGTTTTTAGAGATTTTTATGGTTTTAAGGGGCTTTCAAGGTTTTATGGTTTTATATATTTTTATGGTTTTTAGTGGTTTTTAAAGGTTTTATTTGTTTTTACACTTTTATGAATATTTAGGTGTCTTATAGGATTTTTTGTGGTTTTTAGGGTTTCAGGTTTTTTTGAGATTTTGAGGGATTTATGGTTTTTTCGGGGCTTTAGGATTTTTTGAGTTTTTTAAGGTTTTTAAAGATTTTTAGAGTTTCTTAAAGATTTTATGTTTTTTGGGTTTTTAGAGTTTTTAGTGGGTTTTTTGGGTTTTTATGGGCTTTTAGGTTTTTTATGTTTTGAAGGGTTTTATGGTTTTTAGGGATTTTTAGGGGTTTTTATGTTTTTAGGGATTTTATATGGTTTTTTATGATTTTTTGTTGTCGTAAGAGTTTCATGGATTTTTATTATTTTTAGGGTTTTATGGGGTTTTAGAGTTTTTATGGTCTTCAAAGGTTTTTTTGGTCTTTTTGGTTTTTAAGGTTTTTTAGTTTTTATGGTTTTCTAGTTTTTTTTAATTTTTTTAGGGTTTATAATGGGTTTTTATGTTTTTAGTGGGGTTTTTGGGTTTTTAGGTTTTTAGGGTTTTTAAGTTTATTAGGGGGTTTTAGGGTTTTCAGAATATTTTTAGTTTTGTTTAGGGTTTTTTATGTTTTAGGTTTTATCAAGGCTTTTAGTGTATTTTTGGGTTATTAGGGTTTTTTGAGTTTGAGTTTATAGATTTTCTTAACATTTTAGGTGGTTCAGGGGTTTTTAGAGTTTTTATTGGGTTTTTGGGGTTGTTATGGGTTTTTGAATTTTTAAGGTTTTCTAGGGGATTTTAGGGTTTTAAGGGTTATTTTAGGGTTTCATGGATTTTTTTGGGGGGATTTAGGGTTTTTATGGTGTTAGGGTTTTTAGGGTTTCTAGGGATTTTTAGTACTTCTAAGGGTTTTCTTATTCTAGGGTTTTTTTGAGTTTTCAGGGACTTTTGGGTTTTTAGGGTTTTTTTAGTTTTTTTTGGGTTTCATGGTAATTTAGAGTTTTTTAACATTTTCAGGGTTTTAAAGGGTTTTTATAGTTTTTAATGGGTTTTTAGAGCTTTTATGGGTTTTCAGGGATTTTTCAAGGTTTTTGGGAGTTTTTTACGTTTTCTTGGATCTTTAGGGGGTTTTGGGATTTTTATGGTTTTTCGAGTTTTATGGTTTTTGAGGATTTTGAGGGGTTTTTTTTAGGGTTTTTTTTTGGGTATTTAGGTTTTTTAATATTTTTAGAGTTTTTAAATGTTTTTAGGGTTTTAAATGTTTTTAGAGTTTTTAGTGTTTTTTATGATTTATATGTTTTTAGGGGTTTTAAGGTTTTTAATGGTTTTAGGGTTTCCATGGGGTTTTCATACTTTTTAGGAATTTTTACATTTTCATGGATATTTATGGGTTTTTTATTATTTTTATGTTTTTAGGGGGTTTATGGACTTTTAGGTTTTTTAAGGGTTTTCAAGGGGTGTTTGGGGGTTTCAAGAGTTTTTAGGGTCTTTTTGGGTTTTTAGATTTTTTTTTACCTTTTTAGGGTTTTTATTATTTCAAATCATTTTATGATTTTTAGAATTTTAAAGGGTTTTAAGAGTTTTTATTGGGTTTTAGGGTATTATGGTTTTTTAAGTTTATTAGGGGTTTTTATGGTTTTCAATTGGTTTTTGAGGTTTTTAGGGTTTTAAAATTTTAATGTATTTTTAAGATTTTTATCGTTTTTTGGGTTTTTAGGGGTTTTAGAGATTTTGAGGGTTTTTAGGGTTTTAGGGGTTTTTTGGCATTTTAGGTTCTTTTTGGGATTTTTGGGTTTTTTGAGTTTTTAAGGATTTTTAAGGTCTTTTAGTGTTTTTTAATGTTTTTATGTGTTTGAAGTTTATTTATATTTATAGTTGTTTTTAGAGATTTTAGGGGTTATATGGTTTAAATGGGTTTTTAGGGTTTTTATAATTTTTTACGTTTTCAAGGATTTTAAGGGGTTTTTTTTTTATTTTTATAGTTTTTTGTGTTTTTAGTGTTTTTATTGATTTTTAGGGTTTTTTGGTGTTTTAGGTTTTTTTAGAGTATTTCAATGTTTTCAAGGTCTTTTTGGGTTTTTAGAGAATTTAAGGGGTTTTAGAGTTTTTAGTGGGTTTTATGGGTTTTTAGGGTTTTTAATGTTTTTAGGGATTTTATGGTTTTCAGGGGTTTTTAAAGGTTTTTGGGTTTTTTAAGTTTCCATGGGTTTTTAATGATTTTTTTGGAATTTTATGGTTTTAGGGGGTTTTAGGGTTCTTAATAATTTTGAGGGTTTTAGTTTTTTTCAAGGGGTTTTAGGGTTTTTAGAGTTTTTAGGGTATCTTTCTATCTTTAGGGTTTTTCTAAGTTGTTTAGTGTTTTAATGTTTTTATGGTTTTTTAACGTTTTTTGGGTTTTAAAGGGTTTTCAGATATTTTAGTGATTTTTTGGGTTTTTATGGTTTTTATGATTTTTTATGGTTTTGAGGTGGTTTTCAAGGTTTTTAGGGTTCTGACGTTTTCACTGATTTTTGAGGTTTTTTTGGATTATTATGGTTTAAAGGTATTTTTAGGGGTTTTAGGGTATTTAAGGGTTTTTAGGGGTTTTCAAGGTTTTTAGGGTCATTTTGGTTGTTAGGGTCTATTTTAGTTTTTAAGGGTTTTAATTTTTTTAAGTGTTTTCTCACGTTTTTAGCATTTAAAAGGGTTTTTAGGGGTTTTTAGGGATTTTAGGAGTTTTTAGGATTTTCTAAGGTACTTATGGGGTTTTACGGTTTTTTTGGGGGGGGGGGAGGGTTTAGGTTTTTCAGGGTTTGTCACATTTTCTTGGATTTTTAGGTGGTTTTTTAGAATTTTTATTGTTTTTAGAGTTTTTAGGGTTTTTCGGATTTTTATGGTTTTTAGAGTTTTATGTTTTTTAAGGATTTTGGGGGTTTTTAGGAATTTTTAAGGGCTTTGTAGGGTTTTTAGATTATTTTGGGTATCTAGGATTTTTTATTTTTTAGGGTTTTATGGGTTTTTAGAGTTATTAAACATTTTTAGGTGTTTTAAGGGTTTTTAGAGTTTTCAGTGGTTTTTAGGGGTTTTATGTGTTTTAGGGTTTTAGGATTTTGAGGTTTTTATGTATTTTCTTTGGTTTTTAAGGGTTTTAGGGTTTTTTAAGGGTTTTAGGGTCTTTTTGGGTTTTGAGAGTTTTTTTTGTTTTTTAGGATTTTTAGGGTTTTTAGAGTTTTTGAATTTTTTCAAGGGTTTTAAGGGATTTTAGATGTTTTAGAGGTTTTGAGATTTTTTTCGGGTTTTTAGTGTTTATAAAATTTTTAGGGGTTTTTATGGTTTTCAGGGGTCTTTCGGGGTTTTTTAAGGTTTCTTGATTTTTAGGGGTTTTTAGGATATGTATATTTTTTAGGGTTTTTATAGTTTTTAGGGATATTGAGGGTCTTTAGGGGTTTCAGGGGTCTTATGTGTTTTTATGGGTTTTTTAACTTTTTTATTGTTTTTTATGTTTTTCAATGTTTTTTTACATTTTATGGTTTTTAATGATTTTTAGAGTTTTTAGTGATTTTTATTTTTTTTAATGGGCTTCTAGGGTTTTATGGTTTTAGATATTTTTATGTTTTTTAGTGGTTTTTAAAGGTTTTATTGGTTTTTACACTTTTATGAATTTTTAGGTGTTTTTTAAGATTTTTGTGGTTTTTAGGGTTTTAGGTTTTTTTGGGATTTTGAGGGATTTATGGTTTTTCTGGGGGTTTAGGATTTTTTGAGTTTTTAAGGGTTTGAAGGCTTTTTAAAGTTTCTTATAGATTTTTTGGGTTTTTGGGTTTTTAGAGTTTTTAGTGGGTTTTTAGGGTTTTTATGGGCTTTTAGGGTTTTTAATGGTTTTTAGGGGTTTTTAGGGGTTTTTAGGGTTTTTTAAGTTTTTAGGGATTTTATGTGGTTTTTTATGATTTTTTTAGTTTTAAGGGTTTCATGGATTTTTATTATTTTTAGGGTTTTATAGGGTTTTAGAGTTTTTTTGGTGTTCAATGGTTTTTTTGGTTTTTTTGGTTTTTAAGGTTTTTTCAGTTTTTAAGGTTTTTTAGTTTTTTAATGCCTTTTGGGTTTATAAGGGGTTTTTTTGTTTTTAGTGGGTTTTTTGGGTTTTTTGGTTTTTTAGGGTTTTTAAGGTTATTAGGGGGTTTTAGGGATTTCAGAATATTTTTAGGTTTGTTTAGGGTTTTTAATGTTTTCATGGACTTTGGGGGGGTGAAATTTTATCCTTTTATGGTTTTTTATTGTTTTTAGTGATTTTGACGGTTTCATGGGTTTTTAGGATTTTTTGGAATTTTCATTGTATTTAGGCTCTTTTAGGTGTTTTTGGTCTTTTGGGTTTTTTGAGTTTTTTTGGGTTTTTAAGGTTTTTTAGTTTTTTAACGTTTTTTTGGGTTTTAATGGTTTTTAGATTTTTTTTGTGGTTTTCTAGGGTGTTTTAGGTTTCTATGGCTTTTTATGGTTTTTCGGGGGTTTTCAGGGTTTTTAGGGTTTTTATGATTTCATTGATTATTAGGGGGTTTTTAGAACTTTTATGGGATTTGGGGTTCATAGGGATTTTGAAGATTTTTAGGGTTTTTAGGGGATTCTATGATATTTAGGGGTTTTCAGGGTTTTTAGGGTTTTTTGAGTTTTTATAGGTTTTTAGGGTTTTTAGGGTTTTTATGGTTTTTTAGAGTTTTTATCATTTTTTGGAATTTTAAGGGTTTTTAGGATATTTAGGGTTTTTAGGATTTTTAAGGTATTTAGGGGTTTTTTGGGTTTTTCAAGGTTTTTATGGTCTTTTGGGGGTTTTAGTTTTTTTTGTTTTTTGAGGGTTTTTAATGTTTTTAGAGGTTTTTAAAATTTTAGTGGGGTTTTAGGTTTTTTAGGGTTTTCATGGGTTTTTAGAGGTTTTAAGGTTTTTAGGGGTTTCTATTGTTTTTTAGGAGTTTTCATGGTTTTTAAATTTTCTTGGATTTTTAGTGGTTTTTTACGATTTTTTTTGGTTTTTATGGTTTCTTTGGGGATTTAGGGTTTTTCAATGTTTTTAGGGGGTTTGTAGGGTTTTAAGAGGCTTTCAAGCTTTTAGGGTCTTTCTAGGTTTTTAGGGTTATTTTATGTTATTTAAGGGTTCTAAGGGTTTTTAGAGTTTTTAGTGGTCTTTTAGGGTTTTTAGTGGTTTAAAGGTTTTTATGGGTTTTTAAGGTTTTCCGGATTTTTTAGGGTTTTTTAAGTTTTCATGGATTTTTATTGGTTTTTATAATTTTTATGATTTTTATGGTTTTTTCAGATTTTAGGGATTTTGTTGGGTTTTAGGGTTTTCATGGTTTTTTAGGTTTTTATGATTTATTGAGGGGTTTTAGGGTATTTTTGGGCTTTAGGGTTTTTTTGAGTCTTCTAGAATTTTTACGTTTTTTAATTTTTTTTTAAGTTTTTAGGGGTTTTATAATTTTAATGGGTTTTATGGGTTTTAGGGTTTTTATGGGGTTTTAGGGCTTTTTATGGTTTTAGGGGTTGATATTGTTTTTAGATTTTTTATGTTTTTTGACGTTTTCATGGATTTTTAGTGAGGTATTAAGGATTTTTATGGGTTTTAAGGATTTTGAGGAGTTTTAGGGGGTTTTAGAGATTTTTGGGGTTTTACGGTTTTTCAAGGATTTTAGGGTCTTTTGGGGGGTTTCAGGGTTTTTTATTTCTTTGGTTGTTAAAGGTTTTTTTTATAGTTTTTAACATTTAAGGGGTTTTAAGGGTTTTTATAGTTTTAAGTGATTTTTAGGGTTTTTATGGTTTTTGAGGTTTTTAGGGGTTTTTATGGTTTTCAAGGGTTTCTGGGTTTTTATGGTTTTTTTTTATTTTGAGGGCTTTTAGGTTTTTTCTGTGTGTTTAGGGTCTTCTAAGGTTTTAGAGATTTTTGAGTTTTTTTTTTCAGATTTTAAGGGTTTTTATATTTTTTAACATTTTATGGGTTTTGCGGGTTTATATAGTTTTCAATGGTTTTTAGGGTTTTTTTTAGGGGGGTTTATGGTTTTCAAGGAATTTTTAGGGGTTTTAGGGGTTTTTTCGATTTCAATAGATTTTTAGGGATTTTTAGGGTTTTAGGGTTTTTAGTGTTTTTAGGGTCCTTTTTGGTTGTAGGGTTTTTTTTGAGTTTTTAGGGTTTTAAAGTTTTTTTAGAGATTTTAATGATTTTAGGTGTTTTATGGGGTTTCAGAGATTTTAGTTCTTATTTGGGGATTTTATGGGGTTTTAGGGCCTTTTATGTTTTTATGAGTTTTATGGTTATGAAGGAGTTTTCAGGGTTTTTATTGTTTTTTACATTTTCATGGATTTTAGTGGTTTTTTAATATTTTTAAGGTGTAAGGGTTTTTAGGGTTGTTAGGTTTTTAGGGGTTTCTAGGAGTTTTAGGGATTTTAGGGTCTTTCAATGTCTTTAAGCTCTTTCTAGGTTTTTAGGTTTTTTGAGTTTTTATGATTTTAAAGGTTTGTTAGAGTTCTTTAATGTTTTTAGTAGTTTTAAGGAATTTTAGAGTTTTTAGTGGTTTTATTGGGTTTTATGGTTTTTAATGATTTTAGGGTTTTTATGGTTTTCAAGGGGTTTTAGTGTTTTTAGGGTTTTTTACATTTTAATGGTTTTTTATGGATTTTATGATTTTTAGGGTTTTTATAGATTTTGAGGGGTTTTAGGGTTTTTCAGGTTTTTACAGGTTTTAGTGTCTTTTGGAGTTTTATGGTTTTTTTAGATTTTAGATTTTATGGTTTTTTAGTGTTTTTAATGTTTTTATAGGTTTAAGGGGTTTTTTGATTTTTTTTTTGTTTTCAGGGTTTTCATTGGTTTTTAGGGTTTTTAAGGGTTTTGGGGGTTTTATGGTTTTTGGTGGTTTTTCAGGATTTTTACCATTTTTTACATTTTGATGTATTTTTAGAGTTTTTAGGATTTTAATGTTATTAGGTTTTTTTAGGGTTTTTAGGGTTTAACCAACTTTTGGGGGGGTTTTTTGAGTTTTTTAGGGTTTTTATGTTTTTTAGAGTTTTTAACATTTTTAGGGGTTTCAAGTGTTTTTAGAGTTTTTAGTGTTTTTTTGGTTTTTATGGGTTTTTATGGATTTTTAAAATTTATAGTGGTTTTTATGATTTTCAGGGATTTTTTAGGGTTTTTAAGGTTTCTTACATTTTTTTAATTTTAGAGGTATTTTAAGATATTTTTGGTTTTTAGGGTTTTTTTTGGGAGTTTAATGGTTTTTAAGGTTTTTCAGGGGTTTTAGGGTGTTTAGGAATTTTGGGGTCTTTTGGGGGTTTTAGGGGGGTTTTTTGAGTTTTTTTAGTTTTAAAGGTTTTTATAGTGTTTTAATGTTTTTAAGGGTTGTAAGGGTTTTAAGGGTTTTAGTGGGATTTTAGGGGTTTTATGGGATTTTAGGGTTTTTAAGGTTTTTAGGGGTTTTTATGATTTTCTAAGATTTTCCATGTTTTTAGGATTTTTGACAATTTCATTGATTTTTAGGGGGGTTTAAGGATTTTTATGGTGTTTAGGGATTTTTAATGTATTTATGGATTTTGAGGGTTTTTAGGGATTTTCAGGGTTTTTTTTGGGTTTTTAAGGGTTTATGGGGTCTTTTATGTTTTGAGGATTTTTTTGAGTTTTTAAAGGTTATTATGGGTTTTTAATGTTTTTAGGGGTTTGATGAGTTTTTAGATGTTTTAGTGGTTTTTTAGGTTTTATGTGTTTTTATTCTTTTTAAGGTTTTTTGGGGTTTTTATGTTTTTCCAGTTTTTAGGGTATTTTACATTTTCATGGATTTTTAGGTGTTTTTTAGAATTTTTATAGTTTTTAGGGTTTTTTAGGGATTCTAGGGATTTGGAGGGCTTTTTATGTTTTTTCAAGTGGTTTTAGTGTTTTAGGGTTTATCAAGTTTTTTTTTATATTTTTGGGTTGTTAGGGTTTTTTTTGAGTTTGAGTTTATAGAGTTTTTGAACTTTTTAGGGGTTTTAGGGGTTTTTAGAGTTTTTATTGGGTTTTGGGGTTGGTATGGGTTTTTTAATTTTTAAGGGTTTCTAGGGTTATTTTTGGGTTTCATGGATCTTTTGGCGGGATTTTGGTTTTTTATGTTTTTTGGGTTTTTAGGGATTATAGTGTTTTTAGGGGTTTTCCTATTTTAGGATTTTTTTTTGTTTTTTCAGGGTCTTTTGGGTTTTTAGTGTTTTTTTAATTTTTTATGGTTTTAGTGGTTTTTTAGATTTTTTAACATTTTTAAGGGCTTAATGGTTTTTTAGAGTTTTTAGTGGGTTTCTAGAGATTTTATTGGTTTTTAGGGATTTTTTAGGTTTTTTGGGTGTTTTTTACATTTTCTTGGATCTTTAGGGGGTTTTAGGATTTTTATGGTTTTTAGAGTTTTATGGTTTTTGAGGATTTTGAGGGGTTTGGGGGTTTTAGGGTTTTTTGTGTTTTTTAGGAATTTTAATGTTTTTAGAGTTTTTAATAGTTTTTAGGGGTTTAAAGGGTTTTATAGTTTTTAGAGTTTTTTATGTTTTATAGGTTTTTAGAGTTTTTTATGGTTTTTAATGGATTTATGGTTTTCATGGGGTTTTCAGATTTTTTAGGTTTTTTTTACATTTTCATGGATATATATGGGTTTTTTAGTATTTTTATGTATTTAGGGGTTTTAGGGACTTTAAGGTTTTTAGAGGTTTTCAAGGGTTTTAGGGGTTTTAGGGGTTTTTAGGGTCTTTAGGGTCTTTAGGGTCTTTTGGGGTTTTTATAGTTTTTTGAGTTTTTTAGGGTTTTTATTAATTTAGACCTTTTTATCATTTTTAGGATTTTAAAGGGTTTTTAGAGCCTTTTGTGGTTTTTAGGATTTTAGGGATTTTAAGGTTATTAGGGTTTTTTATGGTTTTCAAGTGGTTTTCAAGGTTTTTTGGGGTTTTTTACATTTTAATGGATTTTTAAGATTTTTATGGGTTTTAGGGTTTTTAGGGATTCTGAGGGTTTTTAGGGGTTTTAGGGGGTTTTAGGCATTTTAAGGTCTTTTGGGGGTTTTTGGGTATTTTTGAGTTTTTAAGGATTTTTAAGGTCTTTTAGAGTTTTTTAACGTTTTTATGTGTTTGAAGTTGATTTATATTTATAGTGGTTTTTAGAGCTTTTTTGGGTTTTAGGGTTTTTAAGGTTTTTAGGGTTTTTTATGGTTTTCATTGGGTTTTCATGTTTTTTATAATTTTTTACGTTTTCATGGATTATAAGGGGTTTTTCTGATTTTTATATTTTTTGGGGTTTTATTGATTTTTATGGTTTTGGGGTGTTTCACGTGTTTTTAGAGTATTTTAGGTTTTTTAAGGTCTTTTTGGGTTTTTAGGTATTTAAAGGGGTTTTAGAGTTTTTATTAGCTTTTTAGGCTTTTTATGGGTTTTTAGGGTTTTTTAAGGTTTTTAGGTGTTTTATGGTTTCCAGGGGTTTTAAGGGGTTTTTTGGTTTTTTAAATTTTCATGGTTTTTAGGGATTTTTTTGGAATTTTATGGTTTTTTGAGATCTTAGGAATTTTGAGGGTTTTAGTGTTTTTCAAGGTGTTTTAGGGATTTTAGGGTTTTTAGGGTCTCTTTCTGTCTTTAGGGTTTTTCTGAGTTGTTTAGTGTTTTAATGTTTTTATAGTTTTTTAACATTTTTAGGGGTTTAAAGGGTTTTCAGAGATTTTAGTGGTTTTCAGGGGTTTTATGGATTTTTTTATGGTTTTTACGATTTTTTATGGTTTTTAGGGGGTTTTCAATGTTTTTAGGGTTTTTCAAGTTTTCATGGATTTTAGGTTTTTTTTGGATTTTTATTGTTTTAAGGGATTTTTAGGGTTTTTAGGGTATTTCTGGGTTTTTAGGGGTTTTCAGGGTTTTTAGGGTCATTTTGGTTGTTAGGGTCTTTTGAGTTTTTTAAGGGTTTAAAGTTTTTTAAGAGTTTTTTAACATTTTTAGGGTTTTAAAGGATTTTTAGGGTATTTAGGGGTTTTAGGGTTTTTATGGGGTTTTAGGGTTTTCTAAGGTACATAGGGGTTTTTATGGTTTTTCAGGGGGTTTTAGGGGTTTTAGGGTTTTTAGTGTTTTTAGGGTTTATATGTATTTTTAGGGTCTTCTGGGTTTTTAGGGTCTTTTGGGTTTAAGGTTTTTTTTTTAGTTTTTAGTGTTTTTAAATTTTATTAGAGTTATTTTTAACATATTTAGAGGTTTTAAGCGATTTTGGTGTTTTTATTACTTTTTATGGGTTTTAGGGGTTTTTAGGTTTTTAGGGGTTTTTATGGTTTTCAGGGGTTTCTTAGTTTTTTGTTGATTTTGAGAGTTTTTTTAGGAATTTTATGGTTTTTGGTGTTTTTTAGGGTTTTTAAGGATTTTGACGATTTTTAGAAATTTTTAAGGGGTTTGTAGGATTTTTAGATTATTTTGGGTATCTAGGGATTCTTAGTTTTTAGGGTTTATGGTTTTTTATAGTTTTCAATGGTTTTATGTCTTTTAGGGTTTTATGGTTTTTTATAGTTTTCAATGGTTTTATGTCTTTTAGGGTTTTTATGATTTTGTGGGGTTTTCTGTGTTTTCTTGGGTTTTTAATGTTTTTAGGGTTTTTTAGGGTTTTATGGACTTTTGAGTTTTGAGGATTTTTTGTGTTTTTTAGGTTTTTTAAGGGTTTTTAAGGGTTTTAGAGTTTTTGAATGTTTTCAAGGGTTTTAAGGGATTTTATATTTTATAGTTTTTTTTAGAGTTTTTTTTTTGTTTTTAATGTTTTTAAATTTTTTAGGGTTTTTATGGTTTTTAGGGTTTTTTATGGTTTCTTTGATTTTTAGGGCAAGGAAGGTGTGATGATCAGGATATTCCAGACCCCACCAACAATTTATTAGTAAAGAAGACGCAACAGACAACAAGCAGACAAGGGAGGGGAGGGGTCAATCAACCACAACCCAAAACCCCTTACAACCCAACCAAAACCCAAAAAAAAAACCGAAAAAGAAAACAGATCAATCGACATCCCCCCCCAAAGTCTGAAACAGAAGTCTCTCCGAAAGGGTCACCATCCACACTGTATCCAGAAGCCGCATCATCAAAGCAGGAGTCAGAGTCATCCCATTTTGAATCGTAATCCTCATTAAGATTGTGGAGCGTCAGAAACTTCTCCCTTCGTTCTGCTTGTTCCGGGGAATACTGGTGCTCCTTATTATTAACTTTGACTTTCAGCTTAACTGCCTTTGATAATTCCTGGGTAGCCATGGGTCTGGGAAGAGTGGAGTAATCCTGCTTCATCGTCCTCTTTGAGGGGGCCGAGGTGGAGCCATCATCCATTCTTTTCACATTCTCAAACTAAAATAAACACTCCTCCACCTCCATGAAAAGTTCTTGGTCATGATTCGGGATAAAGGAGGCTTCCTGATTTAGGGGACACTCATATAGTCTTCATCCTACGGCAATCTTGGGGCCATTAAGGCGGGTATTTCTGCACTCCCAACAATAGTAACCGGAGGCCTTTGCCCCTCCTCCCCAGGCAGTGTCGTCCCCTCATCATCATGCCATGACGAACAGTAAGGCCTATCAGCCAGGGACTCTTCCTACACCATCATGACCAGCCCTATCATCTCCTCCTTTGCAGAATCTTTTTATGGTTTTCCAGGGGTTTCAGGGTTTTTAAGGTTTTCTATGTTTTCATTAATTATTAGGTGTTTTTTATTATTTTTATGGGATTTCGGGTTCATAGGTATTTTGAGGTTTTTTTGGTTTTTTCATAGGTTTCTATGGTTTTTTGGGTTTTTAGGGTCTTTTGGGTTTTTATGGGTTTTTTTGGGGTGTTTGGAGTTTTTACGGTTTTTTAGAGTTTTTAACATTTTTGGTATTTTAAGGGTTTTTAGAATTTTTACGGTTTTTAGGATTTGTATGGTTTTTAGGGGTTTTTAGTGCATTTTAGGGGTTGTCACAGTTTTTAGTGCCTTTTGGGTTTTTTTTGAGTTTTTAGTGCTTTTATGGATTTTTAGGGTTTTTTAACATTTAGTGGGGTTTTTAGGGGTTTCTATTCTTTTTTAGGAGTTTTCAAGGTTTTTTTTTGGGGGGGGGGGTTTACATTTTCTTGGATTTTTAGGGGGGGGTTTTTACGATTTTTTTATTTTTAGGGTTTCTTAGGGTCTTTAGGGATTTTTAGGGTTTTTAGGGGGTTTGTAGGTTTTGAGAGACTTTCAAGGTTTTAGGGACTTTCTGGTTTTTTCGGTTATTTTATGTTTTTAGGGGCTTAAAGGCTGTTATGGGTTTTAATGGTTTTTAGAATTTTTAGTGGTCTTTTAGGGTTTTTAGGATTTTTAATGTTATGGATTTTAAGGTGTTCTCGTGTTTTTAGGGGTTTTTAGGTTTTTATGATTTTTTGAGGGATTTTTGGGTATTTTTGGGTTTTAGAGTTTTTTTTTGAGTCTTATAAGACTTATAAGGGTTTTAAAAGTGTTTAGGGGTTTTAGAATTTTTAATGGGGTTTTATGGGTTTTAGGGCTTTTATGGGTTTTTATGGATTTTTAAGTCTTTAGGGGTTCATATGGTTTTCAGGGTTTTTATGGATTTTGACGTTTGCATGGATTTTTAGTGGGTTTTAAAGGATTTTTATGGTTTTTAGGGTTTTTAGGGATTTTTAGGAGTTTTAGACATTTCTAGGGATTTTTGGGGTTTTAGGGGTTTTCAAGGATTTTAGGGTCTTTTGGGGGTTTAAGGTTTTTTTTGAGTTTCTTTAATTTTTTAAGGTTTTTTATAGTTTTAACATTTTATGTGTTTTAAGTGTTTTTATAATTTTAAGTGATTTTAAGGGTTTTTATGGTTTTTGAGGTTTTTTAGGGTATTTATGGTTTTTTACATTTTCATGGATTTTTAGGATTTTTATGGCTTTTAGGGTTTTTTGGAATTTTGAGAGTTTATAGGGTTTTTCTGGATTTTTAGGGTCTTCTGTAGGGGGTTTTATGGTTTTCAAGGAATTTTTAGGGCTTTTAGGGGTATTTTAGGTTTTAATATATTTTTAGGGGTTCTTAAGATTTTTAGGGTATTTAGGGGTTCTTAGGGGTTTTAAGAATTTTGAGAGGTTTTAGGGTTGTTACGGTCCTTTTGGTTTTTAGGGTCTTTTATGGGTTTTTAGGGTTTTAATGGTTTCTAGATATTTTATTGTTTTTAGGGGTTTTATGGTTTTTTAGAGATTTTAGTTGTTATTTTGGGCTTTTATGGGGTTTCAGGGCCTTTTAATGTTTTTAGGGGTTTTATGGTTTTCAGGGGTTTTCAGGGTTTTTTAGGGGTTTTAGTATTTTTTATAGGTTTTAGTGTCTTTTGGAGTTTTATGGTTTTTTTAGTTTTTAGTATTTTAATGTTTTTTAGTGTTTTTAAATGATTTTATAGGTTTAAGGGTTTTTTGATTTTTTTGTGGTTTTTAGTGTTTTCATGGGTTTTTAGGGTTTTTAAGGATTTTCTGGGTTTTATGGTTTTGGGGGGTTTTCAGGATTTTTAGGGTTTTTAAAATTTTCATGGATCTTAAGAGTTTTTATGATTTTAATGTTATTAGGGTCTTTTAGGGTTTTTAAGGTTTTTCAGGGTTTTAAGGGGTTTTAGGGTTTTACCATCTTTTTGCGGTTTTTTGAGTTTTTTAGGGTTTTTATGTTTTTTAGAGTTTTTAACATTTTTAGGGGTTTCAAGTGTTTTTAGAGTTTTTATTGTTTTTAGGGTTTTTATGGGTTTTTATGGTTTTTAAACTTTATAGTGGTTTTTATACATTTCATGGATTTTTGAGGGTTTTAAAGGTTTCTTATGTTTTCATTTAATTTTAGAGGTTTTTTAAGATTTTTTTGGTTTTTAATATTTTTAGTGTTTTAGGGATTTTAATGGTTTTTAGGGTTTTTCAGGGGTTTTAGGGTGTTTAGGGATTTTAGTGTCTTTTGGGGGTATTTGAAGGTTTTTAGAGTTTTTTAGGGTTTTAAATGTTTTTTATAGTGTTTTAACATTTTTACGAGTTTTAAGGGTTTTTAGTGGGTTTTATGGGGTTTTATGAGGTTTTAAGCTTTTGAAGGTTTTGAGGGGTTCTTACGATTTTAAAGGAATTTCCAAGTTTTTATGGTTTCTTACATTTTCATATTTTAGGGGGTGTTTTTGGATTTTTATGGTTTTTAATGCATTTAAATGTATTTATGGATATTATGGGATTTTGGGTATTTTGGGTTTTTAAGGGTTTATAGGGTCTTTTGTGTTTTTAGGATTTTTTTTTAAAAAAATTAATGGTTATTATGGGGTTTTAATGTTTTTAGGGGTTTTAACAGTTTTTATATGTTTTAGTGGTTTTTTTTAGGTTTTATGGGTTTTTAGGCTTTTTATGGTATTTAGGGGTTTTTATGGTTTTCAAGTTTTTACGGTTTTTAACATTTTCATGGATTTTTAGGGGTTTTTTAGAATTTTTATAGTTTTTAGGGTATTATAGGGAAAAGAAGGCTCGGGTCCAGGATATTCCTGGCACCCCCCAAAATTTATTAAACAAAAAGACACAAACAATGCAGACAAGGGAGGGGAGGGGTCGAACGACCCACACCCAAAAACCCTTACAACACATGCCAAAGAAAGAAAAACAAAGAAAGAAAAAGACACAAAAACAGACAAAACCGCAGCATCATCACGTCACATCCATCCAGTACCAGCATCCAATAGCACTACATCCAGCGTTAACCAGCATCCAGTAGCTCACAGCTAACCAACAACCAGCATTCCGACTACAGCAACAAACAACATCCAGCAGCAGCAACCAGCCAACCAGCATCCGGTAGCATATAATCATCACCAACCAGCATCCTTCATCACCTCTCAGCAAAATAGCAACCATCACCAACCAGCATCCTTCGTCTCCCCTCATCAAAACCGCAACCATCACCAAGCACCAACATCTTTCATCATCACCACCTCTCAGCCAGTCAAGAAGCATCACTCACATCAATTCACAACCACGAAAACCATAACACAGTTGACCATGGTCCAGCACATCAGCCATAGTACAACACAGCATAATAAACAACTCATCAATAGCATGAAGTAGATCATGCCTTGCCAGTCCCTTCTGCCCAAGAAACTAGCAGCAACCTCCGAACCCATCAAACAACCAGCAGCCAAAACCTTCAACCCAAACAGCTTGCAGCAATCCAAACCTCACAGTACAACTAACAACACACCACCAGCAACCATAACCAGTACCAAACCACAGCATCCGGAATTCTTTGGAAAGAGAAAAATTGCGGAGCATCACCAAGCCACGCCTAGCACCTCTCAGCAGATACAAAAACCAGAACTCACATTTACTCACACCCATAACAGCAACCAGTAAGCATAAGAACATGAAGAGCCAAGAAATTTTACCCAAGATCACATCAATAGTGTGAAACGGATATAGAACCAAGGGAACGGGTTGAACACGCACCTACATCAGCATCGCAAATCGAGAGCTAGGGCAAGCTAGAGAAAAAACCAAACCTTCATCAGCATCGCAAGAACAGGAAATAGAGATCTGGTCCGAGGAAGCAACACAATCACCCGACGACCAAGACCTAGCCGAAGCATAAAGCTCGAGGTACCATTGCATCCTCTGAAGGTCCTTCTCAAAGGAGTTGACCTCACCAACACAAATCTGTCGAATAACCCTCTGGAAGATCCGCGCAGACTGAATCCCTTGGCTTCGTTGACTCGTCCGTGGAAAACCCATATCTGAAAAATCATCTTCGAAAGTCTGAACTCCATGGGGCTTCCTGGACACCAAGGAGTCGCCGACTTCGCCACATTCCAGATCTGGAAAAACCGATGCCGAGAAAAATTGTCGAAAGATCCATTCCAGATTGTCTTCTCCTTTTTGCGCAAAGAACCTCCAGATCCCGACACCAAGAAGCAGCAGCCTAATCTCCCACAAGCACATGGAAGAATATCGCTCAACCAGAACTCCATCTTTAACACTAATCCGGAAAAAGCAGCTCCTGGAGAGGATTCCAAGATGAAACCCTGAAAATCGCCGTGGCAGAAGGGAGAGTCCAGGAGAGGGCGGCGGCATCCCTGGTATTTTCCTTCTTTCGGGTATTATAGGGATTCTAGGTATTTTGAGGGGTTTTATGATTTTTTAGGGGGGTTTAGTGTTTTAGGGTTTATCGAGGTTTTTAGATTATTTTTGGGTTATTAGAGTTTTTTTGAGTTTGATTTTATAGAGTTTTTGAACTTTTTAGGGGTTTTAGGGGTTTTTAGAGTTTTGATTGGTTTTTAAGGGTTGTTATTGGTTTTTGAATTTTTAAGGTTTTCTGGGGTATTTCAGGGTTTCTAGGGTTATTTTAGGTTGTCATGGATTTGTTGGGAGGATTTAGGATTTTTATCATTTTAGGGTTTTTAGGTGTTTAAGGATTTTTATTACTTTTAGGTGTTTTCTTGTTTTAGGTTTTTTTCAGGTTTTAAGGGTCTTTTGGGTTTTTAGGGTTTTTTTAGTTTTTTATGGATTTCATGGTTTTTTAGAGTTTTTAAACATTTTTAGGGGTTTAAAGGGTTTTTAGAGTTTTTAGTGGGTGTCTAGAGTTTTTATGGGTTTTCAGGGATTTTTCATGTTTTTTAGGAGTTTTTAGGTTTTTTTGGATCTTTAGTAGTTTTTAGATTTTTATGGTTTTTAGAGTTTTATGGATTTTGAGTATTTTAGGGGTTTTGGGTTTTTAGGGGTTTTTTTGTTTTTTTTAGGGTTTTTAATGTTTTGAGATTTTAAAAGTTTTTAGGGGTTTATTGGGTTTTAGAGTTTTTAGTGTTTTTTATGTTTCATAGTTTTTATGTTTTTTAAGGTTTTTAATGCTTTATGGTTTTCATGGGGTTTTCATAATTTTTAGGGTTTTTTACATTTTCAGGGATATTTATGGGTTTTTTAGTATTTTATGTTTTAGGGGTTTTAGAAAATTTTAGGATTTTTAGGGGTTTTCATGGGTTTTTAGGGGTTTTCAGGGTTTTTAGGGTATTTTGGGTTTTTAGAGTTTTTTAAGAGTTTTTTTGGAATTTTATTATTTTAGATATTTTTATCTTTTTTAGGGTTTTAAAGTGTTTTTAGATTCTTTAGTGGTTTTAGGGTTTTTTAAGGTTATTATGGGTTTTTATGGTTTTCAAGTGGTTTTTGAGGTTTTTAGGGTTTTTTTACATTTTAATGGATTTCTAATATTTTTATGTTAGTGTTTTTAGGGTTTTTAGGGATTCTGAGGGTGTTATGGTTTTTAGGGATTTTAGGGGTTTTTAGGCGTTTTAGGGACTTTTGGGGTTTTTGGGTTTTTTTGAGTTTTTAAGAATTTTTAAGGTCTTTTAGATTTTTTTAACGTTTTTATGTGTTTGAAGTTTATTTATATTTATAGTTGTTTTTAGAGATTTTATGAGTTTTAGGATTTTTAAGGTTTTTAGGGGTTTTATGGTTTTCAATGGGTTTTTAGGGTTTTTATAATTTTTTACGTTTTCATGGAATTTAAGGGGGTTTTATGATTTTTATATTTTTTGGGGGTTTTTAGGGTTTTTGGATGTTTCAGATGTTTTAGAGTATTTCAGGTTTTTTAAGATCTTTTTTGGTTTTTAGGGTTTTAACTGGGTTTTAGAGTTTTTAGTGGTTTTTAGGGTTTTTATGGTTTTTAGGGTTTTTTAAGGTTTTTAGGGGTTTTGTGGTTTTAGGAGTTTTTTGGGTGTTTTTTGGGTTTTTTACGTTTTCATGGTTTTTAGGGATTTCTTTTGAATTTTAACGTCTTTAGGGAAAGGAAGGTGCGAGGCCAGGCTATCCCTGAACCCCCAAATATATAAATAAGAGAAAAAAACAATAGACAAGGGAGGGGCGGGGTTAAACAACCCACACCCAAAGCCCTGGCAACCCCAGAAAAAAAATCCAAAAGCCCAAAAAGAAAAAGGAGAGACATATACGGAACAAAATCGCCATCCCCATAGGGATCTTCATCAGCGCCATAGCCCGAGGAAGCATCTGAGCCCACCGACTCCCATTCAGAGGATTCATATTTCTTGAGAAAGTCTTCACATTACTTCTTGATTTCCACGTCCGGTTTCACATTGGTAGTCTAATCCTCCCTGCCATGTGCGTCTGGACTTGAAGGAAGCCCAAGTATCCATTGGCCTAGGCAAGGAGGAGTAGTCCCTCCTAGCCCTCCATTTCACTAGAGGGTCACTCTTCATCTTGCCCTTCCTTTGGGACATTTAGGTTTTTTAGTATTTTTAATGTTTTCATGGATTTTTAGTTGGTTTTTTAGAATTTTATGGTTTTTAGGGTTTTTGGGGATTGTGAGGGTTTTCAGGGTTTTAGGGTCTTTTGGGTTTATGGTTTTTTTTTATTTTTTCAGGTTTTAAAATTTTATTAGAGTTTTTAACATATTTAGAGGTTTTAAGGGATTTTAAAGATTTTAGTACTTTTTATGCGTATTTAGGGTTTTTAAGGTTTTTAGGGATTTTATGGATTTCAGAGGTTTTTAGGATTTTTTAGTTTTTTGTGGATTTTGAGGGTTTTTTTAGGTTTATTATGGTTTTTAGGGTTTGTTAGGGTTTTGAGGATTTTGAGGGTTTTTATGAACTTTAAGGGGTTTTTAGGGTTGATAGATTATTTTGGGTATCTAGGGTTTTTTATTTTTTAGGGTTTTATGGTTTTTTAGAGTTTTTAAACATTTTTAGGGGTTTTGAGGGTTTGTAGAGTTTTTAGTGGTTTTTAGGGGTTTTATATGATTTAGTGTTTTTAGTATTTTGAGGGTTTTTATGTGTTTTCTTGGGTTTTTAAGTTTTATAGGTTTTTTTCAGGGTTTTATGGTCTTTTTGGGTTTTGAGGGTTTTTTGTGTTTTCTAGGGTTTTAAAAGGTTTTTAGAGTTTTGAATGTTTTCAAGGGTTTTAAGGGATTTTAATTTCTTTTTTGGTTTTTAGACTTTTTTTGGGTTTTTAGTGTTTTTAATTTTTTATGGTTTTTTATGGTTTTAAGGGGTCTTTCAGGGTTTTTTACCATTTCTTTGATTTTTAGGGGTTTTTTAAGAATTTTATAGTTTTAAGTGTTTTTTGGTTTTTAGGAATATTGGGGGTCTTTAGGGGTTTCCAGGGGATTTTTTTGTTTTTTAGTGTTTGTTATGTTTTTCAACGTTTTTTAACATTTTAGGGTTTTTAATGATTTTTAGAGTTTTTTGTGATTTGTAGGGTTTTAATGGGATTTTAGGGTTTTAGAAATTTTTATGCTTTTTAGAGGTTTTTAGGGTTTTGATGTTTTTTTATGTTTTTATGAATTTTTAGGTGTCTTTTAGGATTTTTATGGTTTTTTGGGTTTTTACGTTTTTTTTCGGATTTTGAGGGATTTAGGGTTTTTCCGGGTTTAGAATTTTTTTGAGTTTTTTTAAGGGTTTTAAGGTTTTTTTAGTGTTTCTTAAATATTTTAGGGTTTTTAAGGTTTTTAGGGGTTTTATGTTTTTAGGTATTTTTAGAGTTTTTTATAATTTTAGGGATATTATGTGGTTTTTTAGCATTTTTTCATTTTCAGGGTTTCAGGGGTGTTTAGTATTTTTAGGGTTTTATAGGGTTTTAGGGTTTTTATGTGCTACAATGTTTTTATGGTCTTGTTGGGTTTTTAGGGTTTTTTAGTTTGTTAAGGATTTTTATATTTTTTAATGTTTTTTGGTTTGTAAGGGTTGTTTATGTTTTTTTGGGTTTTTAGGGTTTGTATGGTTTTTAGGGTTTTTAAGGTTATTAGGGGGTTTTAGGGTTTTTAGGGTATTTTTAGGTTTGTTGGGTTTTTTATGATTTCTTGGACTTTGGGGTTTTTTTTTAATTTTTATGCTTTTTTGGTTTTTTATTGTTTCTAGTGATTTTGACGATTTTATGGGTTTTCTAGATTTTTTGAAATTTTCAGTGTATTTAGGCTCTTTTAGGTCTTTTCAGTTTTTTGATTTTTTAGGGTTTATGAGGTTTTTTATTTTTTTAGTGATTTTATGGGTTTTAATGTTTTTAGAGGTTTTGGTGGTTTTAGGGCTTTATGGGTTTCTTGGGATTTTATGGTTTACTGTGGTTTTTCAGGGTTTTAGTCATTTCTATGTTTTCATTAATTTTTAGGGGTTTTTTATTATTTTTATGGGATTTAGGGTTCATAGGTATTTTGAGGGCTTTTAGAGTTTTTTTAGGGATTCTATGATTTTTAGGGTTTTTCAGGGGTTTTTAGGTCTTTTGTGTTTTTAGGGGTTTTTTGGGTTTTTTACGGTTTTTAAGGTTTTTTATAGATTTTAACATTTTTTTATAATTTTAAGGGTTTTTGGTATCTTTATGCTTTTTAAGATTTTTATGGTTTTTATGGTTTTTTAGGGTTTTTTAGGGGTTTTCAAGGTTTTTAAGGTCTTTTGGGGGTTTTAGTTTTTTAGGGGTTTTAAGGTTTATTTAGAGGTTTTTAACATTTTAGTGGGTTTTTAGGGTATTTATGGGTTTTTAGAGTTTTTAATGTTTTTAGGGGTTTCTATTGTTTTTTAGGAGTTTTCAGGGTTTTGGTGGTTTTTAAATTTTCTTGAATTTTTTGGGGTTTTTTATGTTTTTTTTGTTTTTAGGGTTTCTTAGGATCTTTAGGGATTTTCACGGTTTTTAGGGGGTTTGTAGGGTTTTAATAGGCTTTCAAGGTTTTAGGGTCTTTCTGGGTTTTTAGGGTTATTTTAAGTTTTTTAGAGGTTTTATGGTTTTTAGGGGTTTTAAGAGTTTTTAGAGTTTTTAGTGGTCTTTTAGGGTTTTTAGGGTTTCTATGGTTTTTAGGCGTTTTTATGGTTTTCAAGGGTTTTCCAGGTTTTTAGGGTTTTTTATGTTTTCATGGATTTTTATTGGATTTTAGGATTTTTATGGTCTTTATGGTTTTTGGGATGTTAGGGATTTTGAGGGGTTTTATGATTTTTTAGGGTTTTTTAAGTTTTTATGATTTTTTAGGGGTTTTAGAGTATTTTTGGATTTTAGTGTTTTTTATTCTTCTAGGATTTTTAATATTTTTAATGGTTTTTAAAGTTTTTAGGGGTTTTAGAATTTTAATGGGGTTTTATGGGTTTTAGGGTTTTTATGAGTTTTTTGGACTTTTAAACGTTTTAGGGGTTCATATGGTTTTTAATTTTTTTATGGTTTTTTAGGTTTTCATGGATTTTTAGTGGGGTTTTAAGGATTTTTATGGTTTATAGGGTTTTTAGGGATTTTTAGGGGTTTTAGAGATTTTTAGGTATTCTATGGGTTTTGGGGGTTTTCTAGGATTTTAGGGTATTTTGGGTTTTATGGTTTTTTATTTCTTTTTTTTCATGTTTTTTTATATTTTTTAACATTTTTAGGGGTTTAAAGGGTTTTTAGTGTTTTAAGTGATTTTTAGGGTTTTTATGGTTTTTGAGGTTTTTATGGGTTTTTACGGTTTTCAAGGGTTTTCAGGATTTTTATTGTTTTTTACATTTTCATGGATTTTTACGATTTTTATGGGTTTTAGGGTTTTTTTTGGGATTTTTTGTATTTTGAGGGTTTTTAGGGTCTTCTAGAGTTTTAGGGGGTTTTGAGTTTTTTAGGAATTTTATGGTTTTCTAGAGTTTTTTTAACATTTTAAGGGTTTTGCGGGTTTATAGAGTTTTTAATGGTTTTTAGGGTTTTAGGGTTTTTAGGTGTTTAGGGGGTTTATGGTTTTCAAAGAATTTTTAGTGTTTTTAGGGGTTTTTAGGTTTTAATATATTTTTAGGAATTTTTAGGCATTTTAGGGGTTTTAGGGGTTCTTAGGGGTTTTAAGGATTTTGAGGGGTTTTATGGGTTTTAGGGTTTTTAGGGTCCTTTTGGGTTTTTAGGGTTTTTTTGAGTTTTATTGTTTTAAAGTTGTTTTATATATTTTAATGTTTTTAGGGGTTTTATGTGTTTTTAGATATTTTATTTTTTATTTTGGGATTTTATGGGGTTTTTGGGACTTTTAAAGTTTTTAGTGGTTTTTATGGTTATGAAGAGGTTTTTCAAGTTTTTTAGTGTTTTTTACATTTTCATAGATTTTTAGGGTTTTTTTAATATTCTTAAGGTTTAAGGGTTTTAAGTGTTGTTTGGTTTTTAGGGATTTGCAAGAGTTTTAGGTATTTTAGGGTATTTCAGGGTTTTTATGCTCTTTATAGATTTTTATGTTTTTTGAGTTATTAAGGTCTTAAAGGTTTTTTAGAGTTCTTTAAGGTTTTTAGCAGTTTTAAGGAATTTTAGAGTTTGTAGTGGTTTTATATGGGTTTTAGGGTTTTTAAGGGTTTTAGGGTTTTTATGGTTTTCTGGGGTTTTAGTATTTTTAGGGTTTTTTACATTTTCATTTATTTTTATGGATTTTATGATTTATAGGGTTTTTACAGATTTTGTGGGTTTTAGGGTTTTTTACAGGTTTTAGTGTCTTTTTGAGTTTATAGGTTTTTAAATTTTTTTAGTGTTTTTTAATGTTTTTATAGGTTTAAGGGTTCTTTGAAATTTTTGTGGTTTTTAAGGTTTTCATGGGTTTTTAAGTGTTTTTTGGGTTTTATGGTTTTGGGGGGTTTTTCAGGATATTTATGGATTTTTACATTTTCATTGATTTTAAGATTTTTTATTATTTTAATGTTATTAGGGTCTTCTAGTGTTTTTAGGGTTTTTAGGGTTTTTAGGGTTTTACCATCTTTTTGGGATTTTTTGAGTTTTTTAGGGTTTTTAAGTTTTTTAGAGTTTTTTTAACATTTTTGGGGTTCAAGTGTTTTTTGAGTTTTTAGTGTTTTGGGGGTTTTATGGTTTTTTAAACTTTATAGGGGTTTTATGATTTTCATGGATTTTCATGGTTTTTAAGTTTTCTTATGTTTTCATTTAATTTTAGAGGTTTTTTAATATTTTTTTGGTTTTTTGGGTTTTTGGGGTTTTTAGGGATTTTAATGGTTTTTAGCGGTTTTCAAGTGTTTTAGGGTGTTTAGGGATTTTAGGGTCTTTTGGGGGTTTAGGGGGGGGGGGTTGAGTTTTTTAGTGTTTTAATGTTTTTTATAGTGTTTTAATGTTTTTTAGGGTTTTAACATTTTTAGTGGTTTTATGGGGTTTCTAGGTTTTTAAGGTTTTTTTGGGTTCTTATGATTTTCAAGGACATTCCAAGTTTCTAGGGTTTTTTACATTTTTGTGGATTTTTAGGGGTTTTAGGATTTTTATGATTTTTAGGGATTTTTAATTTATTTATGGATTTTGATGGTTTTTTGGGATTTTCATGGGGTTTTGTGTTTTTATGGGTTTATAGGGTCTTTTGTGTTTTTAGGGTTTTTTTGATTTTTTTAAAGGTTATTATAGGTTTTTAATGTTTTTAGGGGTTTTAATAGTTTTTCGATGTTTTTATGGTTTTTTAAGTTTTATGGGTTTTTATGATTTTTAAGGTTTTTAGTGTATTTAACATCTTCATGGATTTTTAGGGGTATTTTTGAATATTTATAGTTTTTAGGGTTTTTATAGATTCTAAGGATTTTGAAGGTTTTTATGGGTTTTCAATGGGTTTTAGTGTTTTAGGGTTTATTAAGATTTTTAGTGTATTTTTGGTTTATTAGGGTTTTTTTGAGTTTGATTTTATAGAGTTTTTGAGCTTTTTTGGAGGTTTTATGGGTTATTAGAGTTTTTATTGGGGTTTTAATGTTGTTTTGGGGTTTTGAGATTTTATAGTTTTCTGGGGGATTTCAGGGTTTCTAGGGTTATTTTAGGGATTCATGGATTTTTTGGGGGGATTTAAAATTTTTATGGTTTTATGGTTTTTAGAGATTTTTAGTTCTTTTAGGGGTTTTCCTATTTTTGGGGTTTTTCAGGTTTTAAGGGTATTTTGGGTTTTTTAGGGTTTTATAGTTTTTTTATGGTTTTCATGGGTTTTTAGAGTTTTTTTACATTTTTAGGGGTTTAAAGGGTTTTTAGAGTTTTTAATGGGTTTCTAGAGATTTTATGGGTTTTCAGGGATTTTTCATGGTTTTTGGGAGTTTTTTACGTTTTCTTGGATCTTTAGGGGTTTTCGGATTTTTATGGTTTTTAGAGTTTTATGGTTTCAGTGGATATTGGGGGGTTTTTGGGTTTTTAGGTTTTTTATCTTTGTTAGGGTTTTTTATGTTTTTATAGTTTTTAAAAGTTTAATGGGTTTAAAGGGTTTTATAGTTTTTAGTTTTTTTATGTTTTATAGGTTTTTAAGGTTTTTAATGGTTTTATGGTTTTCATGGAGTTTTCAGAATTGTTAGGGTTTTTTACATTTTTATGGATATTTATTGAGTTTTTAGTATTTTTATGTTTTTAGGGGTTTTGGGGACTTTTAGGGTTTTTAGGGGTGTCTTTTTGTGTTTTTAGGGGGTTTTTGTGTTTTTAGAGTTTTTTAGTGCTTTTAACATTTTTAGGGTTTTTAAGGGGTTTTAGATATTTTAGTGGGGTTTATGGTTTTTATGGTTTTTTTTGGTTTTTTAAAGGTTTTTAGGGGGTTTTATGTCTTTAGGGGGGTTTAAAGGGTTTTAGGGTTTTTTATGTTTTCATAGATTTTTACGGGGGGTTTTATGATTTTTTTGGTTTTGGGGTTTTTGGGGTTTTTGGGGTTTTTGGGGTTTTTAGGAATTTTGAGGGGTTTTAGGGTTTTAAGGTTTTTACAAAATTTTAGTGGTTTTAGGGTTTTTTTGAGTTATTGGGGGTTTTTAAGATTTTAGAGTCTTTTAACATTTTTAGGTGTTTAAAGGGTTTTAGAGTTTTTTTGTTTTTTAGAGTTTTATTTGGTTTTTAGGGTCCTATAAGGTTTTTTTTGTGTTTTAGGGTTTTTATTGTTTTTAGGGGTGTTTACGTTTTCTAGGATTTTTAGGGGTTTTTAGGATTATTATGAATTTTTGGGTTCTTTAGGGTTTTTAGGGATTTTGAGGGTTTTTACGGTTTTTCAGGGGTTTTATTGTTTTTTGGGTCCTTTTCAGTTTTTAGGTTTTTTATTGATTTTTTTTAGGTTTTAAGGATTTTTAAAATTTTAAACGATTTTTTGGGTTTTAAGGGTTTTATGAGTTTTTTAGTGGGGTTTTAGGGATTTTACAGGGTTTATATTTTTTAATGTTTTATGGGTTTATATGGTTTTGGAAGGGTTTTAGGGTTTTTTACGTTTTCATGGATTTTTAAGGGTTTTTTAGGTTTTTTAGGTAGTTTATATTTTTAGGATTTTCAGAGTTTTTAGGGATTTTGAGGAGTTTTAGGGTTTTACAGGGGTTTTTCGGGACTTTTTGTGGGTTTTAGGGATTTTTTGGGTTTTTAGGGTTTTAAGGGTTTTTAGCGTTTTTAACATATTTAGGGGTTTTAAGGGTTTTTATACTTTTAGTGGTTTTTAAGGTTTTATGGGGTTTTAGGTTTTTTAAGGGTTTTGGGTGTTTTTAAGCTTTTTAGGGGTTTCTCAAGTCTTTGAGGGTTTTTTAAATTTATGGATATTTAGGGGTTTTTTTTGGTTTTTATGATTTTTAGGATTTTTAGGATTTTTAGGGATTTTGAGGGGTTTATGGGTTTTTAGGGATTTTCAGTGTTTTTAGGGTCATTTTCGGCTTTTTAGGGAGTTTTAAGTTTTTAGTGTTTTAAGTTTTTTAGAGTTTTTAGTGGTTATTTAGGGTTTTTATAAGTTTTAGGGTTTTTATGTTTTTTATTTTTTTTATGGTTTTCATGTATTTTTAATGGTTTTAATGGTTTTAAGGGGTTTTTAGGCTTTCATGATTTTAGGGGGGTTTTATATTTTTATGGGTTTTATGCGTTTTTATGGTTTTTATGGATTTTTAGGGTTTTCAGGGCTTTTCATGGTTTTTTGGGTTTTAAACATTTTTTAGAGCTTTCAAACATTTTTAGGGGTTTTTATTGTTTTTAGGGATTTTTCAGAGGTTTTAGGGTTTTTTACGTCTTTATGTATTTTTTTTGTGGTTTTTAATATTTTTATGGTTCATAGGGTTTTAGGAGATTTTGTGGTTTTTTAGGGTCTTTTTATTTTCGTTGACTTTAGGTTCTTTTTAAGGTTTTTAGTTTTTTTTGATTTTTTAGCATTTTTAATCTTTCTTAGATTTTTTTAGAGTTTTAGGGGTTTTAATTGTTTTTAAAGTTTTAGTGGTTTTGATTGGTTTTTATGGTGTTTTAGGGTTTTTAGAGGTTTTGGGGTTTTATGGTTTTCAAGAATTTTTTTATGTTTTCTTGGATTTTTACGGGTTTTTATGATTTTTATGGTTTTATGGATTTTCAGAGTATTTATGGATTTTGAGGTTTTTAGGGGTTTTCTTGAGTCTTATAGTGTTTTTAATTCCTTTTGAGTTTATTAATATTTTTTGTATTTTTTTGGTTTTCTGAGTTTTTAGTGATTTTTTGGGTTTTTTTGGGCTTTTAGGGTTCTTAAGGTTTTTATGGGTTTTATGGTTTTCAATGATTTTTAGGGTTTTTAAATTTTTTTATTGTTTTTAGGGTCTTTTATGGTTTTAATGGATTTTAATGGATTTGGGGGTTTTCAGGGGGTTTCAGCATTTTTTGGCTTTTATGGTTTTATTGGGGTTTTAGGGTTTTTTAATTATTTTAGAGTTTTTAGAGTTTTTTAGTTTTTTTTAACATTACTAGTGGTTTTTAAGGTTTTTAGATTTTTTAGTGGTTTTAGGGGTTTTGTGGGTTTTAAGGGGTTTTAAGTATTTTAGGGGGTTTTGTGGTTCTCATTAGGTTTTAAGTGTTTTTAGGGTTTTTTGCATTTTCCCGGGTTATGGGGTTTTAGGCGTTTTAGTGATTTTGGGGGATTTTTACAATTTTCAGAGGTTTTAGTGTCTCCTTGGGTTTTTAGGGTTTGTTGAGTTTTGTGTAGGTTTTAAGGTTTTTTAGGTCTTTGTAATGTTTTATAGGTTTTAATGGGTTTTAGAGTTTTTAGTGCTTTTTCGGGTTTTTATGAGTTTTAATGTTTTTAAAGGTTTTTGGGGGTTTTTATGGTTTTATGGGTTTTCAGGGGTTTTAGGGTATTTTAGGTTTTCATGAATTGTTTAGGGGTTTTTAGGATTTTTATTATTTTTAAGGTTTTTAGGGTTTTTAGGGATTTTGAGTATTTTTGGGGTTTTCATGCTGTTTTAGTGTTTTTAGGGTTTTAGGGTCTTTTTGAATTTTAGGGGTGTTTTTTGAGTTTTTTAGTGTTTTTCAAGTTCTAGAGTTTTTTAACGTTTTAGGGAGTTTAGGGTTTTTTTGAATTTTGAATTGATTTTAGGGTTTTTTGGGTTTTTTGGGTTTTTTATGGTTTCTAGGGGTTTTATGGTTTTTAGAGGTTTCTTAGGTTTTTTAGAGTTTTTTACATTTTTAGTGGTTTTTTAGGATTCTTATAGTTTTTAATGATTTTTAGGGTCTTTATTGATTTTGAGGGTTTTAGGGGTTTTCAAGAATTTTTTTAGTTTTTTGGACTTTTCATTGTTTTAGGGTCTTTTTGGGTTCTTAGGGTTTATTTTAATTTTTAATTCTTTTGATGGTTATTATGATTTTTTTTAACATTTTTTGAGTTTTAAGGGTTTTTACTAGTTTTTAGTGTTTTGGGGGGTTTTGATAGTTTTTAACATTTTTAATGTTTTTATGGTATTCGAGGGGTTTTAGGGTTTTTAGGATTTTTTATGTTTTCATGGATTTTAGGGGGTTTTGTGATTCTTATGTTTTAAGTGTTTTTAGGGTTCTTAGGGATTTTGAGGGTTTTTTAGTAAATTTTACAGGTTTTTAGGGTTTTAATTATATTTTTTGATTTTTATGGTTTTTTGAATTTTTAGGATTTTGAATATTTTTAGAGTTTTCAATATTTTTATGGGTTTAAAGTGTTTTTAGATTTTTAGTGGGTTTATAGGGTTTGGTGGGTATTTAGGTTTTTTTATGGGTTTAGAGGTTTTTATGGTTTTCAGTAGTTTTAAGGGTTTTTGACATTTTCATAGATTTTTTTAAAGATTGGAGAAAAAGCCTCCTTTATTATTAAAGCAAAGCAAAGACCTCTTTTAACTGGGTAGTGGGAGACCCATTACATAGTCCGAAGGCCTAGTGGGCATTTTGCCCATTACATGGCCCATATGCCCAAATTTTTCTCCCAAGGCCCAATGGGCATTTAGCCCATTATGATCTTTTGGGTTTTTAGGGGTTTTTTAAGTTTTTTTAGGGGTTTGAGGTTTTTAGAGTTTTTAATGTTCTTAGGGGTTTTAAGGGTTTTTAGAGTTTTTAGTAGGTTATAGGGTTTTTATTGGTTTTTAGTTTTTTTAAAGGTTTTGTGGGTTTTTATTATTTTTAGGGGTTTTAAGGGGTTTTTATGTTTTCATGTATTTTTTGGGGTTTTTTAGGATTTTAAGGTTTTTAGGGTTTTTTAGTGTTTTTAGTGATTTTGATGGTTTTAGGGGTTTTCAGGTGTTTTTAGTAGTTTTTAGGGTTTTAGATCTTCTCATGTTTTTATGGGTTTTTAGTGATTTTTTTGTTTTTTAGGTTTTTTATAGTTCCTTAACGTTTCTAGGGGTTTTGAGGGTTTTCAGGGGTTTTTTGGGTGTTTTACATTTTTGTGAATTTTTAGGGATTTTTTTTAGAATTTTTATGGTTTTTAGGTTTTTTAGTATGTTTAAGGATTTTTAGGGGGTTTTAGAGTTTTAATGGTTTTTTTGGGGTGTAAGGGTATTTTTTGTTTTTAGGGGTTTTTGAGTTTTTTTTGATTTTATGGTTTTTTGAGTTGTTTTAACATTTTTTGAGGTTTTAAGGGTGTTTAGTTTTTTATTGGTTTTAGTAGTTTTATGGTTTTTAAGGGTTTCATGGGTTTTTGGGGTTTTTGAGTTTTTTATAGATTTTTACGGTTTTATGGTTTTTTAGGTTTTCTTGGTTTTTTTGGGTTTTTTAGGTTTTTTATGTTTTTTAGAGTTTTTAGGGGTTTTATTAATTTTGAGGGTTTTTAGGGGTTTTTATTTTTATTAGAGTTTTTTAGGGTTTTTAGTGTCATTTTGGGGTTTTATGGTTTTTTTTGAGTTTTTATGGGTTTTCAGGTTTTAGAGTTTTTAATGTTTTAGGGGTTTAAATAGTTTTTTTTTGAGTTTTTAGTGCTTTTGGGGTTGTTAGGGGTTTTTTGGGTTTTTTAAGGTTTTCATAGGTTTTTATGGTTTTTAGGGGTTTTTACGTATTCATTGATTTTTAGGGTTTTTGAGGATTTTTATGGATTTTAGATTTCTTAGGGTTTTTAGGGGTTTTGATGGTTTTAGAGGTTTTCAAGGGTTTTTATGGATTTTAGTGTTTTAAGGGGTTTTTTAGTTTTTTATGGTTTTTATGGTTTTTAGAATATTTTAATGTTTTTTGGGGTTTTAAGGGTTTTTAGAGTTTTCAGTGGGTTTTTTGGATTTTTATTTATTTTTAAGGTTTTGTGGGTTTAATGGTTTTCAGCGGGGTTTTAGGGTTTTTACTTTTTCATGGATGTTATGTTGTTTATTAGAATTTTTATGGTTTTTAGGGATTTTTTGGATTTAAGGGATTTTGATGGTCTATTGGTGTTTTCAAGGTTTTTTTAACATTTTAGGGGTTTTACTATCTTTTTGGGGTTTTAGGGTTTTATTTTTTAGTTTTTAGTTTTTTTTGGAGTTTTTAACGTTTTTAGGGGTTTAACAAGTTTTTAGAGTTTTTAGTGGGTTTTTAGGGTTTTTATGATTTTTTAGGGGTTTTAAGGTTTTTTGGGGTTTTATGGTTTTCTGGGGGTTTTCAGTGTTTTTAGGGGTTTTTCCAATTTCAAGGATTTTGAGGGGTTTATAGTATTTTTATTTTTAGGGGTTTTTAATATTTTTTATATATTTTGAGGGGTTTTAGGTTTTTTAGGGTTTTTAGGGTTTTTGGGATTTTTTTGTTTTTCAGGGTTTTAAAGGTTTTTTAACGCTTTTAACGTTTTTGGGTTTTGAGGGTTTTTTTACATTTTCATGAAATATTATGGGTTTTTTGGATTTTTTTTTTAGTTTTTATGGTTTTAATGGTTTTTTAGAGTTTTTAACGTTTTTGGGTTTTGAGGATTTTTTTTACATTTTCATGAAATATTTGGGTTTTTTGGATTTTTGTGATTTTTAATGTTTTTAGGGTTTTTATGGATTTTGAGGTTTTTATGGGTCTTTAAGGGGTTTTATGGGTTTTATGGATTTTTAAGGTTTTTAGGGTATTTTGGGGGGGATTTTGGGTTTTTTTGAGTTTTTAGGGGTTTTAGAGTATTTTATCATTTTTTGGGCTTTAAAGGGTTTTAGTGTTTTTAGTGGGTTTTTAGGGTTTTTATGGGTTTTTAGGGCCTTTTAAAGTTTTTAAGGGTTTTTATGTTTTTAGGGATTTTTTATGGTTTTCAATGTTTTTTTACGTTTTCTTGGATTTTTAGAGGGTTTTTTAGATTTTTATGGGTTTTATGTTTTTAGGGTTTTTAGTAATTTTGAGTGTTTTTGGGGGTTTCAAGGGTTTTTCAGGGTTTTAGGGTGTCTGATATTTTTTTGGTTTTTTTTGAGTTTTTAGGGTTTTTAAGGTTTTTTTAGAGTTTTATAACATTTTTTGGGGTTTAAGGGTTTTTATAGTTTTTAGTGGTTTTTAGGGTTTTATAAGGTCTTTTGGGGTTTTTATGGTTTGCAGGTTTTGATGCGTCACTGGAAGATCGAAATGAGTCAGTAAATATGAGCAGAAAAATGTAGCCCTTTAACCATGGCTTGAAGGCAATGCAACCCACCAAGGATTCTCTATGCTTAAAGACAAAGTCACAAGTAATGGCATTGCACCACCAATTCCAGACAAAGGGAAGAGGCTAAAGCAAGAAGGTTGCGCAACATTTTCCAAAATTCATCACATTCAAGTCTAGCCAATACAAAGGGGCGAAAAATACATTATAAAGACAAAATAAAGAAAGGAAAATAACCCAAAATGAATTACAATGCATGGGGGAACTCAAAGGGCACATAAAAGAACAAAAACCACTTTCCCATGATTTTTAATGTCCCCACTAACTAAAGCAGCGAATTTTATTCTTAATGATTCATTTCTCCACCTTCGTCCTCCTATTTAATGTCCTGCTACTAATTTCCTTCCTTTTCTAAGTGGATAAGTTATCTTGGGCCACAAATAATTGTGTTGTGTCCCACCTTAAGGGGTTTTTTTATTTTTAGGGGTCTTATGTTTTTTATAGATTTTAATGTTTTTAGAGGTTTTAAGGGTTTTTAGTTGGGATTTAGGGGTTTTATGGGTTTTTAGGGGTTTCTATGGTTTTTGTGGGTTTTATGGTTTTCAAGGGGTTTTCAAGGTTTTTAGGGATTTTTACATTTTAAGGATTTTTATTGGGTTTTTAGTATTTTTATGGTCTTTATGGATTTTAGGGTTTTAGGTATTTTTTGGTTTTTATGGATATTTAGGTGTTTTAGGTTTTTAAGGGGTTTTTTGGGGGGTTTTGGGTTTTTATGGTTTTTTTGAGTTTCTAGATGTATTATGGGTTTTAGTGTTTTTAATGTTTTTAGGGGTTTAAGGGTTCTTAGTGTTTTTATTGGGTTTTTAGAGTTTTTATGGGTTTTTAGAGTTTTTATGGGTTTTAGGGTTTTTACAGTTTCTATGGGGTTTTATGGTGTTCATGGTTTTTATGGTTTTTAGGTTTTCATGGCTTTTTGATGTTTTTTAGGATTTTTATAGTTTCTAGGGTTTTTATTGATTTTATAGGTTTTTAAGGTGTTTAGGTTTTTAGAGTTTTTATGGTCTTTAGGGTTTTTTGGGGTGTTCGGGTTTTTTTAGTTTTTTGGGGTTTTTAAGGTTTTCTAGTGTTCTGTGATGTTTTTATGGGTTTAAAGGGGTTTTATTGTTTTTAGTGGGTGTTTTTGGGGTTTTATGGGTTTTTAGGTGTTTTTAAGGTTTTTAGTGGATTTTATGATTTTCAGGGGTATTTAGAGTTTTTTGGTTTTTTTACATTTTCATGGATTTTTAGGGTTTTTTTTTTTATATTTTTTTTTGCATTTTTAGGATTTTTAGTTGTTTTCGGGGCCTTTTTGGGTTTTTATGGTTTTTGATTTTTATGGTTATAAGTTTTTTATGATTTCTTATCATTTTTGGGGGTTTAAATGGTTTTTAGAGTTTTTTTGGGTTTTTAGGGGTTTTATGGATATTTAAAGTTTTTATGGTTTTTAGGGGTTTTTTGGTTTTTAAGGGTTTTTCAGGGTTTTTAAGATTTTTTACATTTTCATTGATTTTTAGGGTTTTTTTAGGGTTTTTATGGTTTTTTGGAATTTTGAGGGTTTTAGGATTTTCTAGGTTTTTAGGGATTTTAGGGGTTTTCAAATTTTTTTGGGTTTTTTTTGGTTTTTTAGTTTTTTTAGTTTTTTATTGTTTTTATCATTTTTTGAGTTTTTTTATTGGTTTTAGGGTTTTTATGAGTATTTATAATTTTTAGTGGTTTTTATTGATTTTTAGGATTTTTAATGTTTTAGAAGTTTTTATGGTTTTCAAGGGGTTTTAGGGTTTTTTACATTTTCATGGATTTTATGGGTGTTTAGGATTTTTCTGGTTTTTAGGGTTCTAAGAGATTTTGTGGGTCTTTATTTTTTTTAGGTGTTTTATGGTTTATCAGAGTTTTTAGGGTCTTTTGGGGGTTTTAGGGTTTTTAGGATTTTTTTAGAGATCTAAAGGTTTTTAGAGTTTTTTAACATTTTTTGGGGTTTTAAGGGTTTTTAGAGTTTTTTTATGATCTTTAGGGTTTCTATGGATTTTTAGGAGTTTTAAGGTTTTTAGAGGTTTTTATGTTTTAAGGTGATTTTCAGGGGCTTTAGGGTGTTTTTCGTTTTTGTGAACTTTTATGGGGATTTTAGGAAATTTATAGTTTTTAGGGGTTTTAGGGTTTCTTGGGAATTTGAGGGTTTTAGGGGTTTTATGGGAATTTAGGGGTTTTCATGTTTTTTGGGTCTTTTTAGTTTTTAAGGTTGTTTTGAGTTTTTTAGGGTATTTTATTGTTTTCAGTGTCTTTTAACGTTTTTAGGGGTTTATGGGTTTTTAGAGTTTTTACTAGTTTTTAAAGGTTTTTAGGATTTTTTAAGGTTTTTAGGGGTTATGGTTTTCAAGTGTTTTTACATTTTCATGGTTTTTAGTGGTCTTTAAGGGTTTTTAAGGGTTTTGGGAGATTTTGAGGGTTTTTTTGGTTTTCAGCATATTTTTTGGGTTTTTGGGGTTTTTTCAGGTTTTTAGTGTCATTTCGGATTTTTATGGTCTTTTAGTTTTTTAGTGTTTTTAAGGTTTTTAATATTTTTAGGGGTTTGAAGGGATTTTCTAGTTTTTAGTGGTTTTTAGGGATTTTATTGGATTTTAGGGTATATTAAGGCTTTTATGGGTTTGTATGGTTTTCAGGGTTTTTAGGGTTTCTATGACTTTTTACGTATTCATGGAATTTTTGGTGTTTTTTACGATTTTTATGGTTTTTCATGTTTTTAGGTATTTTGAAGGGTTTTAGGGGTTTTAATGATTTTGTTGTGATTTTCAGGGGTTTTTAGGTCTTTTTTTTCTTTAGTGTTTTTTTGAGTTTTTTTGGTTTTTAAGTTTTTCTAGATTTTTTTCCTTTTTAGGGGTTTTTAAGGTTATTAGAGTTTTTATTGGGTTTTTAGTTTTTTATGGGGTTTTTGGGTTTTTAAATATTTTTAAGAGTTTTTATGGTTTTCAGGTTTTTAGCATTTTTTACATTTTCTTGAATTTTTAGTGGTTTTAGGATTTTTATGGTTTTTAGGAGTTTTTACGATTTTTCGAGATTTACAGGGTTTTTAGAGTTTTTTAGGGGGGGTTTTGGGTTTTAATTTTTTTAGGATTTTTAGAGTCTTTAGGGTTTTTAGTGTTTTTTTTTTGTTTTTAGGGATTTTAAGGTTTTTTTGTTTTTATAATTTTCAGGGGCTTAAATGGTTTTTAGAGTTCTTAGTGGTTTTAGGGTTTTATGGATTTTATGGGTTTCTTACGTTTTCATGGATTTTTAAGGTTTTCTAATATTTTTATGGTTTTTTGGGTTTTTAGAGATTTTTACGGTTTTTAAGGGGGTTTAGTGTCTTTAGGTGTTTTCAGGGTTTTTAGTGTATTTTGGGTTTTTAGGATTTTTTGAGTTTTTTGGGGGTTTTCATGATTGTTGAGTTTTTTAACATTTTTAGGGGTTGAAAGGTTTTAGAGGTTTTAGTGGTTTTTTGTGTTGTTATGGGTTTTTTGGTATTTTTAAGGTTTTCATGGGTTTTATGGTTTTCTGGGGTTTTAGGGGTTTTTGAATTTTTCACGTATTTTTATTGGTATTTTAGGATTTTTATGGTTTTTAGGGTTTTTAGGGCTTTTGGGGTTTTAGGGTTATTCATGGTGTTTAGGTTTTTTGGGGTTTTTTTTATGTTTTTAAGGTTTTTATAGTTTTTAATGTTTTTGGGTTTTTAATGGGGTTTAGAGTCTTTAGTGTTTTAAGGGTTTTTAGGGCTTTTAAGGTTTTTAGGTTTTTTTACCGTTTTCAGGGTTTTTTAGGGTTTTTAGGGTTTTTATGTTTTGATGGATTTTAAGTTGGTTTTTAGGATTTTTATGGTTTTAAGGTTTCTAGGTATTTTTAGGGTTTTGGATGTTTTAGTGGTTTCAATGTTTTTTGGGTTTTAGGGTCTTTGGGTGGGGGGGGGTAGGTTTTTTTTTGAGTTTTTAGGGTTTTATTGAATTTCATAGTTTTTTAACGTTTTCAGGGGGATTTAAAGGGTTCTTTTAGTTTTTAGTAGTTTTTAGTAGTTTTTACTATTTTGTGGGTCTTAGGGTTTTTTAATGGTTTTAGGTTTTTAATGGTTTTCTATGAATTTTTAGGGTTTTAGGGTATTTTACATTTTCATGGATTTTTATGGGTTTTTAGGTTTTTTATGTTTTTTAGGGTTTCTAGAGATTTTAATGGTTTTTAGGGTTTTTCAGGGGTTTTTTGGGTTTTTAGGATTTTTTTGAGTTTTTTAATGTTTTTTGCGGTTTTAAGGGTTTTAGAGTTTTTAAAGGTTTTTAGGGTTTTTATGGATTATTAAGAGATTTTAAGGTTTTTATTTTTCTTATGGTTTTTATGGTTTTTTTAAGGTTTTTTATGTTTTTAGGGATTTTACGGGGTTTTTAGGATTTTTATAGTTTTAAAGTTTTTAAGGTTTTTAGGGATTTTGAGGGGTTTAAGGGTTTTATTGTTTTTAATTTTTTTCAAGGTTTATTGTGTCTTTTTGTGTTTTTAGGGTTTTTGTGTTTCTAGAGTTTTTTAGTGTTTTTAACGTTTTTTGGGTTTCCAAAGGTTTTTAGATATTTTAGTGGGGTTTTAGGGTTTTTATGGGTTTTTAATGGTTTTTAGGGGGTTTTATGTTTTTAGGGGGGTTTCAAGGGTTTTAGGGTTTTTTATGTTTTCATGGATTTTTTGGGGGGATTTTAGGATTTTTTTTTGGTTTTGGGGGTTTTAGGGTTTTTAGGAATTTTGAGGGGTTTTAGGGTTTTTATTGACTTTTAGTGGTTTTAGGGTTTTTTTTTTCAGTTTTTGGGGTTTTTATGTTTTTAGAGTCTTTTAACATTTTTAGGCGTTTTAAGGGTTTTAGAGTTTTTTTTGGTTTTTAGGGTTTTATGGGGTTTTTAGGGTTTTTAGCATTTTTAGCGGTTTTTATGATTTTTATGAATTATAGTGTTCTTTAGGGTTTTTAGGGATTTTAAGAGTTTTGGCGTTTTTCGGGGGTTTTAAGGTTTTTTGGGTCATTTTGGGATTTTAGTGATTTTATTGATTTTTTAGTGTTTTAAGGATTTATAGAGTTTTTTAAAGATTTTATGGGTTTTAAGTTTTTTAATAGTTTTTAGTGGGGTTTTAGAGGTTTTACGGGGTTTAGATTTTTTAATGTTTTAGGGGTTTATATGGTTTTGGAAGGGTTTTCAGGTTTTTTTACGTTTTCATGGATTTTTAGGGGTTTTTTAGGTTTTTTATATTTTATGGATTTTTAGAGTATTTAAGGATTATGTGGGGGTTTAGGGTTTTACAAGAGTTTTTAGGGAATTTTTGGGACTTTTTGGGGTTTTTCGAGTTTTTAGGGTTTAATGGGTTTTTAGTGTTTTTAACATATTTAGGGGTTTTAAGGGTTTTTATAGTTTTTAGTGGGTTTTTGGGGTTTATGGGGTTTTAGTTTTTTTATGGTTTTTGGGTGTTTTTATGCTTTTTAGGGGTTTCTCAAGGCTTTAAGAGGTTTTTACGTTTCATGGATATTTAGGGGTTTCTTTGGTTTATAGGATTTTTAGGGGTTTTAGGGATTTTGAGGGTTTTATGGGTTTTTAGGGATTTTCAGTGTTTTGAGGGTCATTTTTTTCTTTTTAGGGAGTTATGAGTTTTTATTTTTTTTAAGGTATTTAGAGTTTTTAGTGGTTATTTAGAGTTTTTATATGTTTTATGGTTTTTATGTTTTTTACTTGTTTTTATGATTTTCATGTATTTTTCATGGTTTTAAGGTTTTTTTAGGTTTTCATGGATTTTAGGGGGGCTTTTAGATTTTTATGGGTTTTATGTGTTTTATGGTCCTTAGGGATTTTTAGGGTTTTCAGGGCTTTTCAGGGTTTTCTGGGTTTTAAACATTTTTTAGAGTTTTTCCAACATTTTCAGTGGTTTTTATGGTTTTTAGGGATTTTTCAGAGGTTTTAGAGTTTTTTATGTCTTTATTTATTTTTTTGGGGTTTTGAATATTTTTATGGTTTATAGGGTTTTTAGATACTTTGTGGGTTTTTAGGGTCTTTTTATTTTTGTTGAATTTAGGTTCTTTTCATGGTTTTAGTTTTTTTTGATTTTTTAGCATTTTTATTTTTTATTAGAGTTTTTTAAATATTTAGGGGTTTTAATTATTTTTAATGTTTTTAGTGGTTTTGTTGGGTTTTATGGTGCTTTTGGGTTTTTAGAGTTTTTTGGGGTTTTATGGATTTTCAGGGTATTTATAGATTTTGAGGTTTTTAGGGGTTTTCTTGAGTCTTATTGAGTTTCAATGCCTTTTGAGTTTATTGATATTTTTTGGGGTTTTTTAGTTTTTAGTGTTTCTAGTGATTTTTGGGTTTTTATGGGTTTTTAGGGTTCTTAAGGTTTTTAGGGGTTTTATGGTTTTCATTGATTTTTAGGGTATTTAATTTATTTTATTGTTTTTAGGGTATTTTTGGGTTTTAATGGATTTTGATGGTTTTTTGGGTTTTTTAACTGGTTTTAGCATTTTTGGGCTTTTATGGTTTTATTGGGGTTTTAGGGTTTTTGGATTATTTTAGAGTTTTTAAGGTTTTTAGAGTTTTTTTAACATTTTTAGAGGTTTTCAGTGTTTTTAGAGATTTTAGTGGTTTTAGGGGTTTTCTGGGGTTTTAGTGTTTTAAGGTTTTTAGGTGGTTTTGTGGTTCTCATTAGGTTTTAAGTGTTTTCAGGTGTTTTTTTTTCATTTTCATGGGTTATGGAGTTTTATGTGTTTTAGAGATTTTGGGGGATTTTTAAAATTTTTAGAGGTTTTAGTGTCTTCTATGGTTTTTAGGGTTTGTTGAGTTGTCTGGGTTTTAATGTTTTTAGGGATTTTTAATGTTTTATGGGTTTTAATGGGTTTTAGAGTTTTTAGTGGTTTTTAGGGTTTTTATGAGTTTTATGGTTTTTAAAGGTTTGGTAGGGGTTTTATGGTTTTATGGGTTTTCAGGGGTTTTAGGGTATTTTAGGTTTTCATGCATTTTTAGGGTTTTTTTGGATTTTAATGAATTTTAAGGTTTTTAGGGTTTTTAGGGATTATGATGATTTTTAGGGGTTTTCATGGGTATTTAGGGTTTTCAGTGTTTTAGTGTTCTTTTGAATTTTAGGGGCGTTTTTTGTGTTTTTTTAGTGTTTTTAAGGTTTTTAGAGTTTTTTAACGTTTTAGGGAGTTTAAGGGTTTTTAGAGTTTTGAATTGATTTTAGGGTTTTTATGGGGTTTTAGGGTTTTTTAAGGTTTTTGGGTTTTTATGGTTTTTAGAGATTTCTTAGGTTTTTTAGATTTTTTTTCATTTTTAGTCGTTTTTTAGGATTCTTATGGTTTTTAGGGTTTTTAGGGTTTTTAGGGATTTTGAGGGTTTGGGGGTTTTTTAGGAATTTTTCATTTTTTCGGACTTTTCATTGTTTTAGGGTCTTTTTGGGTTCCTAGGGTTTATTTTAATTTTTACATTTTTATGGTTTTTATGATTTGTTAACATTTTTTAGAGTTTTAAGGGTTTTTAGAGTTTTTACCGGTTTTTAGTGTTTTGGGGGGTTTTGATAGTTTTAAACATTTTTAGAGTTTTTATGGGATTCAGGGGTTTTTAGGGTTTTTAGGATTTTTTATGTTTTCATGGATTTTAGGGGGTTTTGTGATTCTTATGTTTTTAGGGTTTTTTAGGGTTCTTAGTGATTTTGAGGGGTTTTAGGAAATTTTATGGGTTTTTGGGTGTTAAGGGTCTTTTTGGATTTTTAGGGTTTTTTGAATTTTTAGGATTTGGAATATTTTTAGAGTTTCTAATATTTTTAGGGGTGTTAAGTGTTCTTAGATTTTTATTGGGTTTATATGGTTTTTGTCAGTCTTTAGGGTTTTTTATGGGATTAGGGGTTTTTATAGTTTTTAGGGGATTTAAGGGTTTTTTACATTTTCATAGATTTTTTTAAAGGTTGGGGCCGAAGCCTCCTTTATTATTAAATCAAATCAAAGACCTATTTTAACTGGGTAGTGGGAGACCCATTACATAGCCCGAATACCTAGTGGGAATTTATGCCATTATATGGACCATAAAGCCCAAATTTTTAGCCTAAGGCCCAATGGACATTTATCCCATCAGGGTCTTTTGGGTTTTTAGGGTTTTTTGAGTTTTTTAGGGGTTTTGAGGTTTTTATAGTTTTTTTATGTTTTTAGGGGTTTTTAGTGTTTTTAGTGTTTTTAATGGGTTATAGGGTTTTTATTGGTTTTAAGTTTTTTTAAAGGTTTTGTGGGTTTTTATTATTTTTAGTGGTTTTTATGTTTTCATGTATTTTTCTGTGGTTTTTTAAGATTTTAAGGTTTTTAGTGTTTTTTAGAGTTTTTAATGATTTTGATGGATTTTAGGGGGGGGGGTTCGGGTGGTTTTAGGGTTTTAGATATTCTCATGTTTTTTTGGTTTTTTGGAGTTTTTTTGGTTTTTTTGGTTTTTTAAAGTTCTTTAACGTTTTTAGGGGGTTTGAGGGTTTTTAGAGTTTTTAGTGGGTTTTATGGGGTTCTAACGGTTTTTAGGGGTTTTATGGTTTATAGGGGGGTTTTGAGTTTTTTTGTTTTTTATGTTTTTTTGAGTTGTTTAACATTTTTAGTGGTTTTAAGGGTGTTTAGTTTTTTTATTGGTTTTAGTAGTTTAATCGTTTTTAGGGTTTCAAGGTTTTTTTGGGGTTTTAGGGATTTTTATGGATTTTTACGGGTTTTATGGTTTTTTACATTTCCTTAATTTTTTGTGTTTTTTAGGATTTTTATGTTTTTAGAGTTTTTAAGGGTTTTATTGATTTTGAGGGTTTTCAGGGGTTTTTATTGTTTTCAGAGGTTTTTAGGGTTTGTAGTGTCATTTTGGGTTTTTATGGTTTTTCAGGTTTTTAGAGTTTTTTATGTTTTAAGGGTTTAAATAGTTTTTTTAGAGTTTTTAGTAGTTTTTGGGTTGTTAGGGATTTTTTTGGGTTTTTAATCTTTTTAGTGATTTTTAGGGTTTTTAGGGTTTTTAACGTTTTCATTGATTTTTAGGGTTTTTTAGGATTTTTATGGATTTTAAATTTTTTAGGGTTTTTAGGGATTTTGTGGGTTTTTAGAGGTTTTCAAGGGTTTTTAGGGATTTTTAGTGTTTTTATGGGTTTTTTTAGTTTTTATGGTTTTTATGGTTTTTATAATATTTTAATGTTTTTGGGGTTTTAAGAGTTTTTAGAGTTTTAAGTGGGTTTTTTGGATTTTTATGGTTTTGGGGGTTTTATGGTTTTCATGGGGGTTTTAGGGTTTTTAGGGTTTTTAGGGTTTTTAGTGTTTTTACATTTTCATGGATGTTATGTTGTTTATTAGAATTTTTATTGTTTTTAGAGATTTTTAGGGTTTAAGGGATTTTGATGGTCTATAGGGGTTTTCAAGGGTTTTTAACATTTTTAGGGGTTTTACTATTGTTTTGGGGCTTTAGTTTTTTTTGAGTTTTTAGTGCGTTTTTGGGTTTTTTGAGTTTTTAATGTTTTTAGGGGTTTTTGGGGTTTTTTGGGTTTTATGGTTTTCAGGGGTTTTTCAGTGTTTTTAGGGTTTTTTACATTTTCATGGATTTTTAGGGGTTTTTAGGATTTTTATGTTTTTAGGGTTTTTTATAGTTTTTAGAGATTTTTAGGGGTTTTAGGGTTTTTAGGGTTGTTAGGGTTTTTAGGATTTTTTTAGTTTTTAGGATTTTAAAGGGTTTTTAGAGTTTTTAACGTTTATTTGGGGTTTTGAGGGTTTTTTTACATTTTCATGAAATATTATGTGGTTTTAGTATTTTTATGATTTTTAAGGTTTTTAGGGTTTTTATGGATTTTGAGGGTTTTTTGGGTTTTTAGGGGGTTTTATGATTTTTATGGGGTTTTTAGGTTTTTAGGGTCTTTCGGGGGGGGTTAGGGTTTTTTTTGAGTTTTTAGGGGTTTTTAGAGTATTTTATCATTTTTTGGGGCTTAAAGGGTTTTAGAGATTTTTGTGGGTTTTTAGGGTTTTTATGGGTTTTTAGGATTTTTTAAAGTTTTTAGGGGTTTTTGTGTTTTTAGGGGTTTTTAGGGTTTTCAAGGTTTTTTTACAGTTTTCTTGGATTTTTAGAGGGTTTTCAGGATTTTTTTGGGTTTTGGGGTTTTTTGGGTTTTTTTGGGTTTTTAGGGTGTCTTAGATTTTTTTTGCATTTTTTGAGTTTTTAGGGTTTTTAAGGTTTATTTAGAGTTTTATAACATTTTTTGGGGTTTAAGGGTTTTCTGAGTTATTAGTGGTTTTTAGGGTTTTCTAAGGTCCTTTGGGGTTTTTATGGTTTTGAGGTTTTGATGCGTCACTGGAAGCTCAAAACGAGTCAGTGAAGATGAGAAGAAAAATGTAGCCCTTTAACCATGGCTTGAAGGTAATGCCACCCACCAATGTTTCTCTATTCTTAAAGACAAAGTCACAAGCAATGGAGTTGCACCACCATTTCCAGACAAAGGGGAGAGGCTAAAGCAAGAAGGATGCACAACAAGCTTCCAAAATTCATCACATTCAAGTCTAGCCATTACAAAGGGGTGAAAAAGACATTATAAAGACAAAATAACGAAAGTAAAATAACCCAAAACGAATTACAATGCATGGGGGAACTCAAAGGACACATAAAAGAACAAAAACCACTGTCTTATGTATTTTAATGTCCCCACTAACTAAAGTAGCGAATTTTATTCTAAATGATGCATTTCTCCACCTTCTCCCTCTTCTTTAATGTGCTGCTATGAATTTACTTCCTTTTGAAAGTGGATAAGTCATCTTGGGCCACAAATAATTGTGTTGTGTCCCACCATGGTGTTTGATGTCAAAAAGTGTGGGCTGGTCTAATTCTAATAACAATTGGGAATTAAATTTTTATCAAGACCAAAATTATTCTCCTTGGGTTGAATCTGATCTATATCATTTTCCCTAACTGGAGAGGATTTGTCCTCAAATCCATGTCATCATCTTCTTCAACATATGGATATAATTACCCAATGTTGAACATTCCAGAAACACCACCAAAATTATCAGGTAAATCAATTTTGTAGGCATAAGATCCCACTCGATCAATCACGTTAAAAGGAATTTTAGCTCATGGTGCCAGCTTGATCTTCCTTTTGGATGGAAATATCTCCTTATGGGGGTAAATCCATGCTTTGTATTCAGTTTGGAAAATGGCCTACTTCTAACGCTTGTTAGCTCAACTCTTGTATTCTTCATTACACTTCTCTATTTGAGCACGAATAGATTCATGAAGGTTCTTCATCTTCTTTGTCTTCTTCTCTATATCAATATTTTCCCGAAAATCAAGAGGCAAAGAGAATAATTATATAGGAGTGATTGGATTCATTCCATAAACAAATTTGAATGGATAATGTTGAGTGGTATCACTGGGAGATCTATTGTATGAAACTTCATCTTGTGCAAGCTATAAATCCCAATCTCTCATGTACTTGTTCACCGATGTTCTCATAATAGTTCCCAATGTAGGATTGGTAACATACATTTTCCTATTAGTTTGTGGGTGATGGGATGTTATGAAAATAAGTTTCGTACCGAATCCCCCCCACAATGTCCTCTAAAAATGGTTGAGAAATTTAGTGCCTCTAACTAAAACAATGTTGTGAGAAATTCCATGAAGGTGATCAATCTCCTTGAAAAACAATTCTACCACTTTCACCACATATTCAGTCTTATGGAAAGGTATAAAATGAGACATCATATAAAATCTATCAACAACAACCATTATTTAATCTTTAACTCACCGGGTTTTTGGTAAAACCATAAAAAAATCCTTGCTGAGATCTTTCTATGGCTGCTCCAGGGTAGGTAATGAAGTGTATCAACCAATATTGAAATGAATATTTTCTCTTTGACATGTTCCTTATCTCGAAATAATTGCTTGGAAATATTTTTCCATTTGAAATGCTCCTTTAGTATCTCCAAGGTTTTATGGATACCAAAATGACCAGCAAGCCCCCCTTTATGCACCTCCCAAATGAGCAAGTCCCTGTAATTACCCTTTGGAACACACAACTTGTTTCTCTTAAAGAAAAACCCATCATGTACAGAATAATCTTCCAAAAATAAATTTTGACATTGGATTAAATAATCATTTAACTCCATATCATACTGATAATATTATTTCATAAGCAAAAATCCAAGAATCTGAGAATCTAGAATGTTAAGTTATACATACCTTTGAGATAAAGAATTTTCCACCTAGTTATCTTGACCCTTATTGTATTTTTACACAAATGAGAATGATTTTAAGAATTCCACCCACTTTTCATGCCTTGAAATAAACTTTTTTTTGACCATTTATAAACCTCAATTCCTGATGGTTAGAATGAATAAGAAACTACTTTGGTCTCAAATAATGAGACTAATGATCTAGGGATCTCACAATCACATAAAATTCCTTATCATAGGTGATGTAATTATTAATTGAATCATTCAATTTATTATTAAAATATTCAATATAATTCTTTATTTTGATGATAACATTGCCTTTCCCAACTCCACATTCACCACATTCCACTTCAAAGACTTGATCAAAATATAGTAATGCCGACATAAGCGTTTCACACAACCTTTTCTTAATAATTTCAAAGGCTTAGTTTTTTGGATTTGACCACTCAAAATTCCCATTTTTTAAGCATTAAATGATGGGTGCCATGATATTTATGAAATTATAAACAATGTGATGATAAACATATGCCCAACCATGGAAACTACTTACTTCTAAGATGGATTTTGGTTGTGGCCTTGACTTGATTGCTTCCACTTTTGATTGATCCACCATGATGCCTTCTTTGGTTACAAAATATCCCAAAAACACCAATTGCATTGAAAAGAACTCATATTTTCTTATCTTTCCATATATATTTTGTTTCTAAAAAATGTCAAATACCCACTAAAGATGATCCACATGGCTCTCTACATCATTGATGTAAATAAAAATATCATCCAAATAAACAACAAATTTTTTTACGAATAAATGGTTTCATAACTTCATTAATGAGTCACATAAATGTGATAGGATCATTTTAGAGGCTGAATGGCATGACCATCCACTAAAACAATTTACCTTTGGTTTTTAAATCCATTTTCCACTCATCCCCTTCCTTCATTCAAATATGGTAGTATCCACTATGATGACCAACCTTCGAAAAGAATGATGACCAATGTAATTCATAAAGCATATCATCGAGTCATGGATTATGATAGTTTTATTTGATGGTAATATTATTGATATCTCTACTATCAATGTACATGTGATACGTACCATCTTTCTTAGGCACTAATAACGCTGAAACAGAACATGGGATCATACTTATCCTTATAAAGCCCCAATCCATAACCACATCTACTTTCTTCTGCAATTCCTTTGATTCCCAAGGATTATATCGATATTCTAGTTTATTAGGAAATTTTACAATAAGTACAAGATCAATATAGTGTTAAATGCCTTTAAAGGGTGGTAATCCAACTAGAATATCATTAGAAAAAACATCATGATATTCCCCAATCAAAGAATGAGATAACATATGGTGATAAATCTGCTCCTCATGGAATGAATTTTCTATCATCAACAAAAAAAACCAGTCTTTTCTTATTTATTTATTTCTCCACTTGAGCTTTATGGATAAAGAGGCATTATTTGGAAACTTCTGGAATAGATTTTTCTTGAATGGTTTGGGATGAATTTAAAGGAGTAAGTGTGATATTCTTTTCCCCAGATCGAAAAGAATATGTGTTCTTCCTCCCATCATATTTCACTACCATATCAGAAATCCAAGGATTTTCTAACAACAAGTGAAAAGAATCCATAGAAATAAAATCACACAATACCCCATCAACTTAGTTATTACCAATGGAAAATGAAATTAGAACCTATTTGTTGACTTTGAGTGTGATCTTGTTGTTCAACCATTGTAATTTTATGACTGAGGATGATTCTAAGTTGGAAGATTTAATTTCTCCACTAGTTTTGTTGAAGAAACATTTTTACAACTCAAACTATCAATAATCACGATCAATACCCATTTATTAATGGTGCAATGAGTTTAGAACAATATTTCTCTTTTATATTCTTCTAAGAATATTTGAGCATGCAAAACTCTTCATAGCACAAGAATGTTAACCACATCAGCTTTTTCCATGACATGGTTCTAATTTTCATATTCTTCATCTTCATGTTCATCATATTTGGTTTCCTTTTCAATATCTTCAATATAATTTATAATAATAATTCTATTTTAATTGTAATTATCCTGAAAATGACCATACCTATGACATTTGAAACACTTTCGATTTCCATGTTCAAAGGAGTTGGATTTCTATTTTTGGTTGTTCTGTAGCCTTATCTTCCCTTTATCCGGAATCTTGTCCCTTAGAAATTCCTTCCCACAAACACCAGATTTACTAGAATAAATACCTTTATAAAAATTTGTACCTCTATTGTTGTTCTTGAGATTTGGTATCTTTGAGGTCCACTTTTTTCCTTTCCATCTTGATAGCTAGCTTGAAAACATCATCAAGTGAGCAGAATGGTTTTAACTCCACCGAATGTGCAATTTTTTCATCTAATCCACCCAAAAACATTGCAATCATTTTCTCTTTGTACTATGTAACATCAATTCAAATTAATAAACGATAAAACTCCCAAATGTACTCTTCAACAGATTTATCACCTTATCACAGGCAATGAATTCAGAAATAAAGCTCTTTCTTATAATTCTCGGGCAGAAATCATCTCCTCAAAATATTTTTCAACTTATACAATGTGTTTATTTTGTATTTACCATCACATTTATGCTATTTATTCATATTTTTCAACTAAATAGATTCACAATCTTTAAATTACAGAATGAATACCTTGTACTTAATTTCATCAGAACAATTCTTAAATTCAAATAATCATTTGGTTCCCCACATCCAATCCATAAATTCATCTGGATTTATACTCCCATCAAAATCTAGAATGTTAATATTAAACACTCTTTCAATATATTCATTGACTATTTTTAATTTCCAATTATAAAATGGTGTTGGATTGATCCTATTATGTAGAGATGGATGATGGGTATGCCGCTGTAGTGGAGGAGAATCACATCGTTATGCTCTCAACAGTTAATCAAGTTGCTCACTGATTGAGTAATTTGTGATTATAGCTGTGCGTTGGAAATTTACCATGGAGAAGGAAGAGTATAATATTCTCTCTTTTGAGACATTGTGGATAGTAATAAGAATAAATGAATATAACATACTCATTAGAACTAGCTACTCTGATACCAAACTGATGCATTGCCGGAATATTGAAACGAGTAAGTGAAGATGAGCAGCAAAATGTATCCTATTAACCCTAGTTTAAATGAAATTCTTCCCACCATTCTTTCTCAAACCTTAAAGAAAAATTCATCAGCAATGGAATTGTATGACCTATTTCGGGCAAAGGGAAGAGGCTATATCAAGAAGGATGCACAACAAGCTTCAAAATTTATCACATTCAAGTCTAGCCATTAAAAAGGGGTAAAAAGACATTATAAAGAGGAAATAAATAAATGAAAACGATAAAAACTGAATTAAAATGAATGGGGACACTCAAAGGACACATAAAATCACAAAAACCACTTTCCCATATTATTTAATGACTCCAATAACTAAAGTAGAAAATTTTCTTCTTAATGGTGCTTTTCTCCACCTTCTCTCTTTTATTTAGTGTTCTGCTATTAATTTCCTTCCTTTTTCATGTGGATAAGTCATTTTGGGCCCCGAATAAGTGTGTTATAACCCACAATGGTGTTGGATGTCTAAATGTGTAGGCTGGTCCAATTCGAATAATAATTGGGCTTAAAATTTTTAATAAGCCCAAAATTATTCTCCTTGGGTTGAATAAGATCTATATCAAGGTTTTTATGGGTTTTTAAGTTTCTAGTGATTTATATGGGTTTTTAAGGATTTTTATGGTTTTTAGGGGTTTTAGGGATTTTGAGGAGTTTTAGGGTCCTTTTGGGTTTTAGTGTTTTATTGAGTTTTTTAGGGTTTTTAAGATTTATTAGAGTTTTTTTAGATTTCAGGGGTTTTAAGGGTTTTTAGTATTTTAGTTTTTAGGTTTTTTTATTGGGTTTTGTGTTTTTTTAATATATTTAGGGTTTTATGGTTTTTAGGGGGGTTTTAAGGGTTTTTGGGTGTTTTATTTTTTCATAGATTTTTAGGTGTTTTAAGTATTTTTATGGTTTTTAGGGTTTTAGTAATTTTAAGGATTTTGAGGGGTTTTATGGATTCTTAGGGGTTTTAAGGGGTTTTAAGGGTTTTAGGGTCTTTTGGGTTCTAGGGTTATTTTGAGTTTTTTATGATTTATAAGTTTTTTATAGTTTTTAAACTTTTTTAGGGGTTCAAAGGCTTTTTAGAGTTTGTAGTGGTTTTGGGTTTCTTATGGGGTTTTTGGATTTTTAAATGCTTTTAGGGGTTTGGGGGGGGGGGGGGGGGTCATGGTTTTTAAGGTTTTTAACATTTCATGGATTTCTAGGGGTTTAAAAGATTTTATGGATTTTGGGTTTTTTAGGGATTTTATATATTTTGAGGGTTTTACGATTTTTAAGGTTTTTTAGGGGTTTTCATGGTTTTTGGGTCTTTTTGTCCCTTAGTTTTTTTTTGAGTTTTTAGTTTTTTAATGTTTTTAGAGTTTTTTAACATTTTAGGGGTTTTAAGGGGTTTTAGAGTTTTTAGTGGGTTTTTAAGGTTTTTATCAGTTTTTAGGGGTTTTAAGGTTTTTTTGGGGTTTAAAGGTTTTCATGGGGATTTCATCATTTTTAGGGGTTTTTTTTTTCATTTTCATTGATTAATATGGTTTTTAGGATTTTTATGGTTTTTAGGATTTTTATGGATTTTGAGGGTTTTTTAGGGTTTTAGGGGGTTTCAAGGGTTTTAGGTACTTTTTTGGATTTTAGGGTTTTCTTATATTTTTAGTGTTTTTTAGAGTTTTTAACAGTTTTAGGTGTTTTGAGGGTTTTACTGCTTTTAGTGGGTGTTTTAGTGGGTTTTTAGCGGTTTTCATGGTTTTTAGGGTTTTAAAATATTTTGTGTGTTTTATGGGTTTTAGGGATTTTTTATGGTTTTTTTATGTTTTCATGGATTTTTAGGGGAGTTTTTGGATTTTTATGTTTTTTATGTTTTTTAGGGTTTTTGGTATTTTGAGGGTTTTTCTTGGTTTTTAGGGGTTTTATAGTTTTCAAGGTTTTCAAGGTCTTTTAGGTTTTTAGGGTTTATTTTTGTTTTTATGGTTTTGAATATTTTTTATTCCTTTTAATGTTTTATGGCTGTTTAGTGTTATTAGGGGTTTTTGGATTTTTATAGGATTTTAGGGTTTTTTATGTTTTTAGGGGTTTTATGATTTTTGGGGGTTTTCATGGGTTTTTAGGTTTTTTTGCATATTTATTGATTTTTAGGGGGGTTTTAGGATTTTTATGGTTTTTGGTTTTTCTAGGGTTTTTAGCATTTATCAGGGGGTTTAGGGTTTTTGGATTTTTTTCTTGGTTTTTAGGGTCTTTTGGGGAATTTTGGGTTTTTTATGTTTTTAAGGTATTTTAGAATTTTTTAATTTTTAAAAGTTTTATGGGTTTCTAGAGTCTTTAGTGGGTTTTTTTGGGGTTTTTATGGGTTTTAGGGCTTTTCTGGTTTTTATGGTTTTTTATGATTTTTATGGTTTTTACATTTTCATTTATTTTTATGGGTACTTATGATTTTTATGGTTTTTAAGGTTTTTAAGGGTTATTTTATATTTTGAGGGTTTAAATTTTTTTAGGGATTTTAGGGTTTTTATGGTTTTTATGGTTTTTTCAGAGTTTTTCGGGTCTTTTATAGTTTTTGTAGTTTTTTAGTTTTTTGGGTTTTTAAATATTTTTATAGTTTTTAACATTTTTAGGGGTTTTACTATTTTTAGAGTTTTTAGTGGTTTTTATGGGTTTTAGGGTTTTAAAGGTTTCTATAGGTTTTTATAGTTTTCAAGGGGTTTTCAGGGTTTTTAGGAGTTTTTACTTTTTCATGGATTATTACAGGTTTTTTTTTGTATTTTTATGGTTTCTAGGTTTTTTGCTGATTTTGAGGGTATTTAGGGGTATTTAGGGTTTTCTAGGTGTTTTAGGTGTTTTATGGATTTTATGGTGATTTTAGGGGGGTTTTGAGTTTTTTTGGGTTTATTAGGTTTTTTAGGTTTTTAATGTTTTAGGGGTTTTAATAGTTTTTAGAGTTTTTAGTGGTTTTAGGGTTTTAATGGGTTTTTTGGGTTTTTAATGGTTTTAGTTTTTTTATGGTTTTTAGGGATTTTTCAAGGTTTTTAAAATTTTCATAGATTTTTAGAGGTTTTTTGGATTTTTATGGTTTTTATGGTTTTTATTATTTTGAGGGTTTTTAGGTTCTTTTTGGGTTATAGGGGTTTTTTGAGTTTTTAGAGGTTTTAAGGTTTTTTAGATTTTTTTGAAGTTTTTAGGGGTTTAAAGGGTTTTAGAGTTTTAGGGGTTATTTGGATTTTATGGTCTTTTATGATTTTAAGGGGTTTTGTGGTTTTCAAGGGCTTGACAAGTTTTCATGGTTTTTTAGGTGGTTTTAGTATTTTTATGGTTTTATGGTGTTTAAGAATTTTTAGGGGTTTTAGGGTTTTTTTGACTATTTAGGGTTTTTATGTTTTTTGTGTGATTTTAACTATTTTTGGGGTTTAAAGGGTTTTTAGAGTTATTAGTGGCATTTATGGGAATTTATGGGGTTTTAGGATTTTTATATTTTTTAGTAGTTTTATGTTTTTTAGGGTTTTTAAGTTTTCATGGATTTTTAGTGGCTATTTATGATTTTTTTGGTTTTTAGGGTTTTTTGTGATTTTGAGGGTTTCTAGTATTTTTTAGGGGGTTATACAGTTTTCAGGGTTTTTAGGGTCTAATGGGTATTTAGGGGTTTTTTGAGTATTTTAGGTTATTATGGATTTATAAATTATCTCAACATTTTTATCTCTTCTAAGTTATTTTAGAGTTTTTAGTGGGTTTTCGGGTTTTTATTGGGTTTTAGGGGTTTTTAAGGCTTTCAGGGGTTTTTATTATTTTCAGGTTTTTTATTTCAGGTTTTGGTAATTTTTATAGTTTCATGGACTTTTAGGGATTTTTTAGCGTTTTTAGGATTTTTATAGATTTTGGGGGGTTTTAGGGGTTTTCAGATTTTTTCAATGTTTTTTTTTGTGTTTTTGGGTTTTTAGGATTTTTTGAGTTTTTTCTGGATTTTAATGTTTTTTAGAGTTTTGAGCGTTTTTAGGAGGTTTTAGGGGTTTTAGGGTATTTTTAGTTGTATGGTTTTTATGAATTTTTTGTGTTTTTATGGTTTTTACGGGGTTTTTATATTTTCGTGACTTTTTAGGGGGTTTTTTAGAATTTTAATGATTATTTACGTTTTTAAGGGGTTTAGGGATTCTGAGGGTTTTTTTGGATTTTTGGTGGGTTTTAGGGTTTTTCATGGTTTTTAGGGTCTTTTTGGGTTTTTAGAACTTTTTTGATTTTTTTTGGATTTTAATGTTTTTTATAGTTTTTAATTTTTTAAGGGTTTTAATCATTTTTAGAGTTTCTAGTGGGGTTTTAGGGTTTTTATGGGTTTTTAGGATTTTTATGGGGTTTTAGGATTTTTATGGGGTTTTAGGATTTTTATGGGGCTTTAGCATTTTTTAAGGTTTTTAGGATTTTTTTTGATTTTTAGGGTTTTTTTCAGGGTTTTTAGGGTTTTTTATGTTTTGATGGAATTTCAGGGTGTTTTAGGATTTTTCTAGTTTTCATGGTTTTTAGGGTTTTTTGGGATTTTGAGGGGTTTCAGAATTTTCTGGTGTTTTTTAGGGGTTTTAGGGTTTGTTGGGATTATTATGGTCTTTTGTGTTTTTAGGATTTTTTGTGTGTTTTAGGGTTTTTATTGTTTTTTAGATTTTTTACAATTTTTAGGGGTTTTAAAGGTTTTTATAGTTTTTAGGGTTTTATGGGTTGTTAGGGTTTTTAAGGGTTTTTATGGTTTTTAGGGGGAGGGTTTTAGGGTTTTTTATGTTGTCATGGATTTTTATGGGTATTTACAGTTTTTAGGGTTTTAGGGGTTTTTAATGTTTTGAGGGATTTTGAGGATTCTTAGGAAATTTCAGTGGTTTAGGGTTTTTTTGGGTTTTCAGGGTTTTTAGGGTCTTTTTTTGGATTTTTAGTTTTTTTTTTACTTTTTAGTATTTCAATGGGGTTTTAGAGTTTTTTAACGTTTTTAGAGATTTAAAGGGTTTTTTTAAGTTTTTAGTGGGTTTTTTGGTTTTTATGGGTTTTAAGGTTTTCAGGGGTTTAATGGTTTTCAGGGGTTTTTAAGGGTTTTTAGGGGTTTTTATGTTTTCATGGATTTTTAGGGGTTTTAGGATTTTTATGGTTTTTATGGATTTGAGTGATTTTGAGGGTTTTAAAGGTTTTAAGGGTCCTTTAAGGTTTTTAGGGGTTTTAAGGTCTTTTGGGTATTTAGGTCTTTTTTGATTTTTTTTCTGTTTTAATTTTTTTAGAGTATTTATCTTTTTTTGGTGTTTTAATGGTTTTTAGAGTTTTTAGTGGTTGTTAGGGTTTTTGTGGGTTTTTAGTGTTTCTAAGTGTTTTGGGGTTTTATGGTTTTCAGGTGTTTTTTATGGTCTTAGGGTTTTTATGTTTTCCTGGATTTTTTGGGGTTTTTAGGATTTTTAAGGTTTTGAGGGTTTCTTAGTATTTTTTCGGGATTTTGGGGGTTCTAAGGGGTTTTTTATGTTTTTTTGGGTTTTTTGGGTTTTTTGGGTTTTTATGGTTTTTTTAGTTTAGTTATGGTTTTGTAGGGGTTTTAAGGGGTTTTATAGTTTTTTACATTTTTAGGGGTTTTAAGGGTTTTAAAAGATTTTAGTGGTTTTAGGATTTTGATGCATTTTTAGGGTTTTATGGTTTTTAGGAGTTTTTATGATTTTCATGCGTTTTTCAAGGTTTTTAGGGTTTTTTACATTTTCAAGGAATTTTTGGGGATTTTTAGGGTTTTTAGGGTTTTAAGGGATTTTGTGGGTTTTTAGGAAATTTCAGGGGGCTTTTAGGTTTTTAGAGTTTTTAGGGTCTTTTTTGGGTTTTTGGGTTTTTACGGGGTTTTAAGGGTTTTAAGGTGTTTTAGAGTGTTTTGATGTTTTTAGGGGTTTTAAGGGTTTTTAGAGTTTTTAGTGGTTTTTAGTGTATTTATGGGTTTTTATATTTTTATGGTGTTTTGGGGTTTTAGGGGGGTTTTAGGGTTTTAGGGGTTTTTAGGGTTTTTAGGGTCTTTTAGGTTTATTTTGGGTTTTTTTGACATTTTAGGGTTTTTAGAGTTTTTTAACATTTTTAGTGGTTTTTAGAGTTTTTAGAGTTATGTTTCCTCATATTTCTCCTTATATTGATTTTTTTCTCAACCTTGGTTGCTTTGGGGATCATAGCTTGTGACTCCACATGGTTGTACATCTTCACTTGATCAGAAATTTCCTAATTGAATCTTTGCAAAAACCACATCATGGTTGCCTCCGTATCCTCCTCAATGTTTTTTAGAATCATGGAAATTTGAATCTCCTTGTATAAATCCTCAACACTCCTACCCCTTGGGTGAGGTGTTGAATTTTGTGGTGGATATCTCTATGGTAATGTAAGGGAAGAAACTAATTTTTCCTGGAAAACATCATGTCGTCCAAAGTGTTGACGGAACATCCTCCATATCTTGCCCTTTCCTTTTTTTTCATTTGATCCAACCAAATTAAAGAATAATCAGAATATTCATGGGAATACAGTTTTACCTTTTTCTCCAAAGAATATGAATGGAATGAAAACACTTTCTCAATCTACATCTCCCACTCCATGTATGCCTATGGATCTATTTTTCCTTGGAAAGAGGGAACCTTCAACTTAATACCTCCAAGGATGTTATGGTCATGTGGTCTCCATTGGAATCCTATAGGTTTTTGGAATCTCCTCCTCCTTTTTTGGAAATCCTCAAAATCAACATCAACATTCTCCATCTCCTCCTCCATATTGTGGAGATGATGTTGTGTCAAAGTGCTATGTGGGTTATCATGGATCATCCTCGAGCTTGGATGATTCTATAGGTTATCAATCCTCTTATATAGAACCTCCAACTTCCTATCATGAAGTTTCTCAAAATGGATCACCAAATTTTTCATTTGGAGTTGCATAACTTCTGGTGTGGCAGATCTAATTCGGTTTCCTTCTTAACTAAAATGAAAAATTCTCTTCCTAAAATCTTCTTCCATGATAAATAAGATGAACATAAACACACATGGGAAGAAACCTACACAATGATACACATAAGGATGCACACTCACACACACAATATTTACACACTCACACACACAAGGATACACACTCGTATACACAAGATACACACACACACACAAGATTTACACACTCACATATAAGGATACACACTCAAACACAAAAGATGTAATCACTCACACACCCGCAAGATATATTCACTCACACACACAAGGAAACAAAATCATGATTATTTTTATTCTTATTTGTCTCCACTCTCAACACCCAATTCAAACCCCGAGATATTATGAAATATAATAACATTTTTATAGAGGTCGTGATCCAACAATCCTTACCCAACCATTATGAGGTAGGGGAATGGGTCAACACAACCCGTTTGACTGGTGAAGGGTTAAAATATTATAAAGTATAGAAAAGAGGGAAGAAAATGGGTAAAATTTGGAAAAGGGGTAGAAAGGTGTGGTATGTTGGTTTTTCTTGATTCTGCAAGACAAGAAATAATAATAATAATATGATCCAAATATTTTATGGATATTAAGTAAAATCATTGATAATGTGATGTATTGAATTGGAATGTTCTAAAAATGTAAATAAAAAAGTGGTGAAGAAGTAATTATATCTTTACTTTTTTATTTTCATTGTTAAATCTCCCCAAAATATTTGTTCTTACTATTATAAATCATAGGATGATGAATGGAGAGTAAGATGTTTTTTTTGAAATTTCTCAAAGAAAGGATGTGCTTAGTTTGAAAAAAAATGATGAGTTGAGAGATTTTATTTTTTTATTTTTTCCGATATAAGTCTCATATATAGAATCAAATGAAAAGGTAATATGGTTGAATAATTTGGCTCGTTGTAAAAAAATTAAAATCGTTCACAATGTAGGCCAATTCGGGAGGTTTTCAAAGAAAATGGGTTTTCTAGTTTTTTTATAATCGGTGGATAATATGGAAAGATAAGAAGGTTAATCGGTAATGTAAAGTAAATAATGGGTTAAATGGTGACCATGTCCACCAAACCACTTAAACCAATTGATGTGATATGCTATAGATGGCCCAATTTTTATGGCATTGAGATGCAGATGAAGTATACGGTTTGGGGATAAGTGGTGGATGATGGGTATGGATAGAGGATTGAAGTATTAAATAAAAAAAATAAGGATAATGACCTTCTAATCAGACAATACGCTAAAGATAGGGATGTGATAGCCAATCCGCACAACAACACACTTGGGTTGAGGCATGGAATTGGGGCTTTGTGATCATCAATCATTAATCAAACTTGTAGATTGACAAGGTAATAATGCACAAGTGAAAGGGGAAAAAAATAACAATACCCACACAATGAAAATAAACTAACCATAAGCTCTCTATTATATTCTTTACAACCATAATAGTGCCATGGGAAATTCAATTTATATAAAAGGGGTGATACAATAGTCCAGAGTCCAATACCCCAAAGTCATTAAGGTCAACCCTACTTAGTTCTCTTAAAGTAAAAAATTATAAATCCCACTAAAGTCTTATGGAAAAATAACACATTCCATTATAACTATATCCCACTTAATTAGACTTTGAGTACCTATCCTAATAAATTTTTCTTTGGAGTCCAATGACACAACTCTAGAATTCTCCATATGGGTTAGCCAACCAAAATTTGTGAAACCAAGTGGGACAAGCTTTAAACATCATGTTTGGGATTTAATAAGTGAGATAATATCCCTATTTTCCCTATTCATGTAAGTTTAATCCATTAGTCCTTCAATGAAGTGATATAGGAACCCATATTAGCATTAAAACTCTTTAATATTCCACAATTCATCAAGCATTGAAATCCAAATCCTCCACCCGAGAAATTGAATCAGTGCCATTAATATGGTTCTCTTCATTTAGGGTTTAGTGATTTTTGGGGATGAGGGTTTAGATTATTTTTGGGTGGAGGGTTTATGTTTTAGGGTTTTTTGGGGATGAAGGTTTATGATTTTTTGGGGATGAGGATTTTTCTTTTTTTGGGTTGTGGGTTTAGCATTTTTTGAGGATGGGTGTTTAGAGTTTTGGGGGGCTATGGGTTTAGGGTTTTTTGTTGTAGAGGGTTTAGGGGTTTTGAGGATGAGGGCAAAATGTTTTGGGGGATTAGGGTTTAGAATTTATGTGGATGAGGGTCTAGGAGTTATTTCATGATGAGGTTTTAGGGTTTTTTGGGGGATTAGGGTTTCCAGTATTTTGGGGCCGAGGGTTTAGAGTTTTTTGGGGATACGGGTTGAGGGTATTTTGGAGCTGAGGGTTGAGGGTTTTTTTGGGGATAAGAGTTTTGTGTTTTTTGGGGATGAGGGTTGAGGGTTTTTTAGTGATGAGGGGTGAGGGGTTTTTTTGGCTTAGGGATGAGGATTATTTGGGATCAGGGTTTAGTGATTTCTAGGTCTAAGATATTAAGTTTTAAGTTTTTCTGGGACTGAGGGTTTATGATTTTCTTGTACTGAGGTTTTAGGGGTTTCTAGGGATGTGGGTTTCGTGTTTTTTTGGCCGAGTCTTTAGAGTTCTTTGGGGATGAAGGTTTAGGGTTTTGTGGGGATAAGGAATTAGGATTTTTAGTGGTATGTGGTTTATTGTTTGGGGGTTTGAGTTTAGATATTTTTTTGAGGTGATTTTTGAGTGTTTTTTGGGATTGAGGTTAGAGTATTTTTTTAGAGGTGAGGGTTTAGGTTTTTTTGGGGTTGAGGGTTGCGGGTTTTTTAGGATAATGGTTGATGGTTGTGTGGGGATAAGGGTTTAGGCTATTTTGGGATGATGGTTTATGGTTTTTTGGGGATGAGGGTTGAGGTTATTTTATTATAGAGGGTTTCGGTTTTTTAGGGGGATAACGGTTGAGGGTTTTGTGGGGTTGAGGGATGAGGGTATTTTGGGGATGAGAGTTGATTGTTTCTTAGTGATATTGGTGTAGAGTTTTTTGGGTGTGAGGGTTTTTTGTTTTTTTGGGCTAAGGGTCTATGATTTTTTGGGATGAGGATTTTGGGTATTTTGGGGTTGAGGGTTTACGGGTTTTGGGGAAGTTGGGTAAGAATTTTTTGGGGCATTGGGTTTAGGTTTTTTGTGGCTGAGGGTTGGGTGTGTTTTGGGGATGAGGGTTTAGGGTATTTTTTTGGATAAGGGTTTAGGATTTTTTTGGATAAGGGTTGGGGTTTTTTTTGGGATGATGGTTTAGTGTCTTTGGGGAATAATGGTTTAGGTTTTCTTGAGTCCATGGGTTTTGGGTTGTCTAGGGATGAGAGTTGGGGGATTTTTTGTGGATGAGGGTCTAAGATTTTTTTGGATGATGTTTTAGGGTTTTTTGGGTCTGATATTTGAGGGTTTTTTGGGGATGGGGTTCAAGGGTTTTTTAGGGCAAAGGGTTGAGTCTTTTTTGGGGATAAGGGTTGTTATTTTTTTTGGCTCTGAGGGTTTACTGTTTTTTGTGGATGAGGGTTTAGGGTTTTGGGGGGTAGAATGTTTAGAGTATTTTGGGATAGAGGGTTGAAGGTTTTTTTATGATGGTTATTTTGGGCTAAGGGTTTAGGGTTTTTAGGGATGAGGGTTTATGGGTTTTTTGTGGTATAATGTTTTAGGGTTTTTAGGGCTGAGTGTTTAGGGTTTCTTAGGGTTGTGGGTTTATTATGGATGAGGATTGTTTTATGCAGTATGATTTATGTTTTTTGGGACTGAGGGTTGAGGGTATTTTGGGGATGAGGGTTTATGGTTTTTTTGTTGATGAGGGATTAAGATACTTTGGGGATGATGGTTCAGGATTTTATGGGGTTATGGGTTTATGATTTTTTGGGGTTGAGGGTTTTTGATTTTTTAGACTGAGAGGTTAGGGGTTTTGGGGGTTAAAGGATTGAGTTTTTTAGGGTTTAGGATTAGGTTTTTTTAGTGATGATAATTTTGGGTTATTTTGGTTGAGGTTTTAGAGTTTTAGGGGGCTGAGGATTTAGGGTTTTTTACATTTAGGGTTTAGGGTTTTCTATGGCTGAGGGTTAAGTGTCTTTTGGGGAAAATGGTTTAGGGCTTTTATGGTTGATGGTTTGAGTTTTTGGGGGATGGGGGTTGATGATTTTTTTGGATCTGATGGTTTATGGTCTGTTGGGAATGAGGTTTGAGGATTATTTAGGGATCATGGTTAAGGATTTTCTAAGGCTGGGAATTTAGGGTTTTTTTGGATGAGGGTTTAGGGTTTTGGGTTTTGGGGTGGAGGTTTTAGTGTTTTTTGGGATGAGAGTTTACGGTTTTTTTAGAGATGAGGGTTTAAAATTTTTTAGGGATGAGGGTTTTGGGTTTTCATCGGCTCATGGTTTAAGGTTTTCTAGGGTTTAGGGTATTGAGTTTTTGGGGTTGAGGATTTAGGTTTTTTAGGGAGGAGGGTTGAATGATTTTTTTGGGTGAGGGTTGCTGGTATTTTGGGGATAAGGGTTAATGGTTTTTCGGGCCTATGAGTTGAGTGTTTTTTAGGGGTTAATGTATACAGTTCTTTGGGGATGAGGGTTTATGGTTTTAAAGGGGTGAGGGTTGAGGGTTTTTTAGAGATGAGGGTTGAGGGTTTTTTTAGATAAAGGGATGAGGTTTTTTTGGGATAAATGTTGAAGGTTTTTGGGTTATGTGTTGAGGTTTTTTTTGGTAATGAGTTTTGGGATAATCTTGGTGTTATTGGTTGAAGATTTGTTTTGGGGATGGGGGTTTATGGTTTTTTAGGGACGATTTTTATGTGTTTTTTGGGGATGAGGGATGAGGGTTTTTTGGGGCTTAGTGTTTAGGGTATTTTGGGGATGTGGGTTTAGGAAATTTTAGGTATGAGGGTTTAGGGTTTTTGGGGATGAGGGTTGAGGGTGTTTTGGGGATGGGATTTAGGTTTTTTTGGAGCTGAGGGTTTTGGGTGTTTTTGGGATGATGGTATAAGGTTTTTTAGGGATGAGGGTGTACATGTTTTTTGGGAATGATGGCATACAGTTTTTTTTGTAGTTCATGGTTAATGGATTTTATGGATGGGGGTTTAGTATTTTTTGGGGACGAGGGATTAGAGTTTTTTAGGGATGAGTGTTTAGGGTTTTGGGGGTCTAAGGGTTTAGGGTTTTATGTGGCTATTGGTTGAGAGTTTTTAGGGCCTAGGTGGTTAAGGTTTTTTGAGGCTATGTGTTTTGGGTTTTTTGGAACTGAGGGATGAGAGTTTCATTTGGATTAGGGTTGATGGTTTTTTGTGATTGAGTGTTTAGGATGAGGGATGATGTTTTTTTGTAATGAGGGTTGATGTATTTTGAGGGGTGATGGATGATGGTTTTTGGTCCTAGGGTTAAGTATTTTTTAAGGCTAAGGGATGATGTTTTTTTGGGGATGTTGTTTGAGGGTTTTTTGGGGCTGAGGGTTGAGGTATTTTCTTGGGATGAGGGTTGAGGGTTTGTTTTGGATGAGGGTTTAGGGTTTTTAGGGCTTAGGGTTTATAATTTTTTGTTTATAAAGGACTATGGTTGTTTAGGGCTAACAATTTGGATTTTAAGGACTTAGAGTTTAGGATTTTTTAGGGCCAATGGTTTATGGTTTTTTGGGGTTGAGGTTTTATGGTTTTTTATGAGGGTTTATGGGTTTTAGGGTTTAGGGTTGAGGTTTTTTGTGGCTCAAGTTTGTGAATTTTTTTGGGGATGAGGTTTGATAGATTTTTGGGGATCTGGGTTGAATTTTTTTTGGGGCTGACGATTAAAATTTTTTTAGGGCTCAGAGTTGAGGATTTATTGGGGTGTGGGTTGATAGTTTTTTGGTCCTGGATTTTGAGGGTTTTTTAGGGATGAGGGTTTACGGTTTTTTTTGGTTATGACGGTCTAGTGTTTCATATGAATAAGGGTTGAGGGTTTTTTATGGATGAGAGTTGATGGTTTTTTGGGGGATAAGGCTTTTTAGGGATGAGGGTTCACCATTTTTTGGGGATGATAATTTTACTTTTGGATAATGGTTTGTGTTTCTTTGGATATAAGGGTTCAAGGTTCCTTGATTATAAGGGTTTATGGTTTTTGGGGGACATTATTAGAGGGTTTATTGGTTCTTAGGGTTGAGAGTTCTTTTGAGATATGGGTTGATGGATTTTGGAGGCTGAGGGTTGTGGGTTTTCTGGGGTAGATGGATGAAGGTTTTTTGAGGCTGAGTTTTGAGGGTTTTGGGGTATTAGGGGTTACGGTATTTTGGGGTTGACGGTTTTGGGTTTTTTGGTGTTGAGGGGTGAATATTTTTGGGCTGAGGTTTGTGGGTTTTTCGGGGTGGAGGGATGAGGGTTTTTTTGGGTTGAGGGTTGAGGGTTGAGGGTTTTTTTGGGGTTGAGAGATGAGGGTTTTGGGGGGATGAGTGTTGAGGTTTTTTTGGGATTGAAGGGTTAGGGTTTTTTCGGGATAATGGTTTAGGGTTTTTTGGGGGTGAGGTTTTATGGTTTTTTGTGGCAGTGGGTTTAGATTTTCTTGGGGTAGATGGTTTAGGGTTTTTTGGGGATGAGGATTTAGAGTTTTTTAGGGATTTGGGATGAGGGTTTTTTTGGCACTGAGTGCTAAGGATTTTTTTGTGAAAAGATTTGAGGGTCTTTTGGGGACAATGGTTGATATTTTTTTAGGAGTCAGGGTTTGGGGTTTATTGGGGTTGAGTGTTTTGGGTTTTATTTGGGTGAAGGAATTAGTGTTTTTTGGTGAAGAGGGTTGATGTTTTGGGGATGATTATTTGAGGTTTTTTGGGGTTGAGGGTTGAGTATATTTTGGGTTGAGGGTTGAGGGTTTTTTATAACTGAGTATTTTGGTATTTTTGGGGATGAAGGTTGATTGTTTTTTTGGGGATGATGGTTGAGGGTCTTCTGAGGATTATGGTTGAGGATTTTTTGGGGATGAGGGTTGATGTTTTTTGGGGGATGTGGGTTTATGGTTTTTTTGGCTCAGGGTTTATGATTTTTTAGGACTAAGGGTTTAGGATATTTTGGGGCTGAGGGTTGAGGGTTTTTTGGGGATATAGTTTTAGGGTTTTTTAGGGGATGAGGGTTTAGGGTTTCTTGGGATTGATTATTTTTGGTTTTTTGGGGATGAGGGTTTAGTGTTTTTGAAGATGAGGGTTTAGGGTTTTTTCGGGCTGTCATTTTTAGGTTTTTTGGGGATGAGTGCTTAAGGTTTTTTAAGGTTGAGGGTTTGGGGTATTTTGGGGCTTTGTGTTGAAGGTTTTTATTTGATGAGGTTTGGGTGTTTCTTAGGCTAGGGGTTGAGGGTATTTTAGGGATGAGGGTTGAGGTTTTTAGGGGATGAGGTGTGGGGGGGTTCGGGTTGGGGGTTGAGTGTTTTTTAGGGTCTAAGGGTTTATGTTTTTTAGGATAAGGGTTGAGTGTTTTTTTTGGAATGGGGGTTGAGGGTTTTGGGGGTTTAGGTTTTTGTAGGGATTACTTTTGAGGGTTTTCATGTGCTAGGGTTGATGTTATGTAGTGGGAGAAGGTGGACGGTTTTGTGGGGGTGAGAGTTAATGTAACGCCCTGACCCCAGTTACCTGGAGTCGGTGAATTATTACATAACAATGGCATGATCACAAGGAAGATCAAATATCGAAAGAGCGATTGGTTTAGTAGCCTTGGAAACACTAGATATATTCATAAGGTTTACATTACATCATAAAATGAAAACTACAACAAAATAGTCTCCATAGTCCACACTCTTATCCCCTCACACTATCCCTGCAGGTCATTCATAATTTACTTCTTCACATCCTGGGAAAAATAAAGCATACAAAAGGGGTGAGCTCAAATTCCCAGTAGGGATAACAATATAGCGGAAACTTTCATAAATAAGAATAAACATTTACGGCAATGTATAACTAAATCAAAATAATTTTAAACTTGAACTTCAACATAGTATAGAAAAAATAAAATTGAATAATGCCATTTACTTATTCACATGGATATTCTACTAATCAAATAATCACATGCAATATAAATAACCACTTTCATAATGATGGAATGCATAATTCCAGACTATCATAACCACATAGCCAAGGCCTCGTGCCAAGACTATAAATAAGATTTTGTCAAGGCCTTGTGCCAAGACACTATTTTGTATCATGAGACCTACTGATGCATAGGGGAGCTATAGCGGGCTCCACCCGTCACATATTAAGTCCAATGCATTCCCATATGAAAAGGTTTAAACATAACAAAAACATTCGTATTAAAACTAGCATAAAAAATGTAAATACTTCATCCATAAACCATTAATGGTATAAAAATAACATATCCATAGTAAAACATATCACAAAACCTTCAATACAATATAGACGTTTTGTATCATAATAAATCAACTTCAATAAGTGTAAATTCCATCAAAGGATGTTGACATAGATGAAATCAAAACTCTTTTTAGAGAAATGTCTCTTTCTATTTTGAAATCATTTAAAAGAATTATATTTATAAAATAACACATTTTCTTTGAAAATATTCTTATAAGATTTTAAGGGAAGCTTTGATGATTTTATAACGGAAAAAAATAGTTGCACCCGCCGTATAAGTTAAAAAAACATTCTTACCTTAATTCTGTCGAAATGGTTAAAAAGAACCTTGTTTGGAAAACAACGGAAATATTCCTTTATAAAAATCTTATAAAAAGTCAAACAAGGGTATAAATGACTTTAACGCATATTCTTTTAAATAGTAAAGATGTTTTGAAATACATTTTTAAGAAACATGGATGTGGATGATAAAGAGATCCCAATAGATTATTACCTATAAACAACCTCGGATAATGAAGAGATTGTGAAATAACCCTTACCTTGTACTTTTCCTTGGTTGGGGTAGGTTAACCTCCTATATAATGGATAAATAATTGTTATTAAATTATAAAAGAATCATATACATTAATATGATATCATATATGATCTTTTAACATTGATTTGTTAATAATATCTTAGTATTATCGTTGTTTCGGGTGTTAACTTACTCGTTTTATTTTATATGTTTTGTTACGTAAGCCATGTTTGTAATGGATAGGTTGTATCTTAATCATATCCAGAATTATATCAAGTCCTTAGATACTATTATTAATAATCAAATGAGAATTATACTTGAATGGATACGATGGAGAATGAATCTCATCGCGTTCGTGGAGACGGTAGTCCGTACGTACGCACGAGCGACAATATCATTATTTTGATATTAAAATAATATATAATTGGATGTTATATCATATAAACAGAATCATTTTCATGTTATATTTATTATCTACATGAGTTACACATCATTATTATACCCATCCAAATAATAATTTATTGAATAACAATTACACCACGATGTGGAGATGGTAAGCCGTACGTACGCACGTATGGTGACATGTTATTCAAAGGGTGGATAGAATACTGAATATGGTTGTAACATATTTATAACATAACAGTAAATATAATATACTGGAGTTATTATTTTATAATGGTAATAACAAAGAAAGAAGAAGTGGAAGAAGAAAGGAACTTGGAAAAGGGTGGTGAAATCATTACCTCTTCTTCGGGTTCTTCCTTTTGATTTGATCAAAAGGGCTCCTTAGGTTGGCTTTCTGATCAAACTAAGGCCTCAAGGTTGTATTGAGGGAATTTGAGAGAGTATTTGGGAAGAGTTTGGCCGAACCAAAAGGCTTTCAAGGTGTGAAGTAATGAGAAGGGGGAGTGCCCTTTTATAAGAGGGGTGAGGGGCACCTTTGGAAAAGCTAGAAATATTAATTTATAATAAATTCATATTCGGTTTATAATGGCTCCAAAGTGGATTATTTAAATGTTAAGGTGGTTATAGGTCAAAAACCATTCAAACAATATAATTTAGACATGTTTGGGTCATTATATTAACCTTATCTTTTAGTTTTAACTCTTAGTTAATTAGTTTGACATTTACCATGTCACTTTGTATTTTTATATTATATAGTTAATAAACTTACTATATACATCCAAGAGACCCCCAAAAGGTAAATTAATGATACACCTATCATGATATAATTATCTTGGCCGAACCTTAGATTTTTAGGAATTTAATATCAAGTAATAATATAATATTTGTTTTAAAAACTCTTTTATGTCAATTTTGACACTATTCAATAGTTGATTTTTGTGAAACTCATAACAGAATTTTTACTTCGAAAAAATTCAATTAAATAAATCCTAATGTGTCATATTATCCTAGAAAATTAGTGTAATTCATTAAAAGTCTCAAATTATATTTATTTGGGAATTAATAACAATTATTTTAATTTTTCACTATTATGGTAATTACTGGATCATCATTGTGTCATAAATAAATTAAATTATTTAAAGTCTAAAAATTATAAATAAAATATCATTATTTTGGAAATATTTTTATCTTTCTAATGAATATTTATAGTAGAAAATCCAACATATATAACCCTATGTAAAAATTGTTTTTCTAAAAGATATATGCTTATGTCATTTTTGTACTTATTTTAACTTAATTAAAATAAAGTGTCCCTATCACCTACAAGTGGCACCATGGGGTCCCAAAATCGACCCAAAGATGCCTATGGTCGTACATGTATCAACCAATAAGGTTAGGACACGTTTTAGGGTAATTTTTTATTATTATAATATTATTTTTTAACACTTATTTACCGGATTTACCCTTTAACCATGGTAAATATTTTATTTACCGAAGTAATTATTCAAAATGTCTAAAAATAAAAGTTACCTATTTAAACAATTTGAACATCATGATTACAAATATGGAATCCATTTTCCCAAATTTAAAACACAGAAGTGGTAGAAATTAATTTAAAATTAATTCCCGTTGTTAAAACAAAAAGCGTGTTTTTAAGAGATAATAACTATCAACAGATTGATACTTGTTTATGTTCGGTTTAATTGTGAAATTATGTCCAATGACCAAAATTGTATTAAATGGTAAAAATATATTCTAAATATACTTTAAAACCACTCAAATTCATAATTTATCAATATAAATTATTTCGATTAAAAAAGTTGTTTTTAATTAAAATTTAGTAATTTTCACTATTCATCAAAATATTAAAGTTATCCGAAAAGTACCAAAATTTCACCTTAGGCTAAATTTGATATTCTGAATCCAAAAATGAAGTCCATTTTGAAATATAAAATATATGTAATTTCAAAAAGTTGGTATTACTATTCATCACTGCTAGTTTTGATTGGTTATGGTGTGTTAGAACTCGGTGTTGCGTACAACACACGCTATCACATTATTCAAAGAGAAGCGTACCGTAGAAGCTTGGGGTGTTACATTCTCCCCTCCTTAAAATAATTTCATCCTCGAAATTTCTAAAATATTATCGCATGAAAAGACTCCGGTGGTTCTTTATCATAAGTTCATCAGGTTCCCACGTTGCCTCTTCAATTTTATGGTTTCTCCACAAGAATTTTACCAGACGAGTTGTCCGGTTTCACAGTACATGTTCTCTCGTATCAAGAATCCTGATGGGCTCTTCGCAATAAGATAGATCGGGTTCCAGTTATAATTCCTCATAGGTGAGTACATGCATTGGGTCAGGCATGTATTTCCTCAACAGAGATACGTGGAACACATCGTGAACTTTGGAGAGACTTGGCGGCATTGCCAATCAGTAAGCTACAGCCCCAATTCATTCTAGAATTTCGAAAGGTCTGATGTACCTAGGACACAATTTACCATTCTTACCAAACTGTATGACTCCCTTCCATGGAGATACCTTCAGGAAAACATGATCACCAACTTGAAATTCCAAATCCTTCCTTCGATTATCGACATAGCTCTTCTGCCTACTTTGAGCTGCTTTGATGTGATTTTGGATTACCTTCACCTTTTCCATAGTTTCCTCCACCAGTTCTAGGCCTACAAGTTTTCTTTCACCAACGTCATCCCAACAGGTTGGTGTGCGACATCTCTTTCCGTATAATGCTTCATATGGTGCCATCTGAATACTCAAATGGAAGCTATTGTTATAGGAAAATTCTACCAGAGGTAAATACTGATCCCACATACACTGAAAGTAAAGTGACCAGGATCTCAACATGTCTTATAAGGTTTGAATAGTTCGTTCTGATTGTCCATCCATTTGAGGGTGGTAGGCAGTGCTGAAATGAAGTTCAGTATCTAGGGATTTCTAAAGACTCTTCAAGAATCTTGAAGTAAAACAGGGATCACGATCAGAAACAATCGATAGGGGTACTCCATGAAGTCTCACAACTTCATTAATATATAGTCTTGCTAGACGTTCCAGTGGTAGATCATCTCTTATAGCAAGAAAATGTGCTGACTTGGTATGATGATCAACAATAACCCATATTGCATCATTCCTTCTAGGAGTCTTTGGTAGCCCCATGAAAAAGTCCATCGTAATATTGTCCCATTTCCACTACGGTATAGGAAGAGGTTGCATGACTCCTCCAGGGTGTTGCCTTCCAGCTTTCACTTGTTGAAAAACCATACATCTTGACACAAAATCAGCAATCTCCCTCTTCATATTATCCCACCAAAAATGTTCCTTCAAATCTCTATACATTTTGGTGCTCCCAGGGTGTGTAGAGAAATTGAAACTATGAGCATCATCTAGCAACTCCCTTTTTAGATCAGGTATATCGGGAACACAAATTCTCTTCCCGAATTTCAAAATTCCATCTTCATACACAAAGTCTCTCAATCTCCCATCATTCACAGCTTTAATCTTCTTTTGAAATTCTTCATCATCGGTCTGAGAACTCTTAATCCTTTCTAGTAAAGATGGTTTGGCAACCATTTGAAAAAGCATTGATGTTTCACCTTCCCTGGTTATTCCCAGGTCCATCTTCACTAGATCCATGAAAATTGGATCCCTTTCAATTCTCATATTGTTCAAAACTCCATGGTCTTTTCTGCTCAAAGCATATGCCACCTTGTTTTCTTTCCCTAGGTGGTAGTGTATCGTACAATCATAATCCTTGAGTAATTCAAGCCATCTCCTTTACCTCATGTTGAGTTCTTTTTGTGAGAAAATATACTTCAAACTCTTGTGATCAGTATAAATCTCACATTTTTCACCATAGAGGTAGTGCCTCCGTATCTTCAAAGAAAAGATCATAGCTGCTAACTCGAGATCATGAGTAGGATAGTTTTGTTCATGAATTTTCAACTATCGTGATGCATAGGCAACAACCCTATCATTCTGCATAAGGACACAACCAAGTTCTTTCTTCGATGCATCACTATAAATAACGAACCCATCATTCCCCGATGGTAGAGTCAATATAGGAGCATTGACTAATCTTCTCTTCAGTTATTAGAAAAATTCTTCACACTCTTTTGTCCAAAAAAATTTAACACCTTTACGTGTGAGTTTCGTTAATGGGTTATCCAATCGGGCAAAATTCTGGACGAAACGTCGATAATAACCTTCCAAACCAATAAAACTACGTACCTAAGTTATACTCATAGGTGATGGCCATTCCTAGATTGCCTTGGTCTTAGAAGGATCAACAGAGATTCCATCTTTAGAGACAATATGGCCAAGAAAAGAAATCTCCGGAATCCAGAATTCACACTTGCTAAATTTCCCATATAATTCATGTCTTCTTAGAGTATTCAGGATAATGATCAAGTGATTTTCATGATCTTCATAGCTTTTGGAGTATACCAAGATATCAGAAATAAATACCACCACAAATTCATCGAGATACTCCTTGAAAACTATATTCATCAGATCCATGAATACAAAGGGTGCATTAGTCAATCCAAAAGGCATTACAGTAAACTCGTAATGCCCGTACCTGGTTTGAAATGCTATCTTCGGAATGTCTTCCTTCTTCACACACAACTGATGGTATCCAGATCGAAGTTCAATCTTTGAAAAGTATTGTGCTCCATGCAGTTGGTCAAATAAATAATCAATGCGAGGTAGGGGATACTTTTTCTTTATTGTTATAGCATTGATCTCCCTATAGTCGATACATAACTCCATAGATCCATATTTCTTTTTAACAAAAAGAACAGGGGCTCCCCATGGAGAAACACTGGGGAGAATAAATTCCTTATTACTAAATTCCTCTAGTTGTTTCTTTAGTTCAACTAATTCTACAGTGGCCATTCTATAAGGGGTCTTTGATATAGGCCTTGATCTAGGAATTAAATCAATGGAAAACTCAACTTCTCGTTCTGGAGGATGTCCAGGTAAATCTTCCGGAAATACATCTACATATTCTTTCACAATAGGTACATCCTCTATTTGAACATTTCATTCCTCACCCATAGTCATTTCATTTTCTTCATCCCCAATAATTGAATTTAGTTGAGCTACTGGGGGTGGATCTAGATAAGAATTAGGTGGTGATGATTCTGCTCTAAAGATAAGCTGTTCCTTATCATCATCATCAAGAATCATAACCTCTTTATTATTACAATAAATCTTCACATCATAGTCCGAAAACCAGTCCATATCGAGGATTATATCAAACTCAATCGTAGGTATGACGATGAGATCAGCAGATAAAGAACATTTATGTGCTCTAATGGAGACCGATTCACAAAACTTTGTTGCAATGATACTTCTCTTAGGAGTTTTAACTGACAAATCCCTTGTTAAGTCAAATTGGAAATATCAAATTTTCTTAGCAAACTGGGAAGATATGAAACAATGTGATGATCCATAATCAAATAATGCATTTTCTAAACTTGAGGAAACCATTAAATTACCTGCCACCATGTCTTTTGGAGCTTCAACCTCAGCAGTAGTGATAGCATAAGCTTGGCCTTGATCCCTTGGCCTTTTCTGAGGTAAGTTTTCCTGACGCTTAGGACATTCATTTGCATAATTCCCCATCTCCCTGCAATTGTAGCACTGAAAATTGGTAGCTTCCTTCTTCCCCTTGCAATCACAAGTTTGGTGGCCTTTTTCACCACACTTGTAACAGACTCCCGTTCCCTTCAAGCAAGTACCGGGGTGTTTCTTACCACATTTACCACAGGGTGGATATTCAACCTTTCCCTTCTTCCCCTTATTTCCATTCCCAGATTGATCAGCAGTTCTCTTCTTCTCTTTCTTTGCTTTAAAGTCATAAGACTTAGAGAATTCCTTTTCGGTCTTGATAGCACATGAGACAATGTCTTCGTACGACGAGAAGGATTGTGAGACTAATGCTCGGCGGAGAAATGGTTTTAACCCATCAAAGAAACGATCAATCTTACTTCTTGGGTTACGTATATAATCTCCAGCATACCTTTATAACCTTGTAAAGTTAGCCTCATACTTTATGACATTCTCATCCTCCTTTTGCCTCAGACTTAGAAATTGACTTTCCATATCTGCTCGATGGTCGCGAGGAAAGTATTTTTCTAAAAATAGATCTTTGAACTCCCTCCATTCCATATTTGATACTTCATCATCTTCCTTCGTGTTTTGAATCAATGACCACCATTGATCAGCATCTCCAGTGAGTCGGTAAACTACCATGATAACTTTTTCCCTTTCAATACTCCCCAAAGACTGAAATATTTTCTCTAGGGAATTTATCCATTGATCAGCTTATAAGGGATTTGTACTCCCATTGAATGTTGGTGGTTGTTGCCTCATGAATCGATCTAACATTGATCCTCCACGCTGCGGATCAGGGTGCTCCATACATGTAAGGTTATTATTCATAACCTGAGTAAGTTGTCCCAGTATGGTGATTAGCTGATCGACACCAGTTGCATCACCATCTCCACTATAATTATCTTGAGCAGGTGGTAAATCCCTACATGGAGTTCGTGCATTGATACGGTTTCCATTTCTTCCACTAGGCTCTATTTCTAAACAATGGAATAAACTAGATCAGTTTATGAATCAAAATACATAATCCCAAACTTATAAAACACTTAACATAAATTGAACTATTTATGGATATAATCCATAATCATAATAATGTTTTCTTTGAGGAAGTATATACTCATAAACCCTTCAAAATGATTTGTAAAGAAAATGATAGTTATCCTAAGCATATCCCCCGGGAGTGTCATAACCAAGAGTGAAGCAAGGCCCGTTGTCATGCACCAGTTTCCATTCGAGTCTAGCTCAAAGCGGTATTTTCGAGTTTTACCCCTAGGTACATCTGTGCCAGAGCCACCTCTACCTACTCATATCCAGACAGGGATATATTTCTCAGAAAACTCACAAAATCTCTACAATACCAAAATTCTAGGAAGTTATTCTATACTAATCCTCAAATTTCATCTTAGGTCTACGTGCTCTAATCAGAGTTTATCTAAATATAGCATCCAAGGTTTGTACTAAACTTCCTCTGAGACCAACTGTAATTCCCCGACCCCATTTACCTAGAGTCGGTGCATTATTACATAACATTGGCATGATAAAAAAAAGATCAAATCTCAAAAGACCGATTGGTTTAGTAGCCTTGGAAACACTAGATATATTCATAAGGTTTACATTACATCATAAAATGAAAACTACAACAACATAGTCTCCATAGTCCACACTCTTATCCCCTCACACTATCCCTGCAGGTCATTCATAATTTACTTCTTCACATCCTGGGAAAAATAAAGCATAAAAAAGGGGTGAGCTCAAATTCCCAATAGGGATAACAATATAGCGGAAACTTTCATAAATAAGAATAAACATTTACGGCAATGTATAACTAAATCAAAATAATTTTAAACTTGAACTTCAACATAGTATAGAAAAAATAAAATTGAATAATGCCATTTACTTATTCACATGGATATTCTACTAATCAAATAATCACATGCAATATAAATAACCACTTTCATAATGATGGAATGCATAATTCCAGACTATCATAACCACATAGCCAAGGCCTCGTGCCAAGACTACAAATAAGATTTTGTCAAGGCCTTGTGCCAAGACACTAGTTTGTATCATGAGACCTACTGATGCATCGAGGAGCTATAGCGGGCTCCACCCGTCACATATTAAGTCCAATGCATTCCCATATGAAAAGGTTTAAACATAACATAAACATTTGTATTAAAAATAGCATACAAAATGTAAATACTTCATCCATAAACCATGAATGGTATAAAAATAACACATCCACAGTCAAACATATCACAAAACCTTCAATACAATATAGGAGTTTTGTATCATAATAAATCAACTTCAATAAGTGTAAATTCCATCAAAGGATGTTGACATAGATGAAATCAAAACTCTTTTTAGAGAAATATCTCTTTCTATTTTGAAATCATTTAAAAGACATATATTTATAAAATAACACATTTTCTTTGAAAATATTCTTATAAGCTTGTAAGAGAAGCTTCAATGATTTTATAAGGGTGGAAAATATCAGCACCTTCTGTATAAGTTAAAAAAACATTCTTACCTTAATTATGTCGAAAAGGTTAAAAAGCACCTTGTTTGGAAAACGACAGAAAGATTCCTTTATAAAACTCTTATAAAAAGTCAAACAAGGGTATAAATGACTTTAACCCATATTCTTTTAAACAGTAAAGATGTTTTGAAATATATTTTTAAGAAACATGGATGTGGATGATAAAGAGATCCCAGTAGATTATTACGTTTAAACAACCTTGGATAATGAAGAGATTGTGAAATAACACTTACCTTGTACTTTTACTTGGTTGGGGTAGGTTAACCTCCTGTATAATGGTGAAATAATTATTATTAAATTATACAAGAATCATATACATTAATATGATATTATATATGATCTTTTAACATTGATTTGTTAATAACATCTTAGTATTATCGTTGTTTAGGGTGTCAACTTACTCGTTTTCTTTTATATGTTTTGTTACGTAAGCCATGTTTGTAATGGATAGGTTGTATCTTAATAAAATCCAGAATGATATCAAGTCCTTATATACTATTATTATTCATCAAATGATAATTATACTTGAATGGATACGATGGAGAATGAATCTCATCGCGTTCGTGGAGATGGTAGTCTGTACGTACGCACGAGCGACAATATCATTCTTTTGATATTAAAATAATATATAATTGGATGGTATATCATATATAAAGAATCATTATCATGTTATATTTATTATTTAAATGAGTTACACATCATAATTATACCCATCCAAATAATAATATATTGAATAACAATTACAACACGACGTGGAGATGGTAAGCCGTACGTACGCACGTATGGTGACATTTTATTCAAAAGGTGGATAGAATACTGAATATGTTTGTACCATATTTATAACATCACACTATATATAAGATACTGGATTTATTATTTTAGAATGTTAATAACAAAGAAAGAAGAAGTGGAAGAAGAAAGGAACTTGGAAAAGGGTGGTGAAATCATTATCTCTTCCTCGGGTTCTTCCTTTTTATTTGATCAAAAGGGCTCCTTAGATTGGCTTTCTGATAAAACTAAGTCTTCTAGGTTGTAGTGAGGGAAGTTGAGAGAGTATTTGGGCTGAGGATGGCCGAACAAAAAGGCTTTTAAGGTGTGAAGTAATGAGAAGGGGGAGTTCCCTTTTATAAGAGGGGTGAGGGGCACCTTTGGAAAAGCTAGAAATATTAATTTATAATAAATTCATATTCGGTTTCTAATGGCTCCAAAGTGGATTATTTAAATTTTAATATGGGAATAGGTCTAAAACCATTAAACCAATATAATTTATACAGGTTTGGGTCATTATATTAACCTTATCGTCTAGTTTTAACTCTTAGTTAATTAGTTTGACATTTACCATGTCACTTTGTATTTTTATATTATATAGTTAATAAACTTACTATATACATCCAAGAGACCCCCAAGTGGTCCATTAATGATAAAAATATAATTATATAAGTCTCTTTGCCAAACCTTAGATTTTTATGAATTTAATATCAATTAATAATATAATATTTGTTTTAAAAACTCTTTTATGTCAATTTTGACACTATTCAACAGTTGATTTTTTTGAAACTCATAACAGCAGTATTACTTCTAATAATGTCAATTAAATCAATAATAATATGTCATAGTATCCTAGAAAATTAGTTTAATTCATTAAAAGTCTAAAATTATATTTATTTGGGTATTTATAATATCAATTATTTTAATTTTTCACTATTATGGTAATTACTACATCATCATTGTGTCATAAATAAATTAAATTATTTAATGTCTAAAAATTATAAATTAAATATAATTAATTAGGAAATCGTTTTATATTTCTAATTAATATTTATAGTCGAAAATCCAACATATATAACCTTATGTAAAAATTGTTTTTCTAAAAGATATATGCTTATGTTATATTTGTTCTTATTTTAACTTAATTAAAATAAAGTGTCCCTATCACCTACAAGTGGCACCATGGGGTCCCAAAATAGATCCAAATATGAATATGGTAGAACATGTATCAACCAATAAGGTTAGGACACGTTTTAGGGTAATTTTTTATTATTATAATATTATTTTTTAACACTTATTTACCGGATTTACCCTTTAACCATGGTAAATAAAATATTTACCGAAGTAATTATTCAAAATGTCTAAAAATAAAAGTTACCTATTTACACAATTTGAACATCCGGATTCCAAATATTAAATCCATTTTTCCAAATTCGAAACACAGAAGTGTCAGAAATTAATTTAAAATTAATTCCCGTTGTTAAAACAAAAAATGTGTTTTTAAGAGATAATAACTATCAAAAGATTGATACTTGTTTATATTCGGTTTAATTGTGAAATTATGTCCAATGACCAAAATTGTATTAAATGATAAAAATATATTCTAAATATACTTTTAAACCACTAAAATTCATAATTTATCAATATAAATTATTTTGATTAAAAAAGTTGTTTTTAATTAAAATTTAGTAATTTTCACTATTCATCAAAATATTAAAGTTATCCGAAAAGTACCAAAATTTTACCTTAGGCTAAATTCGATATTCCAAATCCAAATATGAAGTCCATTTTGAAATATAAAATAAATATAATTTCAAAAATTTGGTATTACTATTCATAACGGCTAGTTTGATTGGTTATGGTGTGTTAGAACTCTGTGTTGCATACAACACACGCTATCACATTATTTAAAGAGAAGCGTACCGTAGAAGATAGGGGTGTTAAAGTTGAGGGATTTTAGAGATGAGGGTTAGGAGTTTTTTGGGGATGAGGGTTTAGGGTTTCTTTAGGCTGGGGGTTGAGGGATTTTTTGTGGATGAGGGTTGAGTGTTTTTAGTGGAATGTGAGGATGGTTTTTTGGGTTAGGGGTTGAGGTTGTTTTGGGGATTGGGGTTTAGGTTTTTTTGGGGATAAGTATTGAGGATTTTTTTGGTTAAGTGTTGATGAGTTTTTTATGTCTAAAGGTTATTGGTTTTTTGGATCTGACTGTTGAGGGATTTTTGGGGCTGAGGGTAGAGGGTTTATTTGGGATGAGGGTTCTTGGTTTTTTGGGGTTGAGGGTTGAGTTTTTTTGGGGGACTGAGGGTTGAGGCTTTATTAGGGAAGAGGGTTGAGTGTTTCTTAGGGTTGATGGTTGAGGGTTTTTTGGGGATAAGGTTTGAGGGTTTTTTGGGCCTAAGGGTTGATGTTTTATTAGGGAGGAGGATTGATGGTATTTTGGGGGTAGGATTGAGGGTTTTTTAGGCTAATGGTTGAGGATTTTTTAGGACTGAGGGATTAACATTTTTTTGGGATGAGGGTTGTGGGTTTTTTTCGGGATTGAGGGTTGAGGGATTTTTGGGATGAGTGTTGATGGTTTTTTTCAGATGAGGGATGAGGGTTTTTTGGTGATTTAGGTTTAGGTATTTCTGAGGATGAGGATGAGGTTTTAGTTTTTATTTCGGGGTTGAGGGTTGAGGGTTTTTTTGGATGGGGGGTTTAGGGTTCTTTTTGGGCTAAGGTTTTATGATTTTTTAGGACTGAGGGTTTAGGTTTTTTGGGGGATAAGGGTTTAGTGTTTTTTTGGGGATGATGATTGAGGGTTTTTTGGGGATGCATGTTGAGGGGTTTCTGTGGTTATGTTTTTAAGGTTTCTTGGGGTTGAGTGTTGATGGTATTTTGGGGTTGGGATTTGAGGGGTCTTTGGGGTAGGGGTTGTGGGTTTTTTATAGTAATGGTTGAGTTATTTAAAAACCCTTAAATATGAATGAAAACGTAAAAAGCCCTAAAAGCCCTGAAAACCCCCTAAAAACCATAAAAACACCTAAAAACCTAAAAACCCCTATAAACTCATAAAACCAGTAAAATACAATAAAAAACATTAAAATCCATTAGAACCCCCAAAAATTAAAAAAACTCTAAAAACCATACAAAGCCTAAAAATAGCATAAAACAGTAAAAAACCCAAAAGACCCCAAATACCCTTAAAAACCCTAAAACCCCAAAAACCCCCTGAAATTCCTAAAAATCCCTAAAATCCCTAAAATCCCTATATCATATGCCCCAAAAAACCATAATTCATTGGGCCCATAAATTCCTTAAAACCTCAAAACCAAAAAACCCAAAACTCTGAGCCCCAAAAACCATAAACCCTCAGCCCCAAAAATCCCAAAAAACCCTAATCCTTAAATAAAAAAAACAATCATAAAAAAATATAATCCCCCCAAAAATTAAACCCCATAACCCAAAAAACCAAAACCCTTTTCCCCAAAAAACCATAAACTCCTAGCCCCAAAAACCCATAAACTCTCATCCCTAATAACCCATAAATCATCCCCCAAAAAAAACATAGCCCCTCAGACCTACAAAACCTAAAATTTCATCCCCAAAAAACCCTAATCTTTCATTCCAAAAAAGGCCTAAACCCTCATCTCATAAAACCCTAAACACTCATTCGCAAAAACCCTAAAAACAAATGCGCAAAGAAAATAAACCTACTATAGTAAAAAACCTAAAATACCAGACCCAAAAAACCATTAACCCTCATCCCTAAAAAAACATAAACCCTTGTATCCCAAAAACCAAAATCCAAACCGAAAACACCAGAAAATCCTAAACCATCTACCCTAAAAAAACCTAGACCATCGCCAAAAAAAAACTAAACCCATGATCCTAAAAACCCTAAACCCTCATAAACAAAAAACCCTTATCCTCCTCACAAAAAAACTAAAAACCCTAGACCATAATAAATCTAAACCATACACCCTAAAAAACCTTAAACCCTCAGCGCCCAAAAAACCCTAAACCCTAAACCCCAAAAAATAGTAAACACTCGGCCCCAAATAACCATCAAACCTCACCACAAAAAACCCCTTATACATCAGAAACCAAAATCCATAAACCCTCACCCCAAAAAACCCTAATCCCTCTACCCACAAAAACCATGTTCCCACATACTCAAAAAACACTATACATTTATGCATAACAAATCCTAAACCCTCATCCCCATAATTCCTTAAACCCTTGAGACATAAAAACCATAAACCCTTAACTAAAAAATCCTAAACCCTCTTCCCCAAAAAACTCTAAAACCTTATCCCTAAAAATCCTTAAAACCTAATCCTAGAGAATACCTAAAGCCTCATCCCCAAAAAACCATTAACCCAAAACCCCAAAACCCTAAATGCTCAACCCTAAAAAACCAAGAATAGTTGTCCCCAAAAAACACTAAATCCTCACCCTCAAAAACCCTAAACCTGTAGCCCTAAAAATCCCCAAACCCTCATCCCTAAAAAACCGTAAACCCTCATCCCCCAAAAACCCAAAAACTAGGCCCCATAAAATCGTAAACCCTTATCCCCAAAAACACTAAAACCTCATCCCCAAAAAACCATAAAACCTCATAAGAAAACCCTAAACCCTCATCCCCCAAAAACACTAAACCCTCATCCTCATGAGAACAAAATTACCCTAAACCGACAAAAACAATAAATCCTCAACCCAAAAAAATAAAAAACCCTCTTCCCCAAAAAACCATTAACCCACTACCCAAAAAAACACTTAACCCTTAGCCAAAAAACCCCTAAACCCTCATTCCTAAAAGACCCTAAACCATCATCCCCAAAAATCCCTAAAATCACTTGCTAAAAAATCCATAAAACCTCATTCCCAAAAAACCTAAACTCACATAACTGAAAACCAATAAATCATTGTCCCAAAAAAACCCAAAACCCTTAGCCCCCAAAACCCAAAACCCTCATCCCCACAAGACCATAAACCATCAAAACCAAAAAACTGTAAACCCTTATCCCTAAAAACCCCAAACCCTCATCCCCAAAAATCCCAAAAACCCTTAGCCTAAAAAATCCATAAAACCTAGGAAACAAAAAACACTAATCCCACCTCAACAAAAAACCCTAAACCTGCATCCTTTAAAAAAACCTGAAACCTACATCCCTAAAAAAAACCCAAAACCCTTATCCAAAAATAACATGAGACCTCAGCCCCGAAAACCCCAAAATATCAGCTCAAAAACCCCAAACCCCCATCCTTAGAAAACCCAAAAACCTCAAACGTAAAAAACCATAAACCCACATCCCCCAAAAATCATAAACCATCAACCCCAAAAAACCCCAAACCCTTATCCCAAAAATACTTGAGACCCTCATCCATAAAAAACCCTAAACCCTCATCCTCAAAAAACCCAAAACCCTCATCCCCAAAGACCTCTAAACACAAAAAAACTAAACCCTCATCCCCAAACAAAAATAAACCCTATGGCCAAAAAAACACCAAACCCTCAGCAAAAAAAACCTAAATCTTAAGGCCAAAAAACTATACGACCTCTAACCCAAAAAACACAAAACCTACATCTCTATAAAATTCTAAACCCTCAACCTCAGAAAACCCTAAAACATTTCCCCTAAAAAAATCAAATCCTCATCCCAAAAATCCCCAGATCCTCATCCCCAAAAGAATGAAAACCATCCTCCCAAAAAACCCCCAAATAATCAACAAAACAAACATAAACCCTTATCCCCCAAAACCCAAAAACCATCAGCCCCAATATAGAATATAACCTCATCCCTAAAAATACCCAAACCATCAGGTTCATAAAAACATGAAACCCTTGGCCCAAATATACTCAATACCCTCACTCCCAAAAAACTCTAAACCCTTAGCTCTAAAAAAACCCTGAACCATAACCTCCCCAAAATAATAAACCCTCAACCCAAAAAATCCATAAACACTCATAAAAAAACCAGTAAATCAGTATCCCCAAAAAACCCCAAACCCTCAACCCCAAAAAAACACATGAAAATAAAAAACACTAACACCTAACCATAAAAAAACCCCTAAACAGTGATCTCTAAAAACCCCAAAAACCTCAGACCTCAAAAACTCTAAACCATTATCCCAATAAATCTTTAACCCTCAACCAAAAATAACCTAAACCCTTTTCCCAAAAAATTATTAAAACATCATCCCCATAAAACACACAACCCTCATCCCCAAAAAACCTAAAACCCTCATCACAAAAAAAACAGAAATCATTAACCAAAAAATACCGCTAGAACTAATAATTTGTGAACTCTCAGGCCCGAAAAAACTGAAAACCCTAAACCCAAGAAGACCCAAAAAAACATCCAAAAAAAACCCTAAACCCTCATCACCAATAGGAAATAAATTCTCATCCAAAATAAACCCCAAACCCTCTGCCCCCCAAAACCCCAAATTCTCAGCCCTAAAAACCCTAAACCAACATACCAAAAAAACAATAAAATATCAGTCCCAAAAAAGACTAAATCCTCAATCCCAAAAAAATGAACCATCAAAATCAAATAAACCTAAACCATTATCACCATAATACACCAAACACATCACCCTTAATAACGTTAAACTATCATGGACAAAAAGTTTAAACCCTTAACCCCAAAACCTCAAACCCTCAACCCCAAAAAACCATAATCCCTCAATGCCAAAAAAACAGAAATCTTCATTACCAAAAAACCAAAAAACCTCAGACCTAAACACCTCAAACAATCATATTCAAAAAACCATAAACCCTCATCCCAAAAAAACCGAAACCCTCAGACCCAAGAAAACCCAAAAATTTATCTATAAAAAAACCCTAAACCTCTTCTACAAAACTCCCTAAAAACTCATCCTAAAAAACCCAAAATCCTCATACCAAAAAACCTAAAATCCTTTTCCCCCAAAAAAACCATAAAGCCTCATCCCAAAAAATCCCTAAACCCATAGTCCAAAAAACCTTAAACCCTTAGCATGAAATAAACCAAAACCCTTAGCCAGAAAAAATGCTAAACCCTCACCCTAGAAAACAATCTACCTTTTTCCAAAAAAACCCTAAACCCTAAAACCTCAGCAACAATTCCCCTAAATACTAATATTAAAAAACCTTAAAACCTAATCCCAAAAAACCCAAAAAACTGAGACCCAAAAAATCCTAAACCCACATCCCTAAAAAACTTAAAGCTTATGCCCAAAATACCCAAAACCCTTATCCCGAACAATTGTTAACCATCTATCCCAAAAATCCCTAAACACTCATCCCCAAAAAACCCAAAACCCTGATCCCTAAAAAACCTTGAACCCTCATCCACAAGAAACTATGAACCTTCATCCCCAAAAAAATCTAAACCCTTTACACCAAATAATAGTAAAATATCATCCCAAAAAAACCATAAATATTTAGTCTTAAAAACCCCTAAACCCCCCAAAACCTAAACCCTTAGACCCAAAAAAATCTTAAGACCTCAACTTAAAAAAACCAAAAACCTCAGCCCAAAAAACCAAAAAACCTCATCCCCCCAAAACTCTAAACCCCAATCCCCAAAAAACCCTTTAAAACTTAGCCTAAAAAAACATAAACTCTCAACATGAAAAAAATAATCAACCCTCATCCCCAAATGATAATCAACTCAAAAAATCCAACACCCTCATCCCCACAAAACCCTAATCCCTCATCCCCAAAAAAACCTAAATAATCATCCCTAAAAAACACTAAACACTCATCACAAAAAAATACTCAACCTTAGGCCCCACAAAAACCCTCAAATATCATCCCCAAATAACCCTAAACCCTCATCCACAAAAAACCTTCAAAAATTAGCTTCAAAAAAATCCTCAACCCTCATCACAAAAAAATAGTCAATCCTCACTCCAAAAAACTCTCATCCCCAAAATCCCTTAAACCCTCAACCCCCAAAATAACATAATCCTATATCGAAAATAATCACTCATCCATCAAAATAAAAAAATATTAAACCCCTATCCCCAGAAAAAACTCAACCCTCAGCCCAAAAAACACTAAACCCTCTTCCATAATAACCCTAAACCCTAATCCCCCAAATACCCTTAACCCTCATCCCTATAAAACCATCAACCCCAATACAAAGAGAAACCTAAACCCTCATCCCCAAAAAATGACCACCGATCTTCCCTAAAAAACTATCAATCCTCATCCCCAAAACACCCAAAACCATCATCCCCAAAAACCCATCAACATTCATCCCCAAAAAACCATCTATCCTCATCCCCAAAAAACCATAAACCCTTAACCCTAAAATACCCTAATTACCCACACCCAAAAAACCCTAAACCATCAGCCCCAAGAAACCTAATCACTCAAACCCATAAATACCTCAACACTTATACCCAAAAAACTATCGACCCTATTCCCCAAAAAACCCAAAAACAAAATCCCCAAAAAACCTAATCCATCATCCCCAAAATACCATAAACAATCACCCAAAAAATTTTGAAACCCCCATCCTTGAAAAACCATCAACCATAGCCCCAAAAAATAGTCAACACTCAATCCAAAAAAAACATAACCCCTTAACTACCATCCCTAAAACCCTCATCCCTAATACTAAAAAAATCCTCACCCCTCAACCCCAAAATCAAAAATCCCTTAGAAAAAATAACCATAAACTTAAAGATCCAAAAACCTAATCACATATCCCCAAAATATTATAACCCTCATCCCTAAAAAACCTTAAACCTTATTCCCTAAAAATCAAAAAACCCTCATCCCTAAAAAACCCTATACACTAAACCCTGAAAATCAGTTGATGTGGAGCCCCAAAAAACCTTAAACCCTATACCCCAAAAAACAATAAACCCCTAGTCCCAACAAACCCATGAATTATAAGCACCCAGAATCCAAAACCCTCTTCCCAAAAAAACTCTAAAACCCACCACCATAAACTCTAAAACCTCAGCCCCAAATAACACTAAACCCTCAGCCTAAAAACTCCCTAAACACTCAGCCACAAATTACCTAAACCCTCATCCCTAAAAATATGTAATCCCTCATCCCAAAAAACCTTAAAATATCAGACCAATAAATTCCTAAAAAATTAGCACAAAAAAACCCTAAACACTTAGACTTAAAATCCACAAACCCAAATCCCAAGAACCCAAGAACCCTCTACCAAAAAAAATGAATCCATATTCCCTTGAAAAAACCAAAACCACCATCCCCAATAAACCCTTAGGCGCACAAGTGTTGATGAATTCCAACACTTAGGCTTTATTCGTCCTCTTTAAATCTTCCATTATAGGTATGAAATTACCTTATAAGTGTTCAGAAGACTTCAAGTAGATACTAGGGTGCCGAGAGCTTAAATATGACTTTTGGATTTTTCCGTCCCCGAAATGGGGGCCCCAAAAGGGGTATTTATAGTCTACTGAAGACCCTCAGTGAAAATCAAATAGGGCGCCCAAGTCACCTGCACAACAAATTGTGTCGCGCAAGAATACTTGCGTGACCACGATGAAACTTGCATGACCCATTTGTAAACAAATCCTTGTTCACGTCTTTGTCAATTTTTGAAGTTTCTTCAAAGGATGAATCTCTTTGTGCTAAGGTATTCCAATTTTCAGTCATTAGACTCTGTGATGTAAAGGAGCATAAAAAAAGTCCCCCCTTAGAGTTTGATACGAAAGTAAAAAGGATTTGGCTCTGAGGTAAAGGAAAAAAAACAAAGGAATCATAGAGCGCAAGTTTTGAGCGCGCAGGTTGCGGCATGTAGGTGTGATCCACACAGGCTACAACACGCTGGGTGCAGCCTTTGCCTATAAATATGTGGCCATTCTTGTGCAAAGAAAATGGCTTTAAAACCTTCCCGCTCTCACCGCGCAATTTGATCTCATCATGCAAGTGTATTGATTTTCCTCTTGTCGGCACAGGTGCTGCTATCCACGGTTCTTTGTTTCTGTTCGTACCACGCTTCTTCAGAGGTATGCCAAACATGAGACTAGCACGCCTTAATGACTTAGCCATTTTTTTCACTTTTCCTCACAAATATTTATGAAAAATCAACTTACTTAAGAGTTAATTATTCGACCTTTGTGCAAATTCAATGGCTCCTAGAAGAATTGGAACGACTAATGAATTGGAAAGAAAGCGAATTGATGACATGATGAACATCATTGGCCATGATTACTATGATATCTATGACAACACTCTCCCAGATTTGGACATGTACTTGAAGAAGTATCATCTTAATTTTCCATAGAGCATCTACATGACTCTGTATGGGCATGGTCATCTACAAGAAGTCAACATTCCAGAGGTAAAGAATTATCTTCTGTATTCTTGGTTTCAGAGTGACACCAATTTTGCTTTAGAAGATATATCAATTGGAGGATCATTTTTAAATGCTAGAACAGTGGAGAAGGCCTACATAATTCATCATAGCCCATGTTCCCTAGATCTGAAACTTCAAAAGCCTAAGCTCTAACCACATTGTTATCCCTCAATCTTCCGAAACTCTCAGATGGATCAATCCAAAGGCTGGAAGAAGAGTTGGGCCTTCCACCCTGGAGGAGGTGTGAAGATGACTTGGATGTGGGCATACTGGGTGTGACAAACCTAGGTAGAGTTTATCAAGGATATGAAAGGAGCTGCAATATATGAAGCCATCTGGGCTAAGCAGACATATGTTTATTGGAATGATGACTTTGTGTCAGAGCTAATCAGCCGCTAGAGCTAAGAACCAATTATTTCCATCTGACTAATGGAGAATTAGGAATCAATTAGTGGGATGTATACAAGATATCGAGGGCTCCAATTTTAGGTGATATGTATGATGAATTCATCCCTCCCAAGGAGACTTGTAATGATATGGAGAAGACTCTGGATTTGGCTTGAGAATTATTGAAAATTTTCTACAAGATCAAGAATTCAAAGACCTCCAAAACTCATTATAGAAAGGATATTCATCTAGAGGAGTGGATGGATATGTTTATTACCAAGAAGATGGAGAAGGGACCCAGCTGTACTCGTTCTACTACCTGCCCCATAATAGAGAAGAGGGGTGCTTCTGGTACATTTTGGCCGACCCTGGAAGCAGAAGAATTTGAGAAGTGGGGGTACGAAGTGGATCAAGGAATCCCTGAAAAGACCCGTCTAGAGGTCTTATTAGCCTTGTGGCTCAGTGTTTATCTTTTTTCCAATCAGGGATTTGAAGGGAGGCGTCAGGCTAGGGACCTTCATTATTGCAGCCAAGTTGGCTGAGAGGAAAATGGTTGGGTTGGCCACCCCCATTTTGGAAAAGATTCGCAGGAGCATACTCCATGTCTTTATGGGTAAGTATCCTTTAAGAATAGTGGGACCATTCCAAGTTTTGTGGGGATGGATCGCCACTCATTTCAGGACATATGCTGTATAGAACGGAGTGCAGGTTCCTAGAAGTTCTTTCAGTCCATCAGTGCATGCAATTTCTGGAATTTCTCCGTCATCCCTCAACCCCTATGATATGAAGAAGAGGCTGAGCATGTTCAAGGAATTCCATTTATTTCCTTATGGAGACCCGCCAACCAGGCAATTTATTGATAATGGAACAGCTGTCTTGGAATTGAGGTCATACATGCCAGCTTGCAGAGATGGTGTACTGGTCACCAGGATTGACGAAGAGATTATATACGAGGCCTATGCTTCTTACAGATTTGCATTCCAATTCAAGTGTCTACAGCAGACTGTTGTATCTCCTCCTGTGCATGTCAGGTCAGATCAGCATCCAATGGTTTCCTAACAACTATGGTTGCTGACATCTATGGAGAATACCGGAGCAGTGTTTGATCTACCAGTTGCTAAAGCGACGAGTAACTTGACTAAATGGTATGCCGAGTACTGGGTAGAATCATACCCTAAAGGGGTACTGAATCATCCAGTTCATCGGATGGGGAAGAAGAAAAGAACTGTCAAGAAAGAAACCCTTCATATGGAAGGTGACTCTTCCACACCCGGAGCTGATTCACCGGGTTCCTCACCCATGGCCGACTCACCAGATTCTCAGGATGGTGATGATGAGGCACGACATGTGTCAAAGAGGCCTCATTCCAGATATAATCCTCCTGTCAAAATCAAGAGACCGACTCCATCAACTCCTGGTGAGTTACTTCATTGAGGCAATTTAATCGCCATTACTTTATAGAGCAACAAGTTTTATTTTATTATCCTTTATCTGTAGTTGCAGGAGCTAGGAAGAAGTTGAAGTCCAAGATTGTAGGAGCCTCCTCATAGCCTTCTGGTACACATGCTGAATATCTACGACCAGAGGATGTCCAGACATGGAGGATTTTATATTGCAATGCTGAAACTTCCTGGATGGACCTGTGTGAGGGGCTACACATCCCTGGAATAGGGAAACTTCGGGCCTCTACTGATATCTGTTTCAAGGATAACCCTGATGAAGTGCGGGCTTACATCAGAGAGCTGGAGTTGCTCATATATGCCACCAATGATTCCATTCCTGTCACCAAGAGGGTGAAGGAAATGATAGATCGTGGCACCACTGAGGGGACTAGTGATTCCGGAGATGAGGAGTGGCATGATTACATGGATCCATAATATATTAGTCTCTTTACTTACATTATTTGTAACTTGATTCCAGTTAAAGCTTTGTTACTCAAGGAAATTACTTTCTTCATCCTGCAGCTTGCAAAGAAAGGAACTGCTATGGTTCCTTCACCACAGTATAGCCCTGGTGGTACTGCCATTATAGCTAATGAATCTCCTTGCAAGCTAGGTGAGGTATCTATAGGACAGCAAGCCATGAATGAGGAGTTAGACATGGATTTTCATTCTCCAATTCCTGTATTTGGAGATGATGATGTCAACACTCCCAAAAATCCAAAGAAGCAAAGACATCGAAGGAAGAATTCCACATCTAAAGGCTTCATCAGTTGTGGTAAGTCCTTCGGATATTCATGAATCTTAACCCATGAAAATATTTCTCATACTTCTTGGGATTGCATGGGCTTCTTCAATTTCCACTTTGAGGAAGAGGACTAACCCTCCTTTGAGGACGACAGAGGGTGATGGTGAACAAAAACAAGTTTATTCTAACTTGGCTACTCCTATAGAAGAACCAGCGTCTCTTCCCAGTACTGATCCTATTGCTGCTGTAAGGAGAGAAGAGCCTTCTTCTGGTAATTTAACAATGCTTCATAAAATGTTGAATGAAGACATCATCTGACTTCCATTCTGTGATACTTTAGGTTCAACATCTGCACCTGAACATTTGGCAGCCACTACAAATGATGCCGTAATTTTATCTGAAGAAACTATCTAGGGTTAGAGGCTGCTCAATGAGGTTCGCCAAGAAGATACATCAGATGCTCTCACTGGTGATACTAACCAGGAATCTGATATATCTTTGGATGAAATGATGAAACTTGGCACATCTTTTGAAGACATTTTAGATCATGTAAAATTACCATGTAATTTAGAAGATTTTGGACGTGAGTGTTATCCTTCATCCTATTAAAATAACTTCTTATTACATCTATGAACATGATTGGTTAAAATGTGCAGTTCCCTCTAAACAAGCTTCTGAACTTCCAATGCCTGAAGGGGGTATAGACAATCCTACTATTGTAGAGACACTAGATCAAGTGGAGCTGAACCTAGAAGAGCTTCCTAAAACTCGTCCTGAAAACCCTGTTGAAGCTTGGAAAGACGGGGAGGATCCTTCTAATGTTGCTGATTTGCCGTTGGGTGAGAGATAATAATATCTGTGGCTACAATTAATTTTCAAGACAACTTAATCAACTTTTTTTATCCTTCTAAACTAACAAAAACTTTCAATTGACTATGCAGGGCTGTCAATTTCAGTGGCTAGATCTGGAGGTGAAGCTTCATCCTCTGCCCCAACGGGAATAGAAAGTGAAGTAACAAGGTTCAGGGGTGGAAGGATTAGAACATGGAACTTATCTAAGTGCATTAATCCTGGATTATATTTCCCCTTGTGATAGTGATGCTGAGTCATATCCGGAAGTACAAAAGGCGCTCTAATTTTTATATCGCAAGGCATGACAGAACATATGGAAGATCATATCCTAAGTTCCTCTAGAAGAGCTATCTTCGAAGATCCCACAACTTTCATCCTTGTTCTTCAGGTTGGGACTTGGCAGTTTTGGATATCAAGATATCCATGCCATGGGAGAACAAGTCATCTTAAGAAGGGGGCCGGAGAAAAAGTACCATCAAGACATGACCTGGGTGAGGCTGTTAACCAATGTCAGCGAATTTGAGGATGTGGTGTCCCGTTGTGAGGCTGATCATGCTACCAATTTGAAGGAGCTGAAGCATAAGATCAAGGAGAAAGTTTTCCAGCAGATGCACCTTCAGTAACAGTTAGATGCGGTTATTGGGGAACTTGACCAGCAAAATAATTCACTAGAAGGAGTTCAAACAAATGGTATAAAAGCCATCGTTGAAGCCAAGAGGCACTCCATCAAGCTGAAAAGAGTGAAGCTGGCCGAGTGCATGAACTTCAAGTGGTTGCTGATGAAGCTCGGGATGCCGTGAATCAAGTGAAGTGTTATGTTGACAGCCTCTTATAGTTCTTGGAAATAAGAAGAGACTCCAGTCTGTGGATGTCCTTCTAACATTTGTGTATCTATGAGAAATACTTTCATCTTCAATGATTTGTGCTTGAATTCTTTTTCTACCTTCTTTAAATCTTTTTTACTTAAGCCAATGGGCCTAGTAAGCATATTTTGATTTTTTCTAGGATTATAAAAATAACCCTACAAACTTTGAATCTTTTTATTACTCAATATTACCTAAATCATACAAAATATATGTTTAGCGATTTGGGATTCGACTTTTGTTCAGATTTCCCTTGTGTTTTTTGGGTAGTTTAAAGTCATGCACGTCGGACAAAAGAAGGATAATGTTTAAGGTCGAAATAGATTTGACCGAATGGATGAAAGTTGACTCAATTTCTTGATAATTTATCTGAAAACATATTACCCTATTCAAGGATGGGGAAAAAAATGTAAACTATGACTTAAGAAATTTTGAATATGAGGAATGATATGAAAAAAGGGCTAAAAGGTATTAGAAGAAGTATTTACTAAGAATGAAGTTACCACTATTTAAAAAACCCATTAGGGGGTTGAATTATGCAGGGCCACCACATAAGGTCATTGGCTACATAGTCAAATAATAACATCTTTTGGCTGACAGATCCATTATGTAGACTACTGATGCAAGGATGCCTAAGGGAACATGCTGCATACTCAGGAAAAAGAACTCCCAGAAATTTTTATTTTCTATTGCTAAAAATCCAGTGAAAGTTTATGGAGATTCAATTTTTCCAAATCACAGAGTCTGTTGTATGGAGAGAGGTACTTGAATATAGATAGGATATTTCCAATCAATACTATCAAAGAATTAGATGAATGTCACTCCTATGAAGTTCTGAAACAAACGTAGGGAAGGGAAATATAAACCATAGACTTGAATATTTTCAGATCATCAAAAATATTATGGTACAAATATGTTAAGGATGACCATTTTTTTACGGATCCCTACATATTTTCATTAAGAAAAATATGGAAAAAAGAGGTTTTCCTCCCCAGAATGAAGTTACCAATATATAACAAACCCGTTGGGGGGTTGAATTATGCAGGGCCACTTAAGGGCATTGGATGCATAGTAAAATAATAACATATTTTGGATGATAGGTACTTTATGTAGACTACTTATGCAAGGCCACCTAAAGGAACGTGCTGCATAGTCAGGAAAAATAATTCCCAGGTATTAGACATTTTGTGAACAGAAGTCAAGAAAAGGGTTATGGAGATATGGAAGTATTTAAGGTTAGGATTATGACACATGAAAATGAGTATTTTCCAATGCATGAAGGAGATACACAGACCATTTCTAACCATAATCATGTTTTGGCTGGGTCCTGGATTAAGGTGTTGGACTTCACTACATATCCCATAAGGATAGGAATCAAGCCATACATAGTTCTTAAAATACAGTTTAACATCATGTGGGATGAGAGTGTAAGAGATCTTAGTTTAGGGTCATTGATATCGGACCATAATAAGGAATACACAATGTGTTTTATAAACCAGATGTGAATGAAGACCAGGGTTTTCATACCACATTCATGTTTTAACAGGGGGACTCTTCAGCCAAGGGACTGAAAGTGGAATTTGGGGGTAGGCCCAAAGACATGGGGCTAGATTCGAGGGATGCTCGAACATTCCTATGTATCCCATAAGGATGGTAATCAAGCCATACATAGTTCTTAAAATACCCTCTATATATATTTGGTTCATACAAGTGAAGGGTGAAAGGGGACTTTAGTGCAATGGTGGTTTGACCGAAGACTAAAGATTCGAGAATTTCCATGTATGCACATAGTATTTGTAATATAACCTGATTGGAGAACAATGTAAATAATGATTCCCTCTCAGGTAAGGGTTTCAAATAATTTTGTAGTTTATTGTCGTACAGGACAAAGAGTGCAAATAGTTTAACACCATATAGCAAGGACGATGGTGAACAAATGTAAAAAATATTGGTTCTGGGGGTGGCTTCACAAATCAACATCATATGAGATGGAGGTGAACTGATGTGAAGAGATTGGTTTTGGGCTTGAACATCAGGAGGTTTCCTATGTACAAATCCCAGAATGAAAGGATCAAAGTCTGCGTAGTTCGATTAAAGAATGAATTGGTGATCAAGTTGTTCTTGAGGAAAACGACCTAAAAAATGGTGTCGGGACTTACAAATGGTTAGCGGCCCAGAGTGGGTGTTATGGTTGAAGTTTAATCTAAGATCATGTGAGTCATACTCAGTGTGAGAAACAAGAGGTAGAAACAACCTTAACGATGCATAGTTTAACGTCATGTTAGATGAAGAGGGGACTATGCAATTTAATGTCTTGCAGTGAGGACCATGGGGACATAGTTTAACGTCATGTTGGACAATTTAGGGACTTTTTCACAGTTTAACATCATGTGGGATGAAGAGGTGCACATTTTAACATCGTATAGCTAGGACGATGGTTATGCCGTTTAACGTCTTGCTAGACGTAAGAAGGGAAATACAGTTTAACATCATGTTGGACGTGATGAGTGTTGTACAGTTTAGCATCATGTAGTTAGGACATCACAATTTAACGTCATGTTGGATGTAAGAGTATTTGTGTTACACAAAATAATTCTTTAGAAATATGTCATTGGTTGGAGTCATGATGAGTTCTCCATCCATTGAGATTAATGAATAAGCTCCATTGGAGTAGACCTTATGTATTGAGTAAGATTGGGATATTCGATTCTGATAGACTTCCAAGAGGTGCAGGGTGCACAATATTTTTTCATCTAATCATTCCAATTCATCCAATCGCTTTTGAGATTGTTCATCTGTAGATGACTGATCACAAATGGATACTCTGGGTGAGGGTAATTGAACCTCAATGGGAATAATTCTTCCATTCCATATACCAATGAATATGGAGTTGACCACGTTGTAGTGCAGGTGGTGGTCCGATAAGCGCATAAAGCATGAAAAAGTTTATCAGGCCATGATTTATCATCTTTATCCACCATCTTTTACAGTATGTTTGAAAGATTATTATTTTAGGAATCTATTTGGCCATTGGCTGCTGCATGATAACAAGATTAATGGCTAGATTTGATGTTATATTCTTAATACAACTTCCTTACCTTGGATGAACAGAAGTTGGTTCCATTTTCGTTAATATGGTATGAGGGACACCAATTCTGGTAATGATGTTAGACTTGATGAAGCTAACAATGATTTTAGAACTAACTTCTTTGAGAGGTATTGCCTCTTCCCATTTGGAAAAGAAGTCAGTAGCAGTAATAATATACTTAAACTGCTTGGATGTAGCTGAAGGGTAAGGTCCCACTACATCCATTCCCCATATGGAAAATGGCCATGAGTATTTAGTTGTATGAAGAAACTCTGGGGTTTTATGATTGAAGTTGGCATGTACATGGCAAGAATGACACTTCTTATTGAAATTAAAAAAATCTTGTATCATTGAAAGCCAAAAGTATCCAAGCCTTTGAATTTAATTTGACAGTCTATGTACAGACTGGTGGACACCACAGACTCCTGCATGTACTTCTTTCATGAAAACCATTGTCTCTTCACCATAAATGTATCTGAAGATTACTCCACCAAAACCACTTTTCTAGAGAATTTTTTCTAGGTGATCTGGGCTATCATAAAGATTTAAATTGACCACATTTCACCAGACTTGTTATTTCCCAGCTCTATCAGGTGTAAGTGTTCCATTTTGAAGGTATTACCTGATAGGTGTCATCCATCCTATAATATGACCATATGGTTCAGAAATGGGACTAATTTCATTGATTTCCTTTGTTCTGTTTTGAATATAACGTGAAATTTTACGACGATGGTCAATACTGATGATTGTCTCGTCCTGATTTGGATCTTTTAGCTGTGGCTATATTAGCCAATGCATCAGCTTGAGAATTTTGTGATCGCGGGACATAAGAAAACGTTGGTTCTGAAGGAAATTACTCCATTAACTCTCTGACGTAATCATACAAAGGGATTAACTCTTCTTTTCTAATGGAATAAACCCAACTGACTTGTTTGATTACCAGGTCTGAATAACCTTTCACCTTTAAGTGATTCACTTGTGCCTGAAGTGCCAACTCCAATCCTATGACGAGAGCTTGATATTATACTTCATTATTTGTACCACCTTCTCACAATAAGAAGGAATAGGGTATGACTTCCTTTTTTGGAGAAATGAGCACAATTCCTAACCCAAATTTGTTGAATTTAGGATCCTCCATTTTCTTCCCTATTGGATTTCTAGAAGCACCATCAAAGTACATTTCCCATGTTTGAATATTATCTTGAATAAAAAATACTTCATCATCGGGAAGTTCAATATCTAAAAATGTATCTTCTATTGAAGGATGTTCAGTAAAGAAATCAGCTAGAGATTGACCCTTTATTGCCTTTTGAGACACATACTGGATATCAAATTGCTGTAAAATAACTATCCACCTTGCTAGACATCCTATAAGGATTGGATGACTAAGGATGAATTTGAGTGGGTTATTGAGAGATACCAAATGGACCTCATGATGTTGCAGGTAGTGTCTCAAATTTTGAACTGCAAAGATTAATTCTAAGGAACATTTTTCAATACTTGAATATCGGGTTTCTTCTTCAAGCATAGTATGATTAGGATAGTAAAGGCTGTTTTCAGTCCACTAGTAAGTGACTCCCTTCTTCATCAATTTGGTGAAGGGTAAACTTTTTCCTACCAGATTAGCAATCAAACACCGAATATAGGCCAAGTGCCCTTGAATTCCTATCAATTCTTTTAAATTTTGAGGAGGTGACATACCAAGGATCAACTTTGTCTTCTCAGGATCTACTTCGATACCACGATGGAATACAACAAAGCCGAGAAATTTTCCTATGGTTACCCCAAAAGCACATTTCAAGGGGTTCATCTTCAAATTGTATTGTCGAAGTTTATGGAATATGACTTCCAAGTCATCCAAGTGATTAGAACTTTGTTTGGATTTAACCACCAAATAATCCACAAAATATTCAACAAATTACCCTAAAAAGGGTTTGAAGATATGGTGCATGGCACGCTGATATGTTGCATCTGCATTCTTTAGGACAAAGGGCATTACCTGATAGAAAAACACACCCTGAGAGGCTCTGAAGGATGTAGATTCTTCATCTTCTAGAGCCATTCAGATTTGATTATACCAAGAATATCCATCCATGAAGGAAAGTGCTTTATATCCAGCTCTTGCATCAATTAAGTGTTCTGTGATCGAAACTGGAAAATCATCCTTGGGACAATGCCAATTAAGATCTCTGAAATTAATGAAAACTCTAATTTGTCAATTTTTCTTTTTCACAAGGACAATATTGGCCAACCATTTGGGATATTTAACTTCTCTTACAAAGTTAGCTTTGATAAGCTTATCCACATCAGCTTCAATTTTGGAATCATAAGTTGGGTGTGTTCTTCTTGCGGCTTGCTTGAATCCTCGATGTTCTTTTGGAAAACCCAAACATGAGTAGCAACATCGGGATCAATCCCGGGAATTTATGTATAGTTCTAAGAAAATATATCTTGATTTTTCTTTAAAAATGAAATATACATTTCTTGCTCTTCAAGAGTCATGGTCGCACTAATTAAAGTGGGGAATGGATCTTCTTTTGTACCCATATTTATTTCTATGAGTTCATTCACAGTGGTAGAGATACCCTCTTCAAAAGATGGAGGAGCATCCCTGAGATCTTCCTCTTCTTCTTCAACATGTGTTATCTCTTCTGCTTCTACTTGCATAGTAAATGATGAAGCATAATTTCCATGATCAGGAGAGATGTTAAAATTTGAACATATTGAGGAAGAAGCTTCCATTTCTGGCCCTATTGATGATGAAGGGTCTTCCTTGGGTTATAAAGAGGAGATGATTTATTGATAATCGACATCATCATTCACCTCTGACATTTCTATAACTTCTTCTGGACTGGTTGGCGAAGTATAGAGTTTCTGGATTTCAACAGATGAAATGAAGACATCTCCATTCGAGCTTTCATCATTTCTTGGTGAATCACCAATTTCTCCCATGTTTTCTGGCTTGATTGCCGTAATTGAAATTATTGAAGTTTCCATAAGAGTATTTGGATTTGGGTCTATCCTGTCAATTTGACTGATTGGAAACACATAATCTATACTCACTTGTATGAATGGATTTACTGGAATCTTTTCCAAACCATATGGAGCATTAACATTGGTAACCTCCCTTGTTGTGGATTTATCCTTTCCCTCCATGTGATAGAATTCCGCCTCAATGTATTGAGATACATATGTTTTGAATGGGGCTTTATCACCATACAATGTACCAATTTGACCATTGAAACAATATTTGAGACATTGATGGTATGATGAAGGGATAACCATATGTTGATGTAGCCATGGTCTTCCAAGAAAAATGTTGAAGTCTGTGTCATGAAAAACAACCATGAAATCTGAATTGGATACAAGATCTCTAAACTGAGTTCTGAGTGTGATCTCACCCAAAGGTTCTTGTTCATTTTTATCATATCCTTGAAACATCAAAGTAGAAGGAGATAAATTAGATTCAGTGAGGCCCAATCGACGAAGTGTATGAGTGGGGATGAGGTTTACTCCTGAACCATTATCAATGAAATCTCATCGGATGTCTACATCATTGACCTTTATAGATAAATACAGAGGTCTAATATGTCCATGCACAATATCATCTTCATATTCATCTTTAAAAGATATCACTGCATGGAATTCTGCAGGATCATTCTCTACATGGTAAACTTTAGTCAGAGCAATTCCAGTTGCGAATTCCAGAGGACTTGACAAAGCCTCAATGAGTGCCTCCTGAAGATCCTTTGATAGATTCAAGGCATCTAGAATTGATAAATTGGCTGGTACATGGGCCAAATTCTTCAAGACATCATACTTTTGATCCAATGGTCTACGTTTCCCAACAGGATCATGTGGTTTTGCAGGTTTCTTAGAAGTTAATTATTTGGAAGTAGATGCTTCTTGTATCGGGGTAGGAGTTGTAAATACTCATGGATTTGGAAAATTAGACCGAATAGGTCTATTTATTTGCTAAGAGGAAGAAGGTGTAACCTCTAACTGATCCTCCAGAATAATTGTGCCAGGACTGAATCTTCCATGCATGGAAGAACTTTCTTGTTCTATTATTAAGCCCGCTGAAGGGCTCTACCACGAGTTTCAGCAGCATATACAGTTCTAGTAGGGGTAGAATTGGAATAGTGGCTTCTGGTATATCCACTTCTTCCTCTGAATCCCAGACCTCTGTAACTCCATGTAATTCATTTGTTTGATATAGGGAACTCATGCTCATCAAGATTGAAATTGTGACTGGAATAAGGATCTGTTAAGTGAATCATGTTAACAGAACCAAAGATAAACTGTTCATCTGATGAAGACTCTTCCTGATTAGCCAATTTAGGCTGCGCCGTTTGATGGGGCGGTGCCTGTGGCTTTGAAGTAGATGGTATAAAATCTTCCAGAGTCAAAGAAAACTTTGGATTTGACACGATCTCATCTTCTTCTGACTGATCTTATTTCTTTGAATTATGCCGTTTGTTTGAGGAATTTTCTTTTGCTGAAGGAGGTTTTGCTGTGGCATTAATATTATAAGACACAATTAATTTCTTAAATTGCATCCGTAAAATGGCATGAGTTCAGTTGATCATTTTTCTGACCATCCAATCATCATATTTCTGCACATTTTTTCTTTTTACTTGTTTACACTCGCCTTCTTCCACTAGATTTGTAGTAGTAACACATGCTACCTGAGATGAAGAACCTTTCAGTTTGACTTGTCCTGAGTCCACCATTTTTTGCAGGAGGTCTTTGAAGACAAAACAATCCTGAATGGGATGCCCCAACATCTGATGAAATGGGAAATAGTTGGGACAGTCTTCATCTGCTTCCTTGTTCGGCCTTTTGGGCCTTGGAAACTGAACCAAATTATTTTCCAGAGCTGAAATTAAGTAACCAGGAACTTGTTCATTTCAGAAAGAATAAACATTGATATTCAGATCCTCAAATTTTTTCCGTCATTGATCTCTTTGATCATCTTGACAAAACAGCCTATGTTGTTGACGCTCAGGAGGTGGAGCCCTTCTATAAGATGAAGGTTTTGAAGTAGAAGCAGTTATAGGTTCTTGTTTAAGCATAACTGTAGCAGTATCTTCTTTACCCATTCTCCTTCCCCGAGCTGATGGAATTACATGAGTTTTCTACTTAGTCTTTGTAAGAGAGTCTTCGATCTGCTGAGCAATCGAAGTAAGGTCTCGAAACCCTCCTTTGTATTTCATAGGGATCAATGGTGTGCGTAATTCATCACACAAATTTTCCACACATATTGGAAACAACTCTTCTTGAGGGAGTGCTAAGATTAGGGAATATGTTAATCCCTTCCAGCGAGCAATGAAATATGAAACTCTTTCATTATACCTTTGCTTACAATTTTTAAGATAAAAAACTGTTGTCTTTGGAAAATTTGATCTGAATTGAAGAAGGAATCATTGATGAAGATCCTCCCACCTGATAATTGACCGGGATTGCAAGCTTGTATACTAGACAAAAGAAGGCCCTTGTAATGACTGTACAAAACACCTGAGCTTAACTACTTCTTGTTGCTGAGGGGTTCCCATCATAGGATCACAAATAGAAACAAAATGTTTCAAGTGTTGCTTTGGGTCTCCTGAACCATTAAAGATTGGGAATGTGGTACTTACAAAATTTTATGGGGGAGGAATTACAAAAACCCATTCAGGCTAAGATCTTTTTTCTTGTTGAATTTGTGAACATTTTCCCTCCATAGCTTCCAATTGAGCTGTTAATGACTCAATGGCAGTCATTAACTTTTGAGAAATATCTAGCTAATCTTGGACCTGAGCAGGTGCAATAACTGGAGCTTGGACAGGTGTGGTGGTTGGTACTGCAACTGATGGTAGCACCACCGATTGTTGTTGCGCATGACCCATAGTATTAGACCTATGAGGGTGTACTAATAAAGTAGGATACTCTTGATACATCTCAGTAGCTGCAACAAATTCCCTTGGCTGACTGACTCCAGCATGCTTAGGAGGAAGACTACCTTGAAGTAGTTTTACATTCAACCTCCTTAATTCCATCATTTCTTCCTCATGTTGTGCGAAGCATTTATCAAGTGAGAGTTATTGGCCTTCTCCAGAGGGAAGAGTGGAATGTAACTTGACTTTTCCTTTCCCCTTGTTGGATTCCTTTTGGATAAGGGGAAGTTGGTTACTTGAAGGAATACCTAGAATTTGGGTAAGCATTTGATTTCGTGTACGCACACCTTCTTCATTTGCCTCTATGTACACAACCCCTTGAGCATGAACTTACTCATCTGATCCCTATGATCACTACAAGAATTTAGAGTTTTCCCAACGGTATTATACCAACAGTTAAAAGAAACTGTTGGTATAGTGTATAGAAGGTAACCTTTGCCAACGGTTTGTTCAAACTATTGGCAATGTGTAAACTAATTTCATATTTCCCAACAGTTTTGGAAAACTGTTGGGAAATCATGATTTTATTTAACATATACCAACAGTTTTGTTAAACCTTTGGTAAAGATAGTCTTTCCCAATGGTTTTCAATAACCGTTGGGAAAGATTTCCCCCAAATATAGAACACCCAAGCCCCCACTCCGCCTGATTGCAGACAGACCCAAATTGAGATCCTCCTAAATTCTTCTCAGCCCCGAGACTCCTTCCATCCAAGATCCATCTTCAATCAAACAAAATTTTATTTCACACTTCAAATTAGTAAGTGTTACCTTAGTTTTATCATTATTTCTCTTTTTTTGGGGATTGATATTTTTATTTAGGATAAATTAGGGTTTCTGTCTACAGAACACTTGGATTTGTTTTCTAATTTTTGTTATACACTTAAAACATGGTAAAGGGTCTATTTTTGGGGTGATATGGTACTTTTGGTGGAATCTCGTTTAGTTGAAAATTGGATTTGGATTTTGACATAGGGATGTCCATAGGGGTGGGGGTGTACATAGGGGTGGGGGTGTCCAGAGGGGTGGGGGGGGTCCCAGGGGATAGGGGTGTCTTAAGGGTGTGTGGGTGGGGGGTGGGCGGGGCTATCTAGGGTGGTGGGCGGGGTTGTCCAGGGGGGGTATGGGGTGTCCAGGGGGTACGGGGGTGGGCGGGCGGTCCACGAGGGTGGACGGGCTGTATAGGGGGGGGGGTGGCCGAGCTGTCTAGGAGGGGTGGGCAGGCTGTCCAGGGGGGTGGGCGGGCTGGCCATAGGGGGTAGGGGTGTCTGAGGGGGGGGGGGGGCTATCCATGGAGGTGGGGGGCTGTCCACAGGGGGGGTTTAAGGGGGGTGGGTGGGCTTTCCACCGGGGTGGTCGGGCTATCCCGGGGGTAGGGGGTGTCCATGGAGGGTGGGCGGGTTGTCCACGGGGGTGGGCGGGGCTGTCCACGGGGGTGGGTGGGGCTATCCAAGGGGTGGGCGGGGCGGTCTAGGAGGGTGGACAGGCTGTCCACTGGGGTGGCCGGGCTGTCTAGGGGGTTGGGTGTCCAGGAGTTCAAGGTGGGGTGTCCTGGTGGGGGAGAGGTGTCTTGGTGGGGGAGGGGTGTGTGGGGTGTCCAGGGAGGGGGTGGTCCATCCATGTGGGGGGGGGGGGGGCTTTCCAGGTGGTGGGTGGGATGGGGGGGATATCTAGGTGGGGGGTGGCCGGGGGTGGGCTATCCAGGTGGGGTGGGGGAGGATGTCGAGGCAGGGCTATCCAAGTGTGGTGGGTGAGGGGTGTCTAGGTAGGGTGGGGGAGGGGGATGGGTTGTCCAAATGGGGTGGGGGTAGGGCTGTTTGTTTGTTTTATGTTTACTATTTTAATTTGGGGTGGGAGAGAGTGTGCAGGTGGGGTGGGGGAGGGTGTCCAGGAAGGGTTGTGTACGTGGGGTGGGGAGGGTGTGCAGGTGGGGTGGGGGAGGGGCTGTCTAGGTAGGGTGGGGGGATGGGTTGTCTAAGTGGGGTGACAGTAGGGCTATTCGGGTGGGGGGGGGGGGGGGGCTGGGTTTTCCAAGTGCGGTGGGGTCGGGCAGTCCAAGTGGGGTGGGGGGTGGGTTGTCCAAGTGGGGTGGGGTAGGGCTGTCCAAGTGGGGTGGGGAGGGTGTGCAAGTGGATGAAGCCCATAAATATAAACTCTCTATAAATTCTAGAAGTATGAAAATGTATAGGTACATTTGTGATCATTTTTTGGTGGGATAACATAAAAAGTGATTGATGTTTTTAGTCCTTTTTTTATTTGGAGTTTCTTTTGATGATGATGTTTCTTATTGATACCTATGATGGGAATTTATTTTAGTTTCTAAATCGGCTGATAATCCCCCACCATGCATAGTGTATGCAACCTCTACCCTTATTTAATCATTCTGTTTACACAGCCTATGCAACCTCAACCCTCATTTAATCAGTGAAATCAAGTCATTAATTCAATCCCTCATTCTCACTAGCATGTAAGAAATTGAATGATGTAAACCCATCCACACATGATTTCTTACCTTAGATATTGTCCAAAATATGGAATACGAGATTTTTAATTCATCAGTTAACAGGATCATATATTCCTTTTCCCCCAAGATGATTGTACTAATATAACTTTAGGGTCAATTAAATATTTTTCTCATTGTACGTTTTATATTATGTTTCCTTCTTGGCCAATACTCACATTTATGAGGTTGGGGTGCTTTTCACTAGCCATGCTGGTATGCATAGACATCCATAAAAATGTTAGAAAAGTCACAAGTTTAATTCAGTAATGTTGTTATCATTGACATACTTTATTATTAATCTCGAATTTAAAAATAAATGTTTTTGTCTATACTTTATAAAATTAAATTTTTTTACAATCCATTAACAACCTATTAGTGTAGATGCCTAAAATTTATTCACCCTTGTGGTGCGCTTGACTTGGAGAAGTAATTGGGTAATGAAACGTATGTCCTTCGAGGTGCCAATAATGAATTATTGAACATGAGTAAATGATTTGGGATGCCTATAACACATAATGGGACCTGAGGCATGTACCTCTTATAAACCTAATGAAAATGAATATAAATAATTTTTAATTTAATTTATGAGTACTTGTTCTTTACATTATTTTAATAGTTCATTAAATCAACTAGAAACTTCTTCCTTTATCGTTAACTTAAATTTATATTCTATTAAAGTTCAATACTATTGAATTGTTTATAACAAAATTACTTATATAAATTATTTTTATAGAATAGATAGAAGTTGTATGTATGAAACCGATCGGATCTCAAGCGATTTTCAAAACAATTTGGAGAGCTTTATAGATTTTGCATTTCACAATGCTTCAGATAGTGGTCACATACACTGCCCATGTTGCAAATGTCTAGGTAGACCTTGGTTGAGCCGTGAAGAATTCATCTACCACATGACCAAAATATTGTTTTCAAGCAAACTACTTTGTGTGGTATCACAATGGGGAGAAAATGAAATCTCAAATTGGTGATGATCGAAATGAAAGGACTAGAATAGAGAATTTGTTAGATGATCAGTTTCCATTTATTTGTCATCATGAAAAAGAAAGGATTTCGACTCAAGAAGACTTCGATATGAGGAAAGATGATGCATCTATAGAAAATGATGAAATTGATCGGGTGAAAAAATTGAATGATGCTGCCACGACTCTAATACATTGACAATGCGATAAAATGGTAAAGCTGGAATTTTTAATCCGATTGTTGCATGTGAAAACTATGTATGGGATTTCTAATACAGCAATCGATTACATTCTTACCCTCTTGAAGGATTTACTTCCAGATGAGGAAGATATTCCCTCAAACCACTATATGGAATGGAAGTCAGTTGAGGAACTTGGATTTTCAAGAAACAAAGTTCAAGCTTGCTCAAAAGATTGTAGTTTATTATGGGAGGAAACCGTTGAACAAAATGATTGTATAAAATGTGGCACATCCCACTGGAACTCAAAATCTGATGGAACACCATCCCGCATTCCAAAGAAAGTAATGTGGCACTTTCCATTGATCCCAAGACTTTAGAATCTTTTTATGTTTGATGACATATCAATAAAAATGAGATGGAATGATACCGAGAGAAAGATGACTAATGATGAGTTGGTTCATCCTATATATAGATTTTCATGGCATAGATTTGATGCTCGACATCCCGATTTTGCAGCTGACGTGCGTAATGTGAGGTTGGGTATTTCATGTGATGGTTTTAATTCATTTGGGAAGATGCTTACTTCACATAGCACATGACCAGTTTTTATAAACATTTATAATCTTCCCCCATGGTTGTGTATGAAAAAACCTTTCACTTTCATGAGTATACTCATATCTAGTCCTTATGATCCTGGAATTGATATTGATGTATACATGCAACCTTTAATAAAATAGTTGAAACTTATTTGGGATGTGGGTGTGCACACATATGATGCATGTTCAAAAGACATATTTCAGATGCGTGATGCGCTTATGTGGATGATCAATGATTTTTCGACTTATGCAATGATTTCTGGATGGAGCATGAAGGGAAAACTGTCATGTCCAATTTTTATGAAGAATACATGATCCAGAAGACTGAAACATCACTATAGTTTTAGTTTTATGGGACATCGACGATTCTTTCCAAAGGATCATCTTTATAGAATGAATCGTTGAAGATTTGATAATACCATAGAGACTGATGATCCACCTTAGCGTATGTCTAGAACTGATGTGCTTAATGAATTGAAAGATTCCAGTTTTTTATTCGGGAAGGGTCAAATGAAATCTGGAAAGAGAAAGAATGTTTCCACTAAAACATGTTAAAATTGGAGGAAGAGGGGTATCTTTTTTGATTTTCTTTATTGGTCAACCAATTTGTTACTTAATTGATTAGACGTAATTCATATTGAAAAGAATATATGAAAAATGCTTCTTTCAGTTCTTCTAAATGTCAAGGGAAAGACAAAATATGATTTACGATCTCAGCGTGACTTGGTGGATTGGGGCATCAGACCAGAATTGCATCATGTGCGTATCAGTAAAAATAAATGGCAACTTCCATATTCTTATTATGTGATGAAACCTATGAAAAAAACAATTTTTATAATTATTAGAGACTATTAGAGTTCCTAATGGCTATTCAAGCAACATATCTAAATGGGTCAATAGAAGAGAGTTGAAGATAAAATATTTGAAGACTCTTGATTATCATGTTCTATTGCATGAGTTGCTTCCAATAGCAATCCGTCATCTTTTGTCAAACAATGTAAGGGTGACTGTTATTCAGTTGTGCCATTTTTTTAGAGATCTTTGTGCTAAGAAGTTTTCCAAGTCTTTCTTGCAAAAAATGTTGACAGATGGCCCATTAATTTTGTGTGAGTTGGAGAAAATATTTCTTTCATCATTTTTCACATGCATGCTGCATCTGACTGTCCATAATCCCATTGAAATACTTCTTGGAGGACCTGTTTATTTTCATTGGATGTATCCAACTGAAAGAAATATGTACAAATTAAAGTCTTATGTCCAAAATAGGAATCATCTTGAAGGTTCTATCATGAACAGTTACTTGGCTCAAGAATGTATGGATTTCTGCTCAATGTATTTGTATGATCTTACTACAAGAATGAACAGACCAATGAGAAATGAATAAGAACAGTATGAGGAAATTGAACCCAGTTTTCCATCACTTCCTCAAATAGGAGGAATTCTTGGATCATATACATTGAAGACATTCATCCATGAAGAGCGGGAGATGGCACATCACACAGTTTTGTTCAAATGTGATTTGTTTGATGAATATATTAGGTAACTAAATTGAATATGTATATCTTACATATATATCAGTTAAACTATTCATATTTTTTATCTGCAGGGAACATAAAACAATGATAAATTGAAAGCATCATTATTTATCTTTGAGAAGGAGAGAGACTTTGCATAGCAAAGAGTTTTCTGCTTGGTTAAAATTGAATGTAAAAATATTACTATTTAAAATAATTATATCAATATTTAATTAAGTTTAATAGTCATTTATATTGATGGTATTGAGTTTTTCTGCTGAATCTGTCTCTGAGGAAATAAGAGCTTTGACTTTTGGTCCTAATACCGTGGTTCGTGACAGTAAATCAATTGTTATCAATGGGTAAAAATTTATTGTCACTAAACGAGCAAGGAACATGAGAACACAACATGTTGTTGCTATGGTTACTGCCACAACAGATTGTTATGCCAGTGCATCAGATAGTAGACCGCGATTTGAAAATGTGGGTTATTATGGATTCGTTGAGAAAATAATAATATTAGATTATTACTCTCATGGATGGGTCACAATAATGAAATGAAATTGGTTTGATTCGATGACGAGACATGGCACATTTATTTATGATTGTGGATTTCGAGTAATTAATATGACTCAAACTTTTGCTACCGAAGAACCATATGTATTGGCATCAATGGATAAAAAAGTTTTTTATGTCAAAGACCAACTTCGACCTTAATTTTTTTTTCATAGTTGAAGTAATTCCAAGACATATTTTTGATGATCGTGATGATGGAATTGACACTGTCCCTAGTGCCATTGGAACCAATCCATTTATTTCTTTTGATGACTCCAATAGATCAATTGTTAGAGTTGATTGTGAACCAGAAGTTGTGGTTGAAAATATATATAATCATTCATCGATGTTCTCAATTCTTTTGATTTACCTCAAGTTGGGTTGTTAAGGTTGGTAATATTCAAATTGATTTAGTATTGATCACAAATATGTTTTAGCAAACTTGACCATTATGTGAATTTTCAATGATTATTGGTTGCAGTTTTATTTGAATTGCATTTTATAATTTGGAATTGAACTATATTCAAACCTAGTAAAAAAATATTTCTAACTTGGTGAACATTACAAATTGTATAATTTATTAAATCCATTCAAACTCTTCTAAAACAATTGTTCTCTAAATTACCAATGAAACCCCATATTCCCTCATATATTTAGTTTTTTGGGTTACACATTAGTTTCCTTTTTCTAATTAATTACATATTTGTTTTCAAAAGTATGAAATGCTTCCAATTGAAGAGAGACGAAGGAAAAAATGATGGAGAAAAATCGTCGAATGGCGGAGATGGGCTTTCCACCATTAGTTCCTGTAGTGAGTAATTTATTTCAAATATATATATTTAAAGAATATATAATTTCATGTGAATAATTTTTTTGTAAACATTTTTTGTAGGATCCACCTATACCTCGATAGTTATTTGACGAGGAGCTTAGTATTGGTCCTAGTACTCAGGCTGGTGGTACGAGGAGGGTTCGTACCAGAGGTGGATGAGAAGCTTCAGGTACCCGACTAGACCCTGCTGCTCCCACTGACATGTCATCCTTCCCACATTCTGATCTCGTTGTGTCATTAGGGATACACTGGATATTTAAGCCTCCCATGTTTTCTCCACCTTTTGCATCTTTTGGACCATCTTTTTCATATCCCATGATGATTCCCCCTCCCCAGCCAGAATCCAGTCATACAGCTGTCCAATCTTCTTTTCCTTCTACATCTATCTCTCTGAGCTTCTATATTCCATCGTCTTCGACTCCTGTTCCACCATAGGGTGTTCCATCAATTTCTGTGGATCCAACGACACTCATCGATTAGACTGGAACAAGTATATTTATAGAACCCTAACAAATTTTAATACCAATATTTATTTTTATTATAACATGTTTTGATAAAATATTTGTTTTTCTTTCATGAAAGATACATCTACTGACAGGAGGTGGGGGGGGGGGGGGCGTACATGCATGCGTGTGGTGTGGAACCGCCGCACACAAGTAATGGTGGATTACAATGAAGACAACCAAATGGTTGAGAAAACATGGCAGCAATGTCGGAGTTTTTTGGTGATGCTTTCCAAATACTCTGACATCATTCCCGTCAGCATGATATCATGGAGACAGTTGCCACATGAGGTCAAGGATAGAGCTTGGGTAGAGATATGGGTAAAAAAATCTGTTTTATTTAATTCCATGAATTATTTTTGTATTTATATGAATTAATATTTTGGTGTCATCTTCGATTTAATTTTTCCGATGGTGAGGGTGCACGACCATCACGTCTGAAGGATTTAGGTGAACTTTGGAGAGCCTACAAGCATGAGTTGTATATTAGCTAGCGTGCTAGAGTTGGCACTAAGTTAGAGGTAGTACCAGTCATGGATGATTGTCCTATAGAGCATTATTAGCAGATGATTACCCATTGGATGACTACTCAGTTTAAGGTATTAATTACATTTGAGGTATTTAAATAATAAATTTCATGTTTTGAATTAATAATATCCTTTTCTTTATCGAATTTTATTTAGGAATCATCTGGAAAAAATAAAAAAACATTGATGCAAAAAAACACCTCCACACACTGGGATGTAATACAATGCTTGATCATGAGAGGAAGCTGGTATGACAATTGTTTATAAGATTTATTTACGACTTACAGTTTCATTTGTTTCCTAAATTATTTAATCATTTTCTAAAGTTTTCATATAACTTTAGTTTTCAATGTCATTTTAGAGGCAACAACATAATATTGAAGGATGTGTGCCTCGAGCAAAACCATTTTGCTCGAGTAGACGGTAAAAGGATGGAAGTGTCATCAACGAACCGACTCAGCAGCATATTGTAAGTTTTAATCTGTTGATTTTATATTTTAATATCTATTTTGTAACTTAATAATATATTTATATTTGTAACAGGATGATTTATAGGCCCTCGATGCCCAAGAACCAGACAATTTTGGGCCAACTGATCACTTACACCAGGTGTTAGGGGAGGAGCATTATGGCAGAGTATGCTGCCGACCTAGGATGGCCCCGACGAAGTATTGGACCTCCTTAGGTATGATTTGTAGTGCCACCGAGCTGAAGGAAGTTAGGGAACATGCAGAACAGGCTGACAAAAGTGCCATAGAGATGGTATAGTAGTCTTTTAGGGCAGACAATGCATTTATGAAATTTATTGAAGTTCTACGTACAAAACTTCCACCAGAGGCCAACCCAGCTTTTTATGAATATATGTCACCGATACGTTCTATATATGGTGCACCAGGTGTCATTTTTAGTGGTGGTCAAGACGATTTCCAGCTTGACGATGATGATGGTGAGGAGTTTTATTCGGAAGAGGAGGGAGAGGAGGAGGGCGAGGTGAAGGAGGTGGGTGAGGCGGAGGGTGAGGGCGAGGAGGAGGGTGTTGAGGTGGGCAAGGACGATGATAGGGATGAGGATGAGGGTGATGATGATGATGATGATGGTGATGGTGATGTGGGACAAATTGATCCATTACATTTTTGACTAATATTAATGAGATTTGATGTTTAATCTATTCTAGTTGTTGTTTTTATCTAGACTCGTATTATAGTATTGGAGTTGAGTTATTTTTATATATTGTCTTTTTTCATGGATGTTGATGTATTTTAGTGGTTGCGGTGTATCTTGAAAATCTTTATAGTGTTTTGTGTGTTCGAGAACTCCTTGGATAGCCCCCTCCTTCATGGACCCTGGACAACCCCCCACCATCCTCCTTGGACCCCATCCAACCCTCTAGATAGCCCCCCAGACAGCCCCCCGACAGCCCCCCACCCTCCTCCTTGGTCCCCGGACAGCCCCCCAGACACCCCCCGAACAGCCCCCCAGATAGCCCCCTAGAAAGCCCCCCGAACAGCCTCCCGGACAGCCCCCCAGAGAGCCCCCACCCTCCTCCTTAGAGCTCGGACGGCCCACCAAACACCCCCCAGACAGCCCCCCGGATAGCCCCCCGGATAGCCCCCTGGACAGCCCCCCCAGACAGCCCCCCACCCTCCTCCCTGGACCCCCAGAAAGCCCCCCAACCTCCTTGATTTCACATGCCTTTTTTTTATTTCTCTGATCATGAAATGTTATTTAGGATTATTCCATTTTTGTATGTCTTGAATTATATGAATGTCTTGGTAATATTATTAGCTCATTCTCATCAAATGAATGGGTTGATATTCTTTAATTTGAATACAAATCCTTGTTGTACATTCTCCATGTTATGTGAATTATGCCTTGTTTGATTTGGTTTACTTGTCAATTGTTAGGATAAGACATAGGTTACATGTTCAAGACTCATGGACAGACTCATCATGCTCAGGGAATTTAGAATTGAAATTCCAGGATGTATGATTTGGTTTCTAGGTGAGGGCTAACAAGATGGTTTCTATTAATCATGAGTGATATTGGTTCCTTGAAGATAAACCGAGGACATGTCTATTTTGAAATATGGTAATACCATTCCTCAGATGTGGCCGACACCACTCAAAATGTCTCAAGTTTATTTGAAATAGACAACATTTTAAGTGAAAATAACAACAGGAATACGAAAAACTGACCAAACACATTCAGATTGTGTTGATACTTTAGGAAAATGATCCATGGGTCATTTGTGACATGTACGAGTCAAACCTGTCTAAATCCGAGGCGCGGTGTGGCAGGTAGCACTCTAAATGTGTCTCTTTTGTTTAAAATGGGTGAGATTTTATGTGAAGAGAACAACTGACTTACATAAATGGACAACATTTTAAGTGAAAATAACAACTAGCATACGGAAAACTAACCAAATGCATTCAGATTGTGTTGATACTTTATTACAACGATCCATGGGTCATATGTGATGTGTATGAGTCAACCCTACCTCAATCCGAGGCATGGTGTTGCCGGAACCACTTAAAGTGTCTTTCTTTTGTTTAAAATGGACATCATTTTAAGTGAAAACAACAACTGACATATGGGAAACCGACCAAATGCATTCTGAAAGTGTTGATGCTTTATGAAAATGATGCATGAGTCATATGTGACGTGTACGAGTCAACCCCGTCTCAATCCAAGTCATGGTGTGGCCGAAACCACTCAAAGTGTCTCTCTTTAGTTTAAAATGGACATCATGTTAAGTGAAAAAAGAAACTGACATACGGAAAACTAACCAAACGCATTCAGAATCTGTTGAAACATTAGGAAAACAATCCATGGATCATATATTATGTGTAAGAGTCAACCGCGCCTCAATCCTATTTTCATTGTGGCCGGCATCACCCAAAGTGTCTCTTATGTTTAAAATGGACAACATTTTAAGTACATACGGAAAACTGACCAAATAGATTTTGATTTTGTTGATACATTAGCACAATGATCCATGGGTCATATGTGACATGTATGAGTCAACCCTACCTCAATATGAGCTGCGGTGTGGTAGGCACCACTCAAAGTGTCTCTCTTTTGTTTAAAATGGACATGATTTTAAGTGAAAACAACAACTGACATACGGAAAACCGACCAAACGAATTTGGTTTCAGTTGAAAATTTAGGAAAATAATCCATGGGTCATATGTGCCATGTACGAGTCAAACCCATATCAATCCAAGGCGTGGTGTGGCCGGCACCATTTGAAGTGTCTCATCTTTAGAAAATCCTCAACCATCATCCCCAGAAAATCAAATACCCTCAGTCCCAAAAAACACTAAACCCTCAGTGACAAAAAAAACTAAATCCTCAGCTGCAAAATACCCTAAACCCTCAACATAAAAAAACATGATACCTTTATCCACAAAATTAACAAAACCCTCAACCCTCAGCCCCAAAAACTCTCAAAACTCGACCTAAAGAAACTTACATCTTAATTTCTAAAAAACCATTAACCCTCATCCCAAATAAACCATATGCTCTATACCTAAAAAAAATATCAACCTAAAGCCCTAATAAACTCTACACCCTTGGACAAAAAAAATCCTAAACCCTCGGCCCTAAAAAACATCAATCCTCATCCACAAACCCTAAACCGTCAGTCCCAAAAAACAATCATCCCTCTTCCCCAAAAAACCCTCAACCATCATCCCACAAAACCCTAAAAACTCAACCCAAAAACACCTAAACCAACAATTCCAAAAAATACCTACCCTAACCCCCCCCAAACCCTCAACCCATAGCCCCAAAAAACCCAGAACACTCTATCCTAAATGATCATTAACCATTTTCCCCAAAATACCATCAACTCCCAACCCTAGAAAACCCTACACACTCATCCTAGAAAAACCTAAACCCTCACCCAAAAAAAAATCCTAAACCATTATATCTAAAAAATTCTCAACCTTCTACCATTGAAAACCCTAAAACCTCAGTATCAAAAAACCCACAAACATTAGACATAAAAAACCTAAACACTTAGCATAATAAAACCTAAAACATCATCCCCCAAAAAACCTCAATAGTGAACCTAAAAAAAATAATCTCACATACAAAAATAAACCCTAAACCTTCATCCACAAATAACACTAAACACTCATCCCAAAAAAAATAAAAAACCTCCTTCCCTAAAAAACTATAGACCCCGCTATCAAAAAACCTTAAATCCTCAGCCCAAAAAAACTCTCAACTCTTAACCCCCAAAACCCTAAACCTCAGCAACATATAACATCTAAACCACCGGATGAAAAAACATAATCCTCCATTCTAAAAAAACCCTATGTCATAAGCCCCCAAAAATACCAAACCCTTAGCCCCAAAGAACTATAAACCCTTAGAACCAAAAAACATGAAATCCTATACCCTAAAAAACCCTAAACCCTCATCCTAAAAACCCCAAATCCGTCAGCCCAAAAAACCATAAAAATTTACCCGAAAATCCCTCAATTCTTAGCCAAAAAATCCCACAACTATCAACCCAATAAACCATCAAACCTTATCCTACAAAAACCCTCAACCCTCCGTGCCAAAAAATCTCAACCCCCAGCCCAAAAATACCTCAACCCACAACACCAAAAACCCTCCACCATCATCCCCCAAAACACTCAACCCTTAACACTAGAATATAATAAACCTTCATATCCAAAACAACCTCAATTGTAAACCCCCAAAAACACTCAAAACTGTTCCCAAAAAATCCTCAACCTTCAAATAAAAAAACCCCTAAACCTAAACACAAAAAAAAACAATAAAAACCCATCATTAAAAAATCACAAACCCTTATCCCCAAAAAACCCTAAAACCTCATCCCCAAAATAAACTAAACACCCACCCCAAAATAATCCCTAAACAATCATACCCAAAAAAAAATAAACCATCATCCCCAAGAAACAATAATAAATCATCCCAAATACCCCTAATCCCTCTATTCTAAAATAACCCCAATCGTTATCCCAAAATATACTCAAAACTCTTCCACACAAAAATCTCAAATCTCATCCCAAAAAATCCTCAACCCACACCCTGAAAAAAGCTTAAACTCTCAGCCCCCAAACCCTTGGCCCAAAAATACACTTAAACCAAAACCATAAAAAACACTAAATCCTTAGCCCCAAAATATCCTCAACCCTCAGCCTCAAAAAACCCTAAACCCTCTTCCCCGAAAAAACCCTCAACTGTTAATCATAGAAAAACCATCATCCCTTAGCCCTAAAAAATCCATAACAATAAAATGTGAAAACCCAAAATTATCATTCATGAACAAAAATAAACCCTCATCAACAAAAAACCCTCAATCCTTAACCCTAAAAAACCATAAACCCTTGACACCAAAAGAACCCAAAACCTTCACCCCCAAAAAATCTTAAAAACTCAACCCAAAAAAACCCTCAACCCACCACACCAAAAAATATTAAACCCTAATCCCCAAATATCCCTAATCCCACAGAAAGAAAAAATAATCAACCCATAGAAAAAACATCAAGACTAATCCCAAAAAACCCTAATCCCTCATCCCCAAATAACCCTAAGCCCTTTTTCTCCCAAAACCCTCATCCCTCATCCATAAGGAAACCTAAACCTGTGGCCCCAAAAAATCCTCAGCCCCAAACCTTAAAAAACCCTCAACCATAATCCCCAAAAAACCATTGGCCTTCACCCCCAAAAAATTACAACCCTTAGTCCCAAAGTCCCTCAACCCTCAACCCCCAAAACCCTCTACTATCATCCCCAAAAACACTCAACCCTCAACCTCAAAAAACCCTCAACCCCTCAATCGTAAACCCAAAAAACCACTCAACCCTCTTTTCAAAAAACCTCTCAACACCACAACACAAAAAAACACTAAAAACCCATAGTTAAAAAATTATTAAACCTTATCCCCTCAAAACCCTAAAACCTCATCCCCACAATCCACTAAACACCAGCCGCAAAATTCCCTAAACACTCATCCCCAAAAAACCTAAGCCATAATCCCAAAAAACAATAAGCATTCATTCCCAAATACTCGTAATCCCTCTTTCCAAAAAATTACAAAATATTTTTTCTAAAAAATATGCAAAACTCTTCCACAAAAAACCCTCTTCTCTTGTCCCCAAAAAAACCCTAAACCATCACACCAAAAAAACCCTAAACCCTTAGCCACCAAAAAACATAAACCCTTGAAAAAAATACACTAAAACCACAACCACAAAACACTTAACCTTTATACCCAAAAAACTATCAACCCTCAGCCTCAAAAAACTCTAGACCCTCTTCCCCGAAAAACAATCAACCCACATCACCAAAAAATCCTAAACCCTCATCCTCAAATAACAATAAACCCTTATTCGCAAAAAATACTAAACCTAACCCCCAAAAAACCCAATACACATAGAATAAAAACCCCCAATCATCATTCCAAAAGAACCATAAACCATTTTCCACAAAATTCTTTCAACTCTAGGCCCTAGAAAACCCTCAATCATCAACCCCCAAAACCCAAAACCCTCAGTCCCAAAAAAACCATCAACCCTAAGCCTCAAAATACACTTAGACAACATCCCAGAAAAAACATCAAACCTTATCCCTAATAAACCATAATTATGAACCTTGAAAAAACCATAATTCCTCATCCATGAAAAACAATCAACCCTAATCCCCAAAAAACCCTAAACACTCAGCACAAAAAACCCTAAAACCTCACCCCCATAAACCCTAAACCCCAAACAACCCTCATCCCACCACACCAAAAAAAACTAACACCTCATCCTGAATAGACCCTAAACCCTCTGGCACCAAAAATAATCAAACCATACAAAAAAACCTCCACACTCAACACAAAAAAACCCTAATCTTTCATCCCAAAAAAATCCTAAAAACATTGCTCCCAAAAACCCTCAACCCTCATACTAAAAGAAACATAAACCCTCAGAACCAAAAAACCCAAAACCCCTAGCCTTAGAAAACCCTAACCCTCATCCCAAAAAACACTTTACCCTCACCCACAAAAAATCCTAAAACCCCAGCTACAAAAACCCTCATCCCTCATCCCCACAGAACCAACAACCATATGCCCCAAAAAATATCCAACCCTTGGCCATAAAAAATGATCAACCCTCATCCCCATGGAACACTCAATATTCATTCCCAAAATACCTCCATCCTTCATAAAAAAAACTCAACCCACTATCTCAAAACCTTTCAATCCTGATCCACAAAAAATCCTTAATCCTCAGTACCAACAAACCCTCAACCCTCTTCCCCAAAAAAAACCTCCACCATGGTTTCCCAAAAACGATCTAAACCCTCAACCTCATAAAATCCCTCAACCCTCAACCCCATAAAACCCTAAACCCTTAGGCTCAAAAAAATCTCAATCATCACCCCAAAGAAACTATCAACACTCATCCAAACACCCCTCAACCATCAACCCTAAAAAACCCTCAACCCTCACCCCTAAAAATAGTAAAACTTACCCCAAAAAAACCTCAATCCTCAAACTAACAAATCCCTCCACCCTCATACCCAAAAATATATTAACAATCAACACCAAAATACCCTAAACCCTCAAATAAAAAAAACCCACAACCCTCATAATAAAGAACCATCAACCATTTTCCTAAAAATCCCTAAATGTTATGCCCTAAAAAATGGTCAAACCTCATCCCACATAAACCCCAAAAGCTAATACATAAAAACCGTGAACCCAAAGCCCCAAAAATCTCAAACCATAATCCAAAAAAAACATAATAACTCATCCCCAACAAACCATGAACCCCAATACCAAAGGAACCCTCAACCCCAATAAACCATCAACCCACATCCCTAAAAAACCTAAACCCAAAGCCTCAAAGAATCCCTTAACCTCCATCCCCAAAAAACCATAAACTACTAGTCCATAAAAAATATAAACCCTAAACCCTAACAAACACTCAACCATAATTATTAAAAAACCATCAACCCTCAGCCTCAAAAAACCCTCAACCCTCACCCCAAAAAAATCGAAACCCTCTCCCCAAAAAAACCATCAACCTTCAACCCCAAAACACTGTCAACCCCCATCCTGAGAAAACCCAAAACCATCATCTACAAAACAAAACCCTTAACAATAATCCCTAAAAAACTCACAACCATCATCCCAACAAACCATCAACCCTTAGACCCAAAAACCCATAAAACCTATGCTCTTAGAAATACTCAACCCTCATCCCAAAAACCCCTAAACCCTAATCCTGAAAAAAAAACTCAGCCCCCCAAACCCATCAACCCCAATCCACAAAAAAAACTAAATCCTCATCCCCAAAATCCATAAAACTTATTATAAAGAAAACATCATCCCTCATCCCCATAACACCCTCAATTCACATCCCCCCAAAAAATAAACTCTCAAACCACAATAAATCTAACCCCTCATCTTCAAAAAAATATATACCCACAAACTCCAAAAAAACCGTCAACACTCAACCCAAAAAAATTATAATCCCTTATCCCCCAATAACCATGAGCCCTAAGACCTAAAAAACCCTAAAACTAAAACCCTAAAACACCCTAATCCATCATAACTAAAAAAAATTGAACCCTCATCACCATAAAAATTGAAATATCATCCCCAAAAAACCATGAACCCTATTATCTAAAAAACCATAAACCTTCATCCCCAATAATCTCAGAACCCTCATCCCCAAATGACCCAGATCCCTCATTCCCAAAAAAAAATAAACCCTCAGCCGATAAAATCCTGAACCCTCATCCCCAACCTTCCTCAAAACCTTAACCCAAAAAACATGACACTTTTAGTGAAAAAAAATCCCTGACCCTTTATCCCTAAAAACTATAAACATTGTTCCCTAGAAACCCTGAACCCTTAGTCCCCAAAAACCCAGAACCCTATTCCACAAAAAACCCTTAACCTATAGCCCCTAAAAATCATCAAACCTCCTAAAAAAACTCCAAAACCCATAAATATAATCCCAAAAAAAACATTAACCCTCAATAACAAAAAACTTTAAAACATTAGACATAAAATTCATGAACTCTGGCGCCAAAAAACCCTAAACCCTCAACACTAAAACACCCAGAACCCTCAACACTAAAAATATCTGATCCCTCAACCCCAAAAAACCCTAAACCCTAATCCCCATAAAACCCTAAACCTTGATCCCCACAAAACCATAGATTCTTAGAAAAAAATGAATGTTCCGCCCTAAAAAATCCTGAAAACTTTGTCCCAAAAAAACTAAAATCACCTTCCCTAAAAAACCCTAGTCCCTTTGTCTTGAAAAACCCTCATCCCTCAACCACAAAAAAACCATGATCCCTCTGCCCACAAAACTATTAACCCTCTCCCCAAATATCCTTGAAACCAAATCCCCATAAAACCCATAAACCTCATCCCCAAAACCCTTTAAACCCTAATCCCCCCAAAATCCTGAACCCTTAACATGTAACACTAAAAAACCCCTGACCCTCTACTACAAAAAACATTAACCCTAATCACAAAATAACCTAAAATATCCAGCCCAATGAAAATAATGAATGCTCAACTCCAATAAACCCTTGACCACAAATCCCCAAAAAACTGAAAACCTATCCCCAAAACACCATAACGCCTAGCACAAAAATCCCAAACCCTTATCCCCCAAAAACCATTAAACCTCACACCTAAAAACCCAAAACCACTAAACACAAAAAAACCTAAAACATCGTCCCCAAGAAACACTAAAATCTTAACATAGAAATACCCTAAAACCACATCTCCAAGAAACCCTAAACCATCAGCGGAAACAAAATCATAAACCCCATCATTCAAAAAACCATAAACCTTCATTACCAAAAAAACCATATCTCTAAAAACCCCCCAACACATAGACTCAAAACCTTATACCCTAAGACAAAAAAACCCTAAACCCCTAGCCCACAAAACACCCATTCATCATTTACAAAAAAACCATCAACTGTCATCCCAAAATCCCTCTATACTCATCCACAAAAAACACTCAGCCCCCTTCCCAAAAAATCCATGAAACCTCCGGCCCAAAAACCCTGAACCCTCAGCCCCCCAAAAAAACCTAAACCCTCATCCCAAAATAACCATGAACCCTCATTCAAAAATATAGTAATCCCTCAACCCAAAAAATCCTTGATCCCACAACCCCAAACAAACTATGATCCCTCTTCCCAAAAAAAACCTAAACACTTAGCCGATAAAGACCCTAAACCCTTATCCTAAAAAAATACAGAACCCTCGATCCCAAAATAACCTGATCCGTGAGCCTAAAAAAACCCTGAACCCTCTTCCCCAAAAAACCTTGAACCCCCACTAACAAAAAACCATGAATTCTAAACCCAAAAAATACATAAAACCTCATCGGCACAAATCCATGAACCCATATTTGAAAACAATCAAAGTCCATTGTACTCAAAAAACTTGAACCCCGAGCCCTAAGAAACCCCAAACCCTCAGCCCCAAAAATTCCTAAACCCTCAGACCTAAAAACCCCCTAAACCATCAACACTAAAATTATCTAAACACCTAGTCATAGAAATCATGAAACCCTTATCAATTAAAAACCATAAAAACCTATCCCCATGAAAATCCTAACCCATCAATAGAAAACCCTAAACCCATATCCCAAAAAATCCATCAATACCTATCCCCATAAATCCATTAACCCTCATTACCAAAAAACCATAAAACATCAACTCCTAAAAAACTATCACATTGGTCACAAAAAAAATGAAACCCTTATCCCCAAAAAAACTAATTAATAATCCCAAGGAAAACTCTAAACCCTCAGCTTCAATCCTCTAGACACCCACCTCGAAAAAATATTAAACCCTCAACCCTAAAAAACACTTAATTTCCACCACAAAAAAAATCTTAAAATCCCAACACCAAAAAATATTGAACAATCATCCCCAAAAAACCCTAAACAATCAACCCCCCCCCCCCCAAAAAAAAACTTAAACCCTTATCATGAAAAATAACTAAACATGAATCCTTAAAAAATTCTAAATGCACTTCCCCAGAAAATCACTCAACCCACATAAAAAACACCAACCCTTATCCAAACAAACCCTCTACCATCAACCTCAAAAAATGACCCCCTAGCTCCCAAAAAACCTCAATCTAAAAACCTAAAATCCTCTAAAACCCCATCCATAAAAACCCTCAAGCTCATATCCAAAAAATCATCATCCCTCAGACTAAATAAACCATCAATCGTCAATCCCAAAAAACCCTCAACCCTCAGCCTGAAAAAACCCCCAACCAGAAAAAACCCTAAACTCTCATCCACAAAAATCCATCAAACCTCATCCCCCAGAAAAACCCAAAACAACATCCTAAAAAACCAAAAACTCTCATCCACAAAACACCATAAAAATTCTGCCAACAAAATTCTTAACCCCAAACCCCAAACCCCAAAACCTATAAACTCTCCACCCCAAAAAACCATAAACCCTCTTCCCCCAAAATCTCTAGAACCTCTTCCCCCCAAAAAAAATAACACTTAGACCCAAAAAAAATTGAACCCCCATTCCCAAAAAATATTGAATCCTCAACTCCACAAAAATTTTTAACCTTTACCCCCAAAACCCAAAACCCCCATAAAAAAAACCTAAACCCTCAACCCAAAAACCCACTATACCCTTAACCCCAAAAAACCATGAACTGTTATTCCTATAAATCAATGAAACCTCATCCCCAAAAAACCCTGAACCCCCAACCCCATATCCCCTAACACCCATTCATAGATAACCCTAAAGCATCATCCCCAAATATCCCATACTCTAAGCCCCAAAAAAACCTGAACCCTCATCCCCAAAAATCCCAAAAACCCTCATCCACAAAAATCCTAAAACTTCATCCCCCAAAAAACTTATACACTCAACCCAAAAAATATTCTAAAACCACATCCCAAAATAATTATAATCCCTCCTCCCAAAAAACCCATATATCCGCATCCACAAAAAAACCTAAAACCTCAGCCCTAAAATCCATAAACCCTCATCCCCAAAACACCTAAATCTCTATTCCCTAAAAGAACCCTAAAACCTCATCCCAAAAAACAACTAAACCCTCATCCCCAAGAAAACCTAAACCCTAAGGCCAAAAAATCCCTTAAACCTCATCCCAAAAAATCATTCTACCATTAGCCCCAAGAAATCATTAACCCTAATCTCAAAAAATGCCCCCAAAACATAAGACTTCAAAAAATCCTCAAACCTTATCCCAAAAAAACTATCTACCCACATCCCCAAAAAACTCTCAACCCTCATATCTAAAAATCACTAAACCCACATCATCCAGACACCAACAACCCTATACCCTAAAAAACATCCAACACTTATCCCCCAAAAACCCTAATCCTTGAGACCCAAAAAATGACCAACCCTTTTCCTTAGAAACTCTCAACCCTCAGCCATATAAAACCCTAAACTGCCAACAAAAAAAGTCATAAAAATCATCCCCAAAAGACCTAAATCCTCATTCCTAAAAAACTATCAACCCTCATCCTGAAGAAACCTCAACGCTCATCCCTAAAAAACCCTAAACCCTTGCCCCCAAAAATAATCAACCCTCAACCTTCAACCCCAAAAAAACTAAACCCTAAGGCTAAAAAATCATCAACCACCAACCCCCTCCCCCATAAAAAATTTCATCAAAAAAAAATCCCTATCCCCAAAAAACCCAAATGCTCATCCATAAATTACCCACAACCATCAACCCAAAAAATATCCTCAACCAAGTTTCAAATATCCATAATCTATGATCCCCTAAAAACCATCAAACCTAAACCCCAAAAAACCCACAAACCTCATCCCTAAAATACCCAAAAACCTCTGTCCTAAAATAACCTAAGTCCTCATCCCCAAAACCCACTAAACCATAAAAACAACATAAAATCCCTAAACCATCATCCATAAAATATCTCCAAACTATACACTCTGAAAACCCCAATCATTGTTCCCAAAAAAAACCCTAAACACATAGACACAAAAAACCATAACTCCTCATCCGCATAAAGTGGTAAACTCACAACCCTAAAAATCATTAAGCACTATGCCCTAAAAAACCAAAAAACACCCATTCCTAGAAAACCGTAAAACACAGAAACAAAAAACCCTAATCCCCCATCTATAAGAAACCCTAATACCTCATCCCCAAATAACACTAAACCCTCACCCACCAAAAAACTAAACCCTTATCCAAAAAACCTAAAAACCTAGCCACAAGAAACCACAAACACCCAACCCAAAAAATCCCTAAAACCCTAGATTGAAATAACCAAAAACCCAGGTTCTAAAAACCCATAAATCCTCATCCCAAAAAAACCTAAACTCTGAAACCCCAAAGTCCCTAAATCCTCAACCCTATAAAATCCCAAACCCTCATCCCCATAAAACCCTAAACCATCATTCCCAAAAAAACCTAAATCCTTATCACAATAAAACCATAAACCATAATCCCCAAAATTATCAAAACCCCTATACCAATAAAACCCTAAACCCTCTACCCCCAAACCCTATAACATTATCTATAAAAAATCACTAAACACTCTACCGAAAAAAACTCTAAACTCTAAAAAAATAGTAACCCAAAGAACCAAAAAACCTAAACACACAACCCCAAGAAAACCTAAACCCTCATCCCCAAAAAATATAAACCCTAAGACATAAAATAACCTTAACAATCATTAAAAAAATTCCATAAACCCTCAGCCCCAAAAAATATGAAACCCTCATCCCAAAAAAAATTATAAACCCACTTCCCCAAAATACCTTATTTACTCATCCCCAAAACCAATAAACTGTCATCCCCAAAAAACCATAAGACGTAATCCCCAAAAATAATAAACCCTCATCCTCAAAAAACCCCAAAACCCTCAACCCTAAAAAAATATAAACCCTCAATCCCAAAAAACCCTAGACCCTATGAACTAAAAAAATCCCTAAACCACAATCCCCAAAAAACCTTAAAACCTTATATCCAAAAAAACACTAAAAAAAATTTCCCAAGAAAACCTAAACCCACAACCATGAAAATCCCTAAACCCTCTTCCCCAAAGCACCGTAAACCCTCAGTCCCAAAAGACCCTAAACCATCATCCCAAAAAACTATTAACCCTCATCCCCAAGAAAACACTAAACCCTCCACACCAAAAACTATAAACCCACATCCCAAGAAATCCAAAACCCATAGACTAAAAGAACTCTAAACCCCCAACATGAAAAAACCATAAGCTTGTAACCCTAAACCACCAACTCGAAAATACCCTTAAATATTAATCCCAAAACCCCCTATAACCTTAGCCACAAAAAACATAAACCCACATAAAAAAATCTCTAAACCCGCATCCTCAACACACCCTAAACCCATGACCCAATGAATCCCAAATCCAAAAAAACCAATAAAACCCTATACCCCAACCCAAAACACCTTAACCCTATCCCTAAAAAACAATGAACCCAAAGAAAATAAAAAACTATAAACTCCAGGCACAAACCCTTAAATCCTAAGTCCCAATAAACCCTACACACTAGGAAAGAAATAACCCTAAACATTCATCACCAAAATAACCTAAACACTTAAACCCTACATACCGTACACCCTCATACCCCCAAAACCATAAAATATCTTCCCAAGAAACCCCAAATCATTAGCAAAAATACACTAAACCCTCATCCCCAAAAAACCATAAACTCTCAGACCCAAAAACCCTAAACCTATGGGACTAAGAAACACTAAATCACCACCCTTAAAAAAACCATAATCCCCAGTCCCAAAATATCGTAAACCACTTGTTCCAAAAAAAAACTCGATACCTCAAGATCCAACAAAACCTAAACCCATATCCCCAAAAAACCAAAAACCGACAGCACCAAAATATCCCTAAATTCCCAGCCCCAAAAAACTGGAATCCTCCAGCCCTAAAAAAACTATACCCTCATCCATAAAATAACCATAAAACCATATTCCCACAAAAAACTATACCATCATCCATAAAAAACCTGGAACCCAAATCCGAAAAAACCATAAACCCTCATCCCCCAAAATACCTAAACACTCATCCCAAATAATCCAAAACCCTTATCCCCAAAAAACCAAAAATCCTCATCACCATAAAACATAAATCCTAGTCATATAAAAACCCCTAGTCCCCCAAAACTCTAAACCATCATCCCCCCAAAACCCTTAAACCTCTTCCCCAAAAAATGGTTAACACCTGGCCCAAAAAATCTTAAACTTTTATCCCTCAAAAACCCTAAACCCTAAACCCCATAAAATAGTACACCATCAAACCCAAAAAAAACCTAAAACCACAAACCTAAAAAAACGAAACAATCATCCAAAAAACACCATAAACCCTCATCCCCAAAACAACCGAGACCATTGATCCCCAAAAAAAATAAACCCAAATCCTTAGGAAACCATAAACCCTCATCCCAAAAAACCCCAATCACCAATCTTAGAAGAAATTTAAAACATCAGTGAAAAATACCCCCAAAAATCCTCTAAACACTTAGCCATAAAAAATACTAAATCCCATACCCAATTTACCCTAAACCATCATACTAAACAAACCCTAAACCCCTATCCATAAAAAATCATTATCCCATAGCACCAAAAAGTTGTAAAGACCCAGCCCAAAAAACCCTAAACCTAGGACCCAAAAAAAAACTTAACCCCCCACCTCTAAAAAACCCAAAACACTCATTTTTTAAACCCCTAATTTCCTAGCCCCAAAAAACCCTAAACCATGATCCCTAAAAAAACTGAATCCCCTCCCAAAATAACCCTAATCCATCATCCCCAAAATTATCTAACACTCCATCCCTAAAAAACCTAAACCCTCAATCCTATAAAACCCTAAACACTCAAACCAAAACACAATAGACACTCAGCCCCAAAAATCCATAAAAATATCCCCAAAAAACCATAAACCCTTAGCCCCAAAAAATCCGATAACCTCATCCCCAAAAAGTTATGTACCCACATCATCAAAAAATCCTCAATAGTCAGCCCCCAAAAAAACTATACATTAATCCACCAAAAACCCTAAACACTTTTCCTAAAAAACCTATATCCCCGAGCCCAAAAAATCCTAAAATCCCAACCCCGAAAACACCTAAGAACCCATCCCAAAAATTACCTAAACCCTCATCCATAGAAAACCCTATACCCCAAGAATAAAAAAACCTGAAACCCTCATACCCAATAAATCAAAAACCCTGAGCCCCAAAATCCTAAACACTCATCCCTAAAAACCATAATCCCCTTACCCCAAATACCCAAAGGCCGAGTACGAAAAAAAACCATAGACCCCTAGCCCCAAAAAATTATTAAAGCTAAGCCCCAAAAACCATGAATTCTCATAAAAACACTAAAACATCATCCCCATAAACAACTAAATCCTTACCCCTTCTAAAACCTAGACTCTCGGCCCAAAATAACTCAAAAACATTATCCCCAAGAAATCCTAAATACTCTGCATTAAAAAACCCTAGACCATCTTACAGAAAATACCCTAAACCATCAGCCCCAAAAATCCATAAACCTTCCACCCAAATTACACTAACCACTATTCCTAAAAAACCCTAAAATGTAATGCCCCAAACCCTAAAATATCAATGAACATAAAATCCCACACCCTCGTATTCAAGTAACCCTATAAAATCAGCCCCGGTGAAAAATATAGTATCCTCAACATGAAAAAACCCTAAACACTTAACCCCAAAAAACCCTAAAACAACATCCCCCAAAAACACTAAAACCTCAGTGTAACGACCCAAAGTTTTTCAATGGAAAATTACCTTCTTATATCTATGTCATAAAAACACAAAATAATAAACTACTAAGTGATAAGTGACCTTTAAACATAATTTTGTCACCCCTATGTTTGGAATTCTAAAAATCCGACATACACGGTTGTGTTTAAGATAGTTTTTGGAGTCTAATGAAACAAAAACAATCTTTGGTGAATAGTAACATACCCTTATGAACAGTAACCTACCCTTATGAATAGTAACCTACCCTTATGAATAGTAATATGACCCTTATGAATAGTAACTAAGAGTAACATTACCTATTAATAATAAAATAAAATTTAGACATCATAGAAAGTGACAATTTGACCTTAGTAAACATTTTTGGTATTTTATAAGTCATAAATAATTAATTATAATTAATTAATTAATTTAAAAGGATATTTATTTTCCTGAAATATATTCATAAACTATTGAATCAATGTCTAATAGTTTTTAGATAATTTTATAAGATCCTACGTAATTTTTAAAAGAACTACAAAATCAGTTTTAATTTTAAAAACTGTTTTTTAAGAAAATTATGATTTTAATTAAATATTAAATTAATAATATTTAGAAAATTATTTTTGAAAAATGGAAATCATTTTTGGATTCTACACATCGAAAAATGTTAGGGGTAAATTTTTGGGTTTATTCTGAAATACTTCAACTTTCAGGTGAATAGTAAAAAATACAGTTTCTCGCATAATCGGTGTACACTAAATTGCATCATTAATGATGTAATGATGACATAAACATTATAGAACTTTAGTTTCGGCCAAAACATATTAAATTTCATAAATGGTTTCTAAAAACACAATAAATCCAATTCTCAAACCTAAAATGAACTTTCCAAACCCTAAATCCAAAAAGTGATTTCTTAAAGTGTCTTTTTCTTTTTCTTTCACTTTCCTTTTAATAAATTAATGAATTCGAATTATAAAGAAGATTTAAAGCCTAAAACTAATTTTATTATATTAATATATGATTTAGGATGTCAAAAAAATACTATTACAAGTCTAACTTATGATATATTATTTTATTTAATATTTTATGCCAAAAACACCTCCCTCGTCATGTATAAATAACCCTCCCCCTCCTCTTGCCAAACCACACCTCTCAAGCTTCAAGCATTGTCTATGCTCTTCCAAATCATCTTCCCTAGCCTTCCCCCACGTCCAAGAGCTTCTGGTCTCATCAAAAGACCAAGCTTAGGCCCTTAAGGAGGTTTTCAAGAGGAGGATCCAAAAGGTGATTTCTCTCCCTCTTCTCCTTTAATTTCCTTTCAAGTTCAAGTTCCTTTCTTGATCTCTCCCAACCTATCTTCATCCAAATTGTTCTGTAAATACAGTATTATATATATACTGTAATATTATGATTCTAATGTTATATTATACCACCCACACCCTTTCCATCTTCCTTTTATTTTATTAAAGAGAACGTTGTTCATGTGGTGATAATTTATCACCTTCAAAAACAACATGCTCTCTTCTTCCATTTATACCTTCAATATGGTCATGAAACCATTTTTATGGTTGAAACCGAATTTTTTGAATGTATTATGTTCTATTTTAAGTTATGGAAATAACCTATGGCCATACTACTAAGTGAAAAATTAAAATGAGTTGGTTGTGATCCAAAAACTGCTCAAATTAGCCCAAATAATCTTCATTTAATTCTTATCTAATGATTCGGCCACATGGATCTAATATAACTCATTATAAAATCATTCAATATTCTGTAATATCATTAATTACATGTAATATCAGTTCTGGATGTTTACCCATGATCTACCCAAACATCAAATTAAGAACACAAGTGGACCACTCAAGAAAACCATGAAAACGAACATCCCCGATCAATGTTTTTAAACTCTATAAGTCATCCAAAGGAACATAATATGAAATAATGAAACCAGAATGAACCATATTAATTTATAAAAGGTTCTGTAATTTATAATTAATGAATATAATGTCATTATACAGGACATTAAAGAGAAGGAGTCATTCGAGTACAAGGTAAGGGGAAATCTCGAACCCAATTATCTTCCTTCGGGTTCTCCCTCTTTCACTCCATTTTTGATATGGTTACTACTCAAAGATCATTTTTTCATCATTTCCTTTACTTTTCTGGGATATACATGATTGTCACTGGTTTTTATGTCCATCAAAATGTTTTCCAAAATAACTCTTCTTTCAGGATCTCACCTTTTACCTCTCATTCAAGGTTGATGGTTCTTATATCAAGTATGTTGTTCCCTCTTTCTTTTGGGAACCCAAAGCTTATGAATGTGTTATTATGAGATGAAACCCATTCCTTTCCATGGGTTATTTATGTACATGTTTTATATGTGTTCTATGTGGAAATCATGATAATGATAATGTTATGATGTGACGGGTGCGCCCGGAATTATATAGCGCAATATGAATGTTTAAATGTGACGGGTGCGCCCGGAATTATATAGCGCTCCAATGCATTGGGTAAAGTAGAGAATCTCATGAGTAAATGTGAAATGATTCGTGAACATGATTCTAGCTTTGTTCACAAGTATGTGTGGTAGTTAACCACTAAGACATGATGTTTCATTTTTATGCTTTGCCACATTTCAAGTTTATTGTTTATGCTCCTCTCATGTTCATGATCTTTTTCCTATGTCATGAATATGCTCACACCATGCTATATTGTTCATATATATCCTCTTAATGGGAATTTATCTCACCCCTTTTGATGTATATCCTCAGGTGGCTACATGTACTAAGGAGAGGACAAGTGCTACTAAGAAGCTAAAGAAGAAGAGATTAAATGAATTTTTATGCTTGATGTTGTACTTGTTATGTGCAATCCTAGTTTTCCTAAGACAATAAACCTCTGGATCCTCCATGTGTAATACTATTATGTTGTTTATCTTTGAAATGATGTAATAGTAATGTAAGAAAAGGCCGGGTCACTATAGTTGGTATCAGAGGAAAGGTTTAGTTAATTTGGGAATTAGGATTAGTGAACCCTAAAGAAAACCTCTAGCATGAGACTAAGTACAAATATGCACACAAGGATATTTACCTAGGGATCCCATATGTTATGTTTTTTGTATAGTTGTTTAAATGAATAAGTTAATCATAACTTATTTACTTATGTTTTGTTCTAACCTTTTCTATTTTAGAAAATGGTGGGAACCAGGAGAAATCAGGCCAAAAACTCTTGCGAAGGCCAATGCAACGATTGCCCGAACGACATCCCAAATGATTTTGGTGGTGGAGTTCAAAACTTCATGGCAATGATTACCCAATTATCTATGGTTATGAATAATAACCATAATAATGGGGAATGTCCTCCTTCACCAAAGAGGGAGCAACTAGCTATCGAATGTTTTATGCGGCAACGACCACCGACGTTTTGTGGATCTTCCGATCCACTAGTTGCGGAACAGTGGGTCAACTCCATGGAGAAGATCTTTTCTGTTCTTCACTGTTCTGAGACGGAGAAGGTGACTCTAGCCATTTATCGTCTAGATGGAGAAGCTGATCAATGGTGGGCTTTGATTAAGAACACCAAGCCAAGGGAGGAAATTGAAGAGATGGAATGGGAAGACTTTAAGATAATTTTTCTTAATAAGTACTTCCCAAGAACTCTTCACACGAAGATGGAGAGAGAATTCATAGAGCTCAAGCAAAAAGAAGGAGAATCTGTCACAACCTATAAAGAAAATTTTACAAGGCTCGCAAGGTATGCTTCGGGTTTTGTTATCAACAATGATAGAAAAATTGATAGATTCTTTAGTGGATTAAAACCACATCTTTGAAAATCTCATGCAATTCAAAACTTTGGGAGTTATGAAGAAGTTGTTCGGTGTGCTCTCAAAGTGGATATGGAGTTTGGAGAATGGTCCCATGGCTATGGTGATAAGAAAAGAAAGATGGAGTTTCAAGCTGGTGGATCTAGTGATAAAGATGGGAAGAAAACACAATGACCCACTTGCCAAAAATGTGGGAAGTTTCACAAAGGGAACTGCCTCAAAGGGACGGGGAAATGCTTCAAGTGTGGGAAAGAAGGACACCTAGCTCACGAGTGTCGAAGAGACATGAAAAGGAAGGATAATGTATCCGATGAAAGGAGAGAACCACTCGTGGTTCAATGCTACAACTGTAAGGAGCTAGGGCACTATTCAAACCAGTGCACTAAACCTCGAGATCTCGAGGGTAATCAGCGCCAACAACCACCAAAGCCAAAATAACAAGGGAAGGCTTATGCCATCACTACTGCGGAGGTGGAACATTATAATGAAGTCGTACAAGGTACACTTCCTATTCACTCAAGAATGGAAAAAGTCTTATTTGATTCTGGTTCTACGCATTCCTTTATATCTTTCAAGTTTGCTAGAAATATAGAATCGAAGCCCCAAAACCTTGAAGTAGAGATATCTGTAAAAACACCAAGTGGTGCAATCATTGCAACCCAAGTGTTTGGTTCATCTCCTATTGACGTATGTGGGAAGATTCTTCCGGAAAATCTCATAATACTTCCCTTAGTGATATTCGACGCTATAATGGGAATGGATTGGCTCTCGTTATATAGAGCACATATCAATTGTCGGGAAAAGGAAATATATTTTCATATTCCGAACCATCCCATGCTCCTCTAAAAATGCAAGGAAGATCATGAATATCCTTTGAAAAATCCTTCAATGGTGTGGGTGATGATTCCCTATGAAGAAGCATACCTCGCCCAAATGTTTGAGTCAAAGGAAAGTTCCAACCTTGAGGAAATGCCCATCGTAAGGGAATATGGCGATGTATTTCCCGAAGAGTTACCCAGAATTCCCCCGGATCGTGAGGTAGAATTCTAAATTGAACTCATACCCGGAGCTACTCCTATCTCGAAGTGCCCCTATATGATGGCTCCTATCGAACTGGAGGAGTTAGAGAAGCATCTGCAAGAGAATCTGGACAAAGGGTTCATACGCCCTAGTGCATCACATTGGGGTGCGCCAGTGCTCTTTGTGAAGAAGAAGGATGGTACCATGCGGCTGTGTATCGATTATCGGGAACTCAACAAGATCACCATAAAGAACAAGTATCCTCTCCCAAATATTGATGACTTGTTCGACCAGTTAAGAGGAGCTCAATACTTCTCAAAGGTGTATATTTGTTCTGGATATCATCAAGTAAAGGTGAAGAAGGAAGATATTCAAAAGACTGCCTTCCGTATAAGGTATGGGCACTATGAGTTTTTGGTGATGCCCTTCGGACTTACTAATGACCCAACAATCTTCATGGATTTGATGAATAGAGTATTTAGACATTACCTCGACAAATTTGTGGTAGTGTTTATCGATGATATTCTCATCTACTCCAAGAGCAAGGAGGAACATGAAGAACATCTAAGACTTGTGTTGGCAACATTGAGAAAGGATAAGTTGTATGCCAAGTTCAGAAAGTGTGACTTTTGGATGAATCAAGTCACGTTCTTGGGACATGTGATCACAAGCGAGGGAATTTCTGTGGACCTTTCAAAGAAAAAGGTGATTTAAGAATGGCCCAGACCCTATTGTGTCACATAAATCCATAGTTTTCTTGGATTAGCTGGGTACTACCGACGTTTTGTGAGAAACTTCTCACGATTGTCAAGCCCTCTAACTAAGTTAACAAGGAAAGGGGTAAAGTATGTATGGACGGAAGAATGTGAGGGAAGCTTCAAGGAGCTAAAGAGAAGGCTGATCACTGCACCTGTACTCACACTACTGAAAAGTGGAGAAAGTTTTGTGATATACAGTGATGCTTCAAAGAAATTCTTGGGTTGTGTACTCATGAAAAATGATAATGTGATAGCCTACGCCTCACGACAGTTGAAGATCCATGAGCAGAACTACCCAACGCATGATCTAGAGTTGGCAGCCGTGATTTTTTCCTTGAAAATCTGGAGGCACTACCTTTATGGTGAGAAGTGTGACATATACACCGACCACAAGAGCCTATAGTATATATTCACCCAAAAGGAGCTCAACATGCGTCAAAGGAGATGGTTAGAGCTAATCAAGGATTACGATTGCTCTATTCACTATCATCCTGGAAAGGCGAACAAGGTAGCTGATGCTCTAAGTAGGAAAGAACCTGCTACTCTATCCATGTTGAGGATTGAGAAAGACCCTATCTTCTTGGATATGCAAAGGATGGATTTGGGAATCGTAAGGGCAGGGGATACATCCTACCTTGCCCAAATGATTGCGCAACCATCCATCCAACAGAAGATTAAGGAAGCACAAAGGGATGATGTAGAGATACAAAAGAGGGTGAATGCAGTAAAGGAAGGGAAGCTGCAAGAGTTCCATATCGACGATGATGGTGTGATTCGGTTTGGAACGCAGCTTTTTGTGCCTTCATCACCCAAAATAAAGAAGGAACTATTGGATAATGCACATAGCTCAACTTTCTCTATCAATCCTGGAAGTACCAAGATGTATCGTGATCTCCGAGAACACTTCTGGTGGGATAACATGAAGAAGAAGATTGCAGAATATATATCAAGGTGCTTGGTATGTCAGCAAGTTAAAGCTGAGCGGCAAAAGTCCAAAGGTATTATGCAGCCATTGCCTATACCCATGTGGAAATGGGAAAATGTTACTATGGACTTTGTCATGGGTCTCCCAAAAACATCAAGAGGAAATAATGCGATATGAGTTGTGGTTGACCGAATCACCAAGACTTCCCATCTTATCGCTATTCGGGAAGACCTCTCACTTGAAAAACTTGCAAGGATATATGTGAACGAAGTAGTGAGATTGCACGGTGTTCCTCTCTCGATTGTATCTGATCGTGATCCAAGGTTCACTTCTAAATTCTGGAGGAGCCTTCAGCATGCTTTGAGTACTGAATTAAATTTCAGCACGGCCTATCACCCCCAAACTGATGGCCAGTTTGAAAGGACTATTCAGACACTTGAATATATGCTAAGATCCTACTCTCTTGAATTCAAAGGTGTTTGGGATCAACATCTCCCATTGGTTGAGTTCTCATACAACAATAGCTTCCACTCGAGTATTCAGATGGCTCCGTATGAAGCTCTTTATGGGAAGCGATGTAGAACTCCAACCTGTTGGGATGAAGTTGGAGAACGAAAGCTACTTGGTCCCAATCTTGTTCAAGAGATGACAGAGAAGGTTTAAGTCATACAGAAACACATCAAAGCTGCTCAAAGTCGGCAAAAGAGCTATGCTGAAAATCGTCGAAGGGAATTAGAGTTCGATGTTGGAGATAAAGTCTTCATTCGAATATCTCCATGGAAGAGAGTCATGTGATTCGGGAAGAAAGGGAAGCTAAGCCCAAGGTACATTGGCCCCTTTGAGATCCTTTATCGTATAGAAGTCGTGGCCTATCGTCTGGCACTTCCACCGAATCTGGCTCAAGTTCATGATGTGTTTCACGTATCACTACTGAGGAAGTACATTCCAGACCCCTCACATGTACTAAACCCAGAGGTGGTACAGTTGGAAGATGATCTCTCATACGAGGAGAAGCCGGTAAAAATTCTGGACCGAATTGATAAGGTTCTACGCAACAAGACAACCCGCCTTGTCAAAGTATTTTGGAGGAACCAAAAGTTTGAGGAAGCAACTTGGGAACCGGAAGAGGCAATGAAGGAGAAGTACCCTCACCTGTTTGTGTAAGGTGAAATTTCGGGGGCGAAATTTCTTAAGGGGGGGAAGAATATAACAACCCAAAGTTTTTCAATGGAAAATTCCCTTCTTATATCTATGTCATAAAAACACAAAACAATAAACTACTAAGTGATAAGTGACCTTTAAACATAATTTTTTCACCCCTATGTTTGGAATTTTAAAAATCCGACATACACAGTTGTGTTTAAGATAGTTTTTTGAGTCTAATGAAACAAAAACAATCTTTGGTGAAAAGTAATCTACCCTTATGAATAGTAACCTACCCTTATGAATAGTAACCCACCCTTATGAATAGTAATATGACCCTTATGAATAGTAACTAAGAGTAACATTACCTATGAATAATAAAATAAAATTTAGACATCATAGAAAGTTACAATTTGACTTAGTAAACGTTTTTGGTATTTTATAAGTCATAAATAATTAATTATAATTAATTAATTAATTTAAAAGGATATTTATTTTCCTGAAATATATTCATAAACTATTAAATCAATGTCTAATAGTTTTTAGATAATTTTATAAGACCCTACGTAATTTTTAAAAGAACTACAAAATCAGTTTCAATTTTAAAAAATGTTTTTTAAGAAAATTATGATTTTAATTAAATATTAAATTAATAATAATTAGAAAATTATTTTTGAAAAATGGACATAATTTTTGGATTCTACACGTCGAAAAATGGTAGGGGTAAATTTTTGGGTTTATTCTGAAATACTTCAACTTTCAGGTGAATAGGAAAAAATACAGTTTCTCGCATAATCGATTTACACTAAATTGCATCATTAATGATGTAATGATTACATAAACATTCTAGAACTTTAGTTTCGGCCAAAACATATTAAATTTCAGAAATGGTTTCTTAAAACACAATAAATCCAATTCTCAAACCTAAAATGAACTTTCCAAACCCTAAATTCAAAAAGTGATTTCTTAAAGTGTCTTTTTCTCTTTCTTTCACTTTCCTTTTAATAAATTAATGAATTCTAATTATAAAGAAGATTTAAAGCCTAAAACTAATTTTATTATATTAATATATGATTTATGATGTCAAAAAACTACTATTACAAGTCTAACTTATGATATATTATTTTATTTAATATTTTATGCCAAAAACACCTCCCTCCTCATGTATAAATAAGCCCTCCCCCTCCTCTTGCCAAACCAAACCTCTCAAGCTTCAAGAATTGTCTAAGCTCTGCCCAATCATCTTCCCTAGCCTCTCCCCCACGTCCAAGAGCTTCTGGTCTCATCAAAAGACCAATCTTAGGCCCTTAAGGAGGTTCTCAAGAGGAGGATCCAAAAGGTGATTTCTCTCCCTCTTCTCCTTTAATTTCCTTTCAAGTTCAAGTTCCTTTCTTGATCTCTCCCAACCAATCTTCATCCAAATTGTTCTTTAAATCCAGTATTATATATATAATGTAATATTATGATTCTAATGTTATATTATACCACCCCACACCCTTTCCATCTTCATTTTATTTTATTAAAGAGAACGTTGTTCATGTGGTGATAATTTATCACCTTCAAAAACAACATGCTCTCTTCTTCCATTTATACCTTCAATATGGTCATGAAACCATTTTTATGGTTGAAACAGAATTTTTTGTATGTATTATGTTCTATTTTAAGTTCTGTAAATAACCTATGGCCATACTGCTAAGTGAAAAATTAAAATGAGTTGGTTGTGATCCAAAAACCGCTCAAATTAGCCCAAATAATCTTCATTTAATTCTTATCTAATAATTCGGCCACATGGATCTAATATAACTAATTATAAAATCATTCAAGCTTCTGTAATATCATTAATTACATGTAATATCAGTTCTGGATGTTTACCCATGATCTACCCAAACATCAAATTAAGAACACAAGTGGACCGCTCAAGAAAACCATGAAAACGAACATCCCCCATCAATGTTTTTAAACACTATAAGTCATCCAAAAGAACATAATATGAAATAATGAAACCAGAATGAACCCTATTAATGTATAAAAGGTTCTGTAATTTCTAATTAATGAATATAATGTCATTATACAGGACATTAAAGAGAAGGAGGCATTCAGGGGAAATCTCGAACCCAATTTTCTTCCTTCGGGTTCTCCCTCTTTCACTCCATTTTTGATATGGTTACTCCTCAAAGATCATTTTTTCATCATTTTCTTTACTTTTCTGGGATATACATGATTGTCACTGGTTTTTATGTCCATCAAAATGTTTTCCAAAAGAACTCTTCTTTCAAGATCTCACCTTTTACCTCTCATTCAAGGTTGATGGTTCTTATATCAAGTATGTTGTTCCCTCTTTCTTTTGGGAACCCAAAGCTTATGAATGTGTTATTATGAGATATAACCCATTCCTTTCCATGGGTTATTTATGTGCATGTTTGATATGTGTTCTATGTGGCAATCATGATAATGATAATGTTATGATGTGACGGGTGCACCCATAATTATATAGCGCAATATGGATGTTTAAATGTGACGGGTGCGCCCGGAATATATAGCGCTCCAATGCATTGGGTAAAGTGATGAATCTCATGAGTAAATGTGAAATGATGCGTGAACATGATGCTAGCTTTTTTCACAAGTATGTGTGGTAGTTAACCACTAAGACACGATGTTTCATTTTTATGCTTTTCCACATTTCAAGTTTATTGTTTATGCTCCTCTCATGTTCAAGATCTTTTTCCTATGTCATGAATATGATCACACCATGCTATATTGTTCTTATCTATCCTCTTACTGGGCATTTAGCTCGCCCCTTTTGATGTATATCCTCAGGTGGCTACTTGTACTAAGGAGAGGACAAGTGCTACTAAGAAGCTAATGAAGAAGAGATTAAATGAATTTTTATGCTTGATGTTGTACTTGTTATGTGTAATCCTAGTTTTCCCAAGACACTAAACCTTTGGATCCTCCATGTGTAATACTATTATGTTGTTTATCTTTGAAATGATGTAATAGTAATGTAAGAAAAGGTCGGGTCTCTATACTCAGCCCCAAAAAACCCCAAACCAGACACACTATAAAACCCTAAAGCCTCTTCCCTAGAAAACCCAAAACTATCAGCCCTAGAATATCCAAAACCCACAACCACATAAAACCCTAATACCTTAATCCCAAAATTCTCTAAACACTCACATTGGAAAACCCTAAACTCTCAAACCTATAAAAACCTAACCCTCATACCGAGAATACATGAATCCCTCACCCAAAAAAAATTCTTAGCCATATAAAACCATATACTTTCGGCCCTAGATAACCCTAAAACCTCAGTACCAAAATATGGTAAACCCTTAGCCCATGAAAACCATATATGCTAAGGTACAAAAACCCTTAACCCTCATCTCCATAAATCCCTAAACACTTAGCCCTAGAAAACCCGAAACTCTCAGCCCCTAAAAACCCCAAACCCTCGGCACTATAAAACCCCAAAACCTCTTTCCAAGAAGAACCTAAAACCATTGGACCAGAAAAACCAACATCCTCATCCCTAGAAATACCTACAATATTATCCCAAAAGACCCTAAACACTGATCCTTACAAAACACTATACCCCAAACCCAAGAAACCCTAAACCCTCTTCCACAGAAAACCTAAAACCTTAAACCCTAGAAAAATCTATATTGTATTCCCAATAAAACACCAAAACTTATCCTTAGAAAACCCCAAACCCTCAGACCCGTAAAACCTAAATCCCTTATCACTAGAAAACCATAATTACTCAACCCTAGAAAATAATTAACCATCAACCTAAGAAAAGAAAAAAAACTTAGCCCCAAAATACCATAAACAATCATCCTTGAAAAACCTAAAACACCAAACACTAGAATAACCTAAAACATCATCCCCAAAAACCCCTAATCCTCATCCCCCAAAAATAAAAACCCTCTTCCCCAGGAAACATTAAACTTCACCACCAAGAAACACTAAACCCTTATCCCCAAAAAACCCTAAACCTTGTTCCACAGAAAAACATAAATCATAAGACCTAGAAAACCCTAAACCCCAACCATAGAAAACTTAAAACCCACTTCCCAAAAAAAACCAAAACCCTCATACACATAAAAACCTAAATCCTCATACCCATAAAACCCTTAACCCTCAACCCCACCCTACCTAAAACCCTCTACCCAAAAAAACCATAAGGAATCATCTCTGGAAAACCCTAAACCCTAATCCCCATAATATCTTATACCCTAAATCTTAGAAAAAAATAAACCCTAATCACCATTAAACCCCAAAACCTCTTCCCCATAAAACCCCTAACACTCAGCCCCAAAAATACTAAACCCTTTTTCCAAGAAAACCATAAACAATCAGCCCTATAAAATGACAAAACCACTACCCCAGAAATCCATAAACCATCAGCCCCAGAATACCATAAAAACTTATCCCTTTAAAATCTTATAACCTCATCCTAAGAAATCCGAAAATCATCTTCCCTAGAAAACCCTATACACTCATTCCCAAAAACCCAAAGACATGATTCTCAGAAAACCCAAATTACTCAGCCCCGGAAAACCTTAAACCAATAGTTTTAGAAAATTAGAAACCCCCAACCCTAGAAAAGCCTAAAACCTTTGCCCAAGAAATCCCTAAAATCTCATCCCTAGATAACCTAAACCCTTATCCCCATAAAACTCTAAACCCTTATCCCAATAACACCTTAAACCCTCAACAATGGAATACCCTAAACTCTTAAGCCCAAAAAAACCTTAACCACCATCCCTATAAAAACCTAAATCCATACTGTAGAAAAAACTAAACCCTCACCCCCAGAAAACCCTAAACACTATTACATAGAAAACCATATCCCCTCATCCAAAGATAACCCTAAAAGATTATACCTATAAAATCCTAAAACCTTAACCCTATATAGACACCCCCATAACAAGAAAAACATAAACCCTCATCGATGGAAAACCCTAAAACCTAATTCATACAAAACACTAAACTCTTAGCCCCATAAAACCATAGACCTAAAGCCCTAGAAAACCATAAGACCTCCTCCCTAGAAAACCCCAAACCCATATAAACCCCTAAAAACTCATTCCACTAATACCCTATAACCTCATCCAAAAAAAACTCTAAACACTTATCAAAAAAACCATAATCCATTGGCCACACAAATGCCTTACCCTCCAACACTAGAAAACACTAACACCACATTCCCCAAAAAACCTAAATCGTCATACACATTAAAAATAAACACTCATCCCTATAAAAATATAAAAACTGAATGATATAAAACCTTAAAACCTCATCCCTAAAAAAACTTAAACCCTCATCCCCTAAAAACCCTAAACCATCAACCCTAAAAAACCCTAAATACTAAATAATGCAAACCTCTAAACCGCCATCCCCCCAAAACCCAAAACCATAATCCTGAAAAAACCCTAAACCCTAAACCCCAAAAACCCTATCCCTCATCCCAAAAAACCTAAAAAACTCTTCCACACACAATCATAAACCATCAACCCCAAAAATTTCTAAAATCTTAACACAAAAAACCTAAACCATCATCCCAAAAAAATTCTAAACCCTCATCCCCAAAAAACACTAAACCCTTAGCCCAAAAAACATGAAAACCTCATCCCTAGAAGCACTTAAACCTCATACCCAAAAAACCAGAAACCCACATCCCCCAAAACCCAAAACCCTTAACCATAGAAAACCCTTTAGCACTGATTCCCAAAAAACCCTCAACCCCAGCCCCAAAAAAACCCATAAATTTCAGCCCCAAAGAACCCTCAATTCTCAAAACCAAAAAAACCACAATCAAAAACCCCCAAAATACCTAAAAACTCGTTCTAAAAAACCCCAAACCCCCATTTACAAAACAACCACAACTATAAACCCCAGAAAAAATTCTAAACACTCATCCAAAAAAATCAATAAACCCTCATCACAAAAAACCCTAACCATTCTTCCCAAAAAATACTATACCCCCAGACCCAAAAAATCCTACAACATTATCCTTAAAAACACTAAATCCTATAAATAAAAAACCATAGAACATCATACCCTAAAATTCCAAAACCCTCATCTCCAGAAAACACTAAACCCTTTGGCACAAAAAACCCTAAACCCTCATCCACCAAACCCCTAAAATAGAGCCCCAAAACACCCTAAAATCTCATCCCCAAAAAACCATAATCCCCCAGTACTAAAAAAACTCTCAACGGTCATCTCAAAAAAAATTCTAAACCCACATTCAAAAAGGTTTCCAACCCTCATCCCCAAATGATGAATACTTATCCCACAAAAACCCTAAACTCTCATTCCCAAACAACCTATAGCCTTACCCAAAAAAAATCTAATACGATCAACCCCCAAAGGCTAAAACCCCTAGCCCCATAAAACGCATAATACTAAAAACAATTCACCCTAAAATCACATCCCAAAAAAACATAATGCTCAGAAATAAAAAAACTATCAATCCACTTCCCTAGAAAACCTACACACTCATCCCCAAAAAACAATCATCCCTCAAACCCCAAAAAAATTAACCCTCTACCCTAAATAACCTTAAACACTTGGCCCTAAAACCCCTAAACCCCCAACCCATAAAACAATAGTAACACTCAATAAAATATAACATAAACCATCATACACTACTGGAAAATAAGTTTTTCCCCATGCATTTATACCCACTGTTTTTTAAACCATGGGTATAAATAGTATTTTTTGACTTATTCCCACTATTTTTTTGAAGCATGGGTATACTAAAACTGAAGAGAGACTTTTATCGGGCTCGGTCTCCCGGACCTATCGTCTCCTCCCCGATATTGATCTCCCACCCTCGCCTCTGCCTCACGACCCCCACCTCCCTCCCTTCACTTTCTTTCCTCCGTCGCCACCTCTGCCTCTGCCTCTACAGCCGCCTCCACCTCCTCCCGATTACAGCTGCCTCTGCCTCCCCTTCTTGGTCGTCACCTCCTCCTCCATGGAAGCCTCCACCTCTGCCTCCTCCCAACCATAAAGATAAGGGTTTTCATAAGTTATTATCCTTTATTGGTAAATAGTTAGCTTTCCTATTCCAAATTTAAATGGATCTTTCCAAAAAATGTCTTACAGATTCTACAATTGTTCTGTATGGGACGAAATCGATGTTCAATTTTGGCATTCCATTTGTGGAAACATCTCAATTCAGGTGATTTTTATGTACAATCAGCATGTTTACATTATTTATAACCAATTATCATCTAATTAATTATTCAAATTCTTTAGATTTAGTTCTATGGTACACAAAACTTATATTTATAAACCATGTAATAATTGTTCATATATTTGTATATTCATGGTATTCAATTTTAGGTGAACACCACTATCATCTTCCTAAATAATTAATGTGACATCAACATCACTTGTGACTACTTATTCTACTCCACTAATATTTCATATCAACAATTAAATGAGACTTGAGATCCATAGATTTTTAGAGGTAACAACTATCTTTATGTGGTTTTCAATTCCCACAAAAAATTAATAGTCTACAATTGTTGCGCTTTTCATTTTTAATAGGTATTGATTTTCTATAACATATTTAAAACTATATAAAAAGTGATAAATACTACAATCTGGTTAATTCTTGACATACAGTTCAATTTCATGACTACAAAAATTGTTTCTCTATAATTATTTTGAAACTGCTTATTGATATATTGTACAAAAGAGTATGCATTTTATTTTGTCACTATAGAAAGGTATAAAGTTTATATTTATACATGATTGTTTTTAAAACTAAATTTTAATAAAATCACAATGTATCTTACATTTAAACAATATTTAGTTTTTTTATACATGTTAATTTATTGATAACGTCAATCTAGAATTTTAATTATACAATAGTATGCTTTAATAATTGAAAGCATATGCAGATGAAATATGTGAATGAAAATTTTATAAAATGAAGGAATATGAATAATTTATTATTTTTTGTGTAAAATAGAATCAATCTATAATTTTATGTTATGAAATTTCTTGTGTATTTTTATAAAATAACATAAATCTTCAATATACCATTATTAAATTTCTTTCTCTTTATTTTTCCAGTGATAAACCCCATACTTGGATAAAAATGTTTTGTTTTATAAATTCTTTACATTGATATTACATCTTATAGATTTTTTTACCAATTTAAATATTTTATTCACAACATCAATTGGAAGTTGTGGTTCCATAATATTTTTGAAGTAGTTTCATGAACCTTTAATACTTCATGTACTAATACTTCCATGATCTTCGATACATATAATAAAATGTTATATTTTACTTTATTACTGCTTTCTAATTTTTTTCTTCAATATATTTGATGTATATAATTTAAATTTTCATTTTTATAACTTATTTTCTTTAGTAATTATTGTGTAATAACTATAAATATTTTTCCAAAACTCCATTATTCATTATGAAATGAATATTTGTAATTTCTACTCAATTATAAAAAATTTAAATAATTTTTTTTCTTATTACACAGTTTTCATTAAAAATAAAAAAAATATATTAAATCATTATTGCATAATGTATAATAATGCCCCTATTTGATTGGTTATGCAATCTGTAGTATTCGTGGTGTTTTATTATGATATTCTCTTAGTTATTCTAGGTAGTTTTTTAATCTTGTTCAACTGAGTGTGCCTGGATTACATTGGGTTAGATTCCACCATCTAAAAGTATCTATATTCAAAATTTGCATCACTGGTGATCATGATGTGTTTATTTAATTTTAGGTTTAATTATGAGATGTTTTTCATACATTAATCTTCAATTATACTCTCTATTCACCATTTTTCATTTTCTAATATATTTATATATTTTTACTATTGTAAGAATTTTTCAATGTGTTTTCAAACATTTCATAGAGCCAAAATTTTCATAATTACCTTGCATTATTAATTGTATTTTATATTCTTATTTATATTAACTAAATCAGTATGAATATTCCTCTTCCATGTTTCTTTATAGAGATGGATAAGATGAAGCATATTCATTTCAATTGAGAAAGACTTGGGGGATGAAAAAAAGGATCTGATTCCATACTTACCATACTAACTATCATTCAATCTTTATTACTTCTACCAGGAAGGTAATGTTCATTATAACATTACTGTATATTATACATACATGTGTTAGGCCGAAGGGATTTATTTCTTAGTTAATGCAGATACAATGTGAAATGAGGTATTTTTCAAGGGAACTGCTAGATAATTGTGAGTAAGTAGCTATATACACCTCCAAGATTGGACTATATATTTTGGGTTGATACAGATTCATGAGAGTCTATGTTATCAACTTTATTGTGGCTATATCAGTTCCCATAATTGTCATTGTTAGAAAAATAAAAGGTAACTTGACTCTCTATTTTAATGTTCAGCACACAGGAAATATTATACTATTATAATTTGTATAAAATTTCATATTTTATAAAACTGAATGTTTTTTAGCCATCCCATGCATTAAATTCCTTTTCCAATAACATAGTGAATTGAAAAATCACTCTTAACAACATGTTCACCTTTAATATTTTGAAACACACAATCATTATATCACCAAGATGTGTTTCAATATATGTTTCATATTTTCTATTATCTTTCTATATCTATTCCAAACATTTCATTACTACAAATACAATAATTTTACTAAATTCTTAATGTGTTGTCACTAACATTATTTGGTATATGCATTGAAAACTCTCACCTTTAATAAAGACTAGGTAAGTCACCCACTACATGTTATTATGAAAAATAGTCCAACATTATCATAGGTAATATGTTTTCCTCTTCATATAAAAATTATACATGGTAAATATAAAAGGTATATCCCTCTCTATTTATGATTAGAACTATACAAGAAAACAATTTCCACTTTATTTCCCTTCACTTATGGTATTTAACTTAGTTTCATTTAGATTATATATATTACGTTACCACAAGGATGATTTTGGATTTTTTAGTTTCATATAGAAGCATGAAAATTATCTTCATTTACTATGGAATGATGCATTATAGTTTATATAGGTATGGATTTATTTTAAGAAGAGATATTATTGATGGACATGTATTTTTTTTAATTTTAAAGTTATTCGTAATCATTTTTAGGGGGTTATGACATATAAGAAAAGGATACTAAATTTTATGATTTGGAATCATTTATCCTTTTTGTAAAATTAGAGATTTTTCATAGATTTATCATTCAACAATAATTACAACTGTTATACCTTATGATATTTTTTCCCAGTTTTAATCTCTCTTTCCTTTTTGGATGTGTGGTTTTATTGAATTATCATTGAGTGACTTATTTGTTCTTTACTATACTAGGAGACCAAAAACATGTTATGTTTTGTCAACCCACCCAAAAATATTGATACCCTTTTCATATTTCAGGTCACTCATACCTTCTACTCACTCCTTTTACTTGAGTATCAACATTATTTCACTTTCATTATTCCTAAACACTAATTATGTTTTTTTTTCATTAATAATATTCTCATATAGTTGATCTTCTTAAAACTTAAACTTGAATCATGACTATAAATATAATCATTATATTCAATGATATAATAAAACGATTTAGTATTTTCAGGTTTTATTTCCATTATAATTATCAATTATAGAGACTCCATTTCAGATTTTAACACCCTTAAACTTCTATTTCATTGATCTTATTTTCCATTTCTCATAATAATTATATTATGTATTTTATTAAGATAATTATGTGAAACCATTATCATCATATTTTTATTCCCCCTTTCATGTAGGAATATGAACCCATGGGGTGTTATGGTTCTTATATGTTGGGCAATGACTTGTTTAATAATAGGAGATAGGTATGTTGTAATTTAGTTTTTATTTTATTTTATTTATTGCATTGGACACTTAGGAATTTTATCGCTTTCTACTGATTGAGGGTACTTATATTTTACCAAGGGGGCTAGAAGATCACTAGTGGTGGCTACACAATTTTCTTTGTAGGGGAGGGAGATCTGGGTAGTTGATGGATTAATAGTGTTTTTTATTTTTGTCTGTTTTATAGGGTTGATTGTAGTTATTTTCTTTTCCGTTGGCATGTAAATCCAGCATACAAATAGGTCATGCTGATTTTTTTTAAATTTTCCATGGTTTTAGTTAATTGTTAGTGAGAGAAATCATTCTTAATATACTCGTTACTGAGATCCTTGTCGAGTAGTCCATAGAGTGAGACAATTTTAGAGGGGAACCCATCCCTCCTCTAGCTATACATCTAGTCCTTAGATAAGAACTCAGGGTTGATATAGGTGGTCATTCTAATCTTATTTAGTTAGAGGCTAGTGATGATAACAAGCAACCAAGATATGACCCACTTACTCATTTGAACAATGTGACTTCCCTCATTTGAATAATGTGACTTCCCTCATTAGGACTATGATCACTAAACCTCACAAGCTAAAAGATGAGTCAGAGCTCTAGTGACTGCCAAACATCACCAAGATAAAATTATAACTACTCTCTTCACTCACATTAATGATATGTAGCAAGATATGTCAATCCTTAAAATGAATGTTGTATCCATCATTGGTGTAATTCTTGTGCGGCGAACTCATCCACAGTATCCATTACTTCTTCAACATCCACCACTTGAGCCCAAGTTTTGATAGTATTTCCTTATTTCAGCAGGGTTCACACCAATTGGATGTGCCTTACTGCTAACCTCAAGAAAAGTTCTATTGCCTAGTCTCTCTACATGCATTGAAGGTCCAGTACACTTAGTTAAACTTCTGTCATTTCTATAATCCTTATCTGGATTTTGACTATCATGAGCCGAAATTAGTTCCTTTTCACCATCATCATTAACTCTTAGTCGAGAATCTTCCACTGTGTTGGATTTCTCAATCGTTTTAGTTATATGCTCTTGGGCATAGCCATTCTTACCTTCAATAGAAATATTTCTGATATCCTCAATAGATTGCAGGGGTACGACTTTATTTTTCCTCTTTAGGAAATGAGAAAAATAAGGACTTTTGATTGAGAAGAAATAGAATGATAGATCTCTTCAGCAATGGTCGTTTATGTGACCAATAGACTAGAATCCAGAGCAGAAGAGTAAAACCTTCTCATAGACTATTCATAAGGAGAATTCATCATCCATGGAAGTTAAAACAACTCTCTCCATTCATCAAAGGGTAGCTTAGATCCAATTCAATCAATACTTGAGAAAAGAATCTAGACTTAACTTCCTCTGTGGTTTGATCCATTATGATGGGAACACTCAAGGCTGAAGCAATGTTTTGAAAAATTTTATGGCGCCATAAAATTCAATTAAGCCTATAATTTTAACCCAAACCTATGCCTTTGAATTCATAACCTCAAATGGGTTGAAACGGTAGGGGATAAAAATAAAAAATACCTCGAAAAAAACCATCTGAAGAATAATTTACTTTTACACTAGATCATTATAAGGGAGGGGCTCACATCAAACAACATGAGACATAGACCCTTATGTGGTCATCTCCCAAAAATTCCACCATGTTGTCCCTTCACAAGGGAAAAAAACACATTCTTCACTAAGACAGTCAAGGTTTTATAAAATACACATTTTGAAAACCAAGGAACCATTAAAATTGATCCTTATTTCATCCAAAACCAAATGGAAATCATTTCACAATTCAAACCTTATGCCCTTACATGACATGGTTATTTTAAAACGTCACCAAAACTAATTTAAAAAAAACACCACATGTTTTAAAACCAAAACACATGAGGATATACCAGTGTTGGATTCCTCATTTTTAACTGGTGGGGGTGAAGGGGGTAGGGGTAGTTGGGGTGAAGGGGGTAAGGGGTGTGGGGTGCAAGGGGAGGGCTGATGTCCAGAAGGGGGGGTGTCCAGGGGAGGGGTGTCCAGGGGGGAGGGGTGCCTAGGGGGGAGGGGTGTCCTGGAGGGGGGGGGGGGGTATCCTGGTAAGGGGAGAGGGTGTCCATGGTGGTGGAGGGGGAAGGGAACAGTGTGTAGGGGGTGTGTGGCGGTGCATAGGAGGGGGGGGGGGAGGGGGGTGTGGGGGGGGGGGTAGGTGGGAGGGGGGTAGTGGGAGGTGAAGGATGGGTGGAAGTGTGCAGGGGGTAGTGGGGGTGAAGGGGGAAGGGGGGGTAGGGGGTGTGGGGGTGGAGGGGGGGGGGGTAGTGGGGGTGTGGGGGTGGAGGTGGGGGGGTAGTGGGGGTGTATGTGGGTGGGCGGGGGGGGGGGGGGGGGTGCAGGTAGTGGGGCGGGGCAGTGGGGGGTCAAGGTTGGGGTTGCAGTTGGGGTGTAGGGGGAAGGGGGTGTGGGGGTGTAGGGGGGTGGCTAGTGTCCAGGTGGGGGGGGGGTCCAGGGGGAGGGGTGTCCAGGGGGAGGGGTGTTCAGGGGGAGGGGTGTCTAGGGGGAAGGGGTGTCCATGGGGGTGTGTCCAGGAGGGGGGGAGGGGGGTGTCCAGGGGGGTGAAGGGGGCTGGGGGGGGGGGGGTAGTGTGTAGGGGGTGCAGAGGGGGGTGGGGTAATATGGGTGTAGGAGTGTGTGTGTGGGGGGGGGGTAGTGGGGTGGTGAAGGTTTGGGGCATTGTGTAGGGGGTTGTGGGGATAAGGGGGGTAGGGGGTGTTGGGGAGTGGGGGAGGGGGGCAGTGGAGGGGGGTCAGTGGGGTTGGGGTGAAGGTTGGGGGTGCAGTTAGGGTGAAAGGGGAAGGGAGCAGGGGGTAGTGGGGGTGAAGGGGGCAGGGGGTGTGGGGGTGCAGGGGGAGTGTTGGTGTCCAGGAGGGGGTTGTCTAGGGAGGAGGGGGGTCTAAGGGGATGTGTGTCAAGGAGAGGGGGGTGTCGAGGAAGGGGGGGGGGGGGTTTCTGAGGGGGTGAAAGGGGCTGGGGGGGGGGGCAGTGTGCATGGGGTATGGGGGTGTCTAGGAAGAGGGGGGGGGGTGTCTGAGGAGGTGAAGGGGGCTGGGGGGGGGGGCAGTGTGCAGAGGGTATGGGGTGTAGGGGGTAGGGGTTAGTGGGGGGTGTAGGTGGGGGGGGGGGGGGTGAATGTTGGGGGAAGGGTGAAGGGGGTAGTGGTGGTGAAGGGGGCAGGGGGAAGGGAGGGGTGGGGGGTTGGGAGGGGGGCAGGGGTGTGGGGTTTGAGTGTTGGGGGGGGGGGTGGGGTGGGGGAGTGGGGTGTAGGCAATGGGGGTGTAGGTGAGGGGATAGTGGGGGGAGGGGGTGGTGGTGGTGTAGGGGGTGAATGGGCAGGGTTAAATGGGTAGTGGGGATGAAGGGGAAGGGGGTGTGGGGGTGTAGGGGGAGGGGGTGTCTAAGGGGTGTGAAGGAGGAGGGGGTGTCCAAGAGGGGGGGGGGGGGGTCCAGCGGGCTTGGGGGGGGATTTGCAGGGGGTGTGGGGGTGCAGGCGCCAGGGGGGCAGGGGTGTGCGGTGTTTAGGGGGGAGGGGGTGTTCGGGGGGGTGGGGGGTCGTCCCGTGGGGGAGGGGGTGTCCAAGGGGTTGTTCAAGAGGGTTTCTAGGGGGTGTCAGGGGGGGGGGTGTCTAGGGGGGGTGTCCAAAGGGGGTTTTCAGGGGGGGGTTTCAGAGAGGGTGTCCAAGGGGGTGTCTGGGGGGGGGTGTCCAGGGGTGTCTAGGGGGGAGGGGTGTTCTGGGGGGTGCAAGGGGGTTCTTTCCAGGGGGAGAGTAGTGGTGTGTAAGGGGGGAGGGGGGGTTCTGGGGGGTCTGTCCAGGGGGAAAGGAGGGGCTATAGGGGGAGTGGGGGTGTCCAATGAGGGGTGTCTATGGGGGGAGGGTAGTTGCTGTTTCTAGGAAAAGTGGGTGTCTGTGGAGGGATCCAGCTGTTATTTCTGGGAAAACCATCTATATCCATGGTTCTTTAAAATGTAGGTATATATGATGATGAGAAACAATATATACCCACGGTTTATTGAATCGTGGGTATGTGTGCTGTGAAGAAGACAATCTATGCCCATGGTTTACTTAACCATGGGGTATATAATTTGTTCGGTTAAAATGCATACCCATGCTTCTGTAAAACGTGGATATAGATGTATACCCACGATTTACCAGAACCGTGGGTAATATGAAATTTCATTGGGATATACCCATGTTTTCTACAAAATCATGGGTATAGGGAAATCTCAGTGCCTCGGGGTCCCATAGTTCATGAAACCATGGGTATAGCATATACCCACGGTTTCATAGGATATACCCATGGTTTGAATCGTGGGTATAGGGAAATTTTCCAATAGTGATAAAAAAACAATGAAACCTAGAACCTATAAACCTTGAATCTTCATCCCAAAAAACCCATAATTCTCGGCCCTAAAAACTATCAACCCACATCCCCCAAAAAACCCTCAACTGTTATCCCCAAAAAACATTTCAGCCCTCATCCCCAAATAACCCCAAATCCTCATTGAAGAAAACCCTAAAACCATATACCAAAAAACTAATGAACCCACTACACAAACAAACCTTTAACCCTTAGATTAAAAATCCTCGAAATCCTATTCCCAAAAAAACCTTGAACCCTCAACCCCCCCCCCCCAAAATGAACACATGCCCCCAAACAACCATGAACCAACAACGAAAAAAATACTAAACACATAGTCATAAAATAATGGACACTAGGAACCAAAAATCCTTTCACTCTCAATCCCAAAAAACCTTGAACCCTCATCCCCAAAAAACAATTAACCCGAAAAATATCATGGACCCACATCCCCACAAAAACTAAACCTATAGTCACCCAAACCCTAAAAATAGGGCTCCAAAAATGCAAAACATTCATCCATAAAAAACTTAAAACCCTCAGCCCCACCATCCATGAACACTCATCCCCAAAAAACCCTCAACCATTAGCCCCCCAAACCCAAAACCCTCTATCCCAAAAACCGTGAACCCTTAACCCCAAAAAACCCAAGGCCCTCAGCCTAAAAACCCCATACCTTTATCCCTAATAAACCCTTAACTCTTATAAAAAAACTATGAAGCATCGGCCCAAATAAACCCTAAACCCTCAGCCTAAAAAACCCTAAACACTCAACCCCAAAATACACATAACCTTGAATCCTCAGACCAAAAAACCCTAAACCCTCATCCCCAAAAAACTATAAACCCGAAAACCCTTGAACCCTTATCCTTCCTCAACCTTTATCCACAAAAGAAAATGATCTATCATCCACTAAAAACATTGAATCCCCATCCTCTAAATATAATAAAACCTAAGCCACAAAAAAACTAGAAACCCTCCGGTCGAAAGAACCTTGAATCCTCTGTCCCAAAAAACCCTAAACCCACAGGTGAAAAAACCCTAAATCCACAGGTGAAAAAACCCTCAACACTTATCCCAAAAAAACCTTAACATTTAGCCCCAAAAAACCCCTAAACTCTCATCCAAAAAAAAACATCAACCATTGACCCCAAAACAACCCTGAACCCTCATCTCCAAAAAAATCCAAAACCCTCATCCCCAAAAAACCTCTAACCCTCATCCCTAAAAAATAATGAACCATAAACTCCAAAAAACCTGAACCCTTATCCTAAAAAATACTTGAACCCTTAGCCCCCAAAAATAATTAACCTTTATCCCCAAACACCCCTAAATCATCATCCCCAATGATCCTAAACCCTTAAACCCAAAAATTATTCAACCCTCAACCCCAAAATTATTCAAACCATCAAAATGAAAAAACAATCAAACCTCAACCCCAAAAAACCTCCAACCGCAGCCTCAAAAAACCCAAAACCCTCAACCACAAATAACCCTATACACTCATTCCCAAAAAACTCTCAAATCTCAGCCGAAAAAACCCTATGTCATCATCCAAAAAAAACCCTTCACACTAAACCCAAAAATAACACTAAACCATCAACCCCAAAATGCACTAAACCCTCATCCCTAAAAACCCTAAACCCTCATCCCCGATAAAACATAAACTCTCAGCCCCTAAAAACCCAAAACTCTTAGCCCAAAAATACCCTAAACCCTCATCCCCCAAAAAACCTAAACCCTCATCCCCATAAAACATGGAACCCAAATTCCGAAAAACCCTGAACCCTTATCCCCAAAACACGCAAAACCCTCATCCCAAAAAAAAACACTAAACCTCCAACCCCTAAAATCCATCAAACAGAATAAAAAAACCATAAACACTCAGCCCTAAAAAACACTAATCACTCATCCCCTAAAACACTCAACTTTCAACCCGAAAAAACCCTCAACCCCTGTCCCCAAAAAATACTAAACCTTATGCCTCAAAAAACCACTAACCCTCATCCACAAAATACTATCAACCCTCAGACCCAAAAAATACCTCAACCGTCAGCCACATAAAATCGCCAACCCTTAACCCCAAAAAACCCAAAACCATTACCCTCAGAAAAACATCAACCCTCATCCCAAAAAACCCAAAACCCTCATCCCCAATAAACCCCAAACCCTTAATAGTATTCCAAAAAAGCTACACTATTATCCAAAAAAACTATCAACTCTTATCCCCAAAACACCCTCAACACACATCCCCAAAAAACCCTCAACCCTCATCACCCAAAAAACCTAATCACTTATCCAAAACAACCCCTAAACCATGATCTCTAAAAAACATAAACACTACACCCAAAACCCTAAAACCCATCCTTATAAAAATGTAAACCATCATCTCCAAAATAATGAAACCCTCATCTCCAAAATACCTTAAACCATCATCCATAAAAAACAAAAAACCCCCATCATTAAAAAACCCTAAACACTCTTCCAAGAAAACAATAATAAGTTAGTCCCAAAAAAACATAAACTCTTATCCTAAAAAATCCATAAACCCAAAATACCAAACACCATAAATGGTAAGCTGCCAATAAATAGTAAACCCTCAGCCACAAAAAACCTGAACCCTTAGTCCAAAAAACATTTAACCCACCACACCTAAAAAAATATATCCCCATACCCAAAAAACACTAAAACATGATCCCCAATAATCTTAAAACCCCTTCCCAAATAAATAGAAAATAGTCACAACATAAAACCCTCATCCCACAGCCTCAAAATACCCTCAATGCTTAGCCCCAAAAAACCACTATCCCTTATCCACAAAAATCCCATAAACCCATAGTCCCAAAAAACCCTGAACCCTCAAACTATAAAAACCATAAACAATTATCCCCAAAAAAATCTTAACCCCCAGCCTTAAAAAACCACTAAAACCTCATCCTCATAAAACACTTACCACTACACACACAAAACCCTAAACCCATAGCATAATTATTCCCTCAACCTTTATCCCTAAAACATTAACTACAATCAACAAAAAAACCATAAACCCTCAACACTAAAAAATGCTCAACCCTCACCCCCAAAAAACCATAAATGTTCAAACACAAATGAACCTAAACCTCCATTCACAATAAACTGTAAACCCTAAACCCCAAATAACTGTAAACCCTAATCCCAAAATAAACCTAAACACACATCCCCAACCCATACCCAAAAAACCTTAAACCCTATGTCAAAAAACCCTAAACACACATTTCCAAAAGAACACTAAACATTCACCCCCAAATAAACATAAACCCCTGTCCCCAAAAAAACCTAAACACTCATCCCCAAGACCCATAAACCCCCATCCCCTTAAAACCCTAAACCCTTATCCCCAAAAAACTCTTAACCATCATCCCCAAAAAACCCTAAAACTTGATCAAAAAAAATATCTAGACCATTATCCCTATAAAAGCCTAAACTTTTAGCCCTAAAAAAACCCTAATACCTCATTCCTAAAAAATCCTAAAAACTAAGCCTAAAAAACCCCTAAACCCTCTTCCCCCCAAATACAAAAACTCTCATCTCCAAATTTTCCTAAAAACTCAGACCAAAAAGAAAATAAACCCTCATCCATAAAAAACCCTAAACCCTCACCTCAAAAAACCCAAACCCTCAGCCTCAAAAAATCTTAAACCCTCAGACGCAAAAAACCCCTAAACTCGCATAACCTAGAGCCCTAAATCTTCATCCCAAAAACACCCTAAAACCTATTCCCAAAAAACAATATACCCTTATCTACAAAACAAATAAACCATAAACACCAAAGTACCATAAACCCTCACCCTCATAAAACCATAACCCTCAGACCCCAAAAAACCTAATCCCTCAGCCCTAAAAATCCCTAAACCCCACCCCCAAAAAACACCTAAACCATCTTCCCCCCAATTAACCCTCAATCCTATACTCTAAAAAACCCTATACCCTCATCCCAAAAAACCAATAAATCATTATCCCCAAAAAACACTAAACCCTCATTCCCAAAAAACCCTTAACCTGTAGCCCCAAAATACAATAATACTATACCCCCAAAAATCCTAAAAACTCATCCCTAGAAAACCCTAAACCGAAATCCCCAGAAATACACCAACACTCTACCATAGAAAACCATAATCCTTTATCACAAAAATACCTTTTAACCTCTTCCTGAAAAAACCATTATCAATTATCCCAAAAAATGGGAACCTATAGCCCCCAAAAAAACCTTGGACCCCGACCCAAAAAAACACTAAAACCTCATCCATATAAATCATTGAACCCACAACAAGATAAAACCCTAAAAAATAATCCCTAAAAAACCCTAATAGCTCTTCCCAAAAAAACCATAATCCCTCATCCTTAAAAAACCCTCAACCCTCATCCCCAAAAAACCATAAAGTCTTAGCACAAAAAACCCTCAAACCATATCCCCAATAAAAACCAAAAACTTAGACCCGGATAACCCTAAACCCTCAGTCCAAAAAAATCTTAATCCTTTATCCCAAAAAAACCATCACCCCTCTTACTAAAAAATCCCTAAACCCTCATCCCACAAAACCACGAACCCTCATCCCTAGAAGAACACTAAACCCTCCTCCCTAGTAATCCCTTAAACCCTGGGCCTATAAAACCATGATCTCTTAGCTCCCAAAAAAATTGAACCCTTATCCCCAAAAAACTCTGAACCCTTAGTCCCAAAAAACCTTGAACCCTCAACCCAAAAGAAAAACTACAATACTCAACCCCAAAAAACATGAACCCTCAGCCCCAAAAGATCCCAAACCCCAAACCCCTAAAATACTTGAAACAAAACCCCCCAAAAAAACCCTAAACAAAAATCCCCAATGAACCCTAAAAACTAAACCCCCAAAACCTACATCCCACTACTCCAAAAACCCTCAACTCTTAGCCTCGAAAATCCCTAAACCCGATTCCCGAAAAAACAGTAAATCCCCAGCCCTATAAAACCCTCAACCCTCAACCCAAAAAAACACTTAACTCTCAGCCACATAATCCCCTAAACCTAAAAACCCAAAACCTAATGCAAAAAAGAACCCTCAACCATCATCCCAAAAAAACCCATGACCATCATCCCCAGAAAATCAAAAACCTCATCCCTAAGAAACCCTAAACCTTCAACTGTAAGAAAACCCTACAACCTTATCCACAAAATCCCTCATATCTAAGCCCCCAAAACCCGTAACTGTCAGCCACAAAAAACCTTAATCCCTTTTCCCCAAAAAACCTTCAACACTCAGCTCAAAAAATGTCTAAAAACTCATCCCAAAATAACTCTATACCCTGAGCTCCACAAAACCCTAAACCCTCATCCCAAAAATACCCAAAACCCCTAGCCCCAAAAAATCTAAATCCTTTATCCCTAAAAAACCTAAACCCACAACCCCTAAAAAAATTTAAACTATCATCCCCAAAAAACCCAAAAACCTCACCCCTAAAAAATCCTAAACCCTCAACTGAAAATACCCTAAACCTTGAGTTCCAATATACCCTAAACATTCAACCAAAAAAACTATAAACCCTCATAAAAAAAACTAAACCCTTATCCACAAACAATAATAAACCCTTAACCACCAAAAATCCCTAACCCATAGCTCCAAAAAACCCTAAACCGTCAGCCCTAAAAAATGTTGACCCTCACCCCCAATAAAGTGTTTACCATTTCCCCCCAAAAACCCAAAAACCTAATATCCCAAAAAACAATAAACTCTCAACCCTAAAAACTAAACATTCATCCAAAAAATCGAAAATCAGGATCCTCAAAAATCTTAAACCCATATCATGAAAAAAAAATTAAGCACTAAAAAATCATCATCCAACACCCTTAGAAAACCATAAACCCTCATCCCCCCAAAACCCTAAACCCTCAATAAAAAAGCCCCAAAATCCACTATCCCAAAAATTCATGATCCCTCAGAACCAAAAAATTGTAAACATTCTACCCTAAAAACCCTTAACATATGCCTCATAAAAACTCTAAAACCCCATCACCAAATGAAACTAACCCATTATCCCCCAAAAAACCTAAACCCACAACCCCAAAATTCACCCAACCTTCATCCCCCAAAACCAACAACCATCAGAACCAAAAAACCCCTAAGCCCTCAGCACCAAAAAACACTCAAACTCATCCCTAATAACCCATCAAATTTCATCCTGAAAAATCCCCAAACACTCATAAAAAACCTTAAAATATCATCCCCAAAATATAACACCCTTAGAAAAAAAAAACCCTTAAAACAAAGACCCCAGAAAACCTAATCCCCTATCCACAAAAATACTAAACCCTCATCCCAAAAAAATCCTACACCCATATCCCCAAATAACTTCAAACCCCCAATCACCCAAACTATAAACCCTCTTCCCTAAAACACCCTAAACTGACAGCCCCAAAAAACCATAAACCCTCATTCCCAAAAAACACAAAACACACATCCCTAAAACCCCAAAACCCTCATCTCCAAAAAACTATAAACTCTGAACCACCAAAAAAACTAAACACTTCACCTCAAAAATACCTTAATTCCTTAGACCAAAACAAACCCAAACCCTTATCCCAAGAAAACCCTTAACCCACTATCACAAAAAACCCTAAACCCTCACCTCCAAAAACCTTAAATAATTAGCATAAAAAACCCTAAAGCATCTATCCCTAAAACCATAAGTCTCTAGAACTAAAAAACCCCAAAACCTCAACCCCAAAATACCTAATCCCTCATCTACAACAAATAATAAACCCTCAATACCAAAATACCATAAACCGTTAGTACCAGAAAACCCTAAACCCTTATCCTCAAAAACCCTAAACCCTCACCAAGAAAAGACGCTAATTCCTCATCCCTGCCCCTAATATTCCATCCCCAAAACATCCTAAAACTTAGCAAACAAAAACCCAAAATCCACAGGCATGAAAAACTATAAACCCTCATCTTTGAAAAACCCTAAACCCTCATCCCCCATAAAACCTAATCACCTCGCCCCAAAAAACCCTAAGCCTATATCCCAAAAAAATTATAAACTCAAATCCAAAAAAATCCCTAAACCCACATCCCGTCAAACCCGTCAACCACCCACCCAAAAAAACCCTAAACCCACATCCCAAAAAAACCCAAAACACACAGGCCAAAAAACCCGTAACCCCACAGCCCTAGAAAACCCTAAACTCAAAACCCAAAAAACCCTAACACCTCAAACCTAAAAAAACCTAAACCCTGATCTCCCAGAAACCATAATCCATGATCCCCAAAAAAATCTCAAAAATAAAAAACCCTCAACCCTAATAAAAACAAAACCTGTCATGCCCAAAAAAATATGAGCCTTAAGAAACCTGAATTTTTTATTCCAAACAAACCTAAACCCTTAGTCACAAAGAACCATCAACACTCAACCCCAAAAACCCTAGATGTATAACCCCAAGAAACGATACCCCCTGCAACCCAACAAACCCTAATCCCAAATCCTCCTAAAAACTAAACCCTCATCCCTAAATAACCCTAATACCTCATCCCCAAATACCCTAAACTCACATCCCAAACAAACCCTAAACCCTCTTCCCCAATGAAACCTAAACCCTCATCCCAAAAAAACCCTCAACCCTCAGACCAAAAAACAATGAACATTTGTCCCAGAATAACAAAAAACTCGCATCCCCAAAAGAAATTCCAAAACCCTCAACCCCAGAAAACCCTAAACCACCAGTATCAAATAAAGATAAACCAAAATCCTCAAAAAACCTAAAAATTAAACCCCCAAAAAACCAAAACCCTCATCCAAAAAGCTACTAAACCTCATCCCCCCCAAAACCCTTAATCCAGGACCCCATAAAACACAACACCATCCGACCTAAACCCCTAAATCCTCAACCCTAAACCCGCTAAACTATTATCTCGAGAAAACCCTAAAACCTCGGGACCAAGAAACCCTATATCTTGATCCATATAAAACCCTCAACACTTGTCCTAAATAAACTATAAAATATCATCCCCAAAAGATGAAGCTAAAAAACCCACAACCCCTAGACCCAAAAAAACATGAAGCCTAATCCCCCAAAAACACTAAACCTATAGACCCTAAAAAATCAGAACCATCACCCCCAAAAACCATAGACTCTCATCCCCAAAACGTCTAAGAATCCTCCCAAGAAAACTTAATCCCACATTCCAAAAAAGACCAAAGATCATGGAACCAAAAAACCCTAAATCCTCAGCCATGAAAACCCAAAACCATGATCCCCTAAAAATAAAAAACTATTATCTCTAAAAAACCCCAAATCGTCATCCTTAACAAAAAAATAAACACTAATTCCCAAAAAAACATAAACCACAAACCCAAAAAAATAAAAAATCCTTAACCAAAATAATTCTAAACTCTCATCACTAAAAAAACCGAAGCCCTTGTTACTAAAAATTTTCTAAATAATTCTCCCCAAAAAATCTGTAACATTATCCCAAAAAAACCATGAAACCTCATACCAAAAAAATGATTAAACTTCATCCCCCAAAAAACCTAATACCATAGCCCAAACGAACCATAAACCCACAGGCCAAAAAATCACTAATCCATCGTCCCCTAAAAACACAATACCATTACCCCTAAAAAACCTAAAACAATCATACCCCCTAAAAATAAAACCTCATCCACAAAAAACCCTAAACCCTCATACATAAAAATCCCTAAATCATTATCTCCAAAAATCCATAAACATTGATCCCTAAAAAACCATAAACCCCCATCCCCCAGAAATCATAAACCCTAAGCCCCAAAAAACCATAAATCCCTTCCCCAAAAAACCCTAAACCATAAACCCCAAAAAATACACTAAACCCCTATCCCTAAAAAACCCTAAACCCTCATCCCCCAAAACACCAAAGCCCTCTTTCCCAAGAAAAAATAAAATATAATCACTATATAACCTTAACCCCCATCCCTAAAGAACCCCTAAACCTTCATATCCCAAAAAACTGTAAAATCTCATCCCTAAAAAATAGTAAAACCTCATCGCTCGAAAAACACTAAACCCTCATCTCGAAAAACCCTAAAACATAATCCCTAAAAAACCCTCAAACATAATCCCTAAAAAACCCTAATCCCTCACCAAAAAACCCCTAAACCCACATCAAAAAAAACTCTAAACCCTCAATCCCAAAAAACACTCAACCCTTAACCTAAAAAATCCATAAACTATCATAAAAAAACTGAAAACACTCATCCCCAAAAAACCCTAAACCCTCAGTCCTAAAAAATCATCAACCCATAGACCTAAAAAATCTAAACACTTAACCCCAAAAAACCCATCAACACTGATCCCTCAAAAAACATCAACCCTTATCCCCAAAACCCTCAAACCTCATCCCCCATAAAATCCCCAACTTTGAGTATAAGAAAACCCTCAAACCGCAACCCCAATAAACACTAACACCACAACCCCAAAAAATCTTCAACCCTCATCAGTAAAAAACTATCAAACCTCATATTAGAAAATTCCTAAATCCATAACCCTAAAAAAACCCTTAACCGTCAGCCCCCAAAACCCAAAGCCCTTATCCTTAATAAACCATTAACCCTTATCCGAAAAGAAAAAGTAAACCCTCAATCCTAAAAATCCATCAACCCTCACCCAAACAAATGATAAACCCTCATCCCTAAAAAACATTCAACCCTCAACCCTAAAAAACATTAAACACTTAGACCTATAAAACCTCAACCCTCAACACTTAAAAACACTCAACCCCTAGAACAATAACACCATGAACATGAATCTCCAAAAAAACCTCAACACCTATCCCCTAAAAGTTTGCAACCCCCACTGCATAAATCCCTCAAAACATTGTACCAAACAAATCCTATACTGTTACCCCCCCCCCCAAAACACTAAACCCTAAACCCAAAAAATCCTCTATCCCTCAAATATAAACAACCCTAAACCCTCATCCAAAAAAAACCCTTCACATTCAACCCCATAAAACCTTAAACATTGGTCCCCAAAAGAATTTAAATCATCAACACTAAAAACCCCTAGAAACTCAACCCCAAAAAACCCACAACCATCTTCCATAAAAAACAATAATCCCTCAGAACCAAATAACCATAAACTCTCATACCCAAAAAAACCCAAAAAAAAATCATCCCCTAAAAAACATAAACCATCAGCACCAAAAAACATTAAACCATTAGCCCCCCCCCCCAAAAAAAACCCTAAACACTCAGCCCCAAAGAACCCTAAACCCTCCACCCCAGAAAACCCTAAATCTTCAATCCCAAAGAACCCTATGTCATCAACACCAAAAATATCTAAAAAAATATCCAAATAAATCCATCCACCCTCATCCTTGAAAAACCCTAAAGCCTTTTCCCCAAAAAACACTAAACCCTTATCCCTAAAATCTCTAAACCCTCATCCCAAAAAACATTAGAGACTTAGCCCCAAAATAACTTAAATCCTTAGCCCCCCAAAAAACATAAACCCTTTTCCCTAAAAACCCATAAACCATCAGCCTCAATATACCCTAAACCATAATCCCCCAAAAAATAATCAATCCTAGACCCCCAAAAAACCTAAATCCTCATTCCCTAAAAACCCTAATTTCTCATCCCTAAAAAAGACCCTCATCCCCATAAAACCCCAAACAATACCCCCCAAAAAAATAAATCCATAGCCCAAAGAACACTAAAACCTCTTCCCTAAAGAAACCCTACAGAATCATACCCAAAAAATCCTATAACCTTACCAAAAAAAACCATCATCCCAAAAAACCAATAAAACATTGTCCTCAAAACCCCCTAAACCCTTTGCCCAAAAAAACACTAAACCATAGGCCCCCCCAAAAATGCTAAACCCTTATCCACAATAAACCCTAAACCTTGAGCACAAATTTCCCCTCAACACATGTTCCAAAAAATCATGATCCTTCAGACCTAAAAACCCCTAAACCTGAGGCACCGAAAACCCCCTAACAATTATCCATAAAAAACACTCATCTCTCTACACCAGAAATTACACTCAATGCTCAACCCCAAAAAAATCTCAATCCTTAGCCCCATAAATCCATCAACACATAGCCCCAAAAATCCTAAAATCTCAGCCACTAGAAACCCTAAACCCTCATCTGAATAAAGCCACAAACATTCAGCCCCAAAAATCAATAAAACCTCAGCCTCAAAAAAGTCTAAATGCTCAGCCCCCAAAAACCCTGAACCCACAACCCCAACACTAAACCCTCTACCACAACAAACAATTAATCCTCAACCCCAAAATTTCCTGAACCCTCAACACCAAAAAAAACCTAAACCATCATACCTAAAAATAAATAAACCCTTATCCCCAAAAAACCGTAAACCCTCACAACCCAAAAAACCCTGATCTGTTATCCCCAAAAAACCTTAATCCCATAATCCCAAAAAACCTCAAACCCACATTAAAAAACACTAAACCCTAATTACCAAAAAACCATAATCCCTCACCCAAAAAAACCCTAAACCCCCACCAACAAAAATACTTCAACCCTTACTCTAAAAAATCACTAATCCTTCAGCCCCAAAAAACCCTGAACCCACAGCCCCAAAAGCCCATATACCCTCATCCCCAATAAAACCCTAATCCTTAAACCCTAAAAAACCATCTAACATCACCCTACAAACCCCTAAATACCGAAAATATAAAACCCTATCCCCAAAACCCTTAATTTTGATCCCTATAAATCCCTCAAACCACACCTCAGATAACCCTCTTCCCTCAGCCGCATAAAACCCTCTACCCTCTGCCCCAATAAACACTAAACCCCCATCCACAAAAATAAATAAATCAATATATATAAAAATACCTAATCCCTATATCATAAAACACCCTAAACCCTCACACCTATTAAAAATTAAACCCTCATCCCCAAAAAATCATCAACCCTCATCATGAAAAATCCCAAATACCTCATCCCTAAACAATTATAAACATTCAGCCCCAGAAAACAAAAAATCCCATCACAAAAACCCCTAAAACCCCTCCCCCCAAAATCTCTAAAATCTTATGCCCAAATCACATAAACCCTCACCCCTAGAAAACCCTAAAATCTAATCCTTAAAAAAATCATAAACCCTCTTCCCCAATAACTCTTAAACCCTCAGGCCTTAAAAAACCCAAAACGTACAGCCCCTCAAACCCTTTATTATCAGCACCAAAAAACCGTTGACCCTCATCTCCAAAAAATAAAAAACCCTCAGAAGAATAAAACACTCAACCCTTAACAAGATGACCCAAAAATACCTCAAAAATCTGCTAAAAAAAACCCAAAACCCACAGCTGAAAAAAATCCAAACCCTCATCCCCAGAGAAATAAAAACCCTCATACCCCAAAAACCCAAAAACCCCATCCACAAAAATACCTTAAACACTCATCCCCCCAAAAAACTTCACCGTCATTAAAAAAACAATGAACCTATGTTTGAATAAATTTTAAACCCTCATCCCCAAAAAACTCCAAACCATCTGCTTAATTTTATTTGAACCCTCATCACCAAAAAAAATTGAACCCTTAGCATCAAAAAACATTAAACCCAAACCCCAAAAGCACTAAATCCAAATATAAAAAACCCCTAAATCCTCACCCAAAAAACCCATTACCCTTAGCCCCCAAAACCTTAAACTCTTAACCCTTTAAAATAAAAAATACGCATCCCCAAAATCCTGAAACTCTCAACCCTAAAAACCCCTAAACCCTCAACCCAAATACTCCAATAAACCCTCTAACAGAAAAAATCCTAAACCCTCATCCCCAAAAAACCATAAACCCTCATCCCCAAAAAACACTAATCCATCATCCCTAATAATACATAAACCCTCATTCCCAAAAACCATCCACACTTAGCCCAAACCACCAAATAGTAAACCGCAGAAAACTTACGACTCTCATCACCAAAAAATATCAACCCTCAACCCTAAAAAACCCCTCAACCTTCAGTCCCAAATAAACATAATCCCTCATACCAAAAACCACCATCCCCCATCCCAAAAAAATCATGAAGCCTCATCCCAAGAAAACCCTATACCCTCAAAAAAACCTGAACCCCTTTTCCAAAATTACCCTAAATCCTCTACCTAAAAACCCCCATACCCTTTTCACAAAAAGAAATATAAACCCCCTTCCCCAAAATAAACAATACCCTCTTCTCAAAAAACACTAAACTCTCATCCCCAAAAATTTCTAAACCCCCAAACCCAAAAAAAACATAAACCCTCATACCTAAAAAACCTTAGCCCCTCATCCCTAAAAACACCTCAATAATGTACCCTCATAAAACCTCAGCATAAAACTCCAAAAAAACCTAAACCGTCATCCCTAGAAAACCCAAAACTCTTAGACACAAAAACCATAAACACTCAGCCCCAAAAAACCCAAAACCATCAACACAAAAAAACCCTAAATTTTCATCCTAATAAAGCCAAAACTATCAAACCCAAAAAACCATAAATACTCATAAAAAAAACATAATTCCCAATACCCTAATAAAATAATTCCATAGTTATAAAAACATTAAAAAATCGTCCATAAAAAACCATAAACCCTCAGACAAAAAATACCCCAATCCCTAATTCCCCAAACAATATGAACCCTTAGCCCCAAATAACCCTAAATATTGATCCCTAAAACCCCATACCCTCATATCCAAAAAACCCTAAATTTTATGCCCCAAGAAACCTTGAACACTCAGCCCCAAAAAACCATAAACCCATAACCCAAAAAAATTTAAACCCTCATAAAAAATTTTAAACTCTCAAAACCAAGAAAAACTTAAACCCTCAGCCCAAAAAACTATAAAACATTATCTCAAAAAAAACTCTCTTCCCTGAAGAATCCTAAACCCCCATCCCCAATAACCAAAACCCCCAGCCCCAAAAAACAATCCACCCTCATCCCCAAAAAACCATAAAACCTCATCCCAAAAAAACCTATATCTTTAGACCCAAAAAACTCTAAACTATTATCCCCCCAATATATAAACCATTATCCACCAAAACACACAATCCTTAGCTGAAAAAATACATAAACAAAGAGTCCCTTAAAAGTGTAAACCCTTATATCCAAAAAAACTAAACTTGAATCCCAGAAAGCCCTGAACACTTAGCCTCAAAAAACCCTCAACCCTCATGTTGAAAAATCGATGAACCCTCATCCCTGAAAAGATATGAATAATTAGACCAAAAAAATCCTCAACCCACAGCCCCAAAAACCTCAACCACGTGCCCAAAAAAATTTTGAACCCTCATCCCTAAAATATCTCAACACTAATTCCCAAAAAACTATTAACACTCATAAGAAACCATGATCCTCATCCCTCAAAAAACACTAAAAAATCATCCCCAAAAATATCAAACCTTAGCCCTAAAAAACTATGAACTCTCAGCCCCAAAAAACATTGAAAATTGGGGATAAAAAAATGAACCCTCAGCCTCAAGAAACCCTGAACCCTTGTCCCTAAAAATTCTCAAGCCCCCATCCCCAAAAAACCCTGAACCCTAATCCCCAAAAAACACCAAACCCTAAGCCTAAAAAACCCCTTAAACCCCATACCCAAGAAACACTAACCAGTAAACCCCAAAACCACTAATCTATATGCTCTTGAAATCCATCAAAACATATCCCCACAAAAACAGAATCTGTGTTCCCCAAAAACCCTCCACACTAATCCCCAAAACTCTAATCTTGAATCCCAAAAAATCCTAATACCTAAATCCAAAAAACACTAAAAAATCACCCATAAAAAACATAAACCCTCACCACTAGAAAACCCTAAACCAATTATCCCCCAAACCCTAAAACCTCAAACCCAAAAAACATTAAAAACACATCAATAAAAAACCCAAAACCCTAATAACCAAAAAACACAAAGCCTTCATAAAAAACCCTCAACCCTTAGCCTCAAAAAACACTCAACCCCTATCCTAAAAAAACCTCAATTATTAGTATAAAAAAACCCTCAAACCCAACTCCTAAAAAACAATGAACCCTCTTCCCTAAAAAACCCTCATCCCTCATAACCAAAAAACCCTCAACACTCAACCCACCAAAAACTAAAACATTTTACCCAAAACACCATAAACCTTATTCCCTAAAAAACCTAAATCCCTATTTCCCAAAAAAACCTTCAACCCTAATCCCCAAAAAACCCTCAAAACTCTACCCCCAAAAAATATCAACCCTTAACCCCCTGAAACCCTCAACCCTTATCACTAAAAAACCATCAACCCTTATCCCCAAAAAACCATGAAACCTCAGCCCCAAAAAACCTTGAACCATTAGCCCCAAAAAACCCTAATTCATGAAGAAAAAAACCCTGAACCCTTAGACCTAAAAAACCCTGAACCCTCATCCTCAAAGAATAGTAAACCCCTTACCTTAAAAACCCTCAACCGATAACCCAAAAAAAAATCTCCAATCCTATACCATAAAAAAACTCAACCCTTATACCCCCAAAACACTCAACCGTCATCCAAAAAATCCCACAACCCGCAGCCCCATAAGACCCTCAATGATAATCCCCAAAAAACAATCAAACCTCTACCCCATAAAACCCTCAAATGGCATCCCAAAAAAATCATCAACCCTCAACCTTGATATAAAATCCATAATAATCTATAAAAAACCCTCAGAACTCATCCCCAAAAAATCATCAACCCTTAGAACCCAAAAATACCCTCTACTAAAATCTAATAAAAACACTAAATACACATACCTAGAAAACACAAAACCCATACCACCAAATTCCCTCTACCGTTAACTGTAAAGATCCCTCATCCCTTATCCCCAAGAAATCTACAATCCATATCCTGAAAAAAAAACACTTAACCCTCATCCCCAAAATAACCTCCCAAACATAACAACAAAAACCCTCCAACCTCAGCACCAAAAACCCTAAACTCTCCACCCATAAAAACTCAAATAATTATCTTTAAAAAACACTAAACACTTTATCCATAAAAAAGAGTAAAACCTCATCCAAAAAAACATTTATCACTCATTCCAAAGAAACATGAACTCTTAGACACGAAAAATCTCTATTCGACGAACCTCAAAAAAACCCTAAACCGTCAGACATAAAAAAACATTAAACATATTTCCCAAAAATCCATAAACTCTCAGCCTAAAAAAATCTCATACCTAAAAAACCATAAACCCTCATCCCATTAAAAACAAAAAACCTCCACCCCCAAAAAATTTAAAACCAAATTTCTAAAAATTACTAAACACTCAAATCCATGAAATCAAAATCACATAGTTAAAAAAACCCTAATCTCTAAACCCCAAAAAGATAAAAACTGAGATCCAATAATTCCAAAAACCAAATCCCCAAAAATCTATAATCACTTGTCCCCAGAACACCCTGAACCCTCATCCCAAAAAATTCCTTAGCCCTATACCCTAATAAAACCCTAAACCCTCTTCCCCAAAATATGGAAACCACTGTAAAAAAACATCAACCCTCAGCCCTAAAAATCCTGAACCATCATCCCCAAAAAACCCTTTACCCATCCCCCCCCCCAAAAAAAAAATTAACCCATACCCCTAAAAATCCATAAAACTTCCACGAAAAAAATATTATACCTCAACCCCAATAATCCCTCAACCCTCAGCCCCAAAAAACCCTAACCAATCATCCAAAATAACCATGACATTTTAGGCGCATAAAATAATAAACCGTTATTAGCAAAAAAATGATAAAAACTTAGTCCTAATAATCCACGAACCGTTAGCCTTGAAAACCCCTAAACCCGTAGCCCCAAGAAACCTTGAATTATCAGCCCCAAAAAACCCAAAACCCTCACCCAAAAAATAACAATGAACCATAATCCAAAAAAACCATGAACCCTTAGCCCCAACAAACAAAGAACCCTCAACCCCAAAAAACCATGAACCCTCAGTCCAAAAAAAATCATGAACCCTCATCCCCAAATAACATTGAACACTCATACCCAAATGACCCTCAATACTCCCCCCAAAAAACTCTAAAACCTTATCACAAAAAAAATCATAAAATAGTAACCCTAAAAATCCCAAAACCTTCAACCAAAAATACCCTCAACTCTCATCCCCAAAATATCATTAACTCCCACCCCTAAAAACCCAACACTCTTATCCCTAGAAACCCCTAAACCATCATCCACCAAATTTTCCAATACATCAACCATAAAAAACCTAAATCCTCACCCCCAAAATACACTAACCCTTAGCCCCAAAATTCCCTAAACCCTAATACTCAAAAACCCCAAAACCTTTAACCCCAAAATTCTCTCAACCCTCTGCCTAAAAAAATCCCATTCTCTAAAAAACCCTTAACTATAATCCGTAAAATAACCTAATCCTCAGCCAAAAAAAACTATAAACCATAATCCACAAAAAAACCTACACCCTCATCCCCAAAATATATTAAACCATCATCCCATAAAAATTTCAAAAAACACAATCCCAAAAAATTATAAATGCTTAATCCCCATAAATTGTAAACCCCCATCACCAAAAACTCTAAGACACTTAGGCCCAAAACCCTTAACTTTAATCACCAAAGAAACCAAAACACTTAGTCCCAAAAAAACCCCTAAACCCTCAGCCTCAAAAAAACCTACACCCTAAACCCAAAAAAACTTTAAACCCTCAGCCCCAAAAAACCATAAACACTCCACCCTAAAAAATTCTAAACCCTAATCCCCAAAAAACCCTAATCCCTCAAAACTGAAAAATCCTAAATCATCATCCTCAAACAACCATAAAAACATGGACCAAAAAACCTAAAACCTCAACCCAAAAAAAAACTAATCTATCCGCCATAAAAAATCCAAAACCATCATCACCAAAAAACCCTAAACACTCAACCCCAAGATCCCTTAAATTACTGTCCCAAAAAACCATAACCCATCATCCCCCAAAACCCCAAACCCTTATCTCCAAAAAATCCCTAATCACTCACCCCCAAAAACCCTTTACCCTCACTAAGAAAAACCCTGAACCCCGACCCTAAAAAACTTTTAACCTACTTCACCAAAAAAACCGAAACAATCATCCCAAGAAATCCCTAAACCCTCAGACACAAAAAAAATGAACACTCATCCCCAAAAAACCATAAACCCTTATTCTGAAAAAACATTGAACCATCATCCAATAAAATAATGAACTTACATTAACCAAAAACCCTAAATAATCATCCCAAAAAACTCTAAACCATAATCCCTAGAAAAAAATGAACCCTTAGTACCAAAAAACCCTGAACCCATAGCCTAAAAAAATTCTTAAATAGCCATCTCTAGAAAAAACTTGAACCCTCAGCCTGAAAAAATCTGTAACCCTCTTCCCCAAAAAAAAATTGAACCCTCTGTCAAAAAAAATGAACACTTTTAAACAAAAAATAAAGAACATTAGTCCCTAGAAAACCCTAAACACTCAATGTGAAAAAACCCACATACCTCCATCTGAAAAAACCCCAAACACACTGCCCCCCCAAAAAACTGAACCCTTAGATACAAAAAAACATGAACCCTCATTCCTTAGAACCCAACACCATTAACCACAAAACAAACTCAAACATAACCCCCAAAATAACCAAAAACCTTCATCCCCACAAAACCTAATTTCCAAACCCTAAATAACCCAAGAACCTCATCCCCAAAAATACATAAACCCTTTATCTCAGAAACCCCTCAACCCTCAACCATAAATACCCTAAACCTTCACCCCAAAAAACCACTATACCCACTTCACCCCAAAACCATTAAACACTAAACCACATAAAACTCTAAAAACTTATCACCAATAAACGACAACCCTCAGACACAAGAAACCCAAAACCCTCAACACTAAAAAATACTAATCCCTTAGTCCTAAAAAACTCAACAAAATTCCCCAAAAAACCCTAAACATGAAACCCAAAAAAAACTATACCCTCTACCCTAAAAGAACTTAAATCATCATCCCCCAAAAAATATGAACCCTCAACCCCAAAAACCTTAAAACCTCATTCCTATAAAACCAATAACCCTCAAACACCTAAAACACTAACCCCTCAGCCTAAAAAACCCTAAACCCACTATCCCAAAATATACTAATCCCTTAGCCACAAACCCCTCAACCCCCATTCCCAAAAAACTTTAAACCCTCATCCAAAAAACCCACTCCAACCATATCCCTAAAGTAAAACAAACCCATCATCCCCCAAAAAAACCCTAAACCTTGTACCTCAAAAAAACCATAACCGTCAACCCCAAAAAACCATGAACCCACATCCCCAAAATACCCTAAACTCTCAGCCCAAAAAAACTTGAATATTCAACCCTAGAAAACCTTGAAACCCCATCCCCCAGAAAACCTAAACACCCAGCTCTAAAAAACCATGAACCCTTATCCCAAAAAACTCGTCAACCATATTCCCTAGAAAACCATAAACCCCTAGCCCCAAAAATATACAAATATTCTTCCATAAAAAATCATGTACCCTCATCCCAAAAAACCCTGAACCTTATCCCAAAAAATCTGTAAACCCTAATCCTAAAAAAACACTGAACCCTCAGCCCCAAAAAAACTATTACCCTTAGACCCAAAAAACCCAAAACCCCCATCCCCAAAAAACCATAAACCATCACCACTAAATAATCCTGAAGCCCCATACCCAATAAATCAAGAATGCTCATCCCTAAAAAATATGATCCCTTATCCCCCAAAAAAACATGGAATGGTTGGCCCAAAAAAACCTTGAACCCACTAACCTAAGAATCCTTGAACCCTGAACCCCAAGAATCCTTTATCCCATAGACCCATAAATACATAAACAGTCATCCCCAAGAATCCCTAAACCCTAAACCCTAAAAACCATTAAGAACTAATCCCCCCAAAACCAAAACCCTTAGCCCCAAAAAAACCATAAACCCTCAACCCAAAAAACCATAAAACTCTGCCTAAAAAACCCTAAAACATGATCCAAAAAAACATTCAAAACTCATCACTATAAAATTTTAAACCCTTTTCACCAAAAACCCCAAACCCCTCCCGAAAAAAGTAACCACTCTTCAAAAAAACTAAACCCCTAGTCTGAAAAAACCATAACCCAAATACTAAACCCTAAACCCTCATCCCCCAAAGAATCTAAACTCATATCCCCAAAAAACCCTAAAACCTAAACCTGATAAAATCCCTAAACACTCTACTCTTAAAAATTATAATCTGTTAGGCCCAAAAAAACCCTTCTCAACCCTAAAAAACCATAATCCCTTGGATCCAAAAAAAGATAAATGATCTTTCACAAAAAACGATAATAGCTCATCACCAAATGACCTAAAATAGTCATTCCAAAATTCATAAAACAATTGAACCCAAAAACCCTAAACTAACAGCCCCAAAAATCAATGATCCCTTAATCCTAAAAAACCCTAAACCATCTTCCCCTCAAAACAACCCAAAACCATCATCCCCAAAAAAACACGAACCCTCATCCCCAATAAACCCTAAACCCTGAGACACAAAAAAACCTAAACCTCCGCCCCTGAAAATCCATAACCTCTCATCCATATAGACCCTAAACCCTAAACCCCAAAAACCATTAAACCTTAACCCCCCCCCCCCCCCGAAAAAAACTTGACCCCTCATCCTCAAATACCACTGAACCATCATTCCCAATAATTTATAAACCCTAAAACCTAAAAAACCCTAAACCCTCCTCCCTAAAAATACCATGAAACCTGATAAAAAAAACCCAACACCCTCAACCCTAAAACCCTTAACCCAAATACCAAAAAATCCCGGAACCCTAGACCCTAAAATAACCTAATCTCTCAACCCTAAAACTCCCAGAATACTAAGGCCCAAAAAACACAAAACCCTCATCCCCAAAGACCATGAATCCTAACCAACAAAAAACAATGAACCACCAGCCACAAAAATCATTGAACCCTCACCACCAAAAAAATCTAAACCCTCATCCCCATAAAACCCACAACCCTCGGCCTCAAAATACCCCAAACCCTTATCCCCAGAAAACCATAAATCCCCATCTCAGAAACCCCTAAAACCTATACCCCTAAATAAATAAAACCATCTTACCTATAAAACCCGAATCCCTTGTCCCAAAAAAACACTCAACCCTAATTCTAAAAAGACCCTTAACCCTTATCCTCAAAAAAACCCCATCCATGAACCCTAAAATACCAAAAAACCTCAACCCTAATAAACCTTCAACCCCCAACCCCAAGACCCCTAAACCCTAAGCCCCAATAAATACTAAAACCTCAGCTCCAAAAACACTAAACCCTTATCCCCAAAAAACACTAAACTATCAACCCAAATAAACCAAACCCCTTATCCCCCAAGAGCACTAAACAATCATCCCCAAAACCACTAAACCCTAAGGGACAAAAAAACCATAAGGCTGAAAAAAACCCTAAACACTGAGGCCCAAAAATTTGTAAACTCTATGAAAAAAAGTCTAAATATTCATCCCTAAATAACACTATACCCATACCACCAAAATACCCAAACCCACAAGAAAAATTTCACATATCTTCATCCCAAAAAAACCTCAACTCTAAGACCTAAAAAAACTCATCCCTCATCCTAAAAAACCCCCATCCCTCATCTCCAAAACAACCTCAACCCTCATCCCCAATAAACCATCAAATGTAATCCTAAAAAACCCCAACATTCATCCAAAAAAAACAATAAATATTAAAAACCCAAAAAATATCAACCCTTAGCCCCATGAAACCATAAACCTTTATCCCAAACAAACCCTCAACACTCATCCTGAAAAATCCTTAAACCCTCACCCCCCAAAATACATAACCCTCATACTATAAAACCCCTCAAACATCATCCCCCCAAAACCCTCAACCCTTTTCCACAAAGAACCCTCGACCCTCATCCCGCCAAAAAACCCTCAACCCACATCCCCAAAAAACCATCAACCATTAGCCTAAAAAAACCCTCAAACCTCAAACATATAAAAACCTCAACCCCCTTCCCAAAAAAACCACAAAAATCATCTTCAAAAAACCCTCAACCCTAATACCAAAAAAACCCTAAACACTCTACCCAATAAACCCCCTAACCCATATCCCAAAAAACCCAGATACCACATCCACTCAACCCCAAATAAACCTCATCCACTAAAAACCCCACAACCCTTATCCACCAAAATCCGTCAACCCTCAAAAAACCCTCAAAACACTACCCCAAAAGACCCTAAACTCTCATCCCTAGAAAAACCTATACCTAAATCACAAAACCCATAAAATATCTACCCCAAAAGACCATAATCCATCATCCTAGAAAACCCATAACCCCTCATCGCCAAAAAAACATCAAGAATTAGCCCCAATAAACCCACAACCTGCATCACTAAAATAACCTAAAACCCTTTTCAAAAAATAAAATGTAAAACCTAATCACAAAAAACCTTCCACCCTTACCCCCAAAAACAATCAACCCTCATCCCTAAGAAACACTCAACCGAGAACCCCAAAAAACCTCAACCCTTAGCATAGAAATTCCTTCAACACCCAACACAAACAAACCATCAATCCTCATAACCAAATAATCCCTCAACCCTCATCCAGAAAATCACTCAACCTCTCTCCATAGAAGATGCTAAAACCTTATCCCCCCAAAAACCTAAACTTGCATTGCTAAAAACCCCTAAAACCACAACTCCAAAAACCATGAACCCTCAGACCTAAAAATCCATTAACCAAGAAGTCAAAAAAACCTTCACCCCATACAAAAAAACCCAAACCCTCATCCACAAAAAACATTGAACTCTCAGCTTCAAAAAAACCATGATCCCTCAACCACAAAAAAATTTGAACACTCATCCCCAAAAATTCATGAATCGTTAGCCCTAAAAAACCTAAAACCTCAGCCCCAAATGACACTGAATCCTGAACCCCCAAAAAAACTGATCCTTCAAACCCAAAGTTACCCATTCCCCTATCACAAAATATATTGAACCCTTTCCCAAAAAAAACAACAATCTTTCAGCCCAAAAAGATAATGAATCCTTTGACACAAAAAACTCAAAATGATCATCCAAAAAAACCTAAACACTCATAACCATAACTCCCTAAAACCTCATCCCCAACAATCCCTAAACCCTCAAACCCAAAAAAACCATGAACCATTTGGCCTAAAAAAAACTAAACCCTCAATGATAAAAAACCATGAACCCTCAACCCTAAAAACCTAAACATTCAGTCCTACAAATCCCTAGCCCCAAAAAACCCAAAATCTCCAAACTAAGAATTTCATAATCCCCAAACACCAAAAACCCATAAAAACTCACCCCTAGAAATATGTAATCCCTCAAACCCAGAAATCCCTAAATCCTCAGCCCCAAAAAACCTAATACCCTATCCATAGAAATCACTAAACCCCCATCACCTGAAAAACCTATACACTAAGACCTATAAAATATCTAAACTATTAGTCCGAAAGAAACCATAAACCCTTAGCACCATAAAACACTAAACCCTCATCCCCCCAAACCCCAAAACACCCATCCCTAGAAAACAATAAACCCTCAGACCTATAAAACCTAAAACCCTCAGCCCTAGAAAACCCTTAACCTTAATCCCTATAAATCCATAAATATTTAACCACAAAGAACCCAATAATGTAATCCCCCAAAAGAACTAAACCCCTAACCCAAAAAAACCTAATCCCTTTACCCCATAAATGCATAATCCCAATCACCAATAAACACTAAACCCTCAAATTTAAAAACCCCAAACCCTCATCCAATAGAAACCAAAAACCCTTATCCCCAACAAAACCTAAAACCTTATCCCTATTAGACACTAAACCCTTTGCTCCATGAAACCCTTAACCCACTACCCCCCAAAAACACTGAACAAACAGTCCCAAAATACAATATATCACATTCACCAAAAGACAATGAACTCTTAGTTAAACCCTATGCCTTCCAGAAAACATAAATACACATCCGCCAAAATACCTAAACCCTCAGGCCAAGAAAAACCCTAAACCCTCATCCCCATAAAACTGTAAACCCTAAACCATAGAAAACTAACACCCATAGCCATAGAAAAACCTAAACCCCCAGACCGAGAAAAACCTAAACCATCATCACCAAAAAATAATAAAACCCTTTCCATAAAACCCCTAAACCATCACCCCTAAAAAACCCCAAACCCTTCTCCCCGCAAACCCTTAAACCTTCATCCCTAAAAAACCCTCTTCCCTCATACGTAAAAAACCTAAACACAGAAACCCAATATACACTAATCAATCAGCGAAAAACCCGATCGCTCAGCCTAAGGAAACCCTAAACCATCATCCCTAGAAAACCATAAACCCTTATCCCTAGAACACCATCAACATTATCCTAAAAAAACCCTCAAACCTCAGCCCCCAAAAACCCTAAACCCTAATTCATAAAAAACCCTCAACCCTCATCCCCAAAATACCCTCATTCCATGGAACAAAAAACCAAAAAACCCTCATCCAAATAAAACATTCAACACTTAGCAACCAAAAACACTAATCCCTCATCCCAAATAACCTTATCCACTTAGCTGTAATAAACACTAAACTGTTATCCCAAAAAACACTATCCTGTCATCCCAAAAAACCCTAATCCCTCATTACTAAAATAACCAAAACCCAAAGTCCCAAAAAATATTCACCCTCATCCCTAAATAATAAAAAATCCTATTCCACATAAAACCCCAACCCTTAGCCCCCAAAAACCCCAACCCACATCCCCAAAAAAACCCAAACACAGAGTCCCCAAAACCCCCCAGCCATCATCCCAAAAAAACCCAACAACATCAGACCTAGGGAATCCACTTCCCTAAAACCTAATAAAACCCCAACCCATAGCCCAAATAACCCCCATAACTCAACCAAAAAAAGGTAAAACCATAGTCCCAAAAAACCTTGAACACTAATCCCAAAAGAACCATAAATGCTCAGCCCCAAAAATCAATAACCCCTCATCCCAAAAAACCCTTTACACCCATCCCCAAAATTTCTTAACCCACTATCCTATAAAAAACTAAACCACAGTCCCCAAAACCCTAAACCCTTATACCTCCAAAAAAACTAAAACCCTCAACCCCAAAAAAACTTCAACCATAAGTTACAAAAAACCCTCACCCCCAAAAAATGTCAACCATCAGTTATAAAAAATCCCCTCAACCCTAAGCCCCCCCAAAACCCTAAATCATCAACAAAAAACACTCTCAAAATTAATCCCCAAAAAAGTCTCATTACTCATCTTAAAAAAACCCTCATCCAAAAAAACCCTCAACCCCCAACCCCAAATAAAACTCAACCCTCAACCCCAAGTAAACCTCAACCCTTTTCCATAATAAATCCTAACCCAAAAAATCCCAACCCTTAACCCAAAATTACCTCAGAGCCTCATCCATAGAGAGACCCCAACATTAAGCCCTAAAAAACCACAAACTTCTTACCTAAAACCCCCACCCTTATCCCAAAGAAATCTCCAACCATATGGCTCAAATATCCCTTAATAGTCTACCACATGAAACATTGAACCCTATGCCCTAAAAACCCATAACCCTCATCCCCCCAAAACCATAAACCCTTAGCACCAAAAATCCCTAAACCCTTAGCTCCAAAAAACCCAAAATCCTAATCCTCAAAAAGATTTAGACCTCCACATAAAAAAACCTTAAACCCCCATCCCAAAAAAATAAACCCACAATCCCAAAAAATCCCCAACCATCATCACCGAAAAACCCCAAACACTAAGCCCCCAAAATCCCCAACCCTCTGCATTAGAAAACTTCAACCCTTACCCCAAGAATACCCTAATACTCATCCCCAAACACCCCCAATATGCATCCCCCGAAAACCCCCCATCCCTCATCCCATAAAACCTCCAAACATTATCCTTAAAAATACCATAACCCTCATCCCCAAAAAAATAGTAAAACCCAATCCCCAAAAATCCCTAAACAAAAAAAATCAAAAAAAATTGTAAACACTCATCCCCAAAAAACCCTATACTCTCAAAACCAATAAACTGTAATCCCTCAGCCCATAAAACGCTAAACTCTCAATCCCAAAAAATATAAAACCCTTAAGCACAAAACCCTAATTACCCTGATCCAAAATACCATAATCCCCAAAAAACTGTTAACCTCCAATCCAAAAAAACCCACAACCCTCAGCCCTAAATAACCCTGAACCCTAATCCCTAAACAAACCCTCAACAGTCAGCACTTAAAAACCATCAATTATCATAAAACAATATCTACTCTCAACCCAAAAAATCCCTAACCCTTAGTCCCAAAGAACCCCCAACCCTTAACCTAAAAAATCCTTCAACCCACAGCCCCGAAAATCCCTAAAACTCATCCTAAGAAAACTCCAACCCTCATCCCAAAAAAACCCAACACTCCTCCCTAGAAAACCAAAAATCCTCTGTCCTCAAAAAACAAAACCCTCATTACCAAAAAAACATAATCCCTCATGCCCAAAAAACCACCAACCCCCAACACTAAACCATCCCAAACTACATCCCTAAAAAACCTTCAACCCTAAACTTTGAAAAACCCCCCAAACCTCTACCCCAAAAATCCCAAGAAATATCTTCCCCCATAATATCCCAAAACATAACCCCAAGCCCCCCAAAGATCCCAACTATCATCCTCAAAAACCCACCAACCTCAGCCCCACGAAAACCCCAACCCTCATCTTAAAAAACCCCACACCTTTAGCCCCAAAATTTCTTGAAACACTCAGCCCCAAAAAACCGTAAACCCTTTTCCATATAAACCCTAATCCCTTACGCCCAAAAAATCCAAAACCATCATCCCCAAAAAACCGTAAACACTCAACCCCAAAAAACCATAGACCCTCAGCCCCAGGAAACCTAATCCCTCAGTCACAAAGAAACCCGAATGATCTTTCCAAAAAAATCATGAACCATCGACCTTAAAAAATCCTAAATGCTCAACCAGTAAAAATTATAAAAAATCACCCCAAAGAAACTTAAACAATAAGTCCTAAAAAACCCAAAACCCTCATCCCCCAAGAATAGCTAAACCCTTAGCACCAAATTCCTATAAACCATCAAACCCGATAACCCCTAAACCATAAGCCCCAAAACACCCAAACCCCTAATCCAAAAAAAACCTAAGCACTCTTCCCCCAAGAAACTAAACCTTCAACCCCTCTAAACCCAATACCCTCAACCCCAAGAAACCAAAAAATCTCACCCACAAATAACCCTAATCCCTAATCCAAGATAACCCTAAACCCTAAACACCCCAAAAAGATAAACCCTAATTAATAAAAAAACCTTAACCCTCATCCCCAGAAAACCCTAAACCCTCAGGCCCATAAAACCCATAATAGTTATCCATAAAAAAACCCTAAACCCTAATCCCCAAAAGAAAAATAAACCCATAGTCATAAAAAATATTAAACCCTAATCCCCCAAAATCATGAACCCCTCATTCCCAATAATCCCTAAACCTCCATCCCCTTGAAACCTTAAACCCACATACACAAAAGAACCCAAAACCCTATTCCTCACAAGCCTTAAACCTAAGCCCCAAAAAACACTAAATATTTATCCACAAAAAACCATAAACTATTAGAAAAAAAACCCTAAATTGCCAGCCCAAAAAACCCTAAACCCTCAATCACAAAAAACCTTAACCCCTTAGAAAAAAAACCCTAAAGATTCATCCAAATAAACCCTAAAACCTCATCCCCAAACAACACTAAATCCACATCCTTAAAAAAATCATAAACCCTAAACCCCAAAAAACCTAAACTCCCATCCAAAAATAACCATAAACCAGCATCACCAATAAACTATAAACACTCATCCCCAAATCCTCATCTAAAAAAATGGACACCCTCATCCCTGAAAAACCCCAAAAAGTATTCCCTAGAAAAACCCTAAACCCTCACCCCAAAAAAACACTAAAACCTCAACCCCCCAAAAATATTAACCCTTATCCCCAACAAACACTAAACCCTCATCCTCAAAAAATCCCTAAACCATCATCTCTAAAAAACGTGAAGCCCACAACCCCAAAAAACTCTAAACCCACATTCTAAAAAACCCGCTAGAACCTCATCTCAATAAGAACCAAAATTGTAAAAATGAATAATACTTTATCCATCATCAACAAAAGACCCTAATCACTAATAACTTATCCCCAAATAACCCTAATTACTCAGCCATCAGAAACCATAAACACTATGCCCTAAAAAACCGTAAAATCTTAGACTGAAAAAACCCATAACCATTAGCCCCCCAAAAAATGAAACCCTCACCACCAAAACACTTAAACCCAAGACCCAAAAACCCTCAAACCTTATCCCTTAAAAAATGCTAAACCCATATCCACAAAAGTGATAAACCCTCACCCAAAAAACCCTCAAACCTTGGAACCAAAAAAATAGAAACCTTTATTAACAAAAATCACAAACCCTTATCCCTAAAAAACAATACCTCACCCCCAACATACCCAAAACCCAAAAACCCCTCAAACCTAAAAAAATGGATCCTTACCGCAAAAAAGGCCATGATCACGAGCCCCAAATTACCATATTCCCTCATACCCAAAAAAACATATCCCCTGCACCTTAGAAACCTGTAGATCCTCATCCAAAAAATTCTCTAGACCCTTATCCCAAAAAAACTCAAGATACTCATCCCAAAACAACCCTATAACCTTAGTGGAAAAAACCATGGGCACAAAACCACAAAAAAATTACTCCATAAACACCAAAAAGCCCTAAAACATCATCCCAAAATACCATAGAACCTTAGCACTGAAAACCCTAGACCATATGCCCCAAAATTACTAGAACATATTCCCCACAAAACACTAGAACCTATTCCTAAGAAAACACTAGACCATAAGCCCCAAAAAACCATAGACCCTCATCTACAGAAAACATTGACCATCCAAACCAGAATACCCTAGAACCAAATTCTCAAAAAACATAAACAAAAAACCCCAGAAAACCCTAGACCCTCATCCCAATAATACCCTAGACCCTTATCCCTATAAATACCTAGACACTCAACCCCATATTTCCCTTAACCTTCAATGATAAACCCCCAAGACCCTCAGCTCCAAATTCACTTTACCCTCAGCCCCAAAAAATCCATAGTCCTTCAGTTGCAAAAAACCCTACCCATCAGTCAAACAAAACCATAGAACCAAATGAACATAAAAATTGTTACCCTAACACCTTAAAAATATATTTCCCTCAAACCCAAAAATACACTAGAAACTAATTCCAAAACACCCCTAGACCCTCATCCAAAAAAACCTAGACCCTCATCCTGCGTAAACTCTATATCCTCATCCCCAGATACACCTAAACCCATATCCCAAAAAATAACAATACCCTAGGCCTGAAAAAACCCTAGAACCTCTTCCCCAAAACACACTAGGCCCTTAGGCCAAATAAACCCTACAACCTCATACCCCAAAATCCCTAAACCCATATCCCCAAAAAACTCAAACCCTTATCCCTAAAAAAGAATAGAACCTCATCCTAAAAACCCAAGACACTCTGCCACAAAAACTAGTAGACCCTCAACCACAAAAATCCATGTCATTACGCTCTAAAATGACCCTATACTCTCATCCACAAAAAACCATTGACCGTTCTCACGATATTTTCCTAAAAATAGATCCCCCAAAACCGTAGAACCTCATTCCCAAAAAATCTTAGACACTCACCCCCAAAAAACGTAGACACACAACCCAAAAAAACAATAATACTCAAACCAAAAAAAATAGACCCTCAACCCCAAAAATCACTAGACCATTATCCCCAAAATATTACAATGCCTTAATCCCTAAAAATCCATAGACCCTCAGCCCCAAATAATCCCTATATCATAAGCCCCAAAAAACCTATACCCTACGCCCAAAAAAATCTATACACATAGCCCCAAAAACCCCCAGACACTCAGAACCAATAGCCAAAAGCCTTAATCCCCAAAAAACCCTATACCCCGGCATTAAAAATATGTAGGCCCTAAACCCCAAAAAAACCATAGACCCTTAGTTCAAAAAAAAACACTAGAAAATCATATCTAAATACCCCTAGACCCACAGATCCAAAAAACCCCAGACCCTCAACCAAAAAAACTCCAAACCCTCATCCCAAAAAACCCTAACACCATTATCCATAAAAACCATAAAAAATATACCCCAATAAACCCTAGTTCTTCATCCCCAATAAAACCCTAGACCATCATCCATAAAAACCCATAAATCCTCAAGATAAAAAAACCATATCACCTCATATTAAAAAAACCTTAAACCCTCAGCCCCTAAAGATCCTAGACCCTCTAGTACCAAAAACCCTAAACCCTCATCCCTAATAAACCATAACCCTCTACCAAAAAAATCCATAAACCCTCATCCCCTTAAAAATGAATAACCTAAGTTCAAAAAATCCTTAAACCCTTAACCCCATAAAACCTAAACCCACAACCAAAAAATAACCTAGACCATCATCCCCAAAGAGATATAAATCATCATCTCCAAAGAACCTTAAACCCTGAGCTTCCAAAAAATAGTTTTCCCTTAGATAATAAATTCATATACCCTCAGCCCCAAAAAACCATCAATACTCATCCCCGAACCCCATAAATTCTTATCCGAAAATAACCATAAACCCACATCCACAAAAAACCCTAATACTATAGATCCCAAAAACCGTAAACCCATAGCCCTAAAATATGTTGAACACAATATCCCAAAAAACCCTAAACCCACACCCCCCTAAACCCTAAACTTGCAGTCCCAAAAACCCCTAAATCATCTAGTCCAAAATTCCTAAATGATGATACCCAAAAAAAACTTAAACCTAGAGTCCAAAAAAAATCATAAACCCTCTCCCTAATAAACCCTAAACCCCCATCCCAAAAAAAACTAATCCTATAGCATCAAAAAACCCTAAACTATAAAACCAATAAAACCCTAAACCTCATCAAGAAGAAAAACCTCAAACCTCAACCCCAAATAACATTAAACCATCATCCCTGAAAAACCAAAATATTTCGTCCCCAAAAAACATAAAATACCAAGGTCCAAATTACAATAAACCCTCAACCCCAACAAACTGCAAACCTTTATCACCAAAATATGCTAAACAACCATCCACAAAAAACCCTAAACCTCCACCGCAAGAAACCCTGAATCCTCATCCCCTAAAACTCGTTATATTCTCAAGCCCAAAAACCGTAAACCCTCATTCCTAAAAAAATCTAAACCAATGACATTGAAAATCATAAATCCTTATCCCTAATGTACCCTAAATCCTCATCCCTAAAAAATACCAATCCTCATCTAAAAAAATTATATACCCTCATCCCCAAAAAACAATAATCCTCTGAGCCCCCAAAACAATAAACCTTCATCTCATAAAAACCCTAAACACTTAGACCAAAAAACCCTAAACCAATATACCAAAAAAACAATAAGCCCTCAGTAAAAAAAAATTCAAAAACCCCTAGTCCCAAAACACCATAAACCCATAGCTCACAAAAACCCTTAACCCATAGACCCAAAAAACCCTAAACCCTTAGACCCAAAAAATCCAAAACCCTCCATCGAAAAAACCCAAAAACCTCATCGCCAACAAATCCTAATCTATGATCCCCAAGAAAAACGAATCACTTAGTCCCTAAAATACCAAAACTGACTACCCTGAAACTCTAGAACCTTAGCACCAAAAAAACTAGACCCTCAGCTAGAAAAAAAATCCTTGACCCTCACCCTAAAAAACCCTAGATCCTCACCTAAAAAACCTAGATCCTCAGCCATAAAAATATCATAGAGGCTCAACCCCGCAAAACAATAGGGATTCAACCCTAAAAAAAACTTAGACCTTTAGTACCAAAAAACCATAGACTCATAACCCAAAAGAAATCATATACAATCTTACCCAAAAAAACCTTGAACCCTCCTCCTAAAGAAATCCATATAACCCCAACCCTAATAAACCATGTATCCTCATCCCTAAAAAACCCTGGACCAGCATCCCAAAAAATCATGGACCCTCATAACTAAAAAACATTGGATCCTAAACCCCAAAACCTTAGACCATAACCCAAAAAACCCTAGACCCTCAGCCTCCCAAAACACTTGACCCTTTCCCCCATATACCATAGTACCTTAACCACAAAAAACCTAGACCCTAATCCCCAAAAAACCCTAGATCCTCTACCCCTAAAACACTATGACCCTCATCCTAAAAAACCCTAGACCCTCATCTCTAAAAAACCCACTACCCTCATCCGCAAACAACCCTATACCCTCATCCCAAAAAAAACCATGACCCTCATTCTGAAAAATAAAAAGAATCTCATTCCCAATAAACCCTACACCCGAAGACCGAAAAATATATAGTCTCTTAGCCCCAAAAAACTAGACCCATATCCCTAAAATATCATAGACACCAAGCCCCACAACACCCTAAAACCTCAAACCCAAAAAATCGTAGAACCTCATCCCAAAACAACCATATACCCACAACCCCAAAAAATCAATGACCCTCATCCCTAAATCCCATAGTACCGCACCACCAAAAACCCCTAGAGCCTCAGCCCCAGAAAGCCATAAAACCTCAACCCAAAAACCCTAGACAGTTGGAACCATAAAACCCTATACCCTCATCCACTTAATACAATAGTACCTTATCACTAAAAAACCCTATAACCCTAACCCAAAATTACCCAACATCCATGACCCCAAAAAACATGATACCCATATCCCAAAAAAACCCTACCCCCTCAGCACAAAAAAAGACCCCTATCCCAAAACACAATGTACCCTCATCCAGAAAAAAACCCAAGACACTAATACCCTAACAACTATAGAACCTCAAACACAAAAAATTCTTGACCATAAAAACTAAAAAACCCTATAACCTTATCCCCCCAAAACCCTATACACCCATCCCCAAAAATCCCTAAACCCTCATCCCAAATAATCCCTAGAACCTCAGCCTTGTAGAACCGTAGACCCAGAACCCAAAATATCACTAAACACATTCCCCCAAATAACCGAAAAGCAACATCCCCAAAAAATTCTAAACCCTCATCCTAAAAAATCCCAAAAATCTTATCCCTATAAAACCAAAAACCCTCATCCCCAAAAAACCCTAAACCCACTACCCCAAAAATCCATAAACCATCAACCTAAAAAACCCCAAAACCCTCATCCCTAATAAAAACCAAAGCCCAAATCCCAAGGATTCCATTAAACCTCGACCTTGAAAAACCAAAAACCCTCATCCCACAAAAACCCTAAATCTAAACCATTGAAAAAATATAAACTATCATCACTAAAATGTAGCCAAATGAAAAAGGATTAAAAAAAATGACCCCCAAAAATGTTTTCCTAAGTATAATTATTTACTCACCAATCATTAAGATGCACCACAAATTTCGAGCAATGGGAAGAGGCTAAAAAAATAATGTTTCATATAACACTTCAAATTTCCTAAGATTCAAGTGTAACCATTAAAAATGTGATAAAATACATTATAAATAAAAAAATGTAATATCAATGAACAAAATAAAGTTATGGGGCATGATGCCTCTCAAATGACAGACAAAAAAAAACCCCTACATTCTCATTCAAATTAATGACCCCATAACTAAAGTAGTGAGATTACTTCATAAAGATAATTTTCTCCTTATTCTATATCCTCTTTAAGGAAATTATATGAATTTACTTATTTTTACTTATATGTATATATATATATATATATGTTATTTTGGGCCCAAAATATGTTTTTTTCATTTCCCATAATTGTGTTTGATTAAAAAATGTATGGGCTAGCCCAATTTGAATAATAATTTGGCAAGAAATTCTTATAAATCCTAAAAGCATTATCCATGGGATGAATCTAGTCCATATAATTCCCTATATAATTGAGTGGAACTACACTCAAATCCATGGAATATTATTTTATAATGTATGGATATAAACCCCCAATGATGAATTTTGTAGAATAGTCACCAAAATCATAATTTAATTCAATCAAGTAGGCATTGTTCCCCACTCATTAATGGAAATTGAACGGAACATAAATTCATAGTGCAATATTTCATTTCCTTTTGTACTAATATTTATCTACTCATAGGTGAATCCCTACATTGTCTCCAATTTTTAAAATGGATTACTTCCGATGATTGTTAGCTAACCTGAAATATTCATCCTTAAAATTCTCTATTTGAGATAAAATAGATTCACAAAGCTTATTCATCTATTTTCCGTTTTCCTCAATGTCAATATATATTAAAAAATCAATAATAATATAAAATTATTCTTTAGGAATAGTTTTATTTATTTTATAAATCACTTTAAATTTAGAATATCAAGTGGTACAACAAAAATATTAGTTTTAAGAAAATTCATCTTATGTAAGTTGTAAATACCATGACCTCATATTTTTTTCACCACTGTTTGTAGAATATTTCCTATATTATGATTGGTAAATTCCATTTTCCCATCAATTTAAGGGTTATGAGAAGTGCTAAAAATAAGATTCATACCAAATTTACCTCTAATTTACTCAAAAAATGGATGAAAAATTTAGTTTCTCTATACAAAATAATGCTTTGAAGAAATACATTAAGGTGGAAAATCTATTATAAAACAATTCTCATATAGTATTTGGAAAATTTATATTGATATCCATTTTAATATCATCCCATGGATCCACTAGAATAGGTAATTGAGTGTATGAACTAGGCATGAAATGAATCATTTCTCTTTTAAATGTCTCATATCTCGAATGAATTTCCTAGACATCGAATTTCATCTTTAGAAAGTAAAGATTATCCTTTAGTATATACAAGGTTTTTTGGATACCAAAATGACTAGAAATTAATTCTTCATGAGTATATTGGATGATGAATTCCATTTAATTAAATGTTCAAACACAAATCTTGTTTCTCTAGAAAAGAAACCCATCATGAATAGAATAAATCTCAAGAAAACCATTTTTACATGTGATTAAAATAATATTTAACTATTTATAAGATGAAATACAAGAATTTGATAATCCATAATGGTAATTAATGAATAAAATGGAGATAAATAATGTTATATAAGGTTATATTTCCCCTTATGTTATTTTTATATTAATTACAATGATAACAAGAATTCCACCAACTTAGAATTTTGGGAACACAAGATGTGTTGTTCAATAATAAATATCAATGTTTGATGATCATGAATGATGATAAAAATATCATTGTCTCAAAATAATTATGCTAATGATATTGGGATCTCAAAACACAATAAAATCATATGTCGTAGTTTCAAAATTTTCTCCTTTAATCTTTACACTTCTAACTGAAATATACAATGGGGAACATAATTTGATTAAACTAGTGCTGATCTAAAGTCCACTTTCTAGAAACTCTAGTTTAAATACATGATCAAAATCATGTAACCCCAAAATTTGTTCTTTACATAACCATTCTATAATGATTTCAAATTCTTCATTTTTTGCCATTGACCACTCAAACTTCTGATTTTTCAGGAATTTTGTGATGGGTTCACTAATAATGCTAAAATTGGAAACAAAGTGATAATACAATGATTCTAAACCAAGAAAACTTGTGAATTATGTGACATAATATAATTATGTTAATGACATGATTTAATAATCCTTTTATTAGTCCTATATGATTCTTTATTTGGACACCACATATCCCTAAAATACCACTTGTATTGAAAAGAACTCACATTATTCCCTCTTTTAAAATTTCTTTTTTCCCACTGAATTCTTAACACCTACCAAAGATGATCCACATAGATATATTTATCCTTAATGTTTAAAAAATATCATAAAGATAAAAAATCAAATTTACCAATAATTGGTTTCATAACATCATTTATGAGTCACATGAATGTACTAAAATAATTTTAGAGGTAACATGGCATGAACAACCACTCAAACCATTCCCATGTTGTTTGAATGTCATTTTCTACTCATCCCTTTCCTTCATTCGAATATGGTTGTATCCATTATGATGATCAACCTTCTAATAGATTGATGACCCATGTAGTTCATTTAATATCATTTTAAAAAATTAGATACCTTTATTTTATGGTAATATAATTGATATCTCAACTATCAAATCACGTGCGATATTTACCATCTTTCATTGGTACAAATAATGACAGAATAAAACATAGGGTCATTCATGGAATTATACACCAAGATCCATTAATTCATCCAGTTTCTTATACAATTACTTTGATTCCTTAGGATTACATCGATATTCTAGTTTATTATGAAATTGTAACCTGGTACCAGATCAATATAGTTTTAAATGCCTCTAAAGGGTAATAATCTATAAATATTGTCATTAGGAAAATCGCCTTGATATTTCTTAATTAATGAATTAGAAAACAGATAGCGATGAATCATCTTATCCTGGCATAAATTATTCATCATCAATAAATATAAACCATTCGTTTTATGGAATTATTCTACAACATTAACTTTTTTGTAAAGAGGCTACCTATTGGATATTTTAGAGAATTTTTTTCTTCAATGGTCTGGGATAGATTCAATGGATGATGTGTAATATTATTTTCCTCATATCAAGATGAATATGGGTTATTACTCCTATAATATTTAACAAATTTTCAAAATTATATGTACTTCAAAGAATAAATTTATAGGAATCCATAGGATTGACATATCAAAATACCACTTCAAAATAGTTCTTACCAATGGAAAGTGAAATCAGAACCTATTTTTTTACTTGGGGGTTCTCTTATTGTTCAACCATTGCAGTTTGGCTAAGTGATGATGATTCTAAGTTGGTTGCTTCAATTTCTCCACACGTGCTGTTGAAGAAACCATTGTGAAAAAAATTCTACCAATAATATTCATGTATATTCTACGATTTACAATGTGTTATGTCAAGAAAATATTTTCTCACTAATATTCTTTATGGGATATTTAATCTTGCAAAACTATTCATAGAAAAATCTTGTTACCCCCATCATCTTCTTCTATAATATAATATTTATTTTCAGATTAATCTCTACCATGTTCATCCTCTTCAATTTCCTTTTTAATCTATTCAAACTACTTTATATTAAAAACTTGAATATTAGTGAAATTTTTATAAAAATGATCATACCCATGACATTTATTGCACATTCAATTACCATATTCAAAGGAGTTGGATTTTATTTTTGTTTGTTACATTTACTTCTCTATCCCTTTATCAAAAACATATTCATTCTAAATTCCTAATCACCAATAAAATATTTATTATAATAAAAACCTTTATAAATAATATACAAATATTATTTTTCTGGAGAACCGGTGCCTTTTATGTCTTCTTTGGACTTTCCACCTTGATCACCATGTTGAAAACATCATCAAGAGAACAAAATGGTTGGAACTCAATTTCATCATTTAATCAACCCAATAACCTTTTAATTGTTTCTACTTATATTCTGGAACATCAATTCTCATCAATAAATAATCAAACATGAGAATAAAACCTTCAAAAAAATTACTGCTTATCACAATCTATGCATTACTTAAAAATAATCTTTCTTATAATTATCGAGAAAAAATCACCATCTTGAATGATTTTTCAACATCCCTAATTAACATATTTTTTCTATCCATTTCATCATATTTTTTCCAAAAGAGATGTATAATCATTAAATTTCAGAATATCTCCCTACATTTCTTCTGGATGGTACAATTCATAAATTTGAAGAATCATTCTATTTACTACATCCAATCATGAAAATCAACTAAATTCGCACTCCTATAAAAATATGGAATTCAATCATTAATGATCTTTAAACAACATCATAATCTCTTCTTCTATCGATACCCACCTCTGAGTGGTTGGATTCATCGCCATTTATTTGATCTTTATAAAATGGGGAATGATTGGGGAAACTTTGTGGAGATGGAGGCTGGGGATTTCGTTGTGTTAAAAGGGATTTGTATAATCATGATCTATGTAGTTGAACTATTTTATCACTTATTTATGTGATTTGGAAATGTAGATATATGATTTCTTTTACCCATATACCATTAATATTATAATATACTATTTTATGATACATTGTAGTGAATGCGTTTTTGCTGGATATTAACAAGAGAAATGTGGTATAACCTACTCGTACAAACCGCATCTCTGATACCAAAATGATGAATCACTGGAAGCATGAAATGAGTATATGAATATGGAATAGTTAAATGTATCTCATTTACCAATTCGTAAATGGAAAACCGCCCATCAAGGTTTCTATAATATAAAAGGCTATGTAACTAATAATGGTGAGTCACCACTAATTCTACAAAAAGGAAATAGTAAATAGAATGAATGTTTAATAACAAGATGAGAAATTCATACAATTCAATTGTATCCATTACAAAGGAGTGATAATAAACTATATAGAAAAAAGTGATATTAATTACCCAAATGGATTTATAGGGAATGAGGGAACATAGAGCTCCAAAAAATATCACAAACACCAATTTTACATGATAATTAATTACCCGAATAACTAATGAAAAACTATTCCATCTAAGTGATGATTTTATCAAATTTATCTTTACTTTTTAAGGTGATTATATGAATTTTATTCCTTCTCAATATAGATATTTCCTTTTAAGCTGCTCATATGTGTGTTGTGTCCCACCATTGTGTTAGATTCCAAAAATTGTAGGCTAGTTCTATTTGAATAAAAATTGTAAGAAAATTTCATGTCAACACCAAATGTACTCTCCTGGGATGATTTTGGTCTATATCACCCTCATACCTAAAAAACCTTAATCCCATAGACCAAAAAACCCCATAGAACGTCATCTGAAAAAAACCCCCAAGACCTCATCCAAAATAAACTCTAAACCCTCTTCCCCAAAAAACCATTATACACTCTTACCAAAAAAACCCCAAAAATCTCAGTTATAAAACTGTAAACCCTCAACACTGAAAAACCCTAAACCCTAAACCCAAGAAAAACCTAAACCCTCAATTACAAAAAAAATCTTAAACCCTCATCCCCAAAAAACCCAAAACCCTCATAAAAAACATATTTTTAAGCCCCTAAAAACCTTAATCCCTCAACCAAAAAAAATCCGTAAATACACATAACACAAAAAACCTAAACCCTCATCCATTTGACCCCTAAACCCTCATCCCCATAAAACCCTAAAACATGAGACCCAAAAAACCTGAAACCTTTAGCTAGAATGTACCCAAAACCTTCATACATAAAAAATACCTAAACCCTATTTTACAAAAGGACCCTAAACCCTTAGTCCCAAAAAACCCTAAACTCTTATCCCCAAAAATCCCTAAATGCACAGCCCTAAAAAACCCTAAACCATCAGCCCAAAAATCCTTAAAACTTCCACCCTAAATAACCCTAAACCGACAGCCCTAAAAAACCCTAAACCCTCATGCAAAAAAAACCCTATACCCACAGTTCCAAGAAACCATAATACTTGAGCCCCAAAAAAACTATATAACCTAAGCGACAAAAAATAATAGACACTCTCCCAAAAAAACCCTAGTCTCTCAGTTCAAAAAAATACGAAACCTTCGACCCCAAAAACTCCTAAGATCATCATCCCCAAAAACTGTAGACCCTCAGACCCAAAAAACCCTAGGCCATCAACCACAATAAACCCTAGATTCCCAGCCCTAAAAAACCCTATACCCTCAGTGCCAAAAAGCACATTCACACTTAGCCCCAAAAACCCTTGACACTCAGCATAAAAAAACCCATGTCCCCCAAACCTAAAAAAACACTAGACCCTCATCCCCAAAATACCCAGGACCCTAATTCAAAATAAAACCCCAGATCCTCAATTCCAACAAACCCAGGTCCCTCAACCCTAAAAAACCGAAGATCCTCATCCCCAAAAAAACATAGACCCTCAGCCCTAAATAACCTTTGAACCTCATCCTGAAAAAACTATACACCCTCAACCTCAAAAAAACCTCAGACCCTCATTCCCCAAAAAACAAATACCATTATCCCCCAAAACCTCTAAACCCCCAGCAACAGACAACCAAGGATCATCAACCCCAAAAAACCCTTGACGCTCATCCCCAAAAAATACTGGACCCTTATCCCCCAAAACCCTTGACCTTGATCCCCAAAAACCCTAGACCCTCAACCACAAAAAACCCGTAGACCCTCATCCCCCAAACCACTAGAACCTCAAACCAAAAAACTAGACCCTAATTTTTAAAAAACACAAGGCAATCACCCCCAAAAAACCTAGATGGTCAGTCTCAAAAATCCCATGACCATCAGGCCCAAATAACCCTAGTCCCTCAACTAAAAAAAATCATAGAACCTCATAAAAAAACTAGACCCTCAACCCCCAAAAATCCTAGACCCTCACCCAAAAAAAACCATTGATCCTCAGTCCCAAAAAACTATAAACCCTTATCCCCATCAACCCCTAAACTCCCAGCCCCAAAAAACCCTAGACCCACAATGCCAAAAAATCCAACACCATTAGCCCCACAAGATATAATACCATCACCAACATTAATCCTTATACCCTCCTACCTTAAAAAATATTGACCCTCAAGCCCACAAAAAACCATACACCCTAAGAAAAAAAAACACCTAAACCCTCATCCCTAAAAAAACCTAGACCCTAACCCCCCCAAAAACCTTGACCATATCCCCCAAATGCCTTATATACTTAGCAAAAAAACCCTTGATCCACAGCTCGAAAAAACTTAACACCCCCACTCCAAAAAAACAAAGAACATTATCTCCCAAAAATCATAAACCCTTATCCTTAAAATATCATATATCCTCTGCCTAAAAACACACTAATCACCCATCCCTAAATAATCATAAACCCTCAGCGAAAAAAACCCTCAACCCCAAAAAATCCTAAATTCTCAACCCTAAAAACCGATAAAACCTTAGCCCAAAAAACATTAAATCATCATCTCAAAAAATCCCAAAACCCTTAGACTCAATATAACCTAAACCCTAATCACAAAAAACCATAAATAATACACTATAAAAACCTATAATACATAATCCACAATAAACTTTAAAACCATATCACCAAAAAATACCTAATCCCTCATCCTCAAAAAACCATAAACCCTCGTCCCCAAAAAATCCTTAAACCTCTGACGCATTGATGCAAGCACAAAATGGGTGTGTAAATATGGGACAATGAAATGTAACTAAATTACCAATGATTAAAGAAAATGAGACCCACCATGTATTCCTCAAGCTTAAAGACTACGTCACCTACAACAGTGAACTACCACAAATTATGAGCAAAGGGAATATGCTAAAGCAAGAAATTTTCATAGAAAACATCAAAATTCAAAGGATTAAAGTGTAACTATTACAAAGGAAAAAAATACATTATAATTAAATGATAAATTTAGGGTAATGAAACAATTAAAATTATAAGTAATAGGTGGAATCCAAGGTCACATAGAAAGCATGAAAAACATTCCCATGCTAATTAATGACCCCACTTATTAATGTAGTGATATTTGTGCTTAATGATTTTTTATCCATGTTCTCTCCCCACATTAATGTAATACTTTTAATTTTAATCCATTTAAATTTTTATATGTTATTTTTGTCCTTAAATAAGTTTTTTTTGTGATAGAAAGTTTTTTCAGATGCCAAAAAATGTAGGCTAGTCCAATTCGAATAACAATTGGACTTAAAAATCTTATCATGTACAAATGTATTCTCCTTGGGTTGAATAGGGTACATATATTTCCCACATAATTAGAATGGATTTTCTATAAAATCCATGAAATCATATTCTTCAATTAATAAAGATAAATCCTCAGTTTTGAATATTGCAGTTATGCCACCAAAATCATCATGTAAATCTATCATGTAGTTATTTTTTCCACTTTTTAAAGAAACATAAATGAAATTCCAGCTCATGGTTCTATATTTCTTTTTATTTTGGATGAAAACTGCTATAGGAAAACAAGAATCCACACTTTACCTCTAGTTTAGAAAATTTCATGCTTTCTCTTCTTGTTATCTCACCAAATATATGCTGTATTAGACTTCTCTATTAGAGCTCAAAGAGATTCATGGAGCTTCTTCATTTGTTTTTTCTTCTACTACACATAAATAATCACATGAAAATAAAGACAAAAAATTACAAACTCATTAATAGATATTTCATTGATTCCATAAAGACATTTAAATGGGAAATGTCTGGTGGTAAATCATGGAGTTCTGTTGTATGAAAATTGATCATTTGTAAGATGTAAATCCCAATATTTTATATCCTTATTCACATGTATTCTAAGAATATTTCCTAAAATCTGATTGGTAAATTACATTTTACCATAAGTTTGAGAGAGATAGGAAGTGGTGAAAAGAATCTTCAAACAAATTTTCCCCAATAATTTCCTCCAATGATGGATGAGAAATTTTGATCATATTTAAGAAATAGTTCAGCGAGGAATTACATAAAGGAAGATAATTACTTTTATAAAAATATCACTTACTCTTTTTTAAATAAATAATAAATATCCAGGATGATAATATCACATGACTCCTCCAGAATAGGTATTTGAGTGTATAAATAGGCCTTCAAATGAATCTTTTCTCTTTTTCATATATCATATCTTGAAATAACTTTTTTAAATCTTATTACATCAGTAGACTTCAGAAATGACCCTTTAGTATCTACAAGGTCTTTTTGGTGCAAAAATGACTAGAAATTCCCCCATCATAAGTCTCTCGGATGGGAATTACCATTTAATTAAACTTTTCAAACCACACCTTGCTTCTATTGAAGATATACACATCATGCACAAAATAATATTGTAGAAAAACATTTTAGGGATTAGATTAAAATAGAATTTAAATCCATGTAATGCTAACAGTCTTCTTCTAGAAGAAAAAGTCAAAGAATTTGAGCATCTATAATGTTAACTAATTAATAAATTTGATATAAATAATCTTAAAAAATGAAATATTTCCCCTTATTGTATTTTGACACAAATGATAGTGATTTAATAAATTCAACTAGCTTTTCATACCTCAAACACATCTTCTGTTGAACATTAAAACATCCCAGTTCTATATGGTCAAGAATAAATAAAAAATGTTTTGATATCAAATAATGAGACTAATAATCCATGTCTCTCACAATCGAAAAAATTTATTTATCATTGTTGTAGTAATTCCTCCTTGAATATATAAATTTATCACTAAAATATGACTTGAGGATCCTTATTTGGATAAGAAAAAAAATGATCCCAAAACTAATTGCATATCACTCCATGTTAATGTTTTGATCAAAATAAGGTAATTCAAAAACTAATTCATCAAATAAACTTTTATTAATGATTTAAAATGCATTTTTTCTAGATATAACCACTAAAACTTTATAATTTTCAAAAATTAAATGATCAGTACCTTGATAGAGCTAAAATTAGAATAAAGTCACAATAAAAAGAAGCTAAATTTTGAAAACTGCTTACTTATAGGATGGATTATAGTGGTGGCCAGGATGTGATTTCTTCCACCATTGATTGAACTATAATGATTCCTTATTTAGATGACATATATCCCAAGAACACCACTTTAATTGAAATTATATCACAAATTTTTATCTTTCCATATGGATTTTGTATCTATATATTGGAAAATACCTACTGAAGATGATCCACATGGCTAAACACATCATTTTGGTAAATAAAAATATCATCCAGATATGAAATAATATATTTATCAATAAATGGGTTCTAAACGTCATTTATGAGTTGATGAATGTACAAAAAACATTTTAGTGGTCGAATGACATGACCAACCACTCAAATATTATACCTTTGTTTTTGAATTATGTTTTCCACTTATCCCCTTTCTTTATTCGAATATGGTGATATAAACTCCAGAGATCAACCACCGAATATATTTACTATCCATGCAATTCATTGAACATATCATCAATTAGTTGAATGGGATACCTGTATTTGAATATAATATTATTGATATGTGATATTTACCATCTTTATTTTGCAGCAATATTTCAAGAGTAGAGAATGGGATCAATCATGTAATTATAAAAGCCTTGATCTATAAATTCTTTAACATTATTCTACAATTACATTGATTCCTTACAATTACATTGATATAATATTTTTGTAGGGAATTCTACCCCTGGTACAAGATCAGTCTAGTGTTAAATGACTCATGATGGTGGTAATACACCTACAAGGTTGTTAGGAAAAACATTATGATATTCCTCAATCAAAGAAAAAGGTAACAAATACCGATGGCTCTTCTCCTAAGGGAATGATTCCTCCATCATAAATAATGAAAAGATAGGATTTTTAAGGATTTATTTCTCTACTTGAGCTTCATTGATATAGAGTAAACCTTTAGTATCTTCTAGAAAAAAAATTCATGAAGAATATGGGATGCATTCAAGGGAGAAATTATAATATTATTTTCCTTAGATAAGAAAAAATATGCGTGATTACTCATAACATATTTCACATCCCTTCCAAAATGACAAGTCCTTACCAATAAAAAGTGACAAGAATACATAAGAACAAAAACACATAATAAATCATTAAAATTGTTCTTACCTATTAAAAATGAAACCAGATCATGTTTTTACTTGACATGTGCTTCCATTGTTCATCCATTGTATTTTGTATGACCGAGGATGATTCTAAGTTGGAACCTTCAATTTCTTCACTAGTGTTGTTGAAGTAACATTTTTACTACCTACAATATAAAAAATCATCCTGAATAATCAAATATTTATTATGAAATGAGTTTGGAACATGTTATCTCATTGACCTTTTTAAGTTCATATCTGATATTGCTAAATTATTCATAGCACAAGCATGTAACGTACCTTGGATTCCTCCACAACATGATCTTTATTTTCAGATTATTCATCACCATATTAAACCTATTCCATTTAAATTTCTATATCATTAATATCCTTTATTTTAATAATTATTTTTTAGTGGAATTGGGCTAAAAATGACCATAATCCTAACATTTGATGCACTTTCAATTTCCACTTTCAATGGAGTTGGAATTTTATTTTGGGTGTTCCATTGACCAGTCATTCCCTTTATCTTGCATCTTATTACTACTAAACTCATTATCACCTATATATATTTTATTAGAATAAATGCCTTTATAAAATTTGGAATATCTATTATAGTTCATTATATCCAATTACATTTAGGTAAGGTTTTTATTTTCAACATTTATTTCCAGATTGCAAACATCATCAAGTGATTAGAATGGTCGTAACACCAATAAATATGTATTTTCATCATTTAAAATTTCCAAAAACCATTCAATAATTTTCTCCTTTTGTTCTATAACATCAATTCACATTAATAAATGATCCAACTACCAAATGTACTATTATATAGATATATCTCTTTATCAAAAGCTATGAATTTGGAAATAAATATCCTAATAATATTTCTCAAGAAGAATTCATCTTATCGAATGATTTTTCAACTTCTCCCCTAAGTTTATTTTGAGTTTAACATCACATTCCCATATTTTATTTATATTTTACCCCTTAAGATATGCATAATCTTTAAATTTCAGAGTTTCTTCCTTGAACATCTTCGCATCGAAAAAATTATTAAATTCATTGAATCATTTAATTTCTAACATCAAATGTAGAATATCATCTGGATTCATACTGCCATTAAAATATATACTGTAAATTTCCAATCCACTTTCAATATCATCATTTTCTTTTATTCTTCTTCACATATCCACCTCTGAATAGTTGGAATCATCACCACTTGTATGATCTTCATAAAATGGTTCTATAATGTGCCTATAATGTTGAGAAAGATGTCGGGGACACTGCTATGGTTGATGAGAATTATGTCATCTCACTCTAAATATTTGAGAAAGTTTCTAACTAATTAGACTAATTTATATTTTAGACGTTATTTTCTTATTTTCCATGTACCAAGTGGAGTAGAAGATCCAATTTTGTGATTCATGGTAGGGATGATAATTTTTTTGTGATTAATAAGTAGAATCTGGTAGAACATATTTTTGGAACTGTATCTCAAATAACAAATTAATGCATCACAGGAAGTACGAAACCTGTATGTAAATATAGAATAGTGAAAAGAAGCTCAATTACCAAGGATTAAATACAATGAAACCCCAAAGCTATCCCCTTTCATAAAGACCAATTCACTAGTAATGGAGATGCACCACAAATTTCAGACAAAGGAAAGAGGTGAAATTAAAAATGTGGCATAGTGAGAATCAAAATTCATAGGATTCAACTGTGAAATTTATAAAGGAGTGAAAATAAATGACAAAGAAAACATAATGTGAGATTAAATGGAAAAAATATAATTAAAATCTTTGAGGAAAATCAAAGGTCACATAAAAAGAACAAAAAAAACTTTCCCATGATAATTAATTACCCTACTACCTAAAGTATCAAGACTCCTTCTTAATGATGACTTTATCCATGTTCTCTTAATGATTTAATGTTCTCCTACAAATTTGTTTCCTTTTCCAAGAGGATATGTCATTTTATGCCACAAATTAGTGTTTCATAGCCCATCATTGTGTTGGATGTCAAAAAGTGAGGTTTGGTTCTATTTAAAAAAATTGGGATTAAGATTAATTTCAAGCCCAAAAATATTCTACTTTGGTTAAAAATAGTGAATATAACCCTAAAACCCCCAAAAATATAAACCCTCATCCCAAAAAAACCCTAAAAACTCATCCGCAAAATACCCTAAACCTAGAGGCCCAAAAATTCCTTAATCCATAACCCAAAAAAACCGTAAAGCCTCAACCCCCAAATAATCCCTAAACCCTCAGCTACAAAAAATCCCTTAAAACATCATCGCCAAATATCCTTAAACCCTCAGCCCTATAAAAACCTAAACTTTATTCCCCACAGAAATTATAAACCTTCATCCCTAAATGAAACCCAAAACCCTCAATCCTAAAAAACTGTAATCCCTCATACCTAAAAAAAACCAAACCACTTAGCCCAAAAAAAAAACACTAAACCCTAAAATCCAAAAAACCTGAAACCCACACCCATAAAAAACACTTAAACTATAGCCCCGAAAAATACAAAAACTAAAGAGCTAAAAAAACTAAATACACATTCTTAAAAAAATCCTAAACCCTTAGACTGAAAAAACCATAAACCCTCGGCATATAAAAAAACCTAAACACTCATCCACACAAAAATGACAAACCCTTAGCACCCCAAATCTATAAACCCTAAACCCCAATAAAAACACTAAACCCTAAATCTGAAAAAACCCTAACCTCTCTGCCCCCAAAACTCTAAAAAATAAACACCAAAAAAATCCTACACTCTCATTCCCAATAAACCCTAAACATCCAGTAGCAAAAAAAAACCAAAACCCACATCCCCAAGACACACTAAAACATCAGCCACAAAAGCCCTTAAACCCTGATAACTATGAACCCTAATCCCTCAACGCCCAAACCCATAAACCCATATCCCTAAATAATACTAAACCTATAACCCCAAAAAACCCTAAACCCTCTTTTCCAAAAGTCCCAACACCTTCATCCCTGAAATACCCTAGACCATCATCCCAAAGAACCCAAAACACCTCCCAAAAACCCTAAACATTCATCCCAAGAAATCCATAAACCATTATCCCCCAAATACCCTAAACCCTTAGGCCAAAAAAATAGTAAATTGTTCTACCCAAAAAACCTAAACCCTCATCCCCCCAAAACTCTAAAACATAATCCCAAATACCTTAAACCCTCTCCCCAGAATACCCTATACATTTAACCCCAAAAAACCCTTTACCCACATCCCCAAAAAAGCCTTAACCCTCAGCCCCCCCAAACCCTCACCCCTCAAAAAATTATCCCTATGCCGTCAGACCCCTAAAAAATCAAAAACTCTCATCTGGAAAAAACCCTAAACCATCCGTCCCAACAAATAAACCTAAACCCACAAACTAGAAAAACCCAAAACCCAAATCCCAAAAATGCAAAACCCTTAGGCCAAAAAACCTAAACCCTAATCCCACCAAAACAATAAAAACTTATCCCAAAAAATAAAAAACCCTTAGCCCAACAAAACACTAAACCCTTAACCCTAAATATCCACAAATCCTCAGCCCCGAAAACCCGAAAACCCCAAACCCACATACCCAAAGCCCTAAAAATACAGTCCCAAAATACCCCAAACCCTCAACTTCAACATATACAATAACATCATCCCCCAAAAAATCCTAATATCTCAGCCCAAAAAACCCTATACCATCATCCCATATAATCCCCAATCCCCCTTACACAAAAGGCTAAACAATTAACCCCAAAACCCAAAACCCTTTGACCAAAAAACATCAAACCCATAGCCCCAAAAAACTAAAACCATAAGAAATAGAAAATCCAAAAACATAATTCCAAAAAATCCATAATCCCTCAGCACCAAAAAATCATAAACTCTCAGTAAAAAACCCCTAAAAAACCTCATCCCTTGAAAAAAGTAGAATCCTACATTGCAAAAAACCCTTAAACTTCAGCCCCAAAAAACCCAAAAACCTGAGGCCCAAAAACAATAAACCCATAACCCCCAAAACACTATATCCACAGCCCAAAAAACCCTAAACCTTCAGCCCAAAAAAATCCAGAACCCTCATCCCCCAAAACCCGACACCCATACCCGAAAAACCTAAACACCATAGCCGCAAAAAAACCAAAAATATCAGGCCCAAATCACCAAACCCCATATATATATATGAAACCATACTCCCCCAAACCCCAAAAAACCTAAACCCTCACATAAAAAACTCTAAACCCATAACCCCAAAAAACCCACAAGCATCAACCACAAAAAATACAAACTCTTAGTCCCAAATAACACTAAACCCTCAACCCGAAAATCCAAAATCCATCTACCCAAAATCCCTAAAACCTTCGACCCAAAAAATCATAAACCCTAAGACCTATAGTACCCTAATAACTTATTGAAAAAAACCACAAAACATCATAAAAAAATACGTTAATAACATCATCCCAAAAAATATGAAACCCTCAGTGAAAAAAAACTATAAACACCTAATACCAAAAAACCCTAAAAAAATAGCACCAAAAAATTAAAAAACCTCGTCCCAATAAAAAAACCTTACAGCAAAAAACCTTAAACCCACATCCTCCAAAAAACTTAAACCTTCAGCCCCAAAAAATCCTAAACCGTGAGCCCCCCAAACCCCTAGACCCTAAAATGAAAAAAAACTAAACACATAGCCCCAAAAAAACCCTACTCCCTCATAGAAAAATCGAAAAACTTCACCCCAAAAATCATAAAATCTCATACCCAAAAAACTGTAATCATTCATCCACAAAAAACACTAATTCCTCAACTACAAAACACCCTACACCTTCATCCCCCAAAATCCATTAACCCTTATCCCCAAAAAACCCTAAACCCACATCCCCAAAAAATCCTAAACCCACACCCCCAAGAATCACTATACCCTCATCACAAAAAAAACATAAACCCTCAACCCCCCAAAACCTTAAACCCTCTTCCCCAAATGACCATACAAATTTATCACTAAACTTCCCTAAACCCTCTTCTAAAAAACAAAAATAAACCCTTAGACCCAATAACCCTAAAACCCCAAATTGAAAAAGTACCTACACCCTTAGAACTAAAAAACCCTAAACCCTAAACTCCAAAAAACCCTTAATACTCAACACCAAAAAACCCCATACCCTTAGCCATGAAAAACCCACAAACCTCATCGCCAAAAAAACAAAACACCTTGCCCCAAAAAAACATAAACCCCCACACAGAATAAAATATAAACTTTTGGACAAAAAAGAATGCAACCCAAACCCCCAAAAACCAGAAACCCTCAACCCCAAATAACCCTAAACACTGAACCCCAAAAAACCTGTAACCCTTATCCCCAAAAAACACAAACCCCTTAGTCCAAAAAAACCCTAAACCCTATGACTTAAAATCCTAAACCCTTATCCCCCAAAACCCAAAACACTCACCCCCAAAATACTCAAAACCCCCGGACCCAAAACAAACTAAATTGTCATCCCTAAAAAAACCTAAAACCTAATCCACCAAAAAACCTAAATCCTTATCCCTAGAAAAATAAAATCACTAAGCCCCCCAAAATACCCATTACCCTCAGCACCGAAAACCCAAACCCCTTAGCTCAAATAAACCACATATTTTCATCCCTAAAAATCCCAAAACACTCATCCCTAAAAAACCCTAATCCCTCCACCCCAGAAAACCCTAAACATTCAACCATAAAAAAACACTAAACTCCTAACCCCTAAAAAAACGTAAACCCCTATCCCCATAAAACCTAAAAACACTACCAAAGAAACCCTACACCATCAGCTCCGAAAAATCCTAAACCCTCCCTCACAAAAAATCCTAATCCCTTTAGACCAAAAAAACCTAAACCCTCATCCCAAAAAATCCTAAACCCATATCCAAAAAACACTCTAAACACTCCACCTTAACAAAACCATACACATTCAACCCCCAAAACACTAAACCCTTACCCTCCAAAAACAAAAACCTACAACCCCAAAAAACCATAAAACCTTCACACCAATAAACCCTAAACCCTAGTCCCCAAATAACCCTAAACATTATTCCCAAAAACCCACAATAATCCCTAAACCTTTGGTCCCAAATAAACCTAAACCATTATCCCGAAATAAACCTAAATCCTATGCCCTAAAAAACCTAAACCCTCTACCCCAAAAAATAACTAAAATGAATCCTCAAAAAATAACTAAACACTCAGCCCCAAAAAAATACTATCCCTCAACCCAAAAAACCATAAAGCCTTAGCCCCAATAAACTCTAAACTATTAGCCAAAAAAACCCTAAACCCTCAGTCCCAAAAATAAAAAAACAAATATCCCTAAATATCCCTAAACCCTCATCCGCAAAAAATCATAAGCCCTCATCCATAAAAAAACATAAACCATCAGAACCAAAAAAACCTAAACCATCAGCCCTAATTGAATCTAAAACCTCATCCCATGAAAACCCCAAACCTTGATCCCCAAAAAACCCTAAAACCTAAAAATCAATAAAATTTCAAACCCAAAATAAATTAAACTCTATGCCCAAAAAATTATGAAACTTTATGCCCTAAAAACTATAATATGTCCACCCAAAAACCCTAAAACCTAAACCCCAAAAATCATTGATCCTCATCCCAAAAACCCCCTAATCCCTTAGACTCAAAAAACTCTAAACCCACATGCCCTAAAACCCAAAAAACCTTATCCAAAAAAATCCTAATCATTAAACCTCAAAAAACCACACAACCTCATCCACAAAAATACCTAAAACCTCATCCCTAAAAACACTAAAACCTTATCCCCAAAATAAAAAAACCCTCAACCCCAATAACTAAAACCCTCTACCACAAAAAACACCAAACCCTAATTCTCAAAAACCCAAAACCATTTCTAAAAAAACTACACCCTCTGGACCAAAAAATATCTCCATCCCTCAACCCCAATAACCGTAAACGCTCATCCTTAAAAAAATCTATTAACCCACAGCCCCAAAAAACCCTAAAACCTCATCCCTAAAAATCCCTAAATCCTCAGCCCCCCCAAATCCCAAAACCCTTAGCTACTATTAATAACAAGCCCTATACCCCCTGAAAACCTAAACCTACATCCCAAAAAAACCATAAACCATCATCTCCAAACAACCCTAAACACTGATCCCAAATAACCCCGAAACCCTAGCCCCGAAACGCACTAAACAATCATCCCCAATAAAACCCTAATCCCTCATCCCTAAAAAACCTAAAATCTTCATCCAAAAAACCCTAAACCCTCATCCACAAAAAAACCCACAACCCTTAGACCCAAAAAACCTTAAACCCACTGCCCCAAAAAGCCATAATACATCTTCCCCCAAAAAACCCTCAAGCATTAGCTGCAAAAAAACCACAATCCAAAATATAAGAAAACCCTAAACCTTAATCCCAGAAAAACTGACAACTGACAACCCCCAAATCGCATAAAACCTCGTCGCCAAAACCCCAAAACCCTCATCCCTAAATTAAAATAACCCTCAACTGGGAGAAACCCTCATCCCTAAAAAACCAAAACACTCATCCCTAAATAAAACAAAACCCTCAGTTGAATGAACTCTAAACCCGTATTCCAAAAACACCGAAACCCATAGCCCCAAAAAACCCTAAACCCTTATTCATAAAAAAATCAAATACCTCAATACTAATGAAATCTAATCTATATGAACCAAAAAACCCAAAACCTTAGTCCATAAAAACAAAAAACCTTCATCCAAAAAAATTCCTTAACCCTCCTCCCTAAAAATCCAGAATCCCTGAACCCCAAAATACCAAAAACCCTAAGCCCAAAAAAACCACAAACAATCTTCCCCAAAAAACCCTAAAATTTGATGAGAAAATAACCGTAAACCCTCATCCAAAATAAACCCAAAACCCTCATCCCCAATAACACCTAGAACCTCAGTCCCAAAAAACTATAAAACCACTACCCCAAATACACAAAACCCTCATCCCCAAAAAATCTTAAACACTAATAAAAAAATAAACCCTTAATCCTCTATCTCCCCAATAATCCCTAAATTAGTAGTCAAAAAAAAAACCATAAGACCAAAAAACCCCATAACCTTGATTCCCAAAAAGAACCACAAACCCTTGGCCCCAAATACCCAAATCCCTCATACCCAAAACCCCAAAACCCTCATTCCTGAAAAACTCGAAATCATAAACAAAAAAAATTATAAACCCTCAGCCTAAAAAACCCTAATCCCCCAAATTACCTAAACCTTCAGTCCCATAAAACCCTACACCGTCAGCCCCAAAAAAACCAAAACCTCGAATAAAAAAAATACAAAACCCTCATACCAAAAATACCTGAATCCAAAAATTCCAAAAATTTATAAACCCTCATACCCAAAAAATGAAAAACTATCAACCCCAAAAAACCCAAATCCCTCATACCCAAAAACAACCCTAAACCTTCAGCTATAAAAAACCCTAAATACTCCTCACAAAAAAAAAACTCAAAACCCTCAGCTCCACAAAACCCAAAACCCCCATCTCAACATACCCTAAACCCTGCACCCTAAAAATACATAAACTATTAGCCCCAAAAAACCCTAATCCCTTAACACAGAAAAACCCTAAACCCATACCCCCAAGAATCCATAAACCATCATCCCCTAAAATTCTAAAACACTCTACCACATAAAACTCTAAACCCAAAACCCCCAAAAAAACATAAAACCTCACCCCAAAAAAACCCAGAACCCTTATCCCTAAAAAAAACTAAACCCTTATCCCAAAAACACAATAAACCATAAACATATATAAACCCTAAACAGTCATCCATATAAAAATCTAAACCCTCATCCACTCAAAACCGTAAACCCTCAGACCCCAAAAAACATAAACACTAAGCCTAAATAAATAAAATCTCTTCTCCAAAAAATAGTAAAAAACAATAATAAAACCTAAAACCTAAACCTCATAAAACCCTAATCCCTTTCCCACAAGAACACCTAAACAATTATCCTTAAAAAACCTTAACCATAGTGTAAAACCTGTAAACATTCAACCCTAAAAAACTCTAATCATTATGTCCTAAAAAACCTTAGACCCTCGGTACCAATTAATCCTAACACCCCATCCAAAAATCCCATAAACTCACTATGAAAAACCCTAAAACCTCATCCCTAAGAAACCATATGTCCTCAGACCCAAAAAAACCTGAACACTTAGCCATAAACCACTATAAACCCTTATACCCAAAAATACTAAACACTCAGCCCCAAAACCCAAATCTATCAACCACAAAAAACTCGAAACCCTCAATCCCAATATAACCTATACCTTCATCCCCAAAAATCCTAAACACTCAACCACAAAAAAGCCTAATCCGACAGCCCCAAAAAATCCCACAACCTCATCCTATGAAACAATAAACCCTCTGACCTAAAAAAATAAACCTTCAATCCCAAAAAAATCCCTAAAACCGTAACCCCAAAAATTTCTCAACCCACAGCCCAAAAAAACCCTAAACACGTAGACCAAGAAACCAGATTCCCTTATCTATAAAAAAACCATATACCCTCATACATAAAAAACTCAAAACCATCAGCTCCAAAAAACACTAAACCGAAAAAACAAAAAACCATATGGACTAAAAACCCCAAACCTTAAGCCCAAAAAAACCTAGACCATATTACCTAAAAAATAGTATACCCAATTCCAAATAAACCCTAAACCCACATACCCAAAATAACCTAATCTTTTTACCACCCAAAACCCCAAACACTATAAAAAAAGAAATCTAAACATGTTGCACCAAAAATAAAATATAGTCCGAAGTTAAAACCCCCTAAAAAATTTTCTATAGAAAACCCTAAACCCTCATGCCCAAAAAACAAAACCCTTATCCAAAAAATAACCATAAACCCGTAGCCACAAACAACCCTGAACACTCAAACCTAAAAAACCCTAAACCCTCAGCCCCAAAATACCATAATCCCTTAGTAAAAAAACTAACACCCCATCCTCAAAAAACCCTATGTCCTTAGCCCCAAAAATCAATACAAACTTAGTCCCACAGTACTCTAAACTCTCATCCCCAGAAAATAGTAAACCATCATCCCGAAAAAACCTAAACCCACAACCCCAAAAACCCTTAAACCATAAAAAAACCTAAACCAACATCCCCAAAAAAATCCTAAACCCTCACCCCTGAATTACTATTAACACTCTGTCCCAAAAATCCATGAACCCTCATCCCCAAAACCTCTAAAACATTATCCACAAAAAACTCTAGACCGCCAAACCCAAAAATTCCAAAACCCTCACCCCTGAAAACGATTAAACACTCTTCCAAAAAAGCTCTAAAACCCTCTTCCCTAGAAAACACTAAAACCTAAACCCCCAAAACCATAAATACTCATCCCTAAAAAAATTAACCACTCATCCGCATAAACCCTAAACCAAAAAAACCATAATCCCTTAGTCTCAAAAAACCCTAAACCCCAAACCATAAAAGTCAAAAACCTTCATCCCAAAAACCCACAGATCAAAAACCACTAAACCCTCAGCCCCAAAACTACTAATCCTTAATCATCAAAATTCACAAAACCCTCATTCCCAAAAAACCTCTAAACCCTTTTCCTGAAAAATCACTAAACCCTTAGCCTCTAAAACTCCAAAACAATCATCCTCAGAAAACCTTAAACCCCTGGTAAGAAAAATCCTAAACCCTCAACCCCACAAAACAAAATCCCATTGTCTCAAAAAACCCCAAACCCAATGTTCCAAAAAACCCTAATCCTTCATCTCCAAATCCACAAAACGATCATCCTAGGAAAACTAAAATGCCACTGCCCCAAAAAACCTTAAACCCTATATAAAAAATACCCCTAAACCCTCATCCCCATAAAACCCTATGTCCTTAGTAAAAAAACCCCAAATTCTCAAGCCCATAATACACTACCACTCATCCAAAAAAACCCGAAACCACTATACACAAAAAATCCTAAACCCTTCAGCTCCAAAAACATGAATCCCTTTGCCCCCAAAACACAAAAATATTATCCCTAAAAACCCTAAAACCACATACTAAAAATACCTAACATCATCATTCCAAAAAACACAAAAACTATAGCACAAAAAACCCAAAACCCCAATCACCAATAAATCCAAAACATTCAACCACAAAAAACCCTAAACCCTCATCCTAAAAAAATATTAAATTCTTAGGCTCATAAAACTATAAAACCTCATCCCTAAAAATCAATAAACACTAATCCCCAAAAAATCATAATCCATATCCCTTAAAAACCACTAAATTATAAACTCCAAAAACCCCTAAATCATCAATGAAAAAAAATCAGAAGCACTAAACCTAAAAAAACACTAAACCCTTAACCCCAAAAACTAAACCCTTAACCCCAAAACCCATAAACCCTCAGCCCCAAAAAACACTAAACCCTCATTCCAAAAAAGAACTCCAAACCCTTAGACCAAAAAAACCCTAAACACTCCACAAAAAAATCCCTCAGACCCAAAAAACTCTAAACCCTCAGCCTCAAATAACCCGAAACCCCCAGCACTAATTAATCCTAAAACCCCATCCCCAAAAATCCCTAAGCCCTTGTACCAAAAAACCTTAAAACCTACTCATTTAAAAACCATAAACAATAATCCCCAAAAAAAAATAATTCCATCTGCCCCCAAAAATACCCTAAAATGTCATCCTTAAAAAAATCCAAACCCTATTCCACAAAAAACCCTAAACCCACAGACCTAAAAAATACTATGCACTTAGCCATAAAAAAACCTAAACCCTTCACCCTAGGATAAAAGTAATCCCTCATCCCACATAAAAAATATACACTCAACCCCAAAAAACTATAAAATGTTAGAACCAAAATACCCTAAACCCTCATCCCCATAATGTTTGAAACCCTCAATGAGAAAAATACTCCAAACAATATTCTCTAAAAAACCCAATACCCTCACCCCCCAAATGACCTAAAACCTAAGCCCAAAAAATACTATACTCGTATCCCCAAAATAACCTCAACCATCACCTAAAAAAACCCTCAACCCTCATCCCAGAAAAAACCTTTAACCCTCATCCCCAAAAAATCCTCAACCCTCAACCCCTAAAACCCTCTAACCTTGACCCAATAAAACACTCATCCCTCATCACCCAAATCCGTCAACCCACAACTAGAAAAAACCCAATTCCATAATCCCTATAATATTATAATCATTCTACCCTAAAAACCCTAAAACCAAATCCCCAAAAATACCTAAACTCTTGTCCTGAAAAAACCTCAACCTTCAACCTTAAAAATCCATAAACCTGGAACCTAAAAAAACCATAAATCCTCAGTCCTAAAAAATAGAAATCCCTCATCAAAAAAAAACCCTAAATCCTCAACCTCAAAAAACACTAAACCCTCATATCCAAAATACCATTAACTCTCAACCCTAAAAAACCATAAAATATTAGCCCCAAAAATCCCTAAAAGTAGAGCCACAAAAAAACTCAATCCCCAGCTCCATAAAACCCTCAACTATCTGCCTCAATAAACCTTGAACCCTCAATACCAAGAAAATAACTCATTCCCAAAAACCCTTAACCCTCAACCTAAGAAAACCTCTAATTAAGACCCAAAAAACCCTTGATCCTCACCCTGCCAAAAACCTCAACCGTCTACCCAAAAAATCTCTGAAACCTCATCCCTAAAAAATATAATCCCTCTTCCTCAAAAAACTCTAAAATATCAAATCCAAAAAACCCTATACACTCATCCCAAAAGAAACTATAAGTACTCAGCCCAAAAGAACCTTGATCTTTAAGTGCCAAAAAATCATGAACCATCATCCCCAAAAATCCCTGAACCCTGGGCCCCAAAAATACAATGAACACTCATCCCCCAAAAAACTCTAAAATTTCATCCCCAAAAAATAGTGAACTCTCCACCCAAAAAAATACTTAACTGTCAGCCCTAAAACACCCTGAACACTCAACCTAAAAAAACGCTGAACCCCCAACCCAAAAAAAACATAAAACTGTAGCCCCAAAGACCATGAACACTCAACTTAGAAAAACCATAATAAATCAACCCCATAAAACCCTGAAACTGTATCCCCCAGAAACCATAAACTCTCATCCCCAAAAAACCTTGAACCCTCATCCCTAAAAAACTTAGAACCCTGACATGAAAAAACCATAAACCCTTAGACACAAAAATAACTCTCAATGAAAAATACAATGAACCATAAGACCCCAAAAATCAGGAACCATTCCCCCCTAGAAATCTAGAAACCGTAGACCCAAAAAACCCTAAACCCTTAGCCCAAAAAAGACTAAACCCTCCGAACCAAAAAACATGAATCCCCCAAACTTAAGAAAACCAAAACACTTAGCCCCAAAAAACCCTGAACCATCAACCAAAAAATCCCTAAACCCTAAACCCTTAAACCCAAGAAATCCTCAACCATTTCCCCCCAAAAAAATGTAAACCTCAACCCCAAACAACCTTCTCATCCACAAAAACCCCTCAATAATTTTGATCAGAAACCCCGCAAACCAAAGCACAAAATAATCATCACCCCATAGCCCCATTAAACAATAATCCCTTATCCTAAAAAAACTCTAAAACCGCATCCATAAAAAAGGATAATCTATCATCTCTAAAAACCAAAAACCCCCATCCCTTGAAACACTATGCCCTCATCCCCAAAAAACCATAAACCCTCATCCCCTAAAAAACTCTAAACCCTAAGACCAAAAAGGCATAAAACCATTAACCCCCTAAAACCCTAATCCCTAAACCCAAAAAACATAAGAAACCATCAGCCTTGAATACACTTAAAACCTGACCCCCGAAAATCCTCAACCCTCATCCAAAAAAACCCTAAACCATAAGCCCCCAAAAACCATAAACCCTTAGACCCAAAAAAACCATAATCCCTGATCCCTAATAAACCCTAAACCATCATCCCCAAAAAACCCTTAACACTCATTACTAAGAAACCATCAAAATTTATCCCCAATATACCTTAAACCCTTAACCCCAAACTACCCTAAACCCTAATCCGCAAAAAACCATACACACAAAGCCCCAAAAAATCATCAAATCCTCATCCCCAATAATCCTAAACCCTTTTCCCAAGATAAAATTACACCCTTTGACCCAAAATTACCTAAACCCTTAGCCCCAAAAAACCTAAACTCTCAGCCCCAAAAAACCCTAAACCCTCATCCCAAAAAAACAAAAAATGCATAGTGAAAAAATCCCAGACACTAATCTCAAAAAATCACTAAACCCTCATCCCTAAAGAAACCCTAAATATTCTTAAATAAAAGACATTAAACCTCAACCCAAATCAAACCATGAATGATCAACCCATAAAATCCAAAAAACCTTAACCTAAAAACACTAAACACCCAACACTAAAAAACCATAAACCCACATCCCCAAAAAACCAGATACCCTCGACCCCAATAAACCCAAAACCCCGGGCCCTAAAAATCACTAAACAATAAACCAAAAAAAAACCATAAACCCTAAGATTCAAAAAACCCTATAAAATCAAGACAAAAAAAATTCTAAGACCTCATCTTTAATAAACCCTAAACCCACATCCCCCAAAAAAGACAAAGGCTCGGATCCAAAAATCCATAAATCGTTAGCCCAAAAAACCGACACCCTGAAACCCCAAAATAATCCTATACCCTAATCCATAAAACCTCATCCATAAAATACCTAAACCTTAACCCCCAAAAAAATAATAATTTTCGTCCCCCAAACCCTAAAAATTATCCCCAAAAATACTAAACCCTAATCCCCAATAAATCCAAAACCCTCAACCCTAAAAAACCCTAAACCCACTACCCCAAAAAACCATAAATCCTTATCCTAAATAACCAAAGACCCTAAGACCCAAAAATCACTAAACCCACTACCCAAAAATACCCTAAAACCTAATCCCTAAAAAACCAAAAGCCCCAATCCCTAAAATACTCTAAATTTCCAACCCTAAAAAACCCTAAAACACATCCCCAAAAACCCGAAACATATAGACTAAGAAAACCCTAAACCCTAAAACATAGAAAACTCAAAACCCCTAGCTCCAGAAAACCCTAAACCACTAGTACTAGAAAACCCTATACCCTCATCCACAAAAAAACCTAAACCCACCTCCCAAGAAAACCCTAAACACACATCCCAAAAAAACCATAAACTCTCAGTCCTAGAAAACCATAAACTCTCTTACCCAGAAAAACCTAAACCCACATCACCATAAAACCATAAAACCATATCCCAATAAATCCATAAACCCTCATCCTTGAAAAACTCTAAACCCTAAGAACCCAAAAACCTTAAACCGTCAACCCCATAATAATCTAATATCTTAGTCCCAAAAAATAATAAATCTCAATCCCCAGAAAACACAATATTATTATCCCTAAAAAACCCTTACCCATGATCCCCACAAAATTCTAAACCCTCAGCCTCAGAAAAACCAAAAGTCGCAACATAAGGAAACCCTACACCCTTAGCACCCAAAATTCCTAAACCAAAATCACCTTAAATCCCTAAACCCTCAACCCCATAAAAAACTAATCCATTATACCAAAAAAATCCTAAACCCACATCCCCTAAAATTCTAAAACCTCAACGTCAGAAAACCTGAAACCCATATCCCAAGAAAACCCTAAAGCCACATCCCCAAACCGCCCAAAATACCTATAATCTCATCCATATAAAACCTAAACTATCAACACTATAAAACCCTAATCCCTCATTTCTAGAACCCCAGAAAATCCTAATCCCACATCCCTAGAAACCCTAAATCCTCATCCCTAGAAAACTCAAAACCTTTAACCCTAAAATCCCAAACTCTCATACCTAGAAATCCCTAAACCCTTAGCCCTAGAAAACTCAAAAACCAAATCCCTGGATAAATCTAAACCCACATACCTTTAAAACCCGAAACCCTTAGCCTCATAAAAACAAAAACCTTCATCCCTAGAAGACCCTAATATCTTATAAAAAGAAAACCCTAAACCCTTATCCACAAAACACCTAAACCCCTAGTATTAGAGACCCCAAAATTATCATATCCATAAAACCATAAACTCTCAGTCCTTGAAAACTCTATACCATTATCCATAGAAAATCTTAAACCCACAGCCATCGAAAATCCTTTAACCTCAACCCCAAATAACCCGGAAACCATAGCCCTAGAAAACCCTAAACCCTTATCCCAGAAACACTAAAACCTCAAACCTAGAACACCAGAAACCTTGACCTCCATTAGAGCCTAAAACCAGTACCCTAGAAAAACCAAAAACAAAAATCCCAAGAAAAGCATAAACCCTCATCCAAAGAAAACTAGAATCTATAAACCCTAGATTTCCATAAACCTTGAACCCTAGAAAACCATGAAGCCTCGTCCCTAGAAAACCATAAAAAATCATCAGGTGAAAAACATGAACCCTCAAACCTTGAAAACCATAAAACCTCATCCCCAAGAATCTATAAACCCTCTTCTTGAGAAAACCCTAAAACTCCATCCCTAGAAAATGAAAAACCATCATCCTTACAAAACACTAAAACGTCATCCATAGAATACCCTAAACCACCATCCCAAGAAAACTCTAGACACTATTCCCAAAAAAATCCTAAACCCTCATCCCTTGAAAACCCTAAACCATCATTTTGAGAGAACCCTAAGCAGTCAACCCCAAAAATCCCTAAACCCTTTTCCCAAGAAATCAAAAAATCCTCAACCCCTAAAAACCCTATGACCTTAACTCTTGAATACTTTAAAAAATATCACCAAAAAACCAAAAACCCTCAAAACTAAAATCCCTAAACCCTGAGACCCAGAAAACCCTAAACCCTAAGTGCTAGAAAACACCATACCCTCATCTCGAAAAAACCATTGAACCTATCAGCATAAAACCATAATCCATTATCCCTAGAAAAACATAAACACTAATCTCCATTATACACTAAACACATGACTATAGAAAACCCTAAATCCTATGCCCATGAAAACCCAAAATCATCATCCCCCAAAAACTCTAAATCCTTACCCTCCAAAAAACCAAAACCATTTTCCCTAGAAAACTGTAAATTCTCATTACATGAAAACCGTAAACCCATATCCCTAGAAAACCCAAAAACCTCAGATCCAAAAAATCCAAAACCTCATCCAACAGAAATCCTAATCCTAGAGCCCTAAGAAACCCTAAAGATTAAGCCACTAAAAAAATAACCTTATACCCAAAAAACCCTAAACCCTAATCCCTATAAAACCCTAAACCCTAAACTCATGAAAGCCCCAAAAACTCAACCCCAGAAGGCCTCAAACCCACATCCTCCCGAAATCCCAAACACTTAGTCACAAAAAACCCTAAACCCACTTCCCCAGAATACACTAAACCCAAATATGATGAATACCATAAACCCTTATCCCCAGCAAATCCAAAACCATCATCACTAGAAAACCCTAAACCCCCTATATCAGAAAACCCAAAACCACGAACCATAGAAAAACTTATACCCTCAAACTCCAAAAACACTAAACCCTAAGCCCTAGAGAACCCAAAACCCTCAACCCCAAAAAACTATACCATATTCCCAAGAAAAATATAAACTGTCATCCCCAAAAAACCCTGAACCCTTAGCCCTAGGAATCCTAAAACCTCCATCTCTAGAAATCCATAGTCCTAAATAATAGAAAAATCATAAACCCACATTCCCAATAACACCTAAACCCTTATCCCACAAAAAATATTAAACCCTCAGCCACAGAAAAATCTATGCCCTATTTCTTAGAAAACCCTAAAACCTCATCTCATCAAAACCCTACATCCTCATCACCAAAAAAACCTAAATCCTCACCCTCAAAGAAACCAAAACCCTTATCCCAATAAAATCCTTAATCCATCACCCATGAAAAATCTAAACCCTCATTCCATGAAAACCATAAACCCTCATCCCTAGAGAACCCTAAAACCTTAACCCCAAAAAACTCTAAGTCCTCATACAAAGAAAAACCAAAACCCTAATCCCCAGAGAAATGAATAACCTCAGACCTGGAAAAACCAAAATCCTAATCCCCAAAGAACCCTAAACCCTCAACCCTAGAAAACTCTAACCCCTCACCCCAGAAAACCCAAATGCACACATACCCTAAAAAACCCCAAACCCTTATCCAGAAAAACCCTAAACACCCATCCCTAGAAAACAGTAAACCCAAATATAAAAAAATACCATAATCCCTCTTCCCCAGAATACTCTAAACTATCATCCCCATAAAAAGCTAAACCCTCAACCTCATAAAACCCAAAACCCTGAGCCCTAGGAAAACCTAAAACCTCATATCCAGAAAACCCTAAACCCTCTACCCTAGAAAACCCTAAACCCTCAACCACAAAAACCTAAACTATGTGCCCCAGAAAACTGTAAACTCTCACCATAAAAAAAGACTAACCCCTCTGCCACAAGAAATCCTAAACCGCCAGCTCTAGAAATTCCTAACCTTCATCCATAGGAAATCATAAACCCACATTCCTTGAAAAAACCTAAATGCTTATCCCCCAAAAAACATTAAAACCTAATCCCAATAAAATACTAATCCATATTTCTTAGATAATCCTAAACCATCAAACCCAAAAAAATCTAAATCCTCCTCCCTAGAAAACAATAAACCCTCACTATAAGAAAACTATAAAACCTCTTCCATATAAAATACTAAACTATAATCCTAAAAAAATAACAAACCCTCGTCCTAAGAAAACCCTAAACCCTCATTCCTAGAAAACCCTAAACACTTATCCACAGAAAACCCTAATCCCTCATTCACATATAACTTTAAACCCTATGCCCAAAAAAACTCTAAACTCTCATCCCTAGAAAATCATAAACCCATTGATCGAAACAAACCTAAACCCTTAATCCTAAGAAACTATAAACCATCATCCCCAAAATACCCTAAACCATCTACCTAAGAAAAACCTAAACCCCTATCCCCCTAAAACTCAAAAAACTTAGCCCTTAAAAACAATAAACCCCCATCCTGAGAATAACATAAATAGTCATCCCTGGATAACCCAATACCCGTAGCCCTAAAAAACCATTAAACCCTTAGCCCCAAAAAATCATAAACCCTTATTCCCAAAAAAACACTAAACCATAAACCCCAAAAAATGATAAACCCTCATCCCCAAAAAATTATAAACCCTTAGCCCACCAAGACCTAAATCCATTGGCCCCAAAAAACCCAAAACCCTCATCCCCAAAAAATCCTAAACCCTCAAACCAAAAAAAAAACAAAAACCATCTACACTAAAAAAACCAAACACCCAACCCCCAAAATCCCAAAACCACCAACACCATAATTCACTAGACCTTGAGACCTAAAAAATTCATAAACCTTCATCCCCAAATAAATGAAAACCCTAAGTCCACCAAACCCCTAAACCCTTATCCAAAAAAACATAACCCCTCATACCCAAAAAACTGAAAACTCTCTTCCCAAAAAACCCAAAACCCAAAACCCCAAAAAACCCTAAAAACAAAACAACAAAAATCCAAATCCAACAGCCCTAAAAATCCAAAACCCTCATCCAATAAAAATTCTAAACCCTCAATGACAAAAAAACCCAAAGCAATCATCCCCAAAACCCAAAAACCCTTAGTCCCAGAATCCCTAAACTATCAACCCAAAAAAACATTAAACCCTCATCCTAAAAAAACCTTAAACCTCATCCCCGAAAAATCTTACTTAATAAGAACAAAAATACCTAATCACTAAAACACCGTTTTCCTTGTACTATTAAAATCTATAAACACTCATCCCCAAAAACCATGAACCCTTGACCAAGAAAACTCAAAACATTCATCCATATAAAATACTAAACCATTAAAAAAACCATAAAACATAATTAATGAAAACTAAAAGCCCCACTCCCCAAAAGAAAATAAAGCCCCAACTCAAAAAAACCTACACCCTCATTCCCAAAAAAACCAAAAACCTCATCCCTAAAAAATCCAAAACGCATGGTCTTGAAAAACCCTATACCCTCAGCCACAAAAAACCCTAAACCCCCATACCTACAAAACCCTGAACTATATTCCCCAAAAAACCCAAAACCCACATCCCCAAAAATGCTAAATGGTTAGACCCAAAAAAACCCTAAACTTTCAGTCCCATAAGAACCATAAACCCACAACACCAAAAATTACTAAACCTCCCGCCTAAAAAAATCATAAACCCTTTTCCCAACAAAAAATTATACCCTCAACACCAAAAAAACACAATACCCACAAACCCAAAAATCACTAAACCATCATCCCTGAAAAACCCAAAACCCTTTAAGCCAAAAGCCCTATACCCATATCCCAAGAAAACCAAAAATCCTCAAACACAAATGTACCTAAAATTTCATCCCCAAAAATCACTAAACCAACATCCAAATAAACCCTAAAACCTCATCCATAAAAAACCCTAAAACCTCATCCATAAAAAACACAAAACCCTCAGACCAAAAAAACTATAACAACTCATCCCCAAAATTGCTAAACAACTAGCAGTAAAAAAAATAAACACTCAACATAAAAAAACCATAAACCCTTAGCACCAAAAAATTTTAATCCCTAAAAACCAAAAACCAAAAACCAAAAACCCTAAACCCTAATAGACCTGAAACCCTCATCCATAAAAAACACTAAACCCTCATCCCCAAAAAACCCTAAACCATCAGTCCAAAAAAACCCTATACCCACAGTCTTAAAAATATTATCCCTGATCCCCTAAAAGTCCTATAACCTTACCTAAATTTTTTTTACCCTCAACCCCAAAATACCATAAAACCAGAACCCTAAAGATCGTCAAAACGTCATCCCTGAAAAACCTAAAAACATAGCACCAAAAAAAATGAAAACCCTAAAAAACCCTAAACCATCACACCTAAAACACCTCAACCCTTATCCCCAAAATCCTATAGACCCTCTACCTCCAAAACCCATAAAACCTTAACCCCAAAAACCCCTAAAACATCATCCAAAAAAACCATTAAATCCAATGACCAAAAAACCCAAGACACTCATCCCCAAAACCCCTAAATGTTGATCCCCCAAAAATGAAAAAAACCCTCTACCCTAAAAAAAACATAAACCCTTATCCCTAAAACCCCTAAAAACTCATTGAAAAAAGTACCTAATCACTCATAAAAAAACACTATACCCCCATCCCAAAAAAACCCTAATCCCTCATCCACAAAACCCTAAATGCTAATCCATAAACAACCCTAAATCCTTATCCACCAAAACCCCCAATCCCTCATCTTAAAAACCATAAACCCTCCACCCTAAAACCTTATTCCCACAAATTCACTAAACCCTTAACCCCAAAAACTATAAAACCATCACCCCAAAAAACTCTAAATACTCAACCTCCAAAACACCTAAACAGTTGTCCCCAAATAACCCTAAACCACTAGAAATAAAAATTCATAAACCCTTAGACCCAAATAATAGTAAACCCTCATCCTAGGACTACTCTAAACCCCAATTCTATAAAGAACCCTAAACCATAAACTCTCATCCCAAGACCCCTAAACCTTCAACCCTGAAAAAACCAAAATGCTTTCCCCAAAAAACTCTACACCCTCAGCCCCAAAAAATATCGAACCATCAAACACAAAATACCTTAAACGCTCATCCAGAAAAACATAAATCCTTTGTCTAGTAAAAACCCTAAACACACATCCCTAAAACACATAAAACGATGACCCCAAATAATCATACACCGTCATCCCCAAAAAACCCTTAAACCTTATCCCCAAAATACCGTAAACCCTCAACTACAAAACCCTAAAATCTCAGTCCTAAAAACATCTAAACCTTTTCCCCCCAAAACCCTAATCCCTCACCCAAAATAGAAACATAAACCTTGATCCTAGAAAACATAAAACAGATATCCCCTACAAACACCAAACCCTTAGCACCAAAACCACCATAACCCTCATCCACCAAAAACCTAAAAACATTACACCTAGAAAACATTAATCCCTCACAAAAAAAATTAATTGCTCAGATACAAAAAACCATAAAACCTCATCCACAAAAACCCTAAACCCTTAACCGAAAAAACCCTAAACTGATTTCCCTAAAATACTTAAACAATCGAGCATAAAAAACCCCAAACCCAAAGCCCCAATAAATCCTAATCACTCATCCCACCAAAAAAATGGGACCCCTCATCCCCCCAAAACCCAAAACCCTCAACCCTAAAAAAACCATTAACCCTCATCCCTAAAAAATATAAACCCTCATTCCCAAATAAACATGACACCCTAATCACAAAAAATCCTAAACCATCATCCCACAAAACCCCTAAACCATTTGCCATAAAATACTATAAACCCTCATCCCTAAATAACTCAAAAACCATAGCCCTAAAAATATCTAAACCCTTGGCACCAAAATTACCTAGGCCCTTATCCAAAAAAAACTAAATCCTTATCCCTTAAAAACCATAATAATTAATCCCCACAAAACACTAAACCCTCATCCCATGAAACCCAAAATAGTCTCCCAAAAGAATACAAAAAACCCTCATACTCAAGAAAACATAAACCCACTACCCCAAAAAATCCTAAACCCTCATCCCTAATGAACCCTAAACCATCTACCACAAAAATCTCTAATCCTTCATCCCAAAAAACCATAATCCCTCAGAAAAAAAGTATTATACCCTCATCCCCAAAAAACTAAAAATGAAAGGACCCAAAAAACCCTAAACCCTCATCCCCATAAATCCTTAATCACTCCACCCTAAAAATCATAAGTCCTCCTCCCCAAAAACCCTAAACACTCATACACAAAGAACACAAAACCATCAAATCCCAAAAAAAATCTACCCCCATCCCCAAAAAACCCACAACCGTCAACCCCAAACAAACCCTCAACCCCCATCCCACAAAAAACCAGTCAACACTCTTCCCCAAAAGCCGTCAATCCACACCCCCGAAAAAATCCTCAACCCTCATCACCAAAAAATCATAAAAACTAATCCCCAAAAAACCTCAATAGTCACCCTGAAAAAACCATCAACCCTTGACCCCAAAATAACCATTATCCCAAATCACTATAAAACCAAAATCACAGTGCCCCAAAAACCTTAAACTCTTATCCCCAAAAACTCTTAACCATTATCCAAATAATAAATCAACCCTCTTCCCCAAAGACCAAAAAACCATTTTCCCCAAAACATCAAAAAACTCCAACCCTAAAAAACCCTAAACCCTCATCCCCCAAAAAACACTAAACCCTAAACCCCCAAAAAACTAAACCTTTATCCGAAAAATACCACTAACCCTCACCCCAAAAAACCCCTAAATACCCCGCCCCAAAAAAAATAAATCCCCAACCACAAAAAAATAAATCCTAAACTCTATAAAATCCTCCATTATTAGACTCAACAAACCCTGAACCCTTATCCCCAAAAATAAAAAAACCCTTATCCCTAATCACTAAAATCCTGAAACACTCCTCCACGAAAAATCTAAACACTCAACACTAAAAACCGTCAAACCTTAGACACCCAAAACCCTCTACTTTGTACCAAAACTTCCATAAAACCTCATCCCCCAAAAACCCTAACTCTTCAACCCAAAAAAACCTTAAACCCTCATCCCTAAAAAAACCTAAATGCTTATCCCCAAAAAGACCTGAACCCTCACCCCAAAAACCCATGATCTCTTACTACCAAAACACTATAAATCCTCTTCGACATAAATTCCTGAACCCTCAGCCCAAAAATACTGTTAACCCTCATCCCCCAAAAACATGAACTATAATCCCCAAAAAACCAAGAACTCTCAACCCCAAAAAATAATGAACCCATATACCCTTGAAACCCTGAACCATCTATCACAAAAAAATTAATTGATCAGACATAAAAAACCATAAAACCTCATCCACAAAAACCCTAAACCCTTAACCGAAAAAAACCCTAAACTGATTTCCCCAAAATAATTATACAATCGAACATAAAAAACCCCAAACCCAAAGCCCCATGAAATCCTAATCACTCATCCCACCAAAAAAATGGGACCCCTCATCCCCCCAAAACCCAAAACCCTCAACCCTAAAAAAACCATTAACCCTCATCCCTAAAAAATATAAACCATCATTCCCAAATAAACCTGACACCCTAATCACAAAAATACCTAAACCAGCATCCCACAAAACCCCTAAACCATTTTCCCTAAAATACTATAATCCCTTATCCCAAAATAACTCAAAAACCATAGCCCTAAAAATATCTAAACCCTTGGAACCAAAATTACATAGGCCCTTATAAAAAAAACTAAATCCTTATCCCTTAAAAACCCTAATATTTAAGCCCCACAAAACACTAAACCCTCATCCCATGAAACCCAAAATAGTCTCCCAAAAGAATACAAAAAACCCTCATACACAAGAAAACATAAACCCACTACCCCAAAAAATCCTAAACCTTCACCCCTAATGAACCCTAAACCATCTACCACTATAATCTCTAATCCTTCATCCCAAAAAACCGAAATCCCTCAGAAAAAAAGTATTATACCCTCAGCCCCAAAAAACTAAAAATGAAAGGACCCAAAAAACCCTAAACCCTCATCCCCATAAAACCTTAATCACACCACCCTGAAACTCATAAGTCCTCCTCCACCAAAACCCTAAACACTCATACACAAAGAACACAAAACCCTCAACTCCAAAAAACACTCTACCCCCATCCCCAAAAAACCCACAATAGTCAACCCCAAAAAAAACCTCAACCCCCATCCCCAAAAAAACCAGTCAACACTCTTCCCCAAAAGCCCTCAATCCACACCCCTGAAAAAAGTCCTCAACCCTAATCACCAAAAAATCATAAAAATTAATCCCCAAAAAACCTCAATAGTCATTCCGAAATAACCATCAACCCTTGACCCCAAAATAACCATTTTCCAAAATCACTATAAAACCAAAATCACAGTGCCCCAAAAACCTTAAACTCTTATCCCCAAAACCTCTTAACCATTATCCAAATAATAAATCAACCCTCTTCCCCAAAGATCAAAAATCCCTTTGCCCCAAAACATCAAAAAACTCCAACCCTAAAAACCCCTAAACCCACATCCCCCAAAAAACACTAAACCCTAAACCCCAAAAAACTAAACCTTTATCCCAAAAATACCATTAACCCTCACCCCAAAAAACCCCTAAATACCCCACCCCAAAAAAACTAAATCCCCAGCCACAAAAAAATCAATCCTAAACTCTATAAAATCCACCATTATCAGACTCAACAAACCCTGAACCCTTATCCCTAAAAATAAAAAACCCTTTTCCCTAATCACTAAAACCCTGAAACACGCATCCACGAAAAATCTAAACACTCAACACTAAAAACCGTCAAACCTTAGACCCCCAAAACCCTCAACTTTGTACCAAAACTTCCATAAAACCTCATCCCCCAAAAACCCTAACTCCTCAACCCAAAAAAACCTTAAACCCTCATCCCTAAAAAAACCTAAATGCTTAGCCCCAAAAAGACCTGAACCCTCAGCCCCAAAAACCCATGATCTCTTACTACCAAAACACTATAAACCATCTTCCACATAAATTCTTGAACCCTCAGCCCAAAAATACTGTTAACCCTCATCCCCCAAAAACTTGAACTGTAATCCCCAAAAAACCAAGAACTCTCAACCCCAAAAAATAATGAACCCATATACCCCTGAAACCCAGAACCATCTATCTCAAAAAACCCTGAACCCACAACCACAAAAACCCTAAAACTTCATCCCCAAATAATCTGAATAGTCTACCTCAAAAAACACTGAACCCTCAACCTCAAAAAACCCTAATCCATAAACCCTTGAAAACCCTGAGGCCTCATCCCCCCAAACAATAAAACCTCTACCCTAGAAACCATGAACCCTTAGAAATAAAAATAAAATAAAACCCTCAACCAAAAAAAACCCTAAACCCTAATCTCCAAAAAACCATGAAACATTCCCCCCCCCCCAAAAAACCTATACACTCCGAACCAAAAAATCATAAACCCTCAACCACAGGGAACCATAAAACCTTAGCCCCAAATAACCCAGATCCCACAATCCCCAAAAATCCTGAAACCTCAACCCCAAAAAACACTAAACCCTCATCCCGAAAAATACATGAACCCTCTTCCCCAAAAAAACCCTCAACCCCCGGTGTCAGTTTTTTTTAAATATCATCCGAAAAAAACCTTTAACCATCAGCCAAAAATACCCTCAACACTTATCCTTGAAAAATCATCAACCCTCAACACCAAAAAAACCCTCAACCCTCAGTGCCAAGAGACCCTAAAACTTCATCCTAACGAAACAATAAACCTTCATCCTCTAAAGGATAACCACTCATACCTAAAAGAAGAAATCCCTCATTCCATAAAACCCTAAACCCTAAACCAAAAAAACCCTAAATGCTCAGCCCCTAAAAACACTAAACCTACATACCCTAAAAAAATGAAACACTCATCACCATAAAACCCAAAAACCTCATCCCTATAAAACCCATAACCCTAAACCCAAAACACCCCTAAACTATCACCCCAAAAAATATAAACCCTCACCTTCAAAAAACACTCAAACCTCATCCCCAAAAAACTTGAAACCCACATTCCAAAGAAAATGTTAATCCCAAGCCCCAAGAAACCCTTAGCCCTCTGTCCCAAAAAACCATTAATGTTCATCCCCAAAAACCCCTCAACCCTTAGCCCCGAAATACCATAAACCCTCAACCCCAAACTACCATAAAGCCACAGCCCAAAAAAACCTAACCCCTCCAATATAAAATATCATAAATCCTCAGCACCAAAAAACCCAAAAGCCTTATCCCCAATAAACACTAAATCATCAGCCCAAAAATACACAAAAAACTCAATCTCAAAAAACCCTAAACCCTCAGTCCAAAAAACTAAATGCTATGAGACTAAAAACCCCAAAAACCACAGCAAAAAAAAAACCAAAAACCAATGTCTCTATAAATACTAAACTAACATTCCCAAAAAAACACTTAATCCAATAAAATAAAAAACCTTAAACCCTCAACAACAAACACCTTAAACCCTCAACTTAAAAAACCCTAAACCCCCAAACCCAGAAAACCATTAACCCTTAGTACCAAAAAACTCTAAATCCCCATCCCCAAAAAACTCTAAACACTCCACCCCAAAAAAGAAAAAATTATTATCCCCAAACAACCCTAAACACTAAGGCCTAGAAACCCATAAACCCTCATCTTCAGAAAACACTAACCATCCACAAAAAAACACAAAACTCATCCTAATAAACTACAAAACCACAGCCCCAAAAATACCCCAAACAATTAGCCTATGAAAACCATAAATACACAACCCAAAAAAACCATAAACCCTCAACCCTAGAAAATACCTAAACCCTCATACACAAAAAATACTGACCCATGGGCACAAAATTACACAAAACCATCATCCATAAACACCCCTAAACCCACAAAAAAAAACTCTTAACCCTAAGCCCCCAGAAAACATAATATTAGCCCCAATAATCCCAGAAACCTCAACCAAAAATAACCATCAACCCACAACCCTAAAAAAATTGAAATCCTCAGCCCCAAAAATCCAAAACCCTTATCCCCAAAAATATTAACCCTCATCCACAAAAAAATCTAAATCCAAGGCCCCAAAAAACCATAGGCCTCATGACGAGAAAACCTATAAATGACCAACCCTAGAAAATCCTAAATTCACAACCCTAAAATTTCTTAAAACAACAGCCTTAGAAAACCCTCATCCATCAGCCATAGAAAATACTAATCTACAAACCCCAGAAAACCATAATCCCCAAGCCCTAGAAAACCCCAAACCCTCTGCACCAAAAAAGTGTAAACTCTCCTTACTAGAAAGGCCTAAACCAACATCCTAAAAAACAAAAATCCTTAATTACTATAAAACTATAAAACTTATAACCCCAAAAACCCTAAATCCTAAACCCTAGAAAATCCGAATGCCTCGGCCCCAGTAAACCCTAAAACATAAGACCAAGGAAACCATAAACCCTAAACCCCAAAAACCATAAAACCTCATCCACCTAAAACCCAAAAACCTTACCACTATAATACCCGAAATGATATATCCCAAGAAACCCAAAATCTCTATCCCTAGAAAACACTATATTATCTATCCTAGAAAACCCTAAGCCATCATCCCCATAAAACACTAAACTCTCAGCCTTAGAAAAACCTAAGCCCTCAGCCCAAAAAAAACCAAACCCTCATCCCTCAAAATCCCTAAATCCACATCCCCCAAAATCCATAAAACCTCATCGTAAGAAAACCCTAAACCCTCATACCAAACAAACACTAAATCATCAGCCACAAAAAATGCTAAACCCACAGACAAAAAAACCCTAAACCCATATCCCTAGGAAGCCCTAAACCATCAACCGATAAATTATCTAAACCATTAGCCTTAGAAAACCATAAACCCTCATCTCTAGAACCCCCCAAAACCCTAAACTCCTAGCCCAATAAAACATAAACCATAAAACCTACAAAAACCATAAAACATCATACCCATAACCCTAGAAATATCTAAACCCTCATCCCTAAAAAACCCTAAACCCTCATCCCTTAAAAAACAAAAACCCTCAATGGTTAAAAATCATAAACCCTCATCTACAAAAAACCCTAAACCCTACCCCCATAAAACCATAAAACCAAATCCCCAGATAACCCAAAACCATTAGTCCCAGAAAATCCTAAACTCCCTTCCTCTAAAAAACCCCCTCATCCATAGAAGTCCCTAATCCCCGAGACAAATAAAACCTTTGACACTTATCCCTAGAAATCCCTAAACCCCAAACCATAAAAAATATTAAATCCTCACCACCAAAAATCATAAAACTTCAATCCTAGAAAACCCTAATATTTTATCCCCAAAAAACCATAAACCATAGAAAAACCTAAACACGATACCCCATAAAATCCAAAAACCTTATTCAAATAAAACTCTAAACCCTCAGCCCCAAGAAACATAAAATCTTATCCATAAAACACAGAAAACCCTCAGATTCAATTGAATCTAAACCCTTGTCCATATAAAACCCTAAAATCCCTAGGAAACCCTAAACCCTCATCCATAGAAAACCTTAATCCCTCATCCCCAGAATACCCTATACCTTCATCCCCATAAATCCCTAAACCCACATCCCTAGAAAACCATAAACGATCATCACTTGATAAACCAGATCCCTCAACCAAGAAAATCATAAAATCTCAACCACATAAATCCCTAAACCCGCTTCCCTAGAAAAAGAATAAAACATCCTCACTAGAAAACCCTAAACATTCAACCCTATAAAACCCTAAAACCTCATTCCAAAAAATCCCTAAACCTTTGTCCGATGAAAAATCCAAAATCTTATCCCCAGAGAATCCTAAACCCGCATCCTCAAAAAACCCTAAACCCTCATACCAAGAAAACACTATAAAATATACCATAGAAAAGACTAAATCCTCAAGCCCTAAAAACCAAAAAAATCATCATTTGAAAACCCAAAAACCTAATACTTAGAAAACAATAAACCCATCACCCCAAAAAATCTTAAACCCTCAACCCTAAAACCCTAACACCACAGCCCCAAAAACCCAAAAAAATCTGCCCAAAAATTCTGCAAACCATGTACCCAAGAAAATACTTGACCATAAGCCCCAAAAAACCCTAAATCCTCTTCCCAAAAAAACCATAAACCTTGTGGTCCACAAAAAAGTAAGCCCACGACCCTAGAAAATGTTAAAACCTCTACCCGTAGAAGACCAAAATCCTCATCCACATAGAAACCTAAACCCTAATTCCATAAAACCATAAATTCTCAGCCCAAAAAATACCTAAACCTTCAGCCCAAAAAAATATTAATCCTTTATCCCTTGAAAATCATAATATCTAATCCCTAGAAAAACCTAAACCATTAGTCCAAAAAAAATACCCTCAAAACATAAAACCACTAAACACTAAGCCCCAAAAAACACTAGAACCTAAACTCTAGAAAAACCTAAACTCTATCCCCAAAAAACCCCAAACCCTCAGCCCTAGAAATCCCTAAATACACATCCCCAAAACAACCTAAACCCTCATCACCATGAAACCATAAACAAAAAGCCCCAAATAAAAAAACATTTACCCAAATAAAAATATAATCTCTTAGCCCCAAAAAACCAAAAAACACCATCCCCAAAAAACTCTAAACCCTCCTCCCCAGAAAACCAAAATCCACAAGCCTTAGAAAAACCTAAATCCTAATCCCATGAAAAACCGAAACCCTCATCCCTAGAAAACCCAAAAACCTTAACACTAGATATCCAAAACCACCTTCCCCAAAAATATTAAACCCTCATCCATAAAAAACCTAAACCCTCATCCCTAGAAAATGCTAAACCCTCAACCCTAGAAAAGCATAACCCTCATCCCTAGAAAATAGTAAATCCTTATTCCCAAAAAACCCTAAAACCTTATCACCAAAAACCATTAAAAATTCAGTACCAAATAACCTAAACCCTATTTCATAGAAAACACTAAACCACCAGCCCCATAAAACACTATACCCCCTTCCCTAGAAAAAATAAATCATCATACATAAAAAACCCTAAATCTGGAGCCCTGAAACACTAGAGAAACTCATTCCCAGAAAACACTAAACCTTGAGAACAAGAAAAAACAAAAACATAAATAAATGAAACCCATAAAACCTCATAACAAAAAAACCATAAACCATTAAACCTAGAAAACTTGATACCTTGAACTGAAGAGAACCCTAAAATCTCATCCCTAGAAAACCCAAAACCCTCAGCCCCAGAAAAACCTACACCATGAGCACAAAAAAACCTTAAAGTCTAATCCCCCCAAAACCCTAAACCATCTTCCCAATAAAATCCTAAACCCAAAACCCTAGAAAACCCTAAACCCACAACCCTAAGAAACCCTAAACCCTCATCCCCAAAAAAGACTAAACCCTCATCCATAGATAAACCAAATAACTTATCCCAAAATAACCCTAAACCCTCATCACAAGAAAACACTTACCCTAAAACCTAGAAAAACTAAAGCCCTCATCCCAAAAAATCCCTAAATCCCAACCCCCATAAAAAAAGAAAACCCAAAACCCATGATATCCTCAATCCATCAACCCCAAAAAACCATAAATCCCTAAGACCATACACCAACAAAACCAAAACCCTCATAGACAAATAAACCTAAACCATAAGCACCAAAAAATTATAAACCATTTACCCTACAAAACCCTAAACCCTTCGTCCAGAAATCCCAAAACTCTTATCCCCAAAAAACAATAAACACTCAGCCCTAAAAAATCCCATACTCTCAACCAAAATAAACCCTAGACCCTCAGTACAAAAATACACTAAACCCTCATCACTAAAAGTCCTAAACCATCATCCCCACAAAATCCAAAACCTTCATCCCCATAAAAACTTATAATCACATCTCCAAAAATCCCTAAACCTCCTACCCCAAAAATAAAAACCCCCTAACCCCAAAATTACGAAATTATCTTATCAAAAAACATTAATCCCTCATCACTAAAACACTAAACTCTCATCCCCAAACCCCAAAAAACCTCAGCCCAAAAAACCCCTAAACAATCATCCCTAAAAACCCCAAAACCCTCATCCCAAAATCAATTAAATCCTAATCCATAGAATCCCTAATCACTCAGCCCAGAAAAACCTAAACTCTCAACCATCCAAAACCCTAAACAATCATCCCCAAAAAACTATATTCCCTCATCCCCAAAAAAAGACAAGCATGTATCCCCAAAAAACATAAACACTTATCCCAAAAAATCCTCCATCCTCATACTTGAAACCCCTAAACCCTCATCCCCAAAAAAACATAAACCCTCATCCTCAAAAACCCCAAAACCATCATCCCCCAAAACCCCAAATCCATCAACCAAAATTTCCATAAAACCACATCCAAAAAAGACCATAAACCCTCAGCCCCCAAAACCCTAAATCATAATCTCCAAAAAAACTGTAAACCAACTTCTCAAAAAGGTCTTAAACCCACATCCCAATAAAACCCTAAACCCTCAGACCCAGAATTCCCTAAACAGTCATCAAAAAAACTATAACCCATAGCCTCAAAAAACCATAAAACCTATGTCCCAAAAAATTGTAAAACCTATGTCCCAAAAAAGCATAAACCAATAGCCCCATAAATTTGTAAACCCTCATTAAAAAATCCATAAACTCTCATCCCCAAATACCTATAAACACATATCCACAAAATAACCTAATCATATATCACAAAAAAACCCTAAACTGTTATCCATAAAATCCCCTAAAATAGTAGCACCAAGAAACCATGAAACCTAAACCTCAAGAAAATCTATACTCTCGTCCAAAATAATCCCTAAAACTCGGCCCCAAAAAACCATAAACCTCAATCCCCAAATGAACCTACATCCTTATCCTTAATAAAGAATAATCCCTAAAATTGAAGAAACACAAAACCCCAAGCCCCAAGAAACCATAAACACTTACCCCATGAAATACTAAACCCTTAGCCCAAAAGACCCTAAATAATCATCCCTAATAAACCCAATACACTTATCTCCAAGAGACCCTAGGCCCCTAGACCTAGAAAACCCAAAACCCAAGACCCAAGATACAATAAAACCTTAGACAGAATAAATTATAATTCATCTTACCCATAAAAAAGAAATCATGCACCCCCATGAAACATTTATCCCTTATCCTCAAGAATCCCTAAACCCCCATCCCCAAGATTATATGAATACTCAGCCCCACGAAATCCTAAACCTTCATTCAAAAGAAACCCATTACCTTCATCCACACGAAACCCATAGCCCTAATCCACAAGAAACCTTGAACCCATAGCTAAAAGAAACCCTGAACCTTCATTCCCAACAATATCAAAACACATAGCACCGAAACACACTAAAACCTAATCCGTAAAAAAATCAGAATCCACATCCATAAAAAACTGGACCCTCTACTACAAAAAATCATAAACCCTCATCCCCAAAAAACCCCAAACACCCAACCCTAAAAATCCCTGAACTCTCTTCCATAAGAAACCCAGAAACCTCATCCCCAAAACCTTGAACCCTCATCCCTAAAAAACCCTAAGCCGCAAGAAACCATGAACCCTCATCCCGAAGAAAAACTGAACACTCATCCCAAAGAAACCATGAAACATCATCCCCAATAAACACTGAACCAACAACCTCAAAAAATATGAACCCTCTTCCCCATTAAATTCTAAACCCTCATCACGAAAAAAACCCTAAACACTCATCCACAAGAAACAAAGAACCTCCATCCACAAAAAAAATGAACCGCCAACCCTGAGAAACCCTAAACTCCTGACCCCATGATACCATGAACAAGAAAACCTTAACCCTAAGACCTAAAAACCCATGAATCATAAAAGCCAAATAATCATAAACAATCTTCCCCTAAAAAACTTAAACTATAAGACCCATAATACCATGAACCCTCAACCACACAAAATCATAAACCCTCATCCCTAAATAATAATGAACCCCATCCACCAATAACCTTGAAACTTACACCCCAAAATCCCTCAAACAAAAAAAAATCTAAACCATCATCCCCAGAAAACCCTAAACCCATATCCCATAAAACCCTGAAACCTCATCCCAAAAAATCCAGAATCTTCATCCCCAAAAGAACCAAAAAACATAGCTCTAGGAAATCCTAATACATAACCTCAATAACCCTTGAAAACATGACCCCAAAAAAACCATGAATTCTCATCCCATAAAAACCTAGAACCCTTATCTTAAGAAAAACATGAAGAGTCGACCCTAAATAAACCTCAACCCCCACCCCCAAAAAATCTTAAACCCTCAGCACTAAAAAATCATGAACCCTCATCCCCAAAAAACCCTGAACCTTCATCCACAAAAAACCCTGAACCCTTAGCAACAAAAAAATTGTGAACCCTCTTCTCTAAAAAATAATGAACATAGATTCATAAAAAACACGAACCCTCATCCCCCCCAAACCCCAAAAACCCCTGAACCCTCAGTCCCAAAATACCCTGAACCCTCATCACCAAAAAACCAAGAATCTTATCCCTAAATATCCCTAAACATTAAACACCAAAATAACCTTGACAAATTTGTATAAAAAACCCTCAACCCTCAGCCCCAAAAAACAATAACCCTAAATCCCAATAAACCATCATCATGTATCCCCCAAAACCCCTAAATCCACATCCCAAACAAACTCCCAACCATCATTCCCAAAAATTCATAAGCCCTCATCGACCAAAAGCCCAATACCCTCAGAACCAAAACACCCTAAACCCTTGTCCCCCCAAAAACCTAAACCCCCATCCCCAAAAAACCCTAAACCCACATATAAAAAAACACTATAACCTAATCCCCAAAAACCATAATCACTCATCAAATGTAAAGCCTAAAACCTTAGACCCAAAAAAACACTAAACCCTCATCCAAAAATAACCATAAACACTCTACCCCCCAAAACATATAACCTCATCCCCAAAAAAACATTAAACCCTTATCCCCATGAAACACTAAATACTTAGCAGAAAAAACTAAAAACGCCAGCCCCCAAAACCCTAAATACATACCTCTAGAAAATATTGAGCACTCAACCCCACAAAAATTAGAAACCCCAATCCAAAAAATGACTAAACCCCAAAAAATATAAAACCAAAATCCCGAAAAATGATGATCCCTACGCGCTAAAAACCCTAAGCACACAACCCTAAAAAACCCTAAAACCCAAGTTTAAAAAACCTTGGAAACCTTATCCCCAAAATCCCTATTCCCTCAGCCCCCAAAAAACCTAAACCACATGCTGCAAAAACCCTAACCTTTCATCCTCAGAAAAAACTAAACCCAAATCCTAGGAAAACGCTAAGCCCTCTTCCCAAGAAAAATCCTAAACACTCATCCCCAAAAAACCGAACATGATCATCCCTAGAAAACTATAAACTATGCATAACAAAAAACCCTAAACCCTCATCCCCCAAAAACACTAAGCCCATATCCCCCAAAACACCTAAACCCTCAACCCAAGAAAATCCGTCCCCTAAAACCCTAAATAAACACAAACCCTTAGTCCCCTGACACCAGAAAACCTTTCCCCCAAAAATTCAAATCCCTCATCTACAAAAAACCCTAAACCATCATCCCCCTGAAAACCCAAAACCCTCATCTATAGAAAAACATAAACCCTCAACCCCCCAATCCCTAAAACCCCATCCCCAAAATACCTAAATCCTTATCCCAAACCAATACTAAACCCTCACACATAAAAACTCTAAACCCTCCTCCCCAAAACTACCAAAACTCTAAGCCCCCAAAAACCAAAAACCGTAATCCCCAATATACCCTAAACACTTTTCCCCCCAAAAATCCAAAAACTATAACCACAAAAATCTAAACCAACTGTATCAAAAAAACATAAACCACCATCCCCAAAAAGAAATAAAACTTCAGCCCCAAAAAACACTAAACCCTTATCCCAAAACCCTCAAACCTTATCCCCCAATACACAAAACCCCAAGACCCATAAATACATAATCCCTATGAACTGAAAATTCCCTAAAAACTTATCCCAAAAAACAAAAAACCCTAATCCCAAAAAGATCATAAAATCTTAGCCCTAAAAAATCCTAAACCTTGAGACCCAAAAAACCTTAAACCTTCATCCAAAACCCCCTAAACCCTATAACCTAAAAAACCAAAAACCACTACACCCTAAAAAACATAAACCCTAATTCCAAAAAACCCCCAAAATTTACGTTCCCCAAAAACCCAAAACCCTCATCCCCATAAATCCTAAAATCCTTATCCCTAAAAATCCTTAATATTTCATCCCCAAAACCCACTAACCCTAATCCCCATAAACACTATAACCCTCAGCCCCAAAAAACCATAAAACCTCATCCCCAAAAAACTCTAAACACTAAACCTAAAAAAACCCTAAAACCCCAGACCGAAAGAACCCTTATCCATCATCCCTAAAAAATCATAAACCATTAACCCAAAAAAATCATAAACCTCATCCTCCAAAACCACTAAACCCTTTGCCCCAAAATCCATATAAACTTTTCCCCAAAACCCACTAAAACTTGAGCCCCAAAATGTCATAAACCCTCATACCCAAACAAAACACCAAACCCTAATCCCCCCAAAAAACCCCAAACCCTCATCCCCCAAAAAACGAAAACACTCAGCCCTAAAAAACCATAGAATGAAAGCCCCAAATAACCCTAAACGCTTAGCTGTAAAAAAATTTAATCCCCTAGCCTCAGAAAAAAACCCCCATCCCTAGAAAATCCTAAACCATCCTCCAAAGAAAACCCTAAACCCACATACCTTGAAAACCCTAAACCCTATTCCCTAGAAAACCCTAAACCCTTATCCCATGAAAATCATAACCCATTTACCCCGGAGAACATTAAACCAACAAATCTAGAAAACCATAAAACCAAAGCACCATCAATCACTAAAACATCAAACCAAGAAAACCCTAAACCCTCAACAATAGAATAACCTAAACCCTAAGCCCTAGAAAATCTTTAACCCAGAGTCCCCTAAAACCCAAAAAACATAGCCCCAGAAAAACATAAATTATTTGAACCTGAAAACCCCAAACCCTTCACCCCATAAACCCTTAAATCGGAATCCATGGACATCTCTAACACTCGTCCATAGAAAACCATAAACCCTGAGCCCCAAAAAACACTAAACCCTCATTCTATGAAGACCCTAAACACTATTCTCCAAAAAACCATAAACCCTAATCCATAGAAAACCCTAAAACCATAGCACTATGAATCCATAAATCCAAATTACATTATTTCCCTAAACCCATAGCCATAGAAAACCATAAACATCAATCCGCAAAAAATAATAAACCCATAGCCTAGAAAAACCCAATCCTTGAGCCCCAAAAAACCTAAACCATCATTCCTTTGAAATCCAAAAAACCCCAGCCCTAGAAAAACCTTAATCCCTGACCTAAGAAAACCCTAAACCCTCACACCTAGAAATCCACAAACCCGCAACCCCAAAAAAACTTTTACCCTCACCCCTTGGAAAAACTAAACCATCAACCCCATAACTATATAGAACCCTAAAACCATAGCACTAAAGAAACACTAAAACCTCATCGGTATAAAACCCTAAACCCACAATATAGAAAAACCTTAATCATAAATCCCTAAAAAATTCAGAACCCTCAACTCCTAAAAAAACTAAAACCTCATCCCCAGAACATTCTAAACCCTCATCCATAGAAAAACATAAACACACATCCACAAAATAGCCTAAACACTTAGATTTAAAAAACTCTGAATCCTCTTCCTTAGAAAATTCTAAACCTACAGCCCAAGAAAAACCTCAACCCTCATCCCTAGAAAACCACAAAACCTCATCTAGAGAAAATATTAAACCCTCACCCATATAAATCCCTAAATCCTCAGACCCATAAACCCCTAAAGCCACATCCCTAAAAACAATGAAACATATTCCCTAGAAAACCATGAACCATCTTCTGCATAAACACCTAAAACCTGATCCCAATAATGCATTGATCCCTCATCCCTAGAAAACATTAAATTCATAGCCCCATAGAATCCTAAATCCCAAGCTTTAAAAAACATTGATCCATAAGCCCCAAAAAACCCTAAACCCTATGCCCCATGGTATCCTAGACCCTTATCCCAATAAATCCCCGATCCATCCTCCCTAGAAACCCATAAACCCTTAGTCCCAAAAAACACCAGTACCTCAGCCCCAAATAACCTTAAACCCTTGACCCCAGAAAACCTTGAACCCTCAACCCTAAAAAACACTAAACCATCAGTTCCATAAAAACCTAAACCACAATGACCATAAAACCATGAACCCTCAACACTAGAAAATAATGAATTCTCCGGCATAGAAAACCCTAAAACCTCTTCCCTAAAACCCCTAAAGCATTAGCCCTAGAGAATGTGTAACCCTCATCCTTGGAAAAACCTAAACCCTAATTCCAAGAAAACTATGAATCATATGCCACATAAAACCCAAAATCCTCACCCCTAGTCAATAAGAAACCCAAAACCCATAGAAAACCTAGATCTACGTTCCTATAAATCACAAAACTCTCATCCCCTGAAAACCCAGAACACTCAGTGATAGAATACCCCAATCTTTCATCCATAGAAAACCTAAAACCAACATCAACAAAAAACCACAAACCCTTAGTCCTGGAAAAACCCGAACACTCATCCCTAAAAAATGTAAACCCACAACTGCAAAGAAACCAAAACCCTATATGTGAAAAAAAACTATAATTTCATCACTAGAAAACCTTAAACCATTTTCCCTAGAAAACCCTAAACTATCATCCCTAAAAAATCCATACCCTAGGTGAAATAATAATTTAATCCCTTAACCTAAAAACCCCTATTACATCTGCACCAAAAAAATAGAACCCTCAGCTCTAGAAAATACTAAACAGCTAGTTCCAAAAAACCATATAACCTCAGCCTCATAAAACACTAATCCCTCATCCCAAGAACCCATTGAAACCTGACCCCCAAACATTGTAAACCCATATCCCTATAAAACTCAAAACCCTTAGACCCAAAACCCCCAAAAAACTAATCCCTAGAAAATCATAATATCTCAACTCCATAAATCCTTAAACTCTCATCCTTAGAAATCCCTAACCACTTATCCCCATGAAACTATAAACCATAAACCCTAGAAAACCCTTAACCTTAATCCCTAGAAAAATCTAACATTGCTATCCAAAAAATATCTAAACACTATACCCTTGAATACCCAAAAAACCTCTTCCCTAGAAATACCTAAACCCTTATCAACAGAAAACCCTAAACTCTCTAAAATTAAAAACTATAATCCTTCATCCATAGTAAACACTAAACACTCAGCCCAAGATATCCTTAATCTATTAGCCCAAGAAAACCCTAATCTCTCAGCCTCAGAAAACTCTAATAAATTACCCCCATAATAACCTAAACCCTCTACTCTAGAAGAACATAAACCCTCAAACATTGAAAATCATAAACCTTCATCCCAAAAAAACCTTTATTTTTCAACCCCAAAAAAACCCTAAACCCTTATTCATAGAAAACAATAAACACCCAGACCTATAAAACCATAGACCCTAAACCCTAGAAAAACCATAATACTCTTTCATATAATACCCTAAAACCTTAAACCCATTAAAACACCATACCCTTATCCTTATAAATCCTGATCCCTAAGCCCCCAGAAATCCCTAAACACTCAACACCATAAAACCCTAAACCCTCAAAACCAGAAAACCCAAATCCCTCAACACTAGAAAACTCTAAACACTCATCCCTAGAAACCACTAAACATTAAACCCTAGAAAACCCTGAACCCAAATCACCCCAAAACATTAAAGCATAATCCCCATATAACTATAAAACATCATTCTAATAAAACCCAAAACCCAAAACCATTCGCCCCACAAACCCCTAAAATCTAAGCCTAAAAACCCTAAACCCTCATCCCAAAAAGACCATTATACCTTAGCAAAAAAAATCATAAACCCCATGTCCTATGAAAACATATACATTATGCCCCAAAAAACCCTAAATCATCCCTCCCAAGATACCATATACCCTCATCCTCAGGAAACCCTAAACCCAAACCCAAAAAAACCCAAAACCCTTAACCATAAAAAACCATATACATTCAACCCCCATAAACCTAAACACTCATAACCAAAATACCTGAACCCTCATCCACAAAAATCTAAAAAACCTCAGACCCAGAAAACCCTAAATACTCAACCCCAATAACACTAAACACTTAGTACCAAATATCATAATACACAACCCAAAAACTATAAACCCTCAGCCCTAAAAAACCTAAACCATGAACCACAAAAAACCCTAAACCCTTATCCCCCCAATAAACACCCAACCATCTGCCCTAAAAAACACTATACCCTCACCCCCAAGAAACCCTAAACCCTCAAACCCCCAAAAAACTATACCCTCATTCCCCAAAAACCATAAATCCTCACCCCCAAAAAAACCTAAACCCCAACCCAAAAAGACTGTAACCCCCAACTCCAAAATATACTAAACATCCAGTCCAAAAAAACCAAAAAAGCCTCATCCCCAATAATACCTAACCCCTCATACCTAAAAATCACTAAATCCTCATCCCAAAAAAACCAAAAACCCTCAACCACAAAAAATAATAAACCCTCTGCACAAAAGAACCTAATCACACCTCCCCAAAATACCCAAAACCCTCATCCCCAAAAGATCCTAAACCCTAATACATAAGAAACCCTAAAACCTCAGCTATGAAAAACCATAAACCTTCATCCAAAAAATAAACAAACCCTCACCAAAAAAGTCTAATTCATTTTCCCCAAAACCCAAAACCCTCATACCAAAAAACCCTAAAAAATCATCCCCTAAAAAACCAATATCTACTACCTAAAAAAACTATTTACCCTCATCATTAGGAAATCCTAAATCCTCATCCACAAAAACACCTAAAACCCCAGACCCATAAAAACCTAAATGCTCATCCCAAAAAAACACTATTCCCTCAAATGAAAAAAATACAAAAACCCTCATCCCTAGAAAACCCTAAACCCTAATCCCAAAAAACCATAAACAATCAGCCCCATAAAACCCTAAACCATCGGCCCAAGAAAACCCTAAACCCCCAGCCCAAGATAACACAAAACTCTCACCCAGAGAAAACCCTAAACCACGTGATCCATAAAACCCTAAATCATCAGCCTTATAAATCTCTAAACCCAAAACACTATAAATCCTAGAACCCTCAGCCCCAAAAAACCCTAAAACCTCATCCCTAAAAAATGATAAACCTTAATCTCAGAAAACACTAATCTATCTGTAAAATAAAACCCTCAACCCTTCTCCCCATAAAACCCTAAACCTTCATCCCTAGAAAACACTAAACCCATGGCCCCAAAAATCCTTAAACCTTTAGGAAAAAAACATTAAACCCTCAACCCCAGAAAACCCTAACACCTAAACCCCATACAACCATAAAACCCAAGCCCCATAAAACCCTAAACCATTTCCCCCCCAAAAAACTCTCATATTCAAAAAACTCTAAAACCTCACCATAAAAAACTTTGAAACCCTATAACCAAAAAACCCTAAACCCAAATATAGAAAAAACCTAACCCCTTAGCCCCATGAAAACCTAAATCTTTAGCCCCAAAGAATCCTAAACCCTCAACCTAAAGAATTCAAAGCCTTGAAACCAAACAACTATAAACCCTCAACCATAAGAAAACTACAAACCCTCATCTAAAAAATCTATAAACCCTCAATACTAGAAAAAACTAAATACACTACCCCACAAAAAATAAACCGTTGTACCCGAAAACCAAAAACCCCCCCCCCCCAAAACTCTAAACTATCAACCCCATAAAAATATGAACCCTAAACCATTAAAACCCCTAAACACACAGACTCATAACCCCAAAAACTCAACACCCCATAAAACCCTAAACTCGCCCCACCCCCAAAAACCATAAACCATGATCTTCAAATAATAATCAACCCTAAATCTAATAAAACCCAAATCATTCATCACCAAAAATTGTAAAACATCAACCCCAAGAATCCCTAAACTCTTATACACAAAAAACCATAAACCCTCAACCATAAAAAATCATAAACCCTCATCACCAAAAACCCTAAACCCGCATCCCTAAAAAACCCTAAACACTCATCTCCAAAAAACCCTAAACACGTATCCCCAAAAAACCCAAAAATATCAGCACCAAAAATTCCTAAGCACTAAGACCCAAAAAACCAAACCCACATCCCCAAAAAACCAACAACCCTCAGCCCTAGAAAAACCTAAACCCTCTAAAAAACCCAAAAACCCCATCCCTAAAAAACCCTAAACCCTCAAAACCAAAAAAACCCAAAGACATTAGCCACAAAACCTCAAAACCATTAAACATAAAAATTCTGAAACCCTAAACCCAAATAACCCTCTACCCTCACCCACCAAAAAACCAAAACCCTCATCCCAAAAATCTCTAATGCCTTAGCCCAAACAAAAACAAAAGCCTTAGTAGAAAAAATTCCAAAAAACATGTGTCTAAAAATCCCTATACCCTCATCCCAAAAAACCCTAAATCCAAAACCCCAAAATACCATGGCCCTCAGACCCGAAACCCACAAACCCTCATCCCCAAAAAACCATAAAACTTCACCCCTAAAACCCAAAAACCATAGCCCCAAAAAATCTTAAAACCTCATCACCAAAAAACCCAAAACTCTTAGCCTCAAAATAACTATAAAACCTCATCACCAAAAAACCCTATACCCTTGGCAGAAAAAAACACTAAAACCCCATCTCCCAAAAATCAAAACACTTATCTAGAAAAAACCCTAAATTCCTAGAACTATAAGAACATAAAAACCTTCCAAAAAAAATCCTAAACCCTCATCCCCTGAGACACTAAACCATCATCCCTAAAAAACCATAAACCCTCAGCCTTATAAAAAACTAAATCCTTATCCCTAGAAAACCCTAAAACCTCAGCATTAGAAAATAATAAATCCTCACCCCTAGAAATACATAATCCCTCATCCATAAAAAACCATACACACTCACCTCTTGAAAACCCCGAAAACTCATTTCTAAAGATCCCTAAACACTAAACCCCAAAAATCCCTAACTTTTTACCCTGGGAGAACAAAAAACATTTATACCTTGAAAACACTAAACTGTCAACCCATAAATCCCAAAAACTTTATCCCTAGAAGTCCCCAAACCATCATCCCATGAAACCCCTAAATAGTCAACCTCATATAAAACATAACAATCAACCTTATTTTTTCCTAAACCCTAAACCCTAGGAAAAAATATACCATGGGCATTAGAAAACCTTAATCCCTCATCCCTAGAAATCCCTAAAACCTCATTATAGAAAATACCTAACCCCTTCAACCTAGAATACCATAAAACCTAAACATAAGAAAACAATAAACCCTCATCCATTGAAAACCCTAAACCCTAAACCCTAGGAAACCCTAAATCCTCATTACCAGAGAATCTAAAACTCCAGCCATGTAAAATAAAACACCATCTGCCCTAGAAAACCATAACCCTCGTCCCTAGAAAATCCTAAACCCATAGTCTCTAAAATCCAAGAACCCTCTTTACCAAAAACCGTAAACCGTAAACCCCAGAAAAGGAAAAACACTCAGCCCCAAAATACCCTAAAACCTCATTCCTATAAAACCCTAAACCCATAGCCCCAAAAAACCATAAAGCCTCACTCCAAAAATAATAAAACCTAAGAACACAAAAAAACCAAAACACCCAACCCCAAAAAACCCAATAACCCGCATCCCCAAACAACCCTAATCCTTAATCACCAAAAACTCTTAGACACTTAGACACCAGAAACCCAAACCCTTATCACTAGAATACTGGAAACCCTCACCCTAAAAACCCCCTAGGCATTCAGTCTCAAAACTCAAAAAGCTTAACCCCCAAAACACCAACCCATCATCCCCAAAAATTTGTATACCCACATTTCGAGAGAACCCTAAAAATTCAACCACAAAACCCCTAAAAACTCATCCAAAAAAAAAATTAAACCCTAAGCCCAAAAATCCCCAAAACCCACATCCCCAAAGAATTCCTAAAACATCTTCCCCCAAAAATCCTAACCTATCAACCCAAAACACGCTAAAAATCCTAAACCCTCATCCTAAAAAACCCTAAACCATTAGCATCTATAAATCCTAAAAATTCTTCACCTTAAAATCTAAACCCCCAGGAAAAAAAACACTAATACCATAATCCCAAAAAACCTTCAACCCTCATCCCCAAAAACCCCAAAACCCACAGACGCAAAAAACCCTAAACCCTCAGCCCCCCAAATCCTAAACCCTTATCTTCAAGAAACTAAAAACCCTGAGACCCAAAAAAATATAATACTACCAATTCCAAAAAACTAAACCATGATCCCCAAAAAAACTAATCCTCATCACCAAAACACCCTATACCATAATCCAAAACAAACCATAAACCATTCACCCTAGAAATCCTAAACCCCCAGACCAAGAAAACAAAAATCCATCATCTGAAAAACCTTAATCCCTCATCCCTAGAAAACCCTAAAATCTCATCACCAAAAAACCATAAACTGTAATCCAAAAAATACCTCAAAATAATCATCTCCAAAAGAACATAAAACATTAGCTCTAAAACCCCCTAAACCCTCAGCCCTAAAAACACTAAACCCTCATCTCTAAAAAAACACAAAACCCTCAGCCCTAAAAAACCCTAAACCCCCAACCCACCAAAAAACCTAAACCCATAACCCTAAAACCCTAAACCCTCTTGCACAAAACGCCCTAAAATCCCATCCCTAAAAGATCATAAATAATCACCCCCAAAAAAACTAAAACCATCAGCTCCAAAAACCATAAACCATCATCCAAAAAAAAACAGAAAACCTCATCCCCAAAAATCTCTAAGAACTTTGGCCCAAAAAATCTGAAACCCTTAGATTGAAAAGCCATTAATTAATTTCCACATAAAACCCTAAACATGCATCCCGAATAGACCCTAAAACCTCATTCTCATAAGGCCCAAAACTCTCATCCCTAGAAACCTTAAACCATCAACCCTAGAAAACCCTTAATCATCGGCCCCTAAAAACCCAAAACCCCCTTCCCCATAAAACTCTAAACCCTCAGCCCAAGAAAACACTAAACTCTAGGCCTTAGGACACCCTATAAATTTAAATAAGAAAAAACGAAACCCAAATACATAGAAAAAACAAATCCCTTACCCCTGAAAACCCTAAACCCACAACCCTATAAAACCATGAACCCTCTTCACTAAAAAAAACCAAAACACTCAGGCAGAGAAAACCAGAAAAATATTTCCCCCCCAAAAAACCTATTCCCTCACTCCATAAATCCCTAAACCCTCATCCCAAAAAAACCTTAAACCTTAATCTACAGAAAACCCTAAACTACCAGACCAAGAAAAATATAAACCATCTTCTCAATAAAACCTCAAACATTAAACCATAGAAAACCATAAACTCTGTGCCTCATAAAACACTAAAGTCTCATTTCCATAAATCCATAAACCCTCATTCTATGAAATCCCTAAATGCTTAGCCACCAGAAACTGCGAACCCTCAGCACCTGAAACACTAAACCCTCAACCCCATAAATCCTAAACACTCATCCCTAGAAAACCCTACACCTTCAAACCTAGAAAATCCAAAACCCCCATCCCCCAAAACCCCTTAACCCTCAGTCCTAAAAACCCCAAACCATCATCCCTATATAAACCTACACCCATATCCCCAAAAATAATTAATCCATTAACCTAGAAAACACAAATCCGACAACCACAAGAAACCCTAAACCCTCATCCCCAAAAAACACTAAAACAAAAACCCCATAAAATCCTGAACCCTCATCCCCAAAAACATAAACCCTCATTCCCAAAAAAACATATACACTTAGCATGAAGAAATTGTAAACCCCAAGCCCCAAACAAACATACCCCTCACCCCCCAAAAAAACCTAGACACTTATAATGAAGACATTATAAACCCCAACCCCAAAAAAACCCTAAATCCACATCCCAAGAAAGACCTAAAAACTCCATTAAAAAAAATAAAAAACCCTTATCCCCGGAAAACCCTAAATCCACATCTCTAGAAACACAAAACCCTCATCCCCAAAATATCCTAAATCCTCAAAACTAAAAAACAAAAAAATAAAATAAACCCCACATAACCCTAAAACCTCATCCTAAAAAAACGCTAAACCATCATCCCCAGAAAACCCTAATGCCTTATCACCAGAAAACCCTAAAACCTATGCCCTAAAAAAATCCTAAACCCTCAGGCCCAAAATAGACTAAATACCCAAACCCCAAAACTCTAAAATATCATCCCCCCAAAACCCGAAATCCTCATCCACAAAAACCCAAACCCTCTTTAGGTGTGGTTGATAGGTGTATTCTAGGGATCGGGGTTTGGGGTTTTCTATAGATAATAGTTTTGTGATTTTTTGGGGTTAAGGGTTTTGGTTTTATAAGGATAAAATTTTGGGTTATTCGGGGTTGAGAGTTTAGGGATTCATAAGGCTGAGGGCCTAGGTTTTTATGGAGTTTAGGGTCTAGGGTTTTCTGGGGATTAGGATTATGTGATTTATGCAGAAGATGGTTCTGGTTCTTGTAGGTGTATTGGTTTAGGGTTTTCTAGGGTTGAGGGTTTATAAATTTCTAGGGTTGAGGTCTTAGGGTTTTATGGGGAGGAGGGTTTGGGGTTTTCAAGGGGTGAAGGATCAGTCTTTATTTGGAGTTGAGGGATAAGGTTTTTAGGGGGATGAGGCTTCATGTTTTTATTAAGAGGAGGGTTCAGGTTTTTCTAGGGATTAGGGTTCATGGTTTTTGGGGGAATGTTATTAGAGCTTTCTATATATGAGGTTATAGGTCTTTCAGGGGCTGAGGGTTCAAGGTTTTCTAGGGATTATCGTTCGATTTTTTCTCAGGATTAGGGTTCATGTTTTTGTAGGGTTTATGGTGTTTGGTGTTCTAGATCTGAGGAATTTTGGGTTTCTATGGCTGAGCATTCCATGTTTACTAGGGCCTATGGTCTAGGGATTTTTGGGGTTGATGGTTTAAGGGATTTTGGGGCTAATAGTTAAGGGTTTTATATGGATGATGTTTCCTATTTATCTTGGTTTGAGGGATCAGGGGTTTATAGGGATAATGATTAAGTGTTTTATAGGGATGATGGTTTGGGGTTTTATGGTGCTGAGGTTTCAGGGTTTTCATTGGATGAGTGTTGAGGTTTCTATGGGTATAAGGGTTTATGTCTTTTAGGGATGAGGGTTTAGGATTTTCTATAGAATAGGGTTTAATCTATTTTGGATATATTGGTTTATGGTTTTCTAGGGCTGTGGGGTTTGGTTTTATGGGGATTAGGTTTTAGGGTTTTTAGGTGCCGTGGGTTTAGGGTTTTCTAAGATAATGAGTATAGGGTTTTCAGGGTTGAATGTTTATGGTTTTTTTGTTCTAGAGGTGAGTATTTATGTTATTATAGTGTATAGGGGTTATGGATGTTTAGGGATAATTTTTTATTGTTATTTATGGATAATGGTTTAGAGTTTTCTAGGGATGAGGGTTTTTGGTTTTATGGGGATGAAGATTTTGGCTTATCTGGGACTAAGGGCATATGGCTTTCTAGGGTAGAGGGTTTAGGGTATTTTAGGTATGAGGGTTTAGGGGTTTTTATTGTTTAGGTATTACAGTTTTATGTGGAAAAGGGTTAGGGATTTCTTAGAATGTTGTTTTAGGGATTTATATGGCTAAAGCTTTTGGGATTTCTAAGGGTTAATGATTATGGTTTTTTTGGATGAGGGTTTTTTTTCTAGGGCTTAGGGTTAAGTGTTTTTTAGGGATGATGATTTAGTATTTTTCTAGGTCTCAGGGTTTAGGGTATTCTAGGGATGAGGGTTTAGGATTTTCTATGGATGAAGGTTTATGGATTTATGGGTTGTGGTTTTAGGGTTTTCAGGGGCTAAGGATTTTGGGTATTTTAAGGCTGAGAGTTTTGTATTTTCTAGGGATAAGGATTTAGTTTTTTTCTAGGGAAGAGGGTTTTTTCAATTTTAGGGATAAGGTTTTTGGTTTTTCATTGGACGATATTTAGTTATTTATTAGGATGATGGTTTTGGTTTTTCTATGGAGGTGTTTTTAGGGTTTTCTATAGCTGATGGTTTAGGTTATACTAAGTTTGAGGGTTTATGGTTTTTTGGTGACGAGAGTTTATCATTTTTTTGGGATGTGGGTTTTGGATTTTTTTGGGGTGATGGTTTAATATATTTTGGGTTTTAGGTTTTATGTTGTTTTGTGGAATTTTTTTAGGGTTTTAGGGGATGAGTGTTTAGGGTTTTTTTGGTCTTTGGGTTTAGGTTTTTTGGGTTTAGGTTTTTTGGGCTTCGAGGTTAGGATTTTTTGGATGAGGGGTTACGGGTTTTTGGGTGATGGTTTAGGGTTTTTATTGTGTGGTTTGAAGTTTTTTTGGGGTTGTGGGTTTAGATTTTTTGGACCTTAGGATTTTAGTTTTTTTGGAGCTAAGGGTTTAGGATTAATTTTGGATGAAGGTATATGATTTTTTGGGATGTTTGTTTAGGGTTTGGGGGGCTAAGTTTTTATGTATTTTTGGGATGAGGGCTTACTATTTTTTTGGGCTGAGGGTTTAGGGTTTTTGGGGATGAGGGTTTAATGTTTTTTGGTGTTGAGGGTTTAGGATAATTTTGGGCTTAAGGTTAAGGTTTTTGGGGGGATTAAGGTTTATGTTTTTGGGGGGATGGGTGTATAGGGTTTTTTTGGCATAGGGTTTTTGGTTTTATGGGGCTCATGGTTTTGGGGTTTTTTTGGGAAGAGGGTTTTGGGTTTCTTAGGCTAAGTGTTTTGGGTTTTTTGGGGATGAGGGTTGTATGTTTTTTTTTATGTCAGTTTTGGTGTTTTGGGGGAATAAATTTTGGGGTTTGTGGGATGAAAGTTTAGGGTTTTTTGTTCTATGGGTTTAATGTTTTTTAGGGATGAGTGTTTTAGGTTTTTTGGGGATGAGGGTTTAGTGTTTTTTGAGGATGAGGGTTGGTGGTTTTGGGGGGATGAGGGTTTTAGTTTTTTGGGACTTAATGTTTGGGGGTTTTGGGGGTTGAGTGTTTAGTGTTTTTTAAGACTAAGGGTTTTAGTGTTTTTTGGGGATGATGGTTTAGGGTTTTTTAGGACTGAGGGTTCAATGTTTTCTAGGCCAAGGGGTTTAGGGTTTTTTGGGAGAAAAGGGTTTAGGTATTTTTGTGGCTTTGGTTTTATAATTTTTAGGGCTAATGGTTTAGTGTTTTATGATACTATGGTTTTATATTTATTTGTAGTTCTAGATTCACGGTTTTTTTGGGGATGGTAGTTTACATTTTTTTAGGGATGAGCATTTTTGGTTTTATGGGGAAGATTTTTTAGGTTTTTTGGGGGCTGATGGTCTAGATTTTTCTTGGGCTGAAGGTTTAGGTTTGTTTGAGGGATAAGTATTACTAATTTTTTGATGAAGGTTTTAGGTTTAATTTGGATGAGTATTTGGGGTTTATTTGGGATTTGTTTTTTTTAGGTTTTTTTTGGGATGAGGGTTTCAGACTTTTTGGGGATGTTGGTTTTTAGTTTTTTGGGGATAAGGATTTAGGTTTTTTGGGACTAAGGGTTTAGCGATTTCAGGAAGAGGATTTAGGGATTTTTTGGGATTATGGTTTATATTTTTTTGGGGCTGGGGTTTAACTTGTTTTTGTGCTAAGGGTTTATGTATTTTTTTCAGGGACCAGGGTTTATGTTTTTTTTCAGAAAAGTGGTTCTTGATTTTATGGGGTCAATGATTTAGAAATTTATGGGGATGAGTTTTAAGGGTTTTATGGTGTATGATGTTTAGAGTTTTTTTGTGCTGGGGGTTTAAGGATTTTTAGGGATAAGATTTCAGGATTTTCTATGGATGCTGGTTTAGGTATTTCTAGGAATGAGGGTGTAGGGTTTTGTGAAACCGAGGGTTTAGGGTTTTCTCGGTAGAGGGTTTAACGTTTTCTAGTGCTAAGGATTTATGATTTTATAGGGATTAGGGTTTAAGAATATATAGGTTATATTGCTTAGGGCTGTCTAGGTATGGTGATTTAGGGTTTTCTAGGGTTAGGGTTTTGTGTTTTTTAATATTGATGGTTTTGTGTTTTCTATAGATGAGAGTTTATGTCTTTTGGGGACTAAGGTTATAGGGTTTTATAGGGATGAGGGTTTTGGGATTTGTGGGATTAAGGGTATTGGAATTTTTATATAATGGTTTAGAGTTTTGTGGCTGAGTGTTTGAGGTTTTTTTGGTGCTGAAAGTTTTGGGTTTTTTGGAGCTGCAATTTTTGGGGTTTCTTGTGCCTATATATTTAGGGTATTATTTGGGTAGAGGGGTTAGGGTTTTTTGGGGTAGAGGGTCTTGGTTTTTGTTCTTGCTGAGGGTTTAGGATTTTTTGGGGGTGATTGTTTAGGGTATTTTGTGGATTTTATTTTATTGGTTTTTTGGGGCCATTGGATTATGGATTGTTGGGGATGCATGTTTTGGGTTTTTTGGGGATAAGGGATTAGGGTTTTTTGGAGATTGGGGGTTTTGGTTTTTCGGGGGTGAATTTTTGGGTTTTCTTGGTGATGAGTATTTAGGGTTGAAGTTTTTATGTTTTATGGGGCTAGGTGTTTGTGAATATTTAGGGCTAAAGGTTTAGGGTTTTTTGGGGCTAAGGGTTGATGGTTTTTTGGGGATAAAGGTTTATGGTTTTTTGGTGTTGAGTGTTTTTTGGGGATGAGGGTTGAGGGTTTTTTGGATGATTTTGTAGTGTATTTGTGGTTGAGGGGTTAGGATTTCTATGAATGAGAGATTATAGTTTTTTTGGGTATGAGGTTTTTGGGGTTTTTAGAAATATGGGTTTATGGGTTTTGGGAGTGATAGTTTGGATTGATTTTTGGGAATGAAGGTTTATGGGTTTTTAGGATTGTAGGTTTAAGGTTCTTTTGGGAGATGGTTTAGGGTTTATTGGGGTTGAGTGTTTAGGTTTTTTTTATGCAGAGTGTTTAGGGTTTTTTTGGGGAGAGTTTTTAGGGTTTTTTGGCACAAGGGGGTTTAGGGTTTATTTGGGATTTGGGTTTAGTGTTTTTTGGGGATGAGACTTTAGGGTTTTTTATATTAGGATTTAATTATTTTTTAGGGATATGGGTTAAGTGTTTTGGGTGTGAGAGTTTTAGGGTTTTCGAGGGCTGATGGATTAGGGTTTTTTGGGCCTGGGGTTTTAGGGTTTTCTGGGGATGAGGATTAATATTATCAGGGGTTCATGTCTTAGGGTTTTCCATACTAGAGGGATAAGAGTTTCTAGTGTTGTGGGTTTTGGGATTTTCTAGTGCATAGGGTTTTGGGTATTCTAGGGTGTAGGTTTTAGGTTTTTTATTGGCTAATGGTTTGTGTTTTTATGGGGATGAGGGTTTAGGTTTTTCTAGGAATGACAGTTTAGGGTTTTTAGTAATTGATGGTTTTGGGTTATCAAGGGTTGAGATTTTATGATTTTATATGGATGATAATTATGAGTTTCTAGGTATAAATGATTAGGCTTTTCTACTTCTAAGGATTTAGGTAAATCTATGGTTGTGGGTTTTGCTTTTTTTGGGGTTTTGGGTTTAGGGTTCATTTGGGCGGAGGGATTAGGGTTTTATAGGAAAGAGGGATTAGGGTTTTATAGGGTTGAGGGTTTGGGTTTTTATGGGTATGAGTCTTTAGGGTATTCTTGTGATGATGGTTATTTGGTCTCTAAGTCTGAGGGTTTAGGGATTTATTGGGCTCAAGGTTTAAGGATTTCTGGGGTTGTGGGTTTAGGGTATTATGGGGAAGATGGTTTAGGGTTTTTTACAGTCAAGGGTTTAGAGTATTCTGGGGCTGAAAGGTCAGTTTTTTGGGGGATGAGGGTTTAGATTTCCCTAGGGTTAATTATTTATATTTTCCTTGGGATGAGGGGTTAGGGTTTCTGGGGATAAGGGTTTGGGTTTTTTGTGGTAAAGGGTTTAGGGTTTTCTAGGGATGAGGGTTTAGGGATTTTTGAGGACGATGGTTTAGGGTTTTCTAGGGTTATAGGTATAGCGTTTTTTGGGATTATGGTTTAGGTATTTGTTTGGGTTGAGGGATCATGTTTTTATAAGGAAAAGGGTATATGGTTTTATATGGATAAGGGGATAGTTTTTTTTAGAGGGATTGGGGTTTAGGGTTTTCTGGGTCTGAGGTTTTAGTATTTTTTTTCCATTTAGGGATTAGGGTTTTCTGGTGTTGAGGGTTTTGAATTATTTTGGGATTATAGTTTAGGGTCTTCTAGGGTTGAGGTTTGAGGTTTTTTTTTGGATAATAGTTTTGGTTTTTCTAGGGTTTAATGTTTACTGTTTTCAAGGGATTGGTGTTTTAGGTTTTCTATGGATGACGGTTTCGGGTTTTAGGGGGCTAAAGATTTGGCATTTTGGTGTATGATTTTGTGGGGTTTTTAGGGGATAAGGGTTTTGGGATTCTCAGGTCTAAGGGATTTTGGTTTTTAGGGGATGTGAATTTTGGGATTTTTGGTATTGGGTGTCTAGGTTTTTTGGGGGTTTAGAGTATAGGGTGGTATTTAGATAAGGATATTGGGTTTTATTTGGTATATGGTTCATTTTTTAGGTACAGAGGGTTTAGATTATTACAATGATTAGAGTTCAATATTTTATTGGGATAAGGCCTTTGGGTATTATGTGGATAATGGTTTAAGTTTTTCTTGTGCTGAGGGTTAAATTTTTTCATTGTTTAGTGGATAGGGTTTTTTAAGATGATGGATTAGGGATTTATAAAACTGATGTTTTAGGTTTTTTGGTTCAGTGTGTTAAGGTTTTTCCTGGTATAAGGGATTAGGGTTCTATAGGATTGATGTTTAAAGGTTTTCTAGGGATGAGGGTTTAAAATTTTCTATAGCCGAGGGTTCATGGTTTTATGAGGCTAAGGGTACAATGTTTTCTAGGGAATAGGGTTCATTATTTTCATGGTCTAAGTGTTGAGGGTTTTATAGAGCTGAGAGATTATGGTTTTAAGGGGATGTGGGTTTAGGGTTTATCGAGGCTACATGTTTAATGTTTTTTGGGGCTGAGGTTTTAGTGTTTTAAAGGGATATGGGTTTAGGGATTTTGGGGTTCTGGGGATAAGGGTATTGTATTTTCTAGGGATGAGAGTTTAGGATTTTCTAGGGATATGGTTTTAGTGTTTTTTAGTGTTGAGGGTTTAGGGATTTCAAAGACTGGGGGATTAGGGTTTTCTTTTGTTGGGGGTTAGGGATAATCTAGGATAAGGGGTTTGGTGTTTTATAGGGTAGAGGGTTTAGGTTTTTTTTTGGGATAATGATTTTATGTTTTCTTTTGACAAGGGTTTAAGGACTTCTTCAGAATGGGGGTTTAGGGATTTTGATTCCTAAGGGTTTAGGTTTTTCAAATTATCTAGATTGATGGTTTTATTGGGATGAGTGTTTATGTTTTTAAAGGGATGAGGGTTTAGTGTTTTCTAGGGAAGAGGGTTTACTGTTTTTATGGTAGAGTGTTTTGGATTTTATGGGGATGAGGGTTTATGGTTTTATGGGGTGAGGGTTTGGAGTTTTAGGGGGATAATAGTTTAAGTATTTCGGAGTTTGGGAGTATAGGATTTTCTAGGGACGATAGTTTAGGGTTTTGTGGGGCTTAAGGTTTATATTTTTATAGGTATGAGGGTTTATGGTTTTATGGGATGAAGGCTCAGGGTTTTTTAGGGATGTGGGTTTTGGGTTTTCTGAGGCTAAACGTTTAATGTTTTCTGAGGTAGAGGGTTTAGGGTTTTCTATGGTTGTTTGTTTAGGTTTTTTTGGTGAATAGGGTTTAGGTTTTTCTACAGATGGGGGATTATGGGTTTCTATTGATGAGATTTAGGGTTTTCTTGGGATGGGGGTTTACAGTTTTATGGGGATATGGGTTTATTGTTTTTTGTGGATAAATTTTTCCATATTTTTGGGGCTATGGTTTAGGGTTTTTAGTTCTTAGGTTTTATTGTTTTTTGGGATTAGAGAATGAGGTTTTTTATGGTCGAGTGTTTGGGATTGTTTGGGGAAGAGTGTTTTTGATCTATTGGTTTTTAGGGTTTAAATTGCTTTTGGGGTGAGTCATTGTTGATTTTTTGGGGTGAGAGATTAGGTATTCTTTTGGGTAAGGTTTTATGATTTTTTGGGGTTTAGGTTTTGGGGTTTTTAGGGATAAGAGATTAGGGATTTGTAGGATAGAGGGTTTAGGGTTTTTTTGGGGTTGAGTGTTTTGGATTTTTAGGGTTGAGGGTTTTGGGTTTTGGGGGGCAAAGGATTTAGGTTTTTGTGGGCTGAGGGTTTCTTGTTTTTTAGGGTGGAGATTTTATGATTTTTAGGGGATGATGGATTAGTTAATATTAGGGCTAACCGTTTAGGTTTTTTAGGGGGTAATTATTTTTGGGATTTATTAGGACAAGATCTTAGGGTTTTTTTGGGATGAGGTGTTTTGGGTTTCTGGTCCTCAATGTTTAAGGTATTTTGGGAATGAGAGTTAAGGATTTTTCAGGACATATTGTTCAGGGTTTCATGGGGCTTAAAATTTAAGGTTTTTTAGGGTTGATGGTTTATAGTTTTTTTAGGTATCAAGGTTTTGGGTTTTTTGGGGCTATGTTTTTTTTGGGTTTTTTAGTGGAATAGGGTTCAGGGTTTTTTGGTGTGTGGGTTTTTGTTTTGGAGGGGATGATAGTGGACGATTGGTTGGGATGAAGGCTTATAGTTTTTTGGGGCTGCGAGTTTTGGGGATTTGGGGATGATGGTCTCAGGTTTTTTTAGTGTAGAGGGTTTAGGTTTTTTGGGGTATTAAATTTTAGGTTTTTCTGTGGATTAGGATTTTTGGGTTTTTTAGAGATGAGTGTTGAGGGTTTTTTTGTGATGAGGGTTTTCGATCTTTTTGGGGGTTAGGATTTTTCGGTATTATGACTAGGGTTTAGGGTTTTTTAGGGATGAGGGTTTAGTGTTTTTTGGGGATAAGGGATTATGTTGTATGGGGTTTAGTGTTTAGGGTTTAGGTTTTTTTGAATATGGTTGAGTGTTTTTAATTGATGTGTTTTTGTTTTTTTTGGTTGCTGTTTTAGCATTTTTAGGGCTATTGATTTAATGTTTTCTGTGACTTAGGGTTTATTTTATTTTTAGTAATGAGGGTTTAGGGTTTTGGTGGTATGAGGGTTTAGAGTTTATTGGGGATGAAGGTTTATGATTTTTTGGTGCTAGGGGTTTAGGGTTTTTATCTACTGGGGTTTTAGAGTTTTTTGGGAATGATGGTTTAGATTTTTTTGGTCCGAGTCTTTAGGATTTTTTTGGAATGAGGGTTTATGATTTTTTTGAGGATTATGTATTATGTTTTTATAGGTATGATGGTTTAGGGTTTTTTGGGGTTGAGGGGTTGGAGTTTTTTGGGGATGAGAATTTGGAATTTTTTAGGGATGAGGGTTTAGAATTTTTTTGAGATAAAGGTTTCAGGTTTTATTGGTTTGAGGGTTTAGGTTTTTGGGGGGTTGATTGTTTAGGATTTTTTTGGGTTTGAGAGTTTATCTTATTTGGGTATCAGCTTTTTGGATTTTTTGGGGATGAGGGTTTTTCATTATTTGAGTACATGGGTATATGAATTTTTGGGGTTGAGGGTTTTCCATGTTATTGTGCTAATGTTTTATGGTTTTTTGGGGAGGATGGTTTAGAGTTTTTTGATCTATGGGTTTAGGGTTGTGGGGGATAAGTGTTTAGGGTAATTTAAGGAGTAGGGTTATGATTTTTTGGGGATAAGGGTTTATTATTTCAGGGTATGGGGGTTTTTGAGTTTTTTAGAGATGATGGGTTAGGGTTTTGGGGGGAAGGATGAGGGTTTAGTTTTTATTTGGTTTTAGGATTTTTGGGTTTTTTGGGTTGAGGGATTAGGTATTTATTAGACTAAGGGTTTAGGGTTTTGGGGGGATATGGGTTTAAGGTTTTCTTGGGTTACTGGATGACGGTTTTTTAAGGCCGAGGGATGATGTTTTTTTTGGCTGAGGGTTGTGGATTTTTTCATGGTTAATGGTTTATGGATTTTTTTGGGATGATAATTCAGGGTTTTTTGGGCTAAGGTTTCATTGTTTTTTTGGGATTAGGGATTTGGGTTTTTTGGGGAAGAGTGTTTACGAATTTTTTCAGCTCCGGGATCATGGTTTTTGAGGGTTAGGGGTTCAGGGTTTTTTGGGATGAGTGTTTAGGCTTTATTAGGGATGAGGGTTCATAATTTTTTGGGGGCTGAGGGTTTAGGTTTTTGGGGTTCTGGGTTTAATGTTTTTTTGAGATAAGGGTCCAATATTATTTGGTGCTGAGGGTTCAGGGTTTTTTGGGGTTAAGGGTTCATGGTTTATTCAGGATGATGTTTCTAGGTTTTTAGGGGCTGAGGATTTTAAGGTTTTTCTGGTCGAGTTTTCATTGTTTTTTAGGGATTAGGGATTAGGGTTTAATGGGGATGAGGGTTTAGGGTATTTGGGGCAGTGAATTCATGGTTTCTTGGGGATGAGTCTTTAGGGTTTTATGCAGATGATTTTTTTAGGGTGGAGGGTTCAGAGTTATTAGATGCTAAGAGTTCAATGTTTTTTCTAGATGAGGGTTCTGGTTTTTTTAGTGATTGGGGTTCATGGTTTTTTGGGGTTGATGGTTCAAGGTATTATTGGGAATGATGGTTCATGATTTTTTATGGAATAGGGTTCATGGTTTTTTAGGGATGAGGATTAAGGCTCTATTGGGGTTAGTGTTTAGGATCTCATTGTATCGGTGTATCAGTGTTTCTGGGATTTTTTGGTTTAGGTTTCTTGGGGACAACGGTTCAATATTTATTGGGGATAAGGGTTTGGAGTTTATTTGGGTAGAGGTTTCATATTTTAATTTGGAAGAGGGTATAAGTTTTTTTGGGGGGATTTAGGTTTAGGGTTCCTTGGGAATGTGGATTTGTAGGTTTTTGGTTTCTTAGGAAAGACAGTTTGGTGTTTCTTGGAGATGAGGGTTCAAGGTTTCTTGGACCTGAGGGTTCTGGGTTATTTAGGATGTAGGGTTTTTGGTTTCGTAAGGATGAGGGTATAGTGTTTCTTTGGGATGAGAGTTCACTGATTTTGTTTTGGTTGAGGTTCGGTGTTTTTTGGGCCTAAGGTTTCAGATTTTTTTTTTAGAATGAGTGTTTAGGATTTTTTTAGGGATTAGGGTTTAGGTTTTTTGGGAGTGATGGTTCTAGGTTTTTTGGGGTTTAGGGTCATGGTTTGGTGAATCTATGGGTTTAGGGTTTCATGGGGCTAAGGGTTCAGATCCCAATGGGGATAAGGGTTTGGGGTAACATAGGATTGAGGGAAAAATGTTTCTTGGGGATGTGGGTACATAGTTTCTTGGGGATGAGGGTTCTGGGATTTGTAGGGATGAGGGTTTAGGGTTTCTGAGGTTTGAGGGATAAGTTTTTCTTGGGGATGAAGGTTTGGGGTTTCATGGGGATGATGTATTTATTTACATGGGACTAGTGGTTTAGATTTTCTTGGGGCTATGGGATTTGTGTATCATGTGAATAAGTGTTAAGGGTTTCTTGGGAATGAGTGTTTAAGATTTATTGTCGCTGAGGGTTTAGGGTTTCTTGGTTCTAAGGGTTTATGGTTTCTTGGGGATGAGGGTTGGGGATTTCTAGGGGTTTAGGGTTTATGGTTTCTTTGGTATGTGGGATTAGTGTATCATAGGTATATTGGTTTAGGGTTTTATAAGGACGATGGTTTACAGTTTCTTAGGGATTAAATTTTAGTGTTTATTTTGGTAGAGGGTTTATGTTTTCTTGGGGATAAGGGTTTAGGGTTTTTTAGTGCTAAGTGTTTATGGGGTTTTGCGACTAAGTATTTTGTAATTTTTCAGGGTAAGGGTTCATGGATTTTGGGGTTATGGTTTTAGGTTTTTTTTGGTATGATGATTTATGGTTTTGGTGAATTAGGTTTCAAGGTTTTTTTACCGAGGTATAATGGTTTCTTAGGGATAATGGTCTAGGGTTTTATTGGGATAAGGTTTTATTTTTTTTTTCAGGTTGGGTGTTTTGGGTTTTTCTAGGCTGAGTAATTTGGGTTTTTTGGGGCTTATGGTTTAGGGACTATTGGGGTGGTGGTTTTAGGGTATTCTAGAGATTAGGATTTAGGATTTTTGGGGATGTGGGTTTATAGTTTTTTGGGGTAGGGTTTTATAATTTTTTCAGGTGATTATTTAGGTATTTTGGGGGCTGAATGTTTAGGGGAAATGGGTTTTAGGGTTTAGAGTTCTTAGGGGTTGAGGGTTTAGGGGTTTTTAGGATGAGAGTTTAAGGATTTTTGTGCATAGGGAAATGGGTATTTTTGGATAAGGATTTATGGTTTTGTTGGGGATGAGGTTTTAGATATTTTTAGGGATGAGTGTTTATCATTTTTTTGAGGAAGAGGGTTTAGTTATTTTGGGTTATAATGGAGTAGTTATTTTTGGGGATTAGGGTTTATGTGTTTTTTGGATGAGGTTTTTGGGGTTTAAGGTTCATGGTTTTTTTTGGGATGAGGGTTTTAGTATTTTTCGTTTGAGGGTTTAGGATTTTTTGGGATAGTATTTTTTGGTTTTTTGGAGATGAGGAATTAGGGTTTTTTGGGGTTAGGGTGTATGGTTTTTTATGGTTGATGGATTAGATATTTCTGGGATGAGGGTTTAGGGTTTTTTATTGCTACGGGTTTAGGGTTTTTTGGGACTGAGGTTTTATGGACTTTTGGTAATGAGAGATTAGGGGCTTTGGGGTTGGGGGTTTAGGGTATTTGTAAGTATGAGGGTTTGTGTTTTTTTAGGGATGTGTATTTAGGTGTTTTGGGCACTAGGGGATTATAGTTTTCTGGGGTTGTGGATTTAGGATTTTTTTGGGCTAGGGGTTTAGAGTTTTGTGGGGTTGAGGTAATAGGGATTTCATAGGGTGTGCGTTTAGTGGTTTTCAAGGGCAGGGGGTTTTTATGTTTTTTTTGGGCTTAGAGTTTAGGGTTTTATTGTTATAAGGGTTTGTGGTTTTCTAGACCTAAAGGTTTTTTTTTCTTGGGATGAGAGTTTAGTGTTTTATAGGGGTTAGGGTTTAGGTTTTTTTGTGGGAATTGGGTTTATGGTTTTCGTGGGATGTGTGTTTAGGGTTTTTTTGGGGATGAGGGTTTAGGTTTTTCTAGGAGTGAGGGTTTATGGTTTTCTAGGGATGAGGGTTTATAGTTTTTTGGGGATCAGGGTTTAGTGTTTTCTAGGGAAGATGAATTAGGGTTTTCTAGTGAAAAGGGTTTAGGGTTTTTTTTGGGTATGAAGTTTAGGGTTTTCTTGGGATGGGGTTTTAGAGTTTTCTAGGGTTGGGTTTTATATTTTTCTAGGGCTGAGGATTTAGGTGTTTTTTAGGATGAGGGTTTATTTTTTTCTAGGGAAGGGTGTTTAGGGTTTTATGGGGATCAGGGTTTAGGGATTTATTTGAAAGAGGGTTTAGAGTTTTGTAGGGATAATGGTTCAATATTTTTTGGGGCTATGGGTTTGGGGTTCTTTGGGGTTAATGGTTCTTAGATTTCTATGGATTAGGGTTTAGGGTTTTTTCAGCCTGAGAGTATACAATTTTATTGGGTTATAGGGGTTATGTTTTTTGGGGATAGGGTTTTAGTTTTTTTAGATTTAAGGGTTTAGGGTTTTTTGGGGAGGGTGGTTGAGTGTTTTCTGGGGCGATGTGATTAGGGGTTTTTCAAGGTTAGTGTATATTGTTCTGGGGTTGAGTGTTTAGGGTTTTTTGGGGCTGAGGGATTAGGGTTTCATAGGGATGAGCATTTAGGGGTCTTTTGATGACAATGGTTTAGTATTTTTTGGAGGTAAGGGTTAAGAGGATTTGGGGATGATAGTTAAGGGGTTTTTTAGTATGAGGGTTTAGGGTTTTTCATAGATAAGGGTTTAGAGGGATTTATGGAAGATGGTTTTGTATATTTTGGGGATGAGTGTATATGGGTGTTTGGGGAAGAGGGTTCATGGGTTTTTTTGGGTATGAGGGTTATGCGGTTTTTTGGGAATGAGGGTTTAATGTATTTTGGGATTGATGGTTTAGGGTTTTTTTGGGGATGAATGTTTAGGGGTTTTTTAGCATAGAGGGTTTAAGGTTGTTTAGGTTTAAGGGTTTAAGGTTTGTTGGGATTGAGGGATTAGGGTTTTTGGGGCTATGTGTTTCAGGTTTTTTGTGGTTTTTTGTGTTTCCAGGATACGAGTATTGAGATTTTAGATTGAGTGTTAAGGGTTTTTAGGGATGTGGGGTTAGGGTTTTTGGCTGATAAAGGTTTAGGGTTTTTAGGGATGAGTGTTTTGGGTTATTTGGGTATGAAAATTTCGTTTTTTGGCCAAGGGGTTTGGATTTTGGATGCAGAGGGTTTAGGGTTTTTTGAGATAATGGTTTATAAATTTTTTGGATAAGGATTTAGGAGTTTTTGGGGCTGATGGTTTAGTGTTTTTTGGTGATAAGGATTTACATTTTTTTTGCTGAGGGTTTTGGATTTTTTGGGGGGTGAGTGTTTAGGGAATTTTGGGGCTGTTTGTTTAGGGATTTTTGTGGCTGAGTGTTTAGGGTTTTTTGGGATGAGGGTTTGTGATTTTTGGGGATGAGGGTCTAGGATTTTTTGTGGATGAGGGTTTGTAAATTTTTGGGGATGAGTTTTTAGGGTTTGTTGGGGTTTATGGTTTAGTGTTTTATAGGGATGAGGGTTTATGGTTTTTTGGGTATGAGTGTCTAGGGTTTATTAGGGCTATGAGTATAGGGTATTTTAGGGATATAATTTTTGGGTTTATTTGGGATGAGGGTTTAGGTCTTTTTAGGGATGAGGGTTTAGGTTTTTTGGGGCATATTGTTTATTGATTATTGGGGTTGGTAGTTTTGGGTTTTTAGGGATGAGGGTTTAGGGGTTTTTGGTGATTAGGGTTTAGGGTTTTTGTGGGATGAGGATTCAGGGATTTTTTGAACATAGGTTATAGAGTTTTTTTCGGATGAGTGTTTTTGTTTTTTTTGGATGAGGGTTTTGGGTTTTTTGGGATTATGTTTTATGGTTTTTTTGGCTGAGTGTTTAGGGTATTTTAGGGATTAGGGTTTAGGTTTTTTGGGGGAATGATGATTTATGGTTTTTTGTGGCTAGGTGTCTTGGGTTTCTTGGAATTGATGGATTATGTTTTTTTAGAAGGTTTAAGATTTTTTGAGGATATGGGTTTAGGGTTATTTAGTAATGATGGTTTATTGTTTTTCATTAATGAGGGAGTAGAATTTTTGGGGATGGAGGTATATCGTTTTTTGAGGATGAGGTTTTTGGGATTTTTTGGGGCTAAGTATTTAGGGTTATTTGGGTATAAAGGTTTAGGGTTTATTGAGGATTAGGTTTTAGGGTATTCAAGGAATGATGGTTTATGATTTTATGGTGATGAGGGATTAGGTTATTTTTAGGTAGAAAGTTTATGGTATTTTGGGGATGAGGGTTCATAGTTTTTTTGTGGGTGAGGGTTTGGGGTTTTTTGGGGATGAGGTTCTAGGAATTTTTGTGGTTCAGAGTTTATCATTTTTTGGGACAGAGGGTTTATGCAGTTATGGGTATGAGTGGTTTTTACTTTTGGGGAGGAGGGTTTAGGTTTTTTTAGACAATGATTTTTTTGTTTTTTGTGGTTTGGGGTTTAGTGTTTTTTGTGGAAAATGGTTTAAGGTTTTTTGGGGCTGAGAGTTATGTTTTTTTGGTTAGTTGGGTTTAGGGTTTTGGGTAGGAGATTTTAGATATTTTTGTGACTGGTCATTTAGTGTTTTTGGGGGTCGATGTGTTAGGGTTTTTTGGGTTTAGGTTTATGGTTTCATAGGGTTTAAGGTTGAGGATTTTTTTGGATGATGGTTTAGGGTTTCTTTTGGCCTATGGTTTTTCAGTTTTTTGGAATAGAGGGATTAGGTATTTTTGGGGCTGAAGGTTGGGTTTTTTTATGAGAGTATAATGTTTTTTGAGGCTGAGGACTTATGGTTTTTTTTGTATATGAGGTTTTAGTGTTTTTTTTTGACTGATAATTTTGGTTTATTTTTTGCTAATGGTTTTGACTTTTTTGGGGCAAAGGGTTTATTGGTTTGAGGATGTGGGTTTCTATTATTTGGGGATGAAATTTTAGTGGTTTTGGGTTGGGTGATTAGGTTTTTTTAGAGCTCAGGATGTATGTATTTTTGGGGATGATGATTTAGAAATTTTGGGGGATGCTGGTTTTCTATTTTTTAGAGTGAGCATTTAGAGTTACATAGGGATGAGGGTTTTGGGTTTTCTAAGGCCAATGGATTAGGTTTTTTTGGAGTTGGGAGTTTAGGGTTTTTTTGGGATGAGGGTTTATTGTTTTTTGGGGGTATGGGGTTTGTTTTTTCTTTTGTTGAGGGTATAGGAGTTTTGGAGGATGAGTTTTTAGGGAATATTTTTTTGAGGTTGGATGTTGTAGTTCTTTTAGTGATGATGGTTTAGGGTTTTTTGGGTTGAGGGTTTGGGTTTTTTGGTGCTAAGGGTTTTTGGTTTTGGGGGTTTAGGGTATAGTGTTTTTTTTGTAGTGGATGGTTTAGTTTTTCTTGGGTTTAGGTTTTATGGGTTTTTAGGATTAGAGTTTTGGATTTTTTTGGGGATATGAATTTTGGATTTTTCAGGTAAGAGGGTATATAATTTTTTGGGGGTTGACGGTTTAGGAATTTCTAGGGTTGAGGCTGTAGGGTTTTTGAAGACGAGGGGTAATGTTTTGGTGGGGATGAGGGTATATTTTTTTGAGCTAGGGATTTAATTTTTTTGGGGGAAAGGGTTTAGGTTTTTATGGGGATGATCATTTAGGGAATTTTTGTAGTTGAGGGGATGTGATTTCTTTTGGGTTGATGGTTTTGGGTTTCTTAGGGATGAGTGCTTAGGGTTTTGGGGGCATAGTGTTTTCGGTTTTCTGTTTTTTAGGGTGTAAGTCTTTGGGTATTTTTGTATGAGGCTTTAGTTATTTGGGGATAAGGATTTATGGTTTATTGGGATTTAGGGTTTAGAGTTTTTTTGAGGTAGTGGGGTGGGGGTTGTATTTTTTAGGGTTTATGGTTTATGATTTTTGTGGTTGAGGGTTTAGGGTCTTTTTTATGATGAGGGTTTTTGGTTTTTTTGGATTGAGTGTTTATAGTTTTTTAGTGATGGGGGTTAGTCTTTTTTAGGGATGAGGTTTTTTAGTTTTTTTGTAGAAAATGGTTTTGGGGTTTTTATAGGTGAGTGATTAGTGTTTTTTTCAAATAGGGTTTATAGTTTTTTTGGGATTGAGGGTTTAGAATTTTTTTGGTGCTGGGGGGTAAGTAATTTTTGGGTCTTATGGTTTATGGTTTTTTGTGGCTGGGAGTTTATGGTTTTTTTCTTCTATGGGTATAGGGTTTTTTAGGGCTGAGGGTTTAGGGTTTTTTGGTGCTGAGGGTTTAGGGTTTTTTAGAGCTAAAAGTTTTTGGTTTTCTGGGATTAGTGTTTAGTGTTTTTAGGGAATGTTGTTTAGTTTTTATTGGGATGATGGTTTTTTGGGGGTAGTGGGATTACAGTTTTTGTTGATTAGAGTTTAGTGTATTTTGTGCCGGAGGATTTAGGGTTTTTAATATATTTTCAAGTTTTTGGGGATGAGTGGTTATATTTTGTAGGTGATGAGGGATTAGGTTTATTTGGGGCTTATGGTTTGTAGTCTGTTGGGGTTTTGGGGGTTGAGTGATTAGAGTTTTCCTAGGATATGGTTTTTGATTTTTTTGGGGCACATGTATATGTTTTTTTGGGTGAGGGTTTGGGGTTTCTTGGGGTTGGGGGTTTCAGTTTTCTTGGGGATGATGGTACAGGTTTTCATGGGGTAAGGGTATAGAGGTCTAATGGTGTAGATGTTTTAGGGTTTTCATGGTGATGGGGGTTTAGGAATATTTTAGGGATTAGGTTTTAGGGTTTCCTCAGTCAGAGGGTTTCAGGGTTTTTGAGCCATGGGTCTAGGTATTCATAGGGATGATGTTTTAAGGTTTTTTAGGGCAATGGTTATATGGCTTTTTGGTGATGAATCTTAAGGGTTTATTGGGTCCTAGGGTTTGGAGTTCCCCAGGGATGATACATTAGGATTTTATTGGGTATAAGGGTTTAGTGATTTTTGGGTCTGAGGTTTTATGGAATTTTGGTGCCAAAGGTTTAGGGTTTTTATGAGTTGAGGTATTTTTCATGTTAAGGGTTTGGGGTTTATAGGGTTTGTGTATTTAGGGTTTAGGGTTTTTTTGGGTTTTAGGTTATTTTTTTTGGGGATGAGGGTGTAGTATTTTTTGTGGATGGGGGTTTAATATTTTTTTGGTCTTATTTTTTAGGCAATAATGGGGTTGAGGGTTTAGGTCTTTTGGGGATGAGTGCCCATGGGTTTTTAGGGCTAAGGGTTTATGGTTTTTCGGGGATGAAGGTTTAGGGTTTTTTAGGGTTGTAGGTTAATTGTTTTTTGAGGATTATGGTTTATGGTCTCTTTTTGGATTAGGACATAGGGTTTTTTTGGATTAGTGTTTGTGCATTTTTTGGGTTTGTGAATTTTTTGGGTTTGTGAGATTCTATTTTTTTATTCAGGGTTTAGGGTTTAGTATATTTTTGGTATTAGTGATTGGGATTTTTTTTGGAGATGAGGGTTTAGGGTTTTTTTGGATGAGGTTTGGGTTATTTGGGGTTAATATTTTATTGTTTTTTGGGTGAATAATTCTATTTCTTTGGGTGGAAGGATTATGTTTTTATGGGGATAAGGATTTATATTTCTTTGGAGTTGAGATTTTAGGGTTTCATGTGGATTTGGAATTAGTTATTCTTAGGGAATAAGGATTTGGGTTTTTGGGGGATGAGGATTTAGGGTTTCATAGGGCTTAGGGTTTAGGGTTTGTTGGGGCTTGGGGATTAGGGTTCTTTGGGGATGATTGTTAATCATTTTTTAGTGGTTAGGGTTCAGTGAATTTTGGTGTTGAGGTTTAATGGGTTTTTATGGAGAAGGGTATAAGTGTTTTGGGGGTAATAGTTTAGGCTTTTTTTGAGATTAGGTTTTAAGGTTCTTTGTGGGTGAAGGTTTTGGGAATTTTGGGGCTGAAGGTTTAGGATTTTTTAGGTTGAGAATTTATAGTTTTTTTGGGACTAAGGATTTATGGTTTTTTAGTGTTGAGGTTTGGGTGATTTTTGGGGATGAGGGTTTAGGGTTTTTTGGAATGATTGTTTAATGTTTTTTATGGATGAGTGTTTAAGATTTTTGTGGTTTATGGTTGAGATATTTTTAGGGATTAGTGTTCCGGTATTTTTGGATGATTTTTAAAAGTTTTCAGAGATTAGGGTTTTAGGGTATTGGATCTGAGGGTTTAGGGGTGTTTGGGGAGGAGGGTTTATGGGATTTTTGGGATTATGGTATTTTTCGGATAAGAATATTGGGATTTTTGTGGCTAAGTCTTTAGGGGTTTAGTGGATGGGGGTTTTACATTTTTTAGGTTTGAGGGCATATTTTTTTTAGTGGTAGAGTGTTTAGGGGTTTTGATGATGATGATTTAGGGTTTTGGGGATTAAATTTTGGGATCTCTTAGGATGAGGTTTGGTATTTTAGGGTCGTAGTGTTTAGTGTTTTTTGGGGGTGAGTGTTTAGGGTTTTTGGTTTTTTGAGTATGAGGGTTTAGTTATTTCAGGAGCTGTGGTTTTATGTTTTCTGGGGGGAGAGGATTTATGTTTTTTTAGGTATAAGGTTAAATGTATTTTTAGGGGCTTAGATTTTTGGGTTTCTGGGGTGTTTGTTTTTGGTTTTTTTGGGGCTAACTGTTTAGGATTTTTTTGGGAAAGATAGACTAGGGTTTTTTAGGGATGAGGGATATGGGGGTTGAGGGTTAAGGATTTGTTATGTGGTTTTTGGATGAGATTCTAGGTTTTTATTATGGATGTGGGGTTATGGTTTGTGGGGGGGGGGGGGGGGGTGGGGTTTGTGGGTATATATATTTTTGGGATAAATCTTTAGTGTTTTTTTGGGGATGATGGTTTTAGGAATTTTTTAGGCGAAGGGTTAATGGTTTTTGTTGCCGAGGATTAGGGTTATTTGGGGATTAAAATTTAGGGTTTTTTGGGAGGGGGATTAGGTTTTTTTGGGATGAGGGTTTTTAGTTTTATGGGTCTGGTAGTTTAGGTTTTTATGTGAAGAGGGTATAGAGTTTATTTAGGTTGAGGGTTTTTTTGTATTTTGGGGCAAGGTGTTTAGGTTTTTTTGCGTCTAGGGGTTTTGGGAATTTTGAGGCCATGCGTTTAGTTTTTTTCAGGGGTGAGTGTTTTCAGATAATTAAACTGAGTGTTTAGGGTTTTTTTCGGATGAGGATTTAGGGATTTTTGTGGATGATGCATTAGTGGTTTTTCAGCACTAAGAGTTTAGAGGTTTTGGGGATGAGTGTTTAGGGTTTTTTGGATGAGGGTTTAATTTCATTTTTGGCTGAGGGTTTAGGATTTTATACGAATGAAGGTTTAAGGGTTTTTTTGGCCTGAGGGTTTACGGTTTTTGGGGGATGAGGTTTTTGGGTATTTTGGGGATGAGGGATTAGGGGATGAGGGTTTAATGTTCTTTAGGACTGTGGTTTTAGTGTTTTTTGGGCTAAGGGTTTAATTTATTTTTGGGGATGATTGTTTAATATTTTTTTGGGTTTTAGGATTTAGGGTTTTTTGGGATGGGGGTTAGTATTTTTTTGGAATGAAGGTTTAATTTTTTTTGGTGTTGATGGTTTATGGTTTTGGGTGGCTATGGGTTTAGGAGTTTTGGGATTAATGGTTTTTTTTCAGGTTCAAGGGTTTTTTATTTTTTGCAGTTGTGGGTTTAGTTTATTTATGAGGGTTTTGGGTTTTGGGGTTCAGGGTGTAGGGTTTTTTGGGGAAGTTGTTTTAGGGTTTTCTACGGTTGAGTGTTTATTATTCTCTGGGTCAAAAGGTTTAATTTTTTTTTGGCCTGATGGTTTTGGGGATTTGGGGCTTACTATTAAAGGTTTTTTGTGGATTAATAATTTGTTTTTTTTGTAGGAATAGGTTATAGTGGTTTTTGGGTATTAGGGTTTAGGTTTTTCTGGGGATGAGTGTTTAGGGTTTTCTAGGGATGAGTTTTTAGGTTTTGTGGGGGCTTACGTTTTAAGTGTTTTTGAGATTGAGGGTTTTGGGGTTTGAGGGAATGAGTGATTATGTTTTTTTGGGGTTGAGGGTTTAAGGATTTTTGGGGATGAGGGTTTTAAGGGTTTCTGGATGATGGTTTAGTGGGTTTTGGGGAGAGGGTTTAGGGTTTGGGGGGTTTGGAGCTGATGGTTTATGGGGTTTTGGGGAGAGGGTTTAGGGTTTTTTGGGTATGGGTTTATAGTTTTTTTGGTGATAAGGGTTGAGTATTTTTTGGATGAAGGTTTATGATTTTTTTCTTTGTGGGATATAGATAATTTAGGGATGAGGGTTGTGCTTTTGGGGGGAGTGTTTAGAGTGTTTTGGGACTTAAGGTTTATGGGTTTTCAGGATGAGGGTTTAGGGATTTTTTCGGCTAACAGTTTTGTAGTTTCAGGGGATGAGGTTTTGGGGTATTTTTTAGCTGAGGTTTTATGGTTTGTTTGGGATATGGTTTATATTTTTTGGATATGGGGTTTTAGGGTTTTTAAAGATTAGGTTTTAGGGTTTTTATGGGTAAGTGTTTTCATTTTTTTAAGGTTGAGGGTTTAGAGTTTTGGGGATGAGGGGCTAGGTGTTTTAGGGGTTGTGGGTTATGGGTATATATGGTTGAGGGCATATAATTATTTTTGGGAATGAGGGCCAATGGAGTCTTGTGGCTGAGGCCTTAGGTTTTTTTGGGAATAGAGTTTATATTTTTTTTGACTATAATAGTTTAGGGTTTTGGGGGATGAGGGTTTAAGGGTTTTGTGTGATGAGGGTTTGGTGTTTTTTGAGATTCAAGTTTAGGGGTTTTAGGGGATATGTATTTAGGGTTTTCTTTGGTTTTGAGGGTTTATAATATTTTTTGGCCGAGGGTTTTATGTTTTTTCAAGAATAGTTTTTAATTTTTTTTTGGGATTGAGGGTTTAAGGTTTTTTTTGGGATAATTGTTAATAAGTTTCATGGATGAGGTTTTAGGGTTTTTATGGATATGGGTTAAGGGGTTTTTTGGATGAGTGTTTAGGGTTTTTTTTCTTGAGTGTATGGGGGTTTTTGGGGATAAAGGTTTTGAGGTTTCATGGGATGAGACTATATGGGTTTTTCGGGATGAGGGTTTCGGTGTTTTTGGGGTTTATGGTTCAAGGTTTTTTGGGGTTGTGTATTTAGGTTTTATTAGGGATAAGGATTTAGTGGTTTTGGGATGAGGGTTTAGGTTTTTATGGGGTTGAGTGTTTAGGGTTTTCTATGGTTAATGATTTTGGGTTTTTTGGGGATAAGGGTTTATGATTTTTGGGGGATGAGGGTTTACAATTTTTGGGGGATAAGGGTTTAGGTGTTTTGGGGCTGAGAGTTTAGAATTTTTTCAGGCTAAGGGTTTAGAGTTTTTGGGGTCGAGGATTTAGGTTGTTTTGGGGATTAGGGCTCATATATTGTTTAGTGCTGAGGGTTTTTGGTTTTTTGAGTTGAGAGTATATAAGATTTGGGGGATGTGGTTTAGTGGTTTTGAGGATGATGGTTTTAGGGTTTTGGGTTTTATGATATAGGGGTGTTTGGGGCATACGGTTTAGTGTCTTAGGGATGAGTGTTTAGGGGTTTTTAGGGATGAGGGCTTTGAAGTTTTGGGCTTGGGGTTTAGGAATTATTGGGGATGATGGTATATTTTTAAGGTATGATAATTTAGTGGTCTTAAGGACTGAGGGTACAGGGGTTTCAGGGGATGAGGGTTTAGGGGTTTTATGGATGAAAAACTAACAGTTTTAGTGTTTGGGGATTAGTTTCTTTTGGCAATGAGGGTGGGGGTTTTATTGGGCTATGTTTTGAGTGGTTTGGGGGATGATGGGATAGGTTTATTTGGGTATTAGTGCTTGCGATTTTTTTGGGATGAGGGTTTAGGGTTTTTTCATCTGAGGGTAAGGCTCTTTTGGGAATGATGTTTTATATGTTCTAGTGTTGAGGGTTTATGGTATCTATGAGGGTTAATTGTTTTGGGGAAGAGGGTTTATATATTTTTTTTTTTGATGAGGGTTTTAGGTTTTTTGGGGTATTTGGTTTATGGGATTTTTTAGGGGGGATGGATTTGTGTTTTTTTGGGGTCAAGGGTATAGGGGTTTTGGGGGTGAGGTTTTAGGTGTTTTTGGGTTTAAGGATTTATGGGTTTTTGGGGGTCATGGTTTAGGTTCTTTTAGGGATGATGGTTTAGGGTTTCTTAGGGTTGAGGGTTTTGGGTTTTTTGGGGTATAGGGTTTATGGATTTTTAGGGATGAGGGTCCAAGTTAAATTGTGGCTAAGATGAATAAAAAATCATCAACCCTGGATAAAAATGAAATCACCGTCCAAAAAATACATGAAACCCTTAGCCCCTAAAACCCCAACCCACAACACCGAATACCCAAAAACCCTCCTACTCCAAAACAAAAAAAACCCTTTGAAGCAAAAAATCATCAAACTCTCAACCTCAAAAAACCATCAAACCATCAGACCAAAAAAACCAAAATCATAAGCCCTAATAAACTCCAAACCCTCATCCCCTCATCCTGTAAAATTCTAAATTTCTCTTCTCTAAAAAAACCCAAAACCCACAATCCCCATAAACCTTAAACCTTCACCCCCATAAAACCCAAAACCCTCACTCCTACAAAAACTGAAATGATCATCCAAAAAAACACTAAATCCCTAGAACCAAATAATCCAAAAAATTTGACCCAAGAAAACAATAAACCCTATGAATCAGAAAAATACACCCTCAAAACCAATAAGACTAAAAAAATAGTCCCAAAATACATTAAACCACCATCCCCAAAAAAATCTAAACACTTACCCCCACAAATTCCAAAACACCTATCCCTATATAACACCAAAAACTCATCCCCAAAAAACCATAAACCCATGGGCCAAAAAAACCCTAAACCCACTGTCCCTAAAAAACCTAAAACCTCACACCTAAAAACCCTATATTCTCATCCCAAAAATACTCTAAGTCATCAACACCCAAAATCAAAAATCCCTCAGAATGAAAAAACACTAACACTATGAACAAAAAAAACTAAAACATTGGCCCCAAAAAACCATAACCACTTGGATCCAAATAACCCAAAACCATTATCCCCCTAAAAACCTGAACCCACAGCCCAAAAATCTGGGAAACCTCATCCCCAAAATAACTCTAAACCATTATATCCAAAAAAAACCTCTACACTCTACCCCAAAAAACACACAACACTCAGCCCTAAAATCCCATGAACCCAAAGCACCATAAAACCATGAAACCTAAACACAAAATAAACATGAACCCCTAGGCCCATGAAACCATAGCACCTCAATCCCATAAAACCCTTCTCCCTCAGCACTAAAAAACCATAAACCCTCATCCAGAAAAAACCCTAAACCATCAGCTGAAAACCTTCCAAAGCCCTAATATAAGAAATCCCTTAAAATCATAGCCCAAGAATCCCATACACTCTTAGCCCCAAAAAACCTAAAATAATAAATCCCCAAAACCCTATACTCTTAGACCCAAAAAAACCAATAAATTGCATCCCAAGAAGAATTGAACCCTCAAACCCTAAAACCTAAGCCCTTAGCACTAGAAAACCTTGAACCTTAAGCCCCCAAAAACCCCATTCACACATAATAAAAAATATCTAAACCTTAATCCCCATAACACCCTGAACCCTCATCCCCAAAAATATGAAACCCTCAACCCCAAACAACCCTAAACCTTCATGAACAAAAATACCTTGAACCCTTAACCCAAAAAAACCTTAAACCCTCCACCCCCAAACCCTATATCCTCATTTCCAACCACCCTAAACTGTCATACCTAAATCCAAAAAACCCAGAGACCAAAAAAACCATAATCCCTCATCCCCAAAAAATACTAATCCCAATGTCCTAAATACGCATCCCAAAAAACCATAAATCCTTATCCCTAAAAAACCCAAAACCCAAAACTTGAAAATCCCTAATCCCTCTGACTAAAAATCCTTAAAATTCTCAACCCCAAATCCACTCAACCCACATCCTCAAAAAAACCTAAACACTCTGTCCCAAAAAAAACATAAACCCTCAACCCTAAAATACCCCTAATCTCTTAGCCCCAAAACCCTCAACCCTTATCCCCAAAAATCCATTAGCCCTCAACCCCAAAATAGTTAAACCATCTACCCCAAAAATTTCATCAACCCTTATCTATAAAAATCCATAAACCATTAGCCTCTAAAAATAATAAAACTTTATTCCTAAAAACCCCTAAACCCATATCCCAAATACCCCTAAAACCATGTTCCGGACAATCCCTTAAACACACATCCCCAAAAACCCAAAAACCCTGAATGTAAAAGAAAGTAAACCCTCATCAATAAAAACTCTAAACCATAAACCATTATCCTAAAAAAACTAAAACCTCATTTCCAAAACCCCTAAACCATCCTCCCTAAAAAACCCTAAACCGTCAACCCCTAAAACCATAATCCACCATCCTCAAAAATTCATAAACCCTCACCAACAAAAAATCAGAAAACTTCACCCATAGAAAACCCAAAACCCACATCCTAGAAAACCACAAACCCTAAACCCTAGAAAACCCTAAAACCCTAGAACCACAACACCCTATATTCTCAACGATAGAAACCCTGAACCACTGGTCCCAAAAAACCTTAAACCATCAGCCCAAAGAAACCTAATTCATTAGATAGAAAAAACATAAACTCTCATCCCTAAAAAATCCTAAACCCTCTTCCTCAAAATGCCTAATCATTCGGTCACAAAAAACCCTAAACCATTTTCCAAAAAAACCTAACACACCTAGATGAAAATAACACTATACCATATTGTTCAATAAAATCCAATACACTATGCCCCAAAAATATTCCTAAACTCTCAACACCAAAAAACCATAAACCCTCTTCCCCAAAAACAATAAACCCTCATCCCCAAAAAACCACAAACCATTAGTACTAGAAAAAATCACAAATTCTTAGCCTTAAATATCCCCAAACCCTCAACCCCCAAACCCCAAACCCAAAACCAAAAATAATACCAAACCATCATTACCAAAAACACCGAACCAATTATCCCCAAAAACCCCTACATACCTCAGCACCAAAAAACGCTCAAACCCTATGTCCCCCAAAACCCCAAACACTAATACCAAAAAACCCCAAACCCCAAACCCCAATAATACTAAACACTCATATACATAAAAACATAAAACCAAAAACCTAAAATAACCTAACCCTATCCCCCCAAAATTATAAACCCTCATTCCCTCAAATCGCTAAACCCCCATCCTTAGAGAAACCCAAACCATCGTCCTAAAAAAACCTAAACCCCCATTTTGAAAAAACCCTAAACCCTCATACCCATGAAGACCTAAACCCTCACCCCAAAATAATACTAATACCGCATCACCAAATTACTCTAAGATATGTTCACTAAAAAATAAAATTCCCTCATCCCAGAAAACTCCAACCTTCAGCACTAAAAAACTCTAAACCCTTATCCCTAAAACCCTAATACCTTGGCCCAAAAATACCACAAAAACTAATCCTTAAAAAATTATGAACACTCGGACCCAAAAAACCATGAACCTCTATTTTAAAATAACCATAAACCCTTACCCCTCAAAAAAACTAAACCCTAAACCCAAAAAAATCCTAAACCCTAAGGAAACCATGAATCATCATCCCTAAAAAACCCTAAACCCTATGGCCAATAAAATCCTAAACCCTTATTCCCCAAAAAAACCCTAAAACCTCAGCCCCAAAAAACATGGAACACTCATCTAGAAATAACCTTGAACTCTCAACCTCAATAACCACTGGCCGGAAAATACCACAAAAATTAGTCCTTAAAAAATAGTGAACACTCGGAACCAAAAAACCATGAATCGTTATTTTAAAATAACCATAAACCCTGAAACCCCAAAAAACTGATCCCTAAACCCCAAAAAAATCCTAAACTCTAAGGACACCATGAACCGTCAGCCCCAAACAACCCTAAACCCTCTATCCAATAAAATCCTAAACCCTCATCACCAAAAAAACCCTAATCCCTCAGCCCAAAAAAACATGGAACACTCATCTATAAATAACCTTGAACTCTCAACCTCAATAACCACTAGCCCCAAATCCACAAAACCCCCTAAAACATCATCCCCAAAATCCCCTAAACCCTCATCCCTAAAAACCCTAACCCCACAGCCCCCAAAAATGTTAAAGATCATCCCTATAAAACCCAAAACCCATAGAACGATAAAAATGAACCTTAATCCCCCACAACCATAAACACTCATCCCCCAAAAAACCGGCACCCTCAAACCCAAAAAACCACAAACCCTCATCCCCCAAACCTCTAAAACCATAGTCCCAAAAATGACAAAACCTTGAGTCCCAAAAACCCCTAATAATTTTCCCACAAAAACCTCAACCCTCAGCACCAAAAAAACCTAATCCCACAACAATAAAAAATCCATAAAAACTAATCCCCCCAAAAATCTAATCCATCATCCCCAAAATAACCTTAAACCCGAAGCACCGTAAACCCCATTCCCTCATCACCAAAAAATCCTAAACCCTCATCCCAAAAAACCAAAATCCTTCAGCCCCAAAAAACCTTAAAATATCTTTCCTAAAATATACCAAACCCTTTTCCATAAAAAATCCTAAACCCTCTACCCTAAAAAATTCTTAATCCATCTGCCCCAAAAAACCCTAAACCCTCACCCCCAAAAAATCCTAAACCCTCACCCCCAAAAAACCATAAACCCTCATCCCTAAAAAACCCTAAAGACTTACCCCTCAAAACCCTAAACTCTAAACACTGAATACATTAAAACCCTTAGCCCCCAAAACCCATTAAACCTCATCCCCAGAAAACCCTAAACCCTCAGTCCCCAAAAACCCTAAACCCTAAACCCTAAAAATACTAAACCCACAACCCCAAAAAACCATGAAACCTCAGCCCCAAAAAATCATAAACCCTGAAATCCGAAATGGCTAACCTATTAACCCGAAAAACACCCTCAATCCTTATCCCTAAAAATCCATAAACCATCGGCTTCAAAGGAAATCTAAATTCACATCCCTAAAAACCTTAAACCCAGGGCTCCAAAACCCAAAATCCCAGAGCCACAAAACCCTCTAAACCCAATACCCCAAAATCGATAAATCCTCAAACCAAAAAAACCTAAACCCTCAACTGTAAAAACCCAAAACCCTCAGACCCAGAAAACCTAATTCTCTCAGACCTAGAGAACCCAAAAACCATATCCACAAGTGAACCTAAACCCTTAGGAAAAATAAAAATCCTAAACCCTCAGCCCAAACAACCATAAAACCTATGATCCAAAATAACCTAAATGCTCATCAACAACACTCCCTACACATTAACCCCCAAAAATCCAAAACCACTATCCACAAAAACCCTAAACCCTCAACCCCCAGGCCCCAAAACCCCAAAACACTCAGCCCCAAAAAACATAAACCCTTAACCCACAAAAACCCTAATCCATCATCCGTAAAAAACCCTAACCCTCACCACGAAAAACCATTAAACCTCATCCCTAGAAAACCATAAACCCTCATCCATAGAAAACCATAAACCATAGTCACTATAAAACCTTAAACCTGCATCCCTTGAAAAATGTAAACCCTTACCCTAAAAAACCCTAAACCCTTAGCATTGAAAAAATATAAATCATCCACCCAAAAAACCCCAAAATACTCAACCCAAAAAACCTAAACCCTCATCCCCCAAAAAATTATACCATCATACCCAATAAAGTGTGATTCCTTAATCCCAAAAAACCCGAAACCCTAAGCTGAATGAAACCCTAAACCATCCTAAAGAATAAAAATCCTAAACACTAAGTCCTAAAATATACCTAAACCATCACCCCCAAAAAACATTAAACCCTTATCCCCTGAAAACCCTAAACCCTCATCCCTAGAAACAACAAAAATCCCTCATCCCTAAAAACCCCAAACCATCAACCCCAAAAAACGCAAACCCATAACCCCTAAAACCCCTAAACCATCAGCCATAAAAAACCCAATAACTTAGCCCCAAAAAACCCTCAACCCATCCGCCCAAAAAAAACCCTCAAACCCTCTGCCCAAAAAACCCCAAACCCTAAGTCCCCCCCAAAATGAAACCCACTACCCCAAAAACCCAAAACTCTCATACCTAAAAAACCCTAAAACATGATCCTAAAAAAACCTTAAACACTCATCCCCATAAAAACTAAAACCCTTAGCCCCAGAAAACCTAAAACGCTCATTCCCAAAACACTCAAAACCCCCATACACAAAAAACCCTAAATCATAAACAATATAAATCCAAAAACCCTCATTCACAAAAACCATAATCCCCACCCCAATAAAACCTAAACACTTATCCTTAAAATACCCTAAACCCTCATTCCAAAAAAACTATATATCCTCATCCCCACAAATCACTAAATCCAAATCCCTAAAAAACCCTAAACCATCATCCCCAAAACCATAAACTCCTATCCTCAAAAAACCCTATACCCTGAACCCACGAATTCTCTAAACCATAAACCCTAAAGACCATAAGTCATCAGTCCCAAAATACTCTTAGCCCTTATCCCCAAAAAACCCTAATACCTCATCCCAAAATAACCATTACCCTCAACTCCAAAAAAACCTAAACACTTAACATAATAAAACCTGAAAGGTTCATTAAAAAAAACACTAAACCCTCTACCCAAAAAACCTTATACACGCATCCCCAAAAACCCCATAACCCTCAACACAAAACCCCACCAACACTCACTCCCAGAAAATGATAATACTCCAAGAAAAAATAACCTTAAAACCTCTGGCCAATAAATCCTTATACACTCAACCTCATAAATCCAAAAACCCTCATCCCCAATAACCCATGAACCGTAACCCCAAAATCCCTTGAACCAAAATCCCCAAAATCCTCTAATACTATAAACCAAAAATTCCCAAAACACACAGCCCCAAAAATACATGAACACTCAACACCTAAAAGACATAATCTCTGGTCCCTAGAAATCACTAAACACATAGACCCAAAAACCCCTGAACCCTAACCACCCAAAAACCATTAACAGTGAACCCCAAAAAACCATGAACCCTCCTCCCCAAAAAACCCTGAACCCTTTTACCTGAAAAGCTCTAAACCCTTATCCCCAAAAAAACCAATAACCCTAATCCCCCAAATTCCCCGAACACTTATACCCAAAATCCATTGAACCATTATCCCCAAATACCCTAAACCCCTATCCCCAAAAAATATTAAACATGCATCCCCAAAAAATCACTATACAGTTAGACCCAAAACCCTTAAACCCATTGACCCATAACCGTCAAACTCTCATCCCTAAAAAACTATAAACCATTTACCCTGAAAAAACCCTATTGCCACATTCAAACAAAATAAACCATAAAACCTCAGACCCAAAAACCCTAAACCCTAACCTCTAAAAACCCTTATCCCTAACCCCCAAAAAACCCTAACCCCTTTAAAATAGATAACCCTAAACTATAATATCCAACAAAACCAAAACCCTCACCACCAAAATACCATAAACCCAAATCCCAAAAAGACCCTAAACCCTCAGCACAAAAAAACCCTAAACCCCCATTCCAAAAAAAAACTAACCCCTTGTCCCAAAAAACAATAAACCATTTTCCCTAAAAAACCATAATCCCTTAGCTACAAAAAATCCATAAACCCACTTCCCCAAAAATCCCCAAACCCTCATCTACAAAAAATCCAAAATCCTCATCAACAAGAAAACCTAAACCATTTACTCCATGAAACCATAAATCCTAAACCCTAAGAAACGAAATTCCCTTACCCAAGAAACCCCATTCCCTCATCCACCAAAACCTCAAAATCCTCAACCCCTATAATCCATTGACCAAAATCCACAAAAAACACTAAACCTTCAGTTGTAAAAAACCAAAAACCATCAGCCCTCAAAAAACTCTAAACCCTTAGCCCAAAAAACCTTAACCCACATCCCCCCAAAAAAATCCAAAACCATCAACCCCCCAAAACTCTAAACCATCAGCCCAAAAAAACCCTAACCCTTAGTCGCAACAATCCCTATACCATCAGCCACAAAAAAAATCCAAACATCAACCCAAAACAACCCTAAACCCATATCCCATAAACCCCCTAATCCCCAAGCCTCATAAAACCCAGAATCCAAGAACAAAAAGACCCAAAAAACCCACAAAACAAATAAAATCATGAACCCCAAAAAACCCATAACTCTTCATCCTGGAAAACCCAAAACACTATTTCCCATAAAACCCTAACCCCTCATCCCAAAAATAACCTAAAACATCAGCAAAAAAACATTAAAAACACATCCCCAAAAAACACTAAACCTAAAGTAACAAAAAAACCTAAAACCACAACCCCAAACAAACCCTAAACCCTCAACCAAAAAATCACTCAACCCTCAGCCTCAAAAAACTCCTAAATTATCATCCCAAGAAAACCCAAAACCCTAATCCCCAAAAAATACCAAACCCTCAGCACCCAAAAAAAATATTAAAACATCATTCCCAAAAAACCTTAAACACTCAACACTAAAAACCCCTTAACCCTCACCTACAAAACCCCCAAAAATATCAGCCCTAAAAATCCATAAACCATATACCCAAAAAACACTAAACCCTCAGCCATAAAAAACCTAAAACCCACTGTCCAGAAATAAACCATAAACCATCATCCCCAAAAAAATGCTAAAACCTCATCCACAAAAAACCATTAATCCACAACACCAAAAAATGAAAAAACATCATCACTAAAAAAACACGATCCCTCTACAGTAAAAAAGTCTAAACCCATACCCCAAACAATCATAAAACTTTACCCCCAAAACCTCAACACCCTCATACTAAAAACCCCCTCAAACATCAGCCCCAAAAAACACTAAACCCTCAGTCCCAAAAAATAGTTAACCCCTTGTCCTAGATAAACCTAAACCCTCATCCCCAAAAAACCCTTAACTATAATCCCCAAAAAACCCTAATCCACGAACCCCAAATTAACTAAACCATAATCCCCAAAAAACCCATCAATCCTTGACCCCAAAAAACCCTAAACCATTATCCACAAAAATACCTAAATGAACATCCCATAAAAACCATAAACCCATAGCCCCAAAACCCCTAAAACCTTGACCCCCAATAAAACCTAAACAAATGGCCGCCAAAACCCAAAAACCTTGAAACAAAAAAAAACCAAGAACCCTCAACGCTAAATAATCATAAAACCTCATACTGAGAAAACCCAAAGCCCTCTTTCCTAGAAAACCCTAAACACTCATCCCCAGATGACCCTGAACACTCAGCCCAAAAAAACTAAAGTCTCAACCCCCAAGAACCATAAAACCTAATCCCCAAAATTATCTTAAACCCCTAGTTTCAAAAACCCATAAACCTTCACCCCCCCAAAAAAACTCTTAAACCCTTTCCCCAAATAAACCCAAAACCCTCCACCAAAAAATCCTAATCATTTTTCCCTAAATATCCCTAAATACTCATACAAAAAAACCAAAAACATTCAGCCCCCAATACCATAAAACCCCAACCACAAAAAAACCCAAAATTCTCACCCTCAAATACCATTAAATCTCATCCCCAAAGAACCCTAAACCCTTTGACCATGAAAACCCTAAAACCTCATCCCCATTAAACACTAAAACCTAATCCATAAAAAACCCTGAAAACATAGTGCAAAAAATCCCTATATCGTTAGCCTAAAAAAACCCTAAACGGTCATCCCCAAAAAACCATAAAAATTCAGACCAAGAAACCCTAAACCCTTATCCTCCAAAAACCCAAAACCAACACAAAAACCATAAACACTCAGATTCCAAATAAAACCCTAACCAAAATCCCCCCAAAATTTTTTAAATTCCCTAAAATAACCCATAACCCTCATGCCATGAAAATTGAAAACCCTAATTATGAAAAAAAACCATATACCATCATCCCTAGAAAACTCTAATCCCTCATCCCTAGAAAAAACAAAATCCAATTACCCAAAAAAATTAAATACCATCAGCTCCAAAACCCCCGAAACCACAACACCAAAATACACCAAACCCTCAGCCCCAAAAAAAATCCTCAAACCTTCATCCCCATAAAAAATCAAAATCTAATCCCCAAATACCCCAAAACCTAATACCTAAAAAATCGAAAACCCTTAGTCCCAGAAAACCCAAAAATCTCAACCCCCACAAAACCCAACCCATCTACACCAAAAATCCCTAAACCCTCATCTCTATAAAAGAATAATCCTTCATTCCCAGAAAAATTGAGACCCTCATCCCCAAAAAATCCATAATCTCCCTGCCCTATATAACCTAAACCCTTATCTCAAAAAAATAAAAACCCTCGATGATAGAATACCATAACCCCCTGAATCAAAAAATACTTAACCACTTAGCCAGAAACTAACCTATACCATAAGAACAAATTTTATTTTAAACCCTCAACCACAATAATACTTACACCCCATCCCCAAAAAACCCCAAACCCACATCCTAGAAAAAATAAAAACATCCAGCCCCCAAAACCCAAAAACCCTCATCCAAAAAAATCAAGAACCCCCAAACCTAAAAAACACTAACTGCTCATTACAATTATACTCAAATCCTTAATCCCCAACAAAAAAAACACCCCATTCTTAAAAAATCCCAATCCATCGAATAAAACAACCTAAACCCTCAGTGTCAAAAATCCTAAATCCTTAACCCAAGAAAACCTATATCTCTACCCCATAAAATACTAAACCTATATCTCTACCCCAAGAAAACCTATATCTCTACCCCATAAAATCCTAAACCCTTAACCCAACAAAACATTGAACACTCAACCACAAAAAAAACCATAACCCTTATCCCCAAAAAACAATAAAACACTATCCCTAAAAAACCTTAAAACTAAGCCCCAAAAAACTCTAAAACCTCATCCCCAAATACCACTAAGTACTTATCCCCAAAAACCCTTGAACAGTCATCCCCAAAAAACCACGATCCATTAGCACCCCAAAAATACCCTAAACCCTCACCCCCTTAAAAAATATGAACCCACCACCCTCAAAAATCATATACCTTCAAACCCAAAAACTCTTAAACCCACAATGCCAAAATACCTAAACCCTAAGCCAAAAAAACCTCTCAAATCTCAGACATAAAAACCCTAAACCCTCACCCAAAAATACTAATCCCGAATCACTAAAAAAACCCTAAACCCTTTTCCCAAAAAACATTAAAATCTCATCCAAATTAACCCTCAACCCTCAACACCAAAAAACCCAAAATCAGAAGACCCAAAAAAACCCTAGAACCTCATCCCTAAATATCCATAAACCACCATCCCTAAAAATACGTAAACCCCATCCCCAAAAAATGAAAAACCACTTACCCCAAAAAACCCTAAACCCTCAGCCCCAAAAAACCCTAAAACCTCATCTCCAAAAAACCATAAATCCTCATCCCAAAAAAAAACAAAACCCTTATCCAAAAAAATGTAATACCTCATTCATAACGTCCTTAAAACCTTACCCCAAAAAATCCTAATCCCTCACCCCCTATACGTCAACACACTAATCCCCAAAAACCCCTCAGGACACCTCTCCAAAAATACCCTAAACCATCCATTAAAAAAACCCAAAACCATTATCACAATAAAAACATAAAACCAAAAAAACCAGTCACTCTTGTCACCAAAAAACACATAAACCCTCATACCCAAATAACGATAAACCATCCGTCCCAAAACAAGCTCTCAACCCTTAGCCCCAAATTAAATAAATCGTTGACCTTAGGAAAACCTAAACCCTCATCCTCAAAAAACACTAATTCAACATCCCCCAAAACCCCAAAACCTGGAGAAACATAAACCCTAAACGTACATCCCAAAAACGCAAAAAACCTCAACCAAAAACTAACCCTAAACACTCCACTGCAAAAGACCCTAAACACTCATATCTAGAAAACCCAACACCCACTTACCTAGAAAACCCTAAACCACCAGACACAAAAGTCTGTAAACCCACATCCCAAAAAACCCTAAACCATCTGGGCCAAAAAACCATAGACCTATGCCCAAAAAATACTGTAAATCATCAGCTATAAAACAACCTAAACCTTCACCATAAAAAAATCCTACACCAATAGCTCGAAAAAAACTCAAAAAAAAAACAACACCAAAACCCTAAACCCACATCCCCCAAAACCCCTTAACCCTTTGACTCAAAAAAACCTAAAAACTTATCCTCCAAAACCCTAAACCCTCATCCTCAAAAAAGACTAAACCATCACCCTACAAATAACACTAAAACATCATCACAAGAAAATCATAAATCCATAGCACTAGAAAAACCATAAACCCAAATCCATGGAATACTATAAACCCATAACTCCAAAATACCCTATATACACATCCCCCAAAACACAAAACCTTTAGTACCTATAAACCCTCACACATCCACCCAATGAAACCCTAAATTGTCTTCTAAAAAAATATTTATCTTTATCCTAAAAAAATATTGAACCCTCCTCCCCAAAACCCATAAACCATTATCCCCAAAAAACACTAAACCCTAATACCTAAAAAACCCTAAACCCTTAGTTGAAAAAACTCTTAAACCCTTAGCACCCAAAAATCCAAACCCTATTCCTAAAAATATCTCTAAACACTCATTCCAATAAAACCTGAAACTGTTACCACCAAAACAAAAACTAATCCCTCAGCCCTAAATAGATCAAAACCCTCAGCCCTAGAAAAAAACTAAATCCCCTTCCCCAAAATACATGACGCCTAGCTTCCAAAACCCCAAACCCACAACACCAAATAACCCTAAACCCTCTGCCACAAAAACCGAAAATCCTCAGAATGAAAAACCATCAAATTGTTATCCCCATAAAACCCTAAAACCAAAAAAAATCAAGTCATAAGCACAAAAAAACTGCAAAACCTCACCCCCTCATCCCTAAAAATACCAAAATTACTCTTCTCTAAAAACCCCAAAAACAGCATCCCCAAAAAACCCAAAACATTCATCCCCATAAAACCAAAAACCCTCACTCCATGAAAAATGAAATGATCATCCATGAAAACACTAAATCCCTAGAACCAAAAACTCCCAAACCAATGGCCCACAAAAACCATAAACTTATGAATCAAAAAAATATATCCTCAACAAATAAACCCAAAAACCCTCATCCTCAAAAAAATCCAAAAGATTACCACCACAAATTCCAAGACACTTATCCCTATAAAACACCAAACCCTCATCCCCAAAATACCCTAAACACGTAGGCCCAACAAACCCTAAACCCACTTCCCAAAAAAAACCTAAAACCTCACACCTAAAAAACCCAATGTTGTCATCCCAAAAATACTCTAAGCCCTCAACCCCAAAAATCCAAAATACCTAACACCCAAAAACCCTAACCCTTAGCACGAAAAACCTAAAACCTCATCCCCAAAAAACCCTAACCACTTAGCTCTAAATAACCCTAAACCTTTATCCCCCAAAAATAGAACCAATAGACCCAAAAACTAGGAAACCTTAGCCCCAAAATAACTATAAACCCTCAACCTCAAAAAAACCTCAACCCCAAAAAACCCCCATCAGTCAGCCCAAAAAAACCATGAACCCTCAGCCCCATAAAACCATGAAAACTAAGCCCCAAATAACCATTGACACAAAATCACATAAAACCATAGAACCTCAACCCCATAAAACCCTGAACCCTTCTCACCAAAAAACCATAAACACTCATTCAGAAAAAACCCTGAACCCTTAACTAAAAAAACCCAAGAGACATAATCCCAAAAACACTTTAAACCTATAGCCCCAAAATCGCCTAAAACTTTAGCACCCAAAACACTAAACCCTAAATCCTTAAATCCCTAAACCCTCAGACCCAAAAAACCAAAAACATTCATCCCTGAAAACATTGAACCCTTTCTTCCCAAAATCCAAAAACATCAGCCCAAGAAAACCCTGAACATTCAGCCCCTTCAAAACCCCAATCCCACGTACTAAAAAAGATCTAAACCTTTATCCCCATAACACACTGAACCCTCATCCACAAAACTCTAAATCCCTCATCCCTAAACAACACTAAATCTTCTTGCAAAAATAGACCCTAAACACATAGCCCCCAAAACCAAAAACCCTCCACCCCAAAAACCATATATCCTCATTTCAAACCCCCCTAAACCATCACACCTTGAACAAAAAAACAAAGATAACCAATAAACCATAATCCATCATAACCAAAAAACCCTAAACCAATAGTATTAAAAATCTCTATAGCCTCATTCCTAAATAAATTCTAAAACATCACAAAAAAAACCTCAGCCCCAAACCCCTAAACCCTCATCCCAAAAAAACCCTAAACACTAATCCCCAAAAAACCCAAAAATTTCATCCCCCAAAAAAACTACAACCCTCTTCCCAAAAAAACCATAAACCATGAAACCTAAAAAACTATAAAACATCATCCGTGAGAAAACCTAATTCCACTCCTCCAAAAAAACCAAAACCCACTACCCTATAAATTCCTAAACCCACAACCAAAAAAAAACACTAAACACATATCCTCAGAAAAACATAAACCCTTATCCATAAAAAACTCAAAACCCTTAACCAAATAATCCCTATTCCCTCATCCCCAGAATCCTCAAAATACTCAACCCCGAAATCCACTCAAACCACATCCCCCAAAAAACCTAAAACCTCAGTCACAAAAAAATCCTCACACCTAAAATACCCTAAACACTCATCCCCAAAAAACCATTAACCCTTATCCCCCAAAATATACTATCCCTCACCCTAAAAACAATTACACCATCAGCCCCAAAAAATTCATCAAACATTATCCATAAAAATCCAAAAACCATCCTCCTCTTAAAATCTTAAATCCTCATACCTAGAAAACCCTAAACCCGAAGCCCCAATACCCCAAAAACATTAATAAAAAAACTGTAAAACCACATCCCCATAAACCCAAAAACCCTAATATAAAAAAACAATAACCTCTAATCGATAAAAAAATACTAAACACTAAGAACTAGATATCCCAAAACCCTATAACATAGAAAACCCTAAACCATCATCCCCAAAAGAACCTAAACCCTCAACCCAAATAAATACCTTGAACCTTCATCCCCAAAAAACACTAAACCTTAAGCACCCGAAATACCCTAACCCTCGTAACTGAAACCCCATAAACATTCACCCCTTAAAAACACCTAAAAACTTAACACCAAAACCCCTAAACCATCCTTAAAAAAAATCTAAAGTGTCAACCCAAAGATATAATCCCTCAACCCCAAAAACCCTTAAACCCTTACCACCAAAAAATCATTAAATATCATCCCAAGAAAACCCTAAACCCTTATCCTAGAAAACCATGAACCATTAACCCCAGAAAAACCTAATACCTCATAACCATAAAACCCTATATCGTTAACTGTAAAAAACCCTAATCCCTTGGCCCTAAAAAACACTAAACCATCAGCCTAAAAAAACCCGAAATCATTATCTGAAAAAAAACATAAACCCTAATCCCTATGAAACCCTAAACCCTTATCCCCCAATACCCCTAACACCTCTATCCCAAAAAATCCTAAACCCTAATCCATAAAAACATGACACACCTAGCTAAAAATAACCCTAAAACCTCACAGAAAAAATACAAAACACTATGCCCCAAAACATACCTAAACACTCAACACCAAAAAACCATAAACCCTTATCCCCCAAAAACAATAAACCCCCAGTCCCAGAAAAACATTAACCATCATTGCTAGAAAAAACCAAAACTATTAGACCCAAATATCCCCAAACCCTCATCCCCAAAACCACAAATCCAAATACACATATAATACCAAATCCTAATGACCAAAAAAACCAATCCAATTGTCCCCAAAAACCCCTCAATACCTCAGCACCAAAAAACCCACAAACCCTCTTCCCCAAAAAACCCAAACTATAATCCCCAAAAAACCCCAAACCCTCTGCCCCAATCACACTAAACACTCATCCAAAAAATCCCTAAAACCACAACCCTAAAATATCCAAACTCACAGCCCTAAAAAACTCTAAACCCTCATTCCCTCAAATCCCTAAACTCCCATCCTCAGAATACCACAAACCATAATCCAAAAAAACTTATACCGAAATTAAAAAAGAAACTAAACCCTCATCCTTATGAAAGCCTAAAGCCTAACCCATAAATAAAAATAATACCTCATCACCAAATTACTCTATGATCTCTGTTCCAAAAAACAGAATTCCCTTAACAAAAAAACCCCAAACCCTAAGCACCAAAAAACCTAAAACCCTCATCCCAAAAAACATAATTCCTTGGAACTAATTTTCCCCAAACAATAATCTCTATTAAATATTGAACAATTAGCCCCAAAAAACCATGAACCCATATCATAAAATAACCACAAACCCTCACCCCCAAAAACACTGAACCCTCAGCCCTAAAAAAACCTCAACCCTTAGCCACCATGAACCGTCATCCCAAAAATAACCTTAAACCCTTTGGCCTATAAAACCCTAGACCCTAATCCCCATAAAAACATGAACCATCATCCCCAAGAAACATGGAACATTCATCTTGAAATTTCCTTGAACTCTCAGCCTCAAAAACCATTGACCCCAAATCCCCAAAACCCCCAAAACCCTCATCCGAAAAATCTCCTAAACCATTAGCCTCAAAAAATCCTAATCCCTAAACCCAAAAAATGTTAAAACATCAACCCTAGGAAACCATAAATCCTTATCCTGAAAAGAAATGAACCTTAAGCCCCAAAAAACTGTAAACCCTCAACCCTAGAAAACCCTGAACCCTGAACCCCAAAAAACCCCAAACCGTCATCCCCAAAAGCTATAAACAGAAAGTCCCAAAAAAAACAAAGCCATCTGTCCCAAAAAAACCTAAATCCTATACAAAAAAACTTCAAACCTCACCCCCAAATAACCCTAAACCCATTTCCATAAAAAATTCCTAAAAAATAATCCTAAAAAAATCTAAACTACCATCCTCAAAAAAATATTAAACCATCCTACATAATAAATCCCATTCCATCTCACCAAAAAACACTAAACCATCATTCCTAAAAAAACATAATCCCTCAGCCCCAAAAAACCATAATCAATCATCCCGAAAATATCCCAGACCATTATCCATAAAAAAACATAAACCCTTTATCCTAAAAAATCCCTAATCCCTCTACCCCAAAAACCCTAATCCCTCATCCAAAAAAATCCTAAACCCTAAGCCGCAAAAAACCATAAACCCTAATCCATAAATAATCCTAAAGCCTTACCCAAAAAACCCTAAATCCTAAACACCAAAAACCTAAAAACCCATATCCCCCAAACACCCTTAAACCTCATCCCCAAAAAAACCTCAACCCTTAGTCCCAAAAAATTCTAAACCATCAGCCCTAAAAAACCCTAAACCCTAAACCCCAAAAAACCATTAACCCTTTGCCCTAAAAAACCCTACACACTCAAACCCAAAATGGCTGACCGACTAGCCACATAAATACCCTCAAAACATATCCCTAAAAATAAATAAACCATCATCTTTAGAAAAACCTAAATCCTCATCCCCAAAAACCTTAAACTCAAAGCTCCAAAACCCAAAAACCCGGATCCCAAAACCTCAAAACACACTACCCCAAAAAACTGTTAAACCCTAAAAAAAAAACTAAAACCTCAAACATATAAATCCAAAAACATCATACGATGAAAATTTAAATCTCTCTGACCTATAAAACTGTAAAATGTTATCTGCAAGTGAACTAAAACCCTTATCCAAAATAAAAACCCTAAACCCTAAACCCAAAAAATCCTAAACCCTATGAAAAAAAAACTAAATTATAATCCAAAAAAACCCATAAACATTCACCCCAAAAACATAAAACCCTTATCCACAAAAACCTTAAACCCTGGGGCCCCAAACCCCAAAAACCCCAACCCCAAAAAAGCACAAACCCTCAAACCACAAAACTCTAATCCATTAATGATGTGAGATGCACAGGGTGGACCAATCATCATGGAATATTGTGGAAGATGAAGGATGTGGTTCGGGGAGATGTGGAAGATAATGGGTTTGGATAGTGGATGCAAGAAGTCAACCAATGATATAAGGAGAGAAACCTACTACTTAGACAACCCACTCAAGGGAGATATGTGATAGATAGTCCACACAACAACGCACCTAGGTTGAGGGATAGAATTGGGGGCTTTGTGATCTTGGATCACCAATCTAACTTGTAGATTGAAAAGGAAAGAATGCACATGATCTAGGAGAAAAAACCTCGACAATACTCGCATAATGGAGATGAATAAATCATAAGCTCTCAATTAAGTCTTGAATCAAAATACAATTCCATGGAGTGGATATTTATAGCCAAGGGGTTATACAATAGTCAAAGGTCTAATACACTAACGTCATAATGAATAAACCTACCTTGTCCCATTAAAAGTCAAAATGAAAAAGTCTAAAAAAGACTTTTGGAAATGTAGCACACAACTTTCCAATTATATCCCACCATATTTGACTTTGAGTGCATAGCCCACTGGATTTGACTTTTGTGTCCAAAGATGACATTTCTAGAATCCTCCATGTGGGAAGGGCATCCAAATTCGTGAAACCTTGTGGTCCAAGCATTAAACATAAATTATGGGTTTGGATAAGTGATATTATAGGCCCATTTTCTCCATCAATGGAATGAAAGATCCATTGGGCATTTAATGAAGCAAGATGTGTGCCCATTGTAGCATTGAGCCTCTTTAATCTCCCTCGCATCATTGGGCCTTGAAAATATAACTCTTCCTCCCGTGCAATAGACTTGGTGCCTTTAATATGGTTCTCATCATCCTCCCCCTTTTGAAAAGGATTCATCCTCGACTCTTCATCCTCTGCACCCAAAAAAGGAGAATGATTAGAAACATTGAAAGTGGAACTTACACCATACTCACCTAGAAAATCTATCTTGTAAGCATTGTTGTTAGTCTTCTTGAGCACTTGGAAAGGTCCATCTCCTTGTGGCATGAGTTTTGATTTCCACTTGTTTGGAAATATCTCCTTTTTCATATTAATCCAGACTAACTACTCAGGTTCAATAAACCCTTGTTTTCAACCCTTGTTTGCACGATCAAAATATTTTTGGGTCATCTACTTGATATTTTTCCTTGCCTTTTAATAGAGTTGTTTGATGAATTATGTGCACCCTTTCTCATCCAAATTATTTGCTTCCAGTAATGGAAAAGAAGCTAGATCATAGATATAAGAGGGTTAAAATAGTAAACAATTTCAAATGTAGAATATTGAGTAGTGGAGTTCTTGGACCTGTTATATGCGAATTACACATGTGGGAGACACTCCTCCCAATTCCAGATATTCTTCTTGAAATTTTTTCGAAGAAGGGATGATAGTGTCTGATTCACCACCTCTGTTTGTCCATAAATTTGAAGATTAAAAGTAGATTAAAATAGTAACTTCTTTCCTAGTTTTCTCCACAAGGTGTTCCAAAAGTAACTAAGGGATTTCGTGTCTCAATCTGACACAATCATCCTTGGAATTCCATGGATTTTGACTATTTCCTGAAAAAAAAGTGTTGAAATGTTAGTGGAATCATCTGTTTTGTGACAAGGAATAAAATGTGCCATTTTTGAAAACTGATCCACCACAACAAAAATGGAATCTATCCCCCTCTTGGTCTGTGGTAACCCCATAATAAAGTCCATTGATATATCCTCCCAAGGGGTGTTGTGGATTAGGAGAGAAAGATATAGTTCAGGTGGGTTTAGTTTCGATTTGGTTTTATGGTAGACAATGCACTTTCCCACAAATTTATCAACAACTCTAGATATCTTAGTCGAATAAAAATTCTCACTAAGAACACTTAGAGTTTTTGCAACACGGAAAAATTCCCCATTAACCCACCCGAATGTGACTCCTTCATAAAAAGTAAACTGATAGAGAAATTGGGAATGCGAAGCTTATCAATCTAGAATAAGAATACAACATGTAAATAGAACTTTTCCCACATAACTATAGGTTTACAATGTTCATCCGGCTCTCTAAAATCACTATTAGTGGCATATAAATCTCTAATGCATTCAAAACCAAGGAGTTTTGAATCCAAAAAGGAAAAAATATAATATTTACGTTAAAGTGCATCTTCCACAGTATTTTCTTTACCCTTTTATTCTTGATGACATATGGAAATGATTCAGTGAATTACATCCATCTAGAATGTCTCCTATTTAGTTTATTTTGCATCCTAAGGTACTTAAGAACCTCATGACCAGAATGGATCACAAATTCTTTAGGCAAAATATTGCTATGCCATGTCTCTTATACTCTAAACAATGTATAGAACTCTATATCATATGTAGCATAGTTTATAACTAGGCCATTTAACTTCTCACTAAAAAAATAAATAATATTACCTTATTGTATGATTACTCCACCAATTCAAATTTCACTTGCATCACATTCAATCTCAAAGGTATTACCAAATTCTGGGAGTGGAAGTAGAGGGTCTTGGGTGAGTTGATCCTAGAGAGCATGGAAAGCCTTCTGTTGATTTTTCCCCAATTTGAAAGGAACACTATTCTTTGTCAATTCATTCAATGGTGCTGTTAGTGTGCTAAATTCCTTCACAAATCTCTAGTAAAAACTAGAAAGTCCATGAAAACTTCTTACCTACCCAACAGAGGTCGGAGTTGGCCATTCATGTATTTTTTTGATATTCTTAGTGTCCACTTAAACTCCATTCTTGCTCATAAAAAATAAAAGGAAAAAAATCTTATTGAGGAAAAATTCGCACATATTAATGTTTCTAAACAAGTTTCCATTCCTTAACACCTCTAGGACTATTATTAAGTGATCTACATGTTCATGCAAAGTCCAAATATACACCAAAAAATCATCAAAGTAAAATACCACAAATTTTCCAATATATGCACGTAATACCTGATTCATTTACCTCATAAATGTACTAGGTGCATTGGTGAGACCAAAGGGCATGACTAAACATTCATAAACTCTATATTTTTTCTTAAATGTAGTTTTCCACTCATCTCCTTATTTCAACCTAATTTGATGGTAGCCACTTCTTAAATCATTTTTTGAGAAAAGAGTTGAACCATTTAATTCATCTAGAATATAATCCAACCATGGTATAAGATGATGATACCTAACTGTGATGTTATTGATGGATCTGTAGTAAATTCACATTCTCCATGTTCCATCCTTATTTGGTACTAGATGCATCGGCACCGCACTAGGACTAAGGCTCTCTCTAACATACCCCACATCCAAAAGCTCTTGAACTGTCCTTGGAATTTATTTTGTCTCCTCTTGGTTAGTGCGATATGCTGGGAGGTTCGGTAGTGATGCTATGGGTATGACATCAATTTGATGCTCTATACCTCTAATGGGTGGCAAACTAGGTGGAACATCGTTGGAAAACACGTCTTCAAATTCTTGCAACAAAGACTCAACAGCATGTGGCAAAGGAGATGTTAAGTAATTAGTGTTCAACATCACCTCTTTACACATAAGTAAAAAAGAGATTTTGCTGAGAAATCAAAGCATACTTAACCTCACTCATTCTTTCAAACATCATACTTTTCTCTCCTCTAAAAATTTTTTCCCTCTAGTTTTTTATTATCTCTCCATTTATTTTCTTATCTCATTTTCTATTTTCCCCTCATTCTCTCCTTTTTAATTTTCTCTCTTTATTTCCTCATCAATAATTTTTTTTATTTTCTATCAAAATGTGATCTTCCAAAATATGTTTTGGGCTCATGGGATTGAGTCTTATAGGTTACCATAGTAGTAAAAAACAGAGACGGTTCAAGAAAACATCATGAGTATCACACAGATAGTACTACCACTGTTGACCCACCAGTAAGTGGCATGCCTTAATTTGAAAAATGTTGCACAATACCTCATCATTGTATTTACCAATGGAGAACTATACCTTCACCTGTTTGGTAACATTAATATCTTCACAATCATTAAACCACTAAAGCTAATATGGATGCTGATGGTTCAAAGCAGTAAGTCCCAACATCTCTACTAACTTAGTGATCGCAATATTAGAACATTTTCCTCCATCAATAATAATACTACATACCTTTCCATTGATCTTGCACCATGTACGGAAAAGGTTCTCCAACTGATCCTTCTCTCCCATAGTCATTTGTGCGCTTAGAACTCTCCTAGTGACAAGAATCTCACCGTCTTCTGAAAATTGTCCATTATCAATTTTTGGAGATTCTTCCTCCTCTTTTGATATCTCTCTGTCGGTCTCCCATTCTCCATACTTTTTGATGGTCATGGTGCGCCAATTAGGGAATTCACTAGCAATGTGACCCCTTCCTTGACATTTGAAACACTGAATATCCATATTCTATGTTTGGTTAGTTTCAAAAGTAGGTTTATTAGGTGGGAGAATTACCTTGTCACTTTTGGGATCAGCCACCTCTTTTGGATTTGATGATTCTCCAATATCCTACCTCATATTTCTCTATGGAATGAAAGGGGTAGTGGGTTTCCTCATGTTTCTCCTCCTTTTGATTTGTTGCTCGATCTTGGTGGCTTGATGAATTATATATTGTATTTCCACATGGTGGTACATCTCCACATGATCGACAATCTCTTGATTGAGCCCAAGTAAAAATCGTGCCATGGTTGCATCCGGATCCTCCTAAACATTTTCTTGAATCATGGAAATTTCCATCCCCTTGTAGTATTCTTCTAAACTCTTACTTCCTTGGGTGAGGTGTTGAAGTTTGTCGTGAATATCTCTATGGAAATGTGTGGGAAAAAACCACTTCCACATGGAAAACTTCATGTCTTCCCAAGTGTTGATGGGACATCCATCATATATAGCCCTCTCCTTTTGAACTTGATACCACCAAAATAATGCATAATCAATGAATTCAGGTACTGAAAGTTTTACCTTTTTCTCCTCAGAATAGGTATGACATGAAAACACCTGCTCGATCCACATCCCCCACTCCAAGTATTCATTCAGAAAACTTTTCCATTGAAATGAAGGGACCTTCACCATGATGGCACCAAGTAGGTCGTCATCATGTGGTCAACTTTGGCCTCCTCTAGGTTGTTGGTACAAACTTCTAATCTGTGGGACATCCTTAAAATCACTATCAATGTTTTCCACCTCCTCCTCCATGATGTGGGGGCGACGAGGTGCCAGATCACGCCATGGGTTGTCATGGATCATCCTTGGGCTTGGTTGATTCTCCAGGTTTTCAATACTCTCATGTAGAACCTCCAAATTATGATCAAGAATCCTATCAAAATGGCTCACCAAATCGGGCATTTAGAGTGGTGTATCTTCGGGTGAGGGAGATCTAATTTTTCTTCCTTCATCAATAACATGAGAAATTTTCTTCCCACGATATTTTTCACTAATATGTTACACAAATTCAAGAACACTAGGGGAGAAACACACACACAATGATACACACTCACTCACACATGCGAGACATACACACACATTCACAAAAGATGTAAAAACTCATGCACACGTGGATACACACTCACACATGCAAGACAGACACACTCATGCACACAAGCACACACAAACTTACACACATGAGATGTACACACACACACACACAAAAATATGTACACACTCACACACACAATTGGTTTTCTTATTTCTCACTCTCAATACTCAATTAAAATTCCAAGATCTTATGAAATATAATACCTTCTTTAGGGAGATCACTTTCCACCAATCCTTCCCCAATCAAGATTGTGGTGGGGTCTGGTTTTACACAACCCTCTTGAGTGGTAATGGGTAAAGGGTGAAAAGAGGGTAGAAAATGGATAAAGGGTGGGTGGAAGAAGGGGTATAAAGGTGGTATTTGGGTTTTTCCTGATTGCACAAGATAAGAAAAATTAATTACAATATGGGAAAAATATAATATGGGGATGAAATAAAATTATGGGGAAAGTGATGTATGAAAATGGAAAGGGATAATAATTAAAAGCACAAAGATGAAGTAATTTTATCCACTTTTTTCTTTTTTTCCTATCAATTATCCCAAAAAAATTGTTGTGCATGGAGTTTTAAAGCATAAGATGATGAACATAGAATAATTTTTTTTAAATCTCTCAAATAAATGATGTGCTTAATTTTAATAAGAAAAAAATGAGGAGTTGAGATATTTTTTTTCGTATTTTTTTAGATACAAATCACATATAGATATTTAAAGGCAAAATGAAGATGGATGAATAATTAACTCAATGTAAAAATATTTCAATATTGCACAAAAAAGGCCAATTATAAAGGTTTTCAATAAAAAAGGTTTTTTTTAATGGGTGGATAATAAGGAAAGATATTAAGGGTGATGGAAAAATGTAAAGTATATTAAGGGATTGATGCCTACCCTGTCAAATAGAGCTATGATACCAACTAATGTGAGATGCATGGGGTGGCCCAATCTTCACACCGTAGGGAGGTGAATGGAGGATGTGGTTCGGGGATAAGTGGTGCATAATGTGTGCATATAGTGGATGCAAGTAGTCAACCGATGCTATAAGGAGCACAACTTACTACTTAGAAAACACACCCAAGGGAGGTATATGATATCCAATCCATACAACAATGCACTTGGGTCGAGGCAAAGAATTGGGGGCTTTGTGATCTTGGATCACCAATCTAACATGTATATTGACAAGGAAAGAACACATAAGAGTTAGGAGAAAAAATCAGGGCAATCCTCACACAACATATAGAAACAAAGCATAAGTTCTCAATTATGTCTTGAATCAAAATACAATTCCATGGGGTGGCTATTTATAGCCAAGGGGGATACAATAGTCAAGGGTCTAAAACCCTAAAGTCATAAAGGCTAAACCTACATTGTCCCATAAAATTTTAAAAAAGATAAATTATAACAAAGTCTTTTGGAAAAGTAGCACACAACATTCAAACTATATCCCACCAGATTTGACTTTAAGTGCATAGCCCACTGGATTTGACTTTGGTGTCCAAAGATGCCATTTCTAGAATCCTCCATGTGGTCAAGGCATCCAAATTCGTGAAACCATGTGGGCCATTCTTTAAACTTCAATTTTGGGCTTGATTAAGTGATATTATAAGCCCATTTTCTCCATCCATGCAAGGAAAGATCCATTGGGACTTTAATGATAAAACACGCATGACCATTGTAGTATTGAGCCTCTTTAATCTTCCTTGCGTCATTAGTCCTTGCAAATCCAACTCTTCCTCCTTTGCAATCGACTTGGTGGATTTAACATGGTTCACATCACTCAACCCCCAAAAAACCCCAACCCTCACAGAAAAAACCATTAAACATCATCCCTAGAAAACCATAAACCCTCAGCCACAGAAAACCACAAACCCTCATCAATAGAAAACCCTAAACCCGTATCCCTAGAAAAATGTAAATCCTTACCACAAAAACCCTAAACCATCAACCCTAAAAACTCTAAATCATGTACCTAAAAAACCCTATCCACTCAGCCTAAAACAACAAAAAACCTCATCCAAAATTACCATAAACCATCATCCCCAATAAACCCTTGTTCTTTAACCCCAAAAATCATGGAAATTTTTTATAGAAGAAAACTCTACACCATCATGCCCAAAAAAATCCTAAATTCTATGTCCCAAAATTTAACTAAACCCTCCCACCTAGATAACCCAAAACTTTTAGCCCTAGAAAGTCCTAAGCCCTCATCCCTAGAAACAACCCAAACCCTCATCACAAAAAAACTCCAAACCATAAAACCCAAAAAACTGAAACCCATAACACCAAAACCCCTAAACCATCAGCACCAAAAAACCCAATCCCTTAGCCCAAAAAAACCCTTTACACATTAGCACAAAAAAACCTTCAAACCCTCTACCCTAAAAAACCCCAAACCCTAAATCCCACAAAAAATGATACCTTCTACCAAAAAACCCCCCCCAAATTCTCATCCCCAAAGAACACCAAACCATTAGACCTAAAAAACTCGAAGAAATCATCCCCATAAAACCCTAAACCCTTAGCCCTAAAGACCCGAGACACTCATTCCCAAAACACCCAAAACCCCCATCCCCAAAAAACCCTAAACCCTCATCCTCAGAAAACTAAAAACCTAGAGACCCAAAAAACCATATGCCCCACACCAAAACCCCTAAACCTTTTTCCACAAAATACCCTAATCCCTCATCCCCAAATAACCCTAAATCTTCAACCCCAAATCACTAAATCCCCAACCCCATAAAACCTTAAACCATCATCCCCAAAAACTAAAAACCTCCATCCTCAAAAAACCATATACCTTGAGCTACAAAACCCCCTAAACCTTCATCCCTCAGTCCCAAAATACTCTATGTCCTCAGCCCCCCAAAACCCAAATTCCTCAGCCCCCAAAAACTATTACCCCCAACTCCAGAAAACCCTAAACCCTTAGTCTAATAAAACTCTGAAGCCTCATTTATAAAAAAACCTAAACCCTATACCCCAAAAAACCCAAAACACTCGTCCCCAAAAACCCAATATCCCTCAACACTAAAAAAACCCTAGCCCTCACTCCCAAAACCATTGATCCCTGAACAAAAAATAATCCAAAATCCTCTAGTCCATAAATCCATATACAATCAACCACATAAATATGAAAACCATCATCCTCAAAAACACTTGAACCCTGACCCCCAAATCCCTTGAACCCAAACACCCAAAAACTCCTAAACCCATTTCTCCAAAATCCCTTAAACACACAGCCAGAAAAATCCATGAACACTCATCCCCCAAAAAACCTAATCTCTCATCCATAGAAACCACTAAACACTCGTCCCCAAAAAACCCTGAACCTTCACCTCCCCAAAAACCATGAACACTCAACCCCAAAAAACCATGAACCCTCGGACCCAAAAAAACATGAACCCACAGCCCTGAAAAGCTCTAAACCCCTATCCACAAAAAACCCAGAACCCTCATCCCCCAAAACCTTAAAACCCTCATCCCCAAAATGCATTGAACCCTCAACCCCAAAAAACCCAAAACCCCTATCCCCCAAGAAATTAAACTTGCATCCCCAAAAAACCCTACAACCTCACCCCCAAAATCCCTAAACCCATAGACTCGAAACCTATAAACCGTTATCCCCAAAAAACAATAAGCCCTCTACCCAAAAAACTCTATACCCACATTCACAAAAAATCATAAACCCTCAACCCCAAAAAACACCAAACCCTCACCTCAAAACCCCTAAGACCTCATCCCCAAAAAACCCTAATCCTGTAGACCTAAAAAACCCTAGACCCTAAAATCCAAAAAAACAAAAACACTCAGCCCCCAAGAAACCTTAATCCCACATCCTTGAAAAACCCTAAACACTCATCACCAAAAAACACTAAACCCCCATTTCCGAAAAAACTAAACCCTCAACCCAAAAAACTATAAACCTTTTCCCTAAAAAACTATAAACCCTCAGTTGAAAAAATCCCCAAACTCAGTTCTTAAAAAATCCCTAAACCCCCATCCAAAAAAACCCAAAATCCTCATCACCAAGAAAACATAAATCATTGGATCTATGGAAAAATAAAACCTCAACCCCAAGAAATCCTAGACCCTTACCCAAAAAACCCTAAACCCTCACCCCCCCCCCCAAACCTCAAAACCCTCAAACCCTATTATCCCTCGATCATCATCCACAAAAAGCACTAAATCATTGGTCCCAAAAAACCCAAAAACCACCTCCCGAAAAAACCCAAAACCCCCATCCCTAAAAACTACATAACCCTAATCCCCCTAAAAAACCCAACATCATCCAACCCAAAAACCTCTAAACCATAAGCCCAAAAAATAACCAACCCTCAGTCCTAAAAATCTCTATACCATCAGCCTCAAAAAAATCCCAACATCAACCCAAAACAACCCTAAAACCATAGCCTCTAAACCCCCAAATCCACAAACTCCTAAAACCCATAAACCATTAACGAAAAAACACAAAAACCATCAAACCAAATAAAATCATGAACCCCAAAAAACCAAAAACTATCTGACCTAGAAAACCCAAAAAAATATTTCCCAAAAAACTGTAAACCATCATCTCTAAATTAACATAAAACCACAACCAAAAAAATCATAAACACTCATCCCCAAAAAACCATAAACCCTAATCCCCCAAAAAACCTAAAAACTCATCCTAAAAACAGAAAAACCTTTACCCCAAATCCTCCTAGACCCTTAACCCCGAACACACTAAAAACTCAGCCCTCGAAACCCTTAAGCCCCACCCCAAAAATCCCATAAACCCTCATCCCCAAAAAAACCAAAACCCTGAGCCCCCAAAACATTAAATCCTTAGTGCCAAAACACCTAAATCCTCACCCCAAATAATCCTAAAAAGGAATCCCAATAAAAACTACACCCTCACCCCCAGAAAACCCTAAATCCATAGCCCAAAAATCTATAAACTGCTTACTTGAAGAAACACAAAATTGTCTTCCTAAAACCCCCCTAAAATCTCATCCCCAAGAAACCCTAAACCATCAGCCCCGCAAAACCCGAAATCATCAGCTTATATAACTCTATACACTATACACCAAAAAACCCTAAACCCCTAGCTACCAAAAAACCCTAAACTGAAAACCCCAAAAAATAAAAATCAATAAGCCCCAAAATATCCCTAAACCATTAGCTCCTAAATTACCTAAACCCTTATACCCAAAAACCATAAACACTCAGCCATAAAAATACCATAACCCTTAGTACTAGAAAAAACTCAAAACCTTATACCAAAAATCCCCAAACTCTAACCCCAAAAAACCCAAAACCCACAACCCCAATAAACCCCAAGCCTCAGTATTAAAAAAACAAACCCCCATCCCCCCAAAACCCTCAAGCTTCATCCCCAAAAAAATTCAAACCATTATCCCCAAAAAACTACAAACACTAAGTTTGAAAAAACCCAAAACTATCAGAAGCGAAAAAACTCTTACCCTTAGCCCTCAAAACCCCAAACCATCACCCAAAAAATATAGTAAACCTCATTACTATAATACCATAAAACCATAGACACAAAATAAAGGAAAATAACAAACCAAAAAAATATAAAACCCCATCCCCAAAAAAAATTAAACCCTAGACCCCAAAAAATAATAAACCCCCATCCTCAAAACCCTTTGCCCCAAAAATCCTGAAACCCTCAAGACCAAATTACCCTAAATTATAATCCCCAAAAAACCTCTATATCCTCATACCCAAAAACCCTAATCCACAAACCCCATAAAACCATATACCCTCTCCCCAGTAACCCTAAACCCCCACCCCCAAAAAACCATAAAACCTTAGTATGAAAAAACCCTGAACCATCAAGCCTAAAAAACCTTATTCCCTCAACCTGAAAATAAATTAAGCCATCATCCTCAAAAAAAACTAAATCCATCATCCCCAAAAACCCTAACCCCATCTCCAAAAAACACTAAACCCTATCTCACCAAAACCACTGAATCGTTCACCCAAAAAATCCCTCAATACTCAGCTCCAAAAAATACTAAACCCTTAGCCCCCAAAACCCTAAACCATTAGCCCAAGATATCCCTAAACCCCCATCCATATAAAACCATAAACCCTTAGTCACAAAAAAATCCTCAACCTGAATCCCCAAAAAATATGAACCCTCATCTGAAAAAACCCTGAACCCTCAGGTCTATAAAACACTTTAAATTCATCCCCATAAATTGCTAATCCCTCATCCATAAAAATTCCTAAAGTTTTTTCCTGAAAAACCCTATACCTTGAGTCCCAAAAACCCTATAACCTTAATCCTGAAAACCCCAAACCCTCATCCGCAAAAACAACAAAATCCTTAGCACCAGAAATCCTTGAACCCTCAGCTAAAATAATCCTAAACCTTCATCCCCAAAAAACCCTACACCATCAACCCCAAAAAACTCTAAACTCTCATTCCAAAAATTCCATGAACCCTCATCACAAAAAAACCATTAACAATCAGCCCTAAAAAAACTAACCATCATCGCCAAAATATTTGAACCATCATACCAAGAAAACCCATAAACCTCCACATCAAAAACTCTTAAACCATCATCCCCCAAAACCCCCGAACCCCCAGCCCCAAAAAATCCCTAAACCCTCAGCCCCCAAAACCCTAAACCATCATCCAAAAAAACCAATACCCTCACCCACAAAAAACCCCTAAACCCTAATCCCTAAAACCCAAAACCCCTTTCCTTGAAAAAATTTAATATTTCTACCCCCAATAAAATCCCTAAACTCATAGTCCCAGAAACCATAAAACATTAGCCCCAAAAAATTCTAAACCCTATCACAAAAAAACCCTCATCCCTCAGGCCCAAAAAATCCTATACCCTCATCCCCAAAAAACCATAAACCCTAATTCACCCAAACCCAAAAACTCTCATTCCTAAAAAACAACAAACCCTCATCCCCAAGAAACCCTAAACACTCAGCACCAAAAAACACTAACCCCCATCGACAAAAATCTCTAAACCCTCATCCCCCAAAACTATTAACCATTATACATAGAAAACGTAAACCCCTAATGCAAAAAAGACTAAACCCTCTGCCCCAAAAAACCACTAAACCCTTATCCATAAAAAAATAGTAGATCCTCATCCCCAAAAAACCCAAAATCCCTGCCCCAAAATACCCGATACCCTTTTCCTAAAAAATCATAAACCCTCAACTATAAAAAAATATTATTCCCTAGTCCCAAAAAACTATAAACCCTCAACTCATAAAACCTTAAAAACCTCATTCCCAAAACCCCTCAACCCTCAATCCCGAAAAAACCTATATCCCACAGTCCCAAAAAAAACTTATACTCCCAGGAATAAAAAAACCTAGAACCCATAGACCTAAACAACCATTTATCCATGTCCCCCAAAACCCTTAACCCTTAAATCCAATGCTTCTAAACCATCATCCAACAATATAAACCCATCAACCCTTATCCCCAAAAAAATCCCTACAACATAATCCTTAGAAAAACAAAAACCAAAATCCCCGAAAAATCTAAATCCACTGCCCCAAAATACACCAAAACACCTAAATGTACAACCCCAAAACACATAAACCCATAAAACCTCAATCCAAGAATACCCTAAACCGTCAACCCTAAAAACACTGAATCCTCATACCTAAAAAACCCAAAACCATATAACCTTGAACAACCAAAACCCTCATCCAAAAAATAGCCTAAACCCTTGGCAAAAAACACTATAAACTCTTCCCAAACTAACACTATACCCTAAACCACCAAAACAGCCTAAAACATCAGTTAAAAAAACCCCAAAACCTTCACATCCAAAAATACTAAACCATTAGCCCCATAAAACCTAAACCTTATGTATCCAAAACCCTAAACATTATCGCCCCAAAACCCATAAAACAACACCTCTAAGAAACCTTAAACCCTCTTCCCCAAAAAACCAAAATCCAAGGACCCAAAAAAACCTAATCGCTCGCCCCACAAAAACCCTAACCATCATCTCTAGAAAACACTAAATACTTAGACCTAGAAAACCCTAAGCCAATTTCCATAAAAAACTAAAAAATATTATCCTCAGAAAAACCTAAAACCTTAGCCCCAGAAAACCCTAAACCGTCATCCTAGAAAAGCCCAAAATTTTTAGCCAAAAAATATTTTAGCTGATATCTCAAAAAACCCAAAACCCTCAGCCCCCAAAAAACCTAAGCCATCAGCCCCCAAAAAAATCCTGAACACTCAAACCTAAACAAACAAAACCATTAGTTGAAAATAAACCTTAATCCACAGCCACCAGAAAAACCTAAACCCTAAGCATCAATATGTCCCTATACCTTCATCTAATAAACATCCTATACCATCATCCTAAAAAAACTAAATCCCAACCCCATAAAACCCTAAACCCTCACCCCTTGAAAAAACCCTAACACTCAACCCCAAAAATCCGCAAACCCTCAACCCCAAAAACCCCAAACCCAATACCCCAATAAATCCAAATCCTACATCAATTAAAAACCCCAAACCCACATAGATAAAAAACATCAAACCCTCATATGTAAAAAAACCTCAAACCTGCCACCCCCAAACCCCCGAAACCTAAGCTCGGATAAACCCCAACCACACAAACCCAAAAAACACAAAACTATCATCCCCAAAAAACCTGAAACCCTCATCCCCAAAAAACACCAAACTGTCACTCTATAAACCCTAAAGCCACAGCCCCATAAAAACTGAAACCCTCATCCCAAAAAATTTTAAACCCCAAATCCTAGAAAACACTAAATCTAGAGCCCCAAAAATCCTTAAACCCTCATCTATAAAAAAACATTCATCCCTAAAATACCTTAAATGATTAGCACCAAAAAAATCTATAACATTTTCCCCAAAAAATACCTAAAACACCATCCATAGAAAACCCTAAACCCTAGTCACTAAAAAACCCAACACCCCCAACCCCAAAAACAATAATCACTCATCCCAAAAAAACAATAAACCCTCAGACCTAAAAATGGTAAGACCGCAGCCCAAATATACTATAACACCTCAGCCCCTAAAAACCCAGTACCCTCATCCCCAAAAAACTCTAACACACAGCTCTAAACAACCCTAAAACCGCATCCCAAAAAATACCTAAAACCTCAGGCCCAAAAAACAATTAATAGTCAAACCCCAAAAGACATTAACCATCAGCCCTAAAAAACCAAATACCCTTTGCCCAAAATAAACATTAACAATTAGCACCAACTAAAACTGAACCATCATCCCTTAAAAAACCCTCATCCTCAAAATATAATGAACCTACATCACCAAAAACCACTAAACCATCGGGCCCATGAAACCATAAACCTCAAACCCCATAAAACAATGATCCTTCAACCCCAAAAAACCCAAAACCCTCATCCCAAAAAAACCCTGAACCCTCATCCTCAAAACCCCTAAACCTTAATCACTGAAAACCACTAAACCCTCATCCCAAAAATACCCCAAACCTTCACCCCAAAAACACTAGACACTTATCCCCAAAAAACGCATAACCCTAATTCCAAAAAATTCTTAAACATGGATTCCCAATTGTAGTTTAACCCCCAACCCCCAAAAACACTAACCACCCTGCCCTAGAAAAACCCTAGACCCTTAGCCCCAAAAAATACAGAACTATCATCTCAAAAAAATCTCTAAAACCTGAGCCCCAAAAAACCCTAAAAACCTAGCACTAAAAACCAATGAACACTTATCCCCTAAAAACCTTGATCCCTCGTCCCTAAAAACACCCAAACTCTCAGAACAATGAAACCCTAAACCCTCATCCGAAAAAACACTATACCCTCAACCCCTAAAGCCACTGAACCATAATCCCCAAAACCCCAAACCCCAAACCCTCTTCTCTATAAATCCATAAACCATGAGCCCCAAAAACCCCAAAAAACATAGTCCCAAAATACCTTAAAACCTCATCCCCCCAAAACCCTAGCCACCATGATAAAAGACCATCAACCATCAACCCTATAAAACTCTAAACCATCATACCAAAAAACACAAAATCCTAATCCCAAAAAACCCCAATCCATCATCCCCAAAAAACCTTAAACCCTTACCCAAAAAAATCCCAAACCACCAATACAAAAAAAAAACCGTAAACCCTCATCCAAAAAAATCCCTACACCCTCAGCCACAAAACCATAGATGATCTATCATAAAATTCCTTAAAATAACAACCATGAAAAACCATAAACAATCTTTCCCAAAAAACCATAAACCCTCAGTAGCAAAAAACCCTGAACCTTAAACCCCAAAAACATTAAATCCTCTCCCACATATAACCATAAAACCTCCACCACATCCCAATAACCCATAAACCATCAACCCCAAAAAATAATAAACCCTAAATTCCAGAAAATCCCAAACCTCAAGACAAATAAAACCCAAAACCATATTACCTAGGAAATCCTAAACCCTCATCCCAAAAGACGCTAAAACCTCATCCAAAAACCCCAATAACACTCAGGCCCAAAACCCCAAAACCCAATTCCCCAAAAATACCCTAAACCCTCAAACCCAAAAAATAATAAAACTTCACACCCAAAAATTCCTAAACCATTACCCCCAAAACCCCTAAACCCTTACGCCCCAAAAACCTCTAAACCCAAGTCCATAAAAAACCCTAAACCCTCATCCACCAACATTGTAAACCCTCACCCACCCAAAACCCAAAAACCTCACAAAAAAAATCTCTAGCCTCATCCCCAAAAAACCATAAACCCTAAGCATGAGAAAACCCTAAACTCTAATCCCATGAAACCATAATCACTGTTCCATATAAAACCATAAACATTCAGTCCTAGAAAACACTAAGCCCTTAGCCCAAAAACCCTAAAATGACAACATGAAAAAACCCCAAAACTGTACTCCCAAAAAAACTGAAACCCTATGTCCCATAAACCATAAACCCTCATCCCAAAAAAAACCCAAAACCCTATACAAAAAACACCCTTATCCTCACCCCAAAAATCCATAAACCCCCATCTAAAAAAATCTCTAAACCCTAATACAAGAAAAATCGGAACCCTGTACCCAAAATATCTCTAAACCCTCATCCTAAAAAACGTTAAACCCTCATTCCCAAAAAACCAAAAATCCTTTTCCATAGAAAAATTTAAACCCTCAACACTAGAAGAAAACCCAAATTCTCATCCCTAAAAACCCCCAAAACCCCAAACCCTCATCCCAAAAAAACCTTCAAACCATAATCCATGAGAAAAAAAATCAAAACCTCACCCCAAAAAAAACCTAGACTACAATCCCTAAAAAACCAAAAACCCTCATCACCAAAAAAACCCTAAACCGTTATCTATAGAAAACCCTAAAACCTCATTCTCTTAAAATCCAAACCCTCAGACCCATAAAAACAAAAACCCACATCCCCAAAAGTCCATAAACCCCCATCCCCCAAAAACCCTAAACCCTTGTCCCAAAAAAACCATAAACCCTTATCCCCAAAATATCATAAGATCAAGGCCCTAAAAGACTATCAAACCTAAGAACAAAAAATTCTTAAACCCCTTTCCCATGGAAACCCTAAACCTTCATCAATAAAAAAACTAAAAACCCAAGCCTAAACAAATCCTAAAACCTAATCCACAAAAAACAATAAACCCTCATCAATAAAAAATAGTAGTCTCTCATCGCAAAATACTCTTTGACCATAACCCCAAAAATCCCAAATCCTTAAGCCCAAAGAAGCCTAACACCATACTCTAAAAAACACAAATCTAACATCCCCTAAACACAAAATACTCAAACAAAAAAATATCTAATCTCTTATCCATAAAAACCCTTAAACCCACATCCACCCAAAACCCCCAACCCTTAGCCCAAAATAACCCTAAACAATAGTCCCCAAAAAACCATGAACCCTCAACCCCTAAATAACCCTCAACACTTAGCCTCCAAAAAACACGAACCCCCATCCCCAAAAAACCCTAAACCCTCATTCCCATAACACCCTAGACCCTCAACCACAAAAAACCATGAAATATCATCCCCAAAAATCCTAAAATCTCATCCCCAAAACCGTGAACCCTTAGCCTAAAAAACCCTAAACCGTGAGTCCCAAAAACCTATAAACCCTAAACCCCAATAACCTAAAGCCGGAAGAACCAATATCCCCAAAAACATCATCCCAAAAAAATCTAAACCCTTGGTCAGAAAAATATTGAACCCTTAGCCCTATTAAAGCCTGAACCCAGATCCCAAAAAAACATAGAACCATCATCCCCAAAAAACTATGAACCCTCAGCCCTGAAAAACCATTATCCCTCATTCATAAAATAAAACCTCAACCCTAAAAAAATATAAATAAAAAAATCCTCTTCAGTAATCCCCAAGAAAACATTGAATCCTCTGTCTAAAAAAATTCATGAACCCACCTCCCAAAAAAAAACAATAAACCCTTAGCCCCAAAAAACCCCAAACCCTTATCCCCAAATAACCCTTCACCCTCATCCACAAAAAACCCGAACCCTCATCCCCCCAAAAACCCAGAACCCTAAGCCCCAAAAAACCATGAAACTTATGTCCCAAAAACACTAATCCTTCATCTCCAAAAAACCATGAAACCCTAACCCAAAAAAACCATGAACCATAATCCAGAGAAAACCAAGAATTTCTAGTCCTAGAAAACCCTAAACCCTCATCCCAAAAAAACCATAAACCCTAATCTAAAGAAAAACCTCAACCATCTACCCCAAAACCCTCTACACACATCTAAAGAAAACTCTAAACACACATTCCCAGAAAACCCTAAACTGCCATGCTCAAAAAAACATAAAACCTCATCCCTAAAAAACTCTTAACCCTCAACCCCATAAAACCCTAAAACCACATCCCAAAAAACCCTATACCCTAATCTCCAGAAAACACTCAAAACCCAGTCTATGAAAATCCTAAATGCTCTACCTATGAAAACATTAAACCCTCATATCTGGAATACCATAAACCCTAATCCCCAGAAAACTCTAAACCCTCTTCACCAAAAAATATTGAACCCTTAGCCCCACAAAAACCATAAGACTTATCCCCAAAAAACCCTAAACCCTAATCCCCAGAAAAATATAAACCCCCAACACCAATAAACCTTGTAATATCATCCCCCAAAAATAGAACCCTCTATCACAAAACCATCAATGCTCAGTCCCAAAATACCAGAAACTCTTAGTCCTGCAAAATCCTAAATCGTCATCCCCCAAAAAAACCTAAACCCAAATCCCTAAAAAACCCTAAAAAAATAAGCCCAAAAAATCTTATACCCCCATACCTAAAAAACCCTTAACCCATATCCGTTGAAAACCCTAATCCCTCAGCCCTAGAAGAATCTCACCAATTAGCCACAAAAAACCCTCAATGTACAACCCCAAAAAAACCTCATCCCTCATCCTCTGAAGACCCTAAACACTCAACCCCCAAAAAAACATCTACCACATCCCTCCATAACCCTCAACACTCATCCCCCAAAATCCCTAAACTCAAAACTCAATAAAACCCTAAACCCTCTACCCCATAAAACCCTAAGCCATCTTCTAAAAAAAATCCTTCAACCCTCATACCCAAAAACCCTAAGACCTCATCCCCTAAAAACCCTCAACCCACAGACCCAATTAACAAAACACCCTCGTCCCCAGAAAATCCTAAACCCACACCCCATAGAACCCTTAACCGTTAGCCCTTGGAAAATCAAAAAATTCATTCCTATAAACCTGTGAATCCTCAACTAGAGAAAACCTAGTATTCTTAGCCCAAGAAAATCCTAAACCCTCAGCCCAAAAATCCTTGAACACATAGCCCCAAAAAACCCAAAACCCTTATAACAAAAAAAAAACCCTAAACCCTCAAACCCTCTACCCCAATAAACACAGTACACTCATCTCTATAAAACACTAAACCCTAATCTATAAAAAACCCTCAACCACCATCCCCAAAACCCTAAAAAACTAAGATAAGAAAAACCCCTAATCCCTCAGTCCCAAAAAATACTATATCATTATTCTCAAAAAACCATGAACCCCCAAAAAAATCTCATCCCCAAATAATCTGACACCCTCTTCCCCAAAAAACTCGAAACCCTTAACACCTAAAAACCTACACACTTAGTTCCAAAAAACCCAAACACTCATCCCCCAAAACCTTAAAACCTAATTCCAAAAAACCCTAAAACCGCCTCTTCAAGAGAACAAATAACTCTCACCTCCAAAAAATACTAAACCTGCTCCAATTTAAAAACTTTAAAACCTCTTCCCAGAAAAGCTGTAAAACTGTAGCTTGAAAAAAAACCTAAACAATAACCCCCAAAAACCCAAAAACCATTATCCCCTCGAAACTCTAAACTCATAGCCCACAAAACACATCAACCCTCATACTCAAAAAACCCTCAACCCTTAGCCCTATAAAAACCTTAACCCTTATCCTGAAAAAACCCAGAATTCTCAACCCAAAAATTTCTAAACACTAAAACCCAAAAATAATAAACCCTCTTACCATAACAACCCTAAACCATCATCCCCCAAACCCAAAAACCTACATACCCAGCAACCTAAACCATCAAACAAAAAAAATACCAAAACCCTCAACCCCAAAATTTCTAGATCCTCTGCACCTAGAAATTCCAAAACCCTCTTCCCAAAAAACAATAGATCCTCATCCCTCCAAAACCAAAAACCCTCATCCAAAAAACAACCCTAAACCCACAAACCAAAAAAACCCAAAACCCTTATATATAAAAAATCTAAAGCCCACATTCCTTGAAATCTGTAAAGGATCATCTCCTAGAAAACATAAACACTCATCCCTAGAAATTACAAAATGCTCATCCCTAGAAAACCCTAAACCCTCAGCCCAAGAAAATCATAATTATCCTACCACAGAAATCCAAAAATCCTCATACATAAAAAAATAAACCCTTAACCCTATAAAACTATAAACCCTAAGTCACAGAAAACACTAATCCCTCATCCCATGAAAACCCTAAACCCTCAGTCCCTAAAATCCATAAACCCCCATCCATAGAAACCCCTAAAACCACATCCATAAAAACATTAAACAACTTTACATAGAAAATATTGAACACTCATCCCTAGAAAATCCTAAACACTAATCCCTAGAAAAACCCAAATCATTATCCCTATAAAAACCTAGAACCAAATCACTATAAAACCTTAATCCCTTAACTGATGGAAACCTTAACCGGTATCCCTAGAAAAGGATAAACCGTTAGAATAAGAAATCCCTAAACCTAGAGCCCATGAAAACCTGAAAACCTCCATCCTAGAACACACTAAACCCTCATCCCTAGAAAATCGTTAGCCCTGAGAATACCTAAACCCTCAGAATCGTAAAAAAATAAACCCGCATCCCCAAAAAAACCCGGACCCTCATCCTTAGAAAATAGAAAACATTATCCCTAGAAAACACTAATGCCTCATACCCCCAAAACACTAAACTGTCATCTCCAAAAAACCCAAAAACATATTCCTCAAAAATACCCAAAACCTTAGCCCGAAAACCCGAAACCCATCAGACCCTATAAACACTAAAATCTCATCCTAAAGAAACCCTAAACCCTCATACCTAGAAATAATAAAACCTCATCCCTATAAAATCCTAAACCCTCAACCCTAGAAAACCATAAAACCCCAGCTCTAGAAAATCCAAAACCGTCATTACTTGAAAATAGTAAACCCTCAACCCTAGAAAACCATAAAACCTCAACCAGAAAAAAAAACCTTGAGCCTCAGAAAACCAAAACACCTCATCCCCATAAAAACAAAAAAAATCACCCCTAGAAAAAAAAAAAGTTTCAACCCCCAAAAAAATTAAATAATCATCCCTATATAACTCTAAACCCACTGCAACAGAGAACCATAAATCCTTACCCAGAGAAAACCTAAATAAATTGGCCCTAGAAAACCCTAAACCCCAATCCCAATAAAAGATTATACCTCATCCTAATAAACCTCCAAACCCTCTTCCTTAGAAAACCTTAACCCCTTAGGAAAATTAACCCCTAAACCCTGAGCCCATCACAACCCTAAACCCTCATCCCCATAAAACACTAAATCCTTATCCCCATAAAACCCTAAATCCTCATCCGTAGGAAACCCTAAACCCCTAGAGCTAGAAAAAACTAAAACCACATCCCTATAAAATCCTAAACACTTATCCTTTCAAAACACAAAACCTTAATCCCTGAAAAACCCTAAACCCTCATCCCTCAAAAAGCATAAACACTTAGTCCAAAAAAACTGCAACTAAAAGTCCTGTAAAAACCTAAAACCTAATCCTTATAAATCCCTAAACCCTTAGACTCAAAAATCATGATCCTTATTCCCTATATACCCCAAAACCCTCAGCCTAAGAAAACCCAAAAACCCTAGTCGCAAAAAACTATAAAACCATCAATCCCATAAAACCTAGAACCTCAACCATAAAAATCCTTGAACCCTTATTCCTATAAAATTCTGAACATTAAGCCCTAGAAAAACCTAAAATCATTTTCTAAAAAACCTTAAACCCTTATCCCCCAAAAAAATCTGAATCCACATCCCAAATAAACACTAAACCCTCATCCTCCCAAAACAAACATGCACATCATCCCCAAATAACCATGAACCTTTAACCCCAAAAAACCCTAAACCTATAACCCCAGAAAACCCTAATCCATTAGCCCCCCAAAAACATAATCCCTCATCCCCAAAAAACCCTAAACCTTAAACTCCAAAAACCCAAAAATATGTAGCCCGATGAAACCCTAAACCCTCATCCCCTAAAAACCCTAATCCCTCTGCAACTAAAAACACTAAACCCTTATCCCTGATAAACCCAAAAACCTCTTCCCCAAAAAAACATAATCCCTAAACCCCCAATAAATATAAACCCACATCCCAAAAAAAAGAAAAACTATCACTGTCAAAAAAAAACATTAAACCCTCAACTCTAAAAAACCCTAAACCCACAGCCCCAGAATAGAATATACCATTTTCTAAAAAAATCCAAAACCCCACTAACTCAATTAAAACACTAGACTCTAAACCCCCAAAACCATAAACCCTCATCCCACAAACAATTAAACCCTTATCCCAAAAACCCTTAAACCCTATTTTCCCAAAAACCCTCAACTATTAGACTAAAAACCCTGAAATATTACTCTCTAAAAAACCCTAAACCCTTAGCTATAGAAAATATTAAATTATCATCCTCAAAAAATCTTAAACACCCATAACCATAAAAACCTAAACCCTCAGACAAAAAAACTTAACCCGATTACCAAAAAACACAAACCACTCTTCCCCAAATACTGAAAACCTTAGACCCAAACACCACAAAAACATTCTTCCCAAAAAAAACCGAATTGTCATCTAGAAAAAAATACCTAACCCCTTTCCCCCAAAACCATAACCCCTTACCCAAAAAAACACTAAACCATGAGCCAATAAAAATACTAAACCATAATCACAAAAAGAAACCCTAACAAATAGCACCAAAACATAAAAAAACTCTCATCCCCCAAAAAACTATAAACCTTCATCCCCAAAAATCACACTACAACCTCAGCCCCAAAAAAAACTGAAAACACTGAACCCCAAAACACCCTAAACCATCAACCGTAAAAAATGAAAACCCACTACCTAAAAAAAATTAAAACCTCATACCTAGAAAACCCTAAAATCTCAACCCCAAAAACCCTAAAAAAAATTCCTAGAAAACCATAAACACTCACCCCTCGAAAAACCCTAAACCCATAGCCTCATAGAAACCTAAACCACCAACCCTAGAAACCCAAAAAACCATAGCCCTGGAAAACCATAAATCCTATGCCCCAAAAAACCCAAAACCCTCAACCCTAGAAGCTAAACCCACAGCCCCAGAAAACACTGAACAATCATTCATAGAAAATCATAAAAAACCAGCCTCAAATAATCATATTACATTAACCCAGAGAACCTTAAACCCTCATCCATAGAAAATCGTAATCCCTAATCCTTGAAAAATTCTAAACCCTCCTCCCTAGAAAACCCTATACAATAATCCCTAGAAACCACCAAAAGGACTTCCTAAAAAACCGTAACCCCTAATCCATATAAAACCAAAAACCAACAACATCAAAAAACCCAAAACCCCGAGCCCCATAAAGCCATAAACCCACAGCCCCAAAAAACCCAACATCCTCTCCCCCAAAAATCCAAAATCATCATCCCCAAAAAACTTTAGACCATTATACCCAATAAAACCTAAACCCTTAGCCCCAAAAAATAATAATCCCCTAATCCCAAAAAATCCAATACCGTAATCCCTTGAAAAAACTAAATTACAAGTCCAAAACAACCGTAAACTTGCATCCTGAAGAAATCCTAAACCACCATCCCAAAAATATCCTAAATACTCACCCCAAAAAACCTTAAACCCCCATCCCTAGAAAACCCTAAACCCTTAATCCCATAATATCATGAATTAAAATCCCTAGAAAACCTGAAACCCTCAACCCTATAAAACCCTAAACCCTATACTGAGGAAAAACCCAAACTCACTACTGTAGAAAATCGTAAATCATCATCTTCAGAAAATCCTAAACAATCAACTCTAGAAAACCATAAACACTGAACCTAAGAAAACCATAAACCCTAATCCCCAAAACACAAAAAAAATCATCCCAAAAAAACATAAACCCTTAGCACAAAAAACCTAAACCCTCATCCCCAAAAAACCCTAAAACATTAGCCCCAAAGTACACTATAACCTTAGGCCAAAAAACCCAAAAACACTAAACCACAAAAAATTATAAACTCTCTCAACAAAAAACCATAAACCCTAAACAAAAAAACCAAAACTCCCATACACCCATAAAAACCAAAACCCCTATCCCCAAAAGAACCATAAACCCTTTGTCCTAAAATACCGTACACATTCAACCCCAAGTATCCCAAACCCTTATGCCCATAAATACCTAAACCCTCATCTGAAAAAAAAATACTATCAGCCCCCCAAAAAACACAACATTCATCACCAAAATAATTCTCCACCCTTAGCCCCAAAAACCTTCAACCCTAAGCCCCAAAAAACCCTATACCCATAGCCAAAAAAAATGAAAACCCATTGCCTCAAAAAATTCTAAACCCCCATCCCCAAAAAACCCTAAACTCTAAGACCCTAAAAATGAAAAACCCACAGTCCTAAAAAAACATAAACCCTCATAAATTAGCCCCAAATAACCCTCCACCCTCATCACCACATAACCCATAACCCTCTACCCCACAATACCCTCAATCCTCACCCAAAAAAAACTATAAACCCAAAACCCTAAAAAACCCTAAACCCTCATCACAAAAAATCCCTAAGCCCACAACTCCAAAAATCCCTAAAAACTCATCCCAAAAAACCCTAAAACCAATTCCCAAAAAAATCATGAACCCGCATCCAAAAAATCCTAATCAATCATCCCCCAAAATCCCTCAACCCTTATCCCAAAAACACCCTCAACCCTCAGCCAAAAAAATCTCACAATCCTCAGGACTAGAATACCATAAACCCTAAACCCCAAAAAAATACTAAACCCTAAACTCCAAAAAATACTCATCTATCACTCTTAAAAAACCATAAACCATCATCCCCAAAGAACCCTAAAACCATATACGCATAAACCCTTAAACCATCATCCCCAAAGAACAATAAACCTCAGCCTAAAAAATAAGAACAATGCGGCCCAAAAGAACCTATATCCTTAGGCCCAAAAACCCTAAAACATTATCCCCAAAATCAAGAAGTCATAGATCCAAAAAACCATAATCCCTAAGTCCTAAAAAACCATAAACCCTCATAAAAAAAATCCTAAACCCTCATCCTCAAAGAACCCTAAACCATCATTCCAAAAATACCCTAAACTATTAGCTTCAAAAAACCCTGTATCCTTATCCCTAAAAAATCCTAAACCATCAGCCCTAGAAAAACCATAAACCCTAAAGCCCTAAAAACCCTAAAAAATCAACCACAAAAAACCCTAAATCCTCATCCCCCAAAAACCGAAAACCCTCAGCCAGAAAAATCCTTTTACCCTCATCTCATAAAACCATAAACAATCATCCCCCAAAACCCTAAACCCACATTACCATTAGATCCTAAACCATAATCACATAAAAAACATAAACCCTCAACACAAAAAACCCATAAACCCTCATACCCAAAAAAAATAAACCCTCATCCAAAACCAACCCTTAACCTCTCATCCCAAAAAACACTAAACCCTCAACCCCTAAAAACCCAAAACCCCCATCGTAAAAAACATTAAACCCTCACCCCAAAAAACCCCTAAACCCTCATCCCCAAAGAACATGCAACCCACATACACCAATAAACACAAAAACCTCCACCCAAATAAAAACATAAACCCTAAACCCTAAAAAACTCTAAATCCTCATCCCTTAAAAAACCTCACCATCCAAAATCCCTAAATCATTAGCCCCAAAAACTCTACACCTTCATCCCCAAAAAATGTAAATCCTTATCCCAAAAAGTATAGAGCTTCAACCCTAAAAACCAAAAAACAAAAATCCCCCCAAAAAAATCGCAATATTATCCCCAAAACCCTCAAACATTATCCCTAAAAAACCTTCAACCCTTACTCCCAAAAAAATCAAACCTCACCCTAAAAAAATTCTTAACACTCAGAACCAATATACCATAAATAGTAACCCCCAAAATTTACTCAACCCTCACCCCAAAAAACCCTCAATCCTCAGACCCAAAAACCTCAAGAACCCTAAAACCAATAAATTCTATACCCTATGTCCAAGAAAACCTAAACCCTCACTAGCACATAATCTTAAACCATCAACCCCGAAAATCCAAAAATCCTTATAAAAAAACCTCAACCCTCAATCCCAAAAAACCCACAACTATTAGCCCTAAAAACCTCAACCCATAACCCCAATAAACTCTAAAACCTAAATCCTAAAAGACCCTAAAATTATAATGATAAGAAACCCTCAACCCTCAACACCAAAAATACCAAAACCCTCATCCCCTAAAAACCCTAAAACAATATCCCTAATAAATCAATACCCTCATACCCAAAAAACCCTAAAAACTCATCCACAAAAAAATAATCTTCATCCAAAAAACAAAATCCTTATGCCCCCAAAACACCCAAAACCCTCAGCCCTAAAAAATCCTTCACCCCAAACCCTACAAAACACAAAACCCTCAACCCTAGAAAACCCTTAACCCATAAATCCAAAAAAAATAACCCTCTTCCCTAAAAATATATAATCCCCTAAAAAAAACTTTTATCCCCAATAAACCAATAATAATCATCTGATAAAAATCCATAAACCCTTACTCCTAAAAAATTCTAAACCCTCAGGCACAAAAAACTCCAAAAAATCAGCTTTAAAAAATCTAAAACCCTCATCACAAAAAAAGAATCAACACATTTCCACAAAAATAAAAAACCCTCATCCCTATAAAACCCAAAACCCACAACCGCAAAAAAAGAATAAACCATCATCCACAAAAAACCCTAATCTATCAGCCCCAAAAAACCAAAAATCCCTCAGTGCCAAAAAAATCTAAACCCACAACCCATAAAATCCCAAATTCCTCATCCCCAAAAGGCCTTAAACACTCACCTTAGAAATACCCTAAACCCTCATCCCCCAAAATTCATATACCCTCATCCCCTGAAATCCCTAAACTCTCAATACCAATGAAAACCCTAATCACAACAATAAAAAATGTAAACCCTCATCCCACCAAAACCCTAAACCATAAGTTCTATAAAATTCTAAACACACAACCCCCAACCCCCAAAACCCTAAACCCATATTCAAAAAAACATAAAAACTCATATCTAAAAACCCATAAACCCCCTGCCCCAAAAACACTAATCCATCATCCCAAATACATAATAAACCCTCAGAAGAAAAAAATCCCTAAACACTAAATCCCATAAAAACATAAACCCACTGATTCAAAAAACCTTAAACCCTCATAAAAAAAACCCTCAACACTCAGATATAAAAAACCCTAAACACTCATTCCCAAAAATCCCTAACTCCCACCCCAAAAAACCCAAAGTCCCTCTACCCTAGAAAAACCTAAATCCTCATCATCAAAACCCTTAACCCTTATCCCCCAAAATCCAAAACCCTAATCCCCCTAAAACCCAAAACCCTTAGCCTCAAAAAACCTAACCCACTATCCTAAGATAACCTTACACCATCATCCAGAACAAAAAACCCCAAAACCTTATCCCTAAAAAACACTATACCCAAAGCCCAAAAAATCTAGAACCTCAACCCCAAAATACCAAAATCCTTATCCTTGAAAAACATAAATCAACAAGACCAAAAAAACTAAAACCCTAATACCAATAAAATCCTAGTCCCTCATCCCTTGATAAACCTCAACTCTCTTGCCCAACAAACACTAAACCCTCATCCTCCAAAACCTAAAAACCCAAAATCCCGAAAAACACTATACCCTTAGCCCTAAAATCCCTAAACCATTTGCACCGAAAACCCTATACCCTCACCCAAAAAAAACCTAATACCTCAGAAAATTAAACCCTAAACCCTGAGCCCTGAAGAATCCTAAACCCTCGAACAAAAACTCCTAAAACTCAATACCCTAAAAAACCACTTCTCCCTTAAACCTAAAAAATCATAAACCCTTGACACTAAAAACCCGAAACCATTAGATTGAAAAACACTAAACACTCATTCATAAGAAAACTTCATTTTGAACCACCAAAAAATTCATAAAATAAAATCCCCATAATTCCTTTAACCCTTATCCCCCAAAAACCCTAAACCATCTACTCTGAAACACATGATTCCTTCAATTGTAAAAAATACTAAACCCACATCCCAAAATAACCGTAAACCATTTGACCAACAAACACTAAAACCCACACCCAAGAAAACATCATCCCCATAACCAAAAAACTATAATCTTCAACCCTAAAAACAACTGAACCCTCAGTACAAAAAAACCATAACACCTATACTCCAAAAAAACACTCTACCTTAAAAAAACCCAAAACCCTTATCTAAAAAAACCATAAACACTCATCCCAAAAATAAACTAAACCCTCATCCAAAAAATACATAAACCATCATCACTAATATAAACTAACCACTCATCCCCCAAAAAATATACCCTTTAACTAAAAAAACCTAAACCCTCCTCCCCAAATAAATCTAAATCACAAACAGAAAAAACCCTAAAATCTATTCCCTAAAAAATACTAAATCCACATACCCAAAAATACATCAAACATCATCCACCAAAATCCCTGAAACCTAAATCCCAATTAACATTAAATCCTCATCCCCAAAATACCCTAATAAATCAGTCCCATAAAACCATATACCATCATCCACAAAAAACCATAAACACTCAACCCCAAAAACCCTAATGTCTTATTCCCAAAAAACCAAAAACCCTCAATCCTAAAATTCCTAATCCTTCATTGACTAAAAAACCTAAGATATAAATCCCCAAAACCACTACACCAATATACCCCAAAAAACCCAAACCATCACCCTCAATATACACTAAATCCATATCACTAAAAATCCCCAAAACATCAGCACCGAAAAACTCTAAATACTAAACCCAAAAAAATAAGGAACCATAAAAACCAAAAAACCCTCAAACCTCAACCCCCAAAACCCTAAATAATCACCACCACAAACCATAAACCCTCATACCAAAAAAATTATAAACCAACAGCCTCAAAAAATTCAAACACCTTAGCCCCAAAAAACCAAAAAACCTCATCCCCAAAAAACATTAAAACCTCAACTGCTAAAAACCGTAAAATTAATTACACAAAAAACCATAAAAACACATCTCCAAAACCAACTAAACCCTAATCCCCAATAAACCTTAAACTCATAGCCTCAAAAACACTAAACCATCTACTAAAAAAAATAATAAACATTCATACCCAAAACACCCAAAACCCTCCACCCAAAAATCCCTAAACACTCACCCCCAAAAAACATAATCCCTCAACCACAAAAAAACCTAAACCCTAAAAATAAAAAAACACTAAACCCAAATCACAAAAAAAAACCCTAAACTCATACCCACAATAAACATTATGCCTCCTCTTGAAGGAACCCTATACCTACATCCCCAAAAAACCTTAACACGACATCCATAAAATACCCTAAATCTTCAACCCCCAAAAACCATAAATTCATAGCCCCTTAAAACATGATAATCAATGCCCCAAAAAAACCAAAAAGTTCTTCCCAAATAACCCTAAACAATCAGCCCCCAAAAAACATTAACCCACAGCCCCAAAAAACCCTAAGCCTTTAGCACAAAAACCCTAATCCCTTTTCCCCATAAACAATAATTCTTATCCACAAAAAACCTAAATCCTCTAACCCAAAACACCCTAAACACTCATACCTAAAATAAAATAATCCCTATGCACCATAAAAAATAATCCCTTATCACTAAAAAAACCCTAAGCCTTCAGCCCAAAAATACCTTAATCCCATAACCACAAAAGGCCCTCCTTCTTCCCCCCAAAACCCTAAACCCTTAACCCCAAAAAATTCTAAACCATTAGCCGCCAATACTATATTCCACCATCCCAAAAAATGTAAACCCTCATCACTAAAAAAACCTTAATCAATTATCCCCATCATACCCTAATCCTATACACTAATGTACCATAAACCCTCATCCCCAAAACCATAAATCATAAGCATGAAAACCATAAGACCTAAACTCTTTAAACACATAACATCTATCCTGGGAAAACAATAATCCCTCATCCCCAAAAAATCATAAACAATTATCCCCAAAAAACCATAATACCCCATTCTACAAAATCTATAATCCCTCATCCCCAAAACATATTAACCCACAACCCCAAAAAAACCCTAAACCCATAGAACTAAAACACCATAATCCTCATCCTCAAAAAACACTAAAACCTAAACCCATAAAACCATAAACACTTAGTCGAAAAAACCCGCAACCCACATAAATAACCATAAACCCTCATCTCCAAAAAAACCCAACCATTGGCCCTTAAAACCCCCAGCCCTTACCCCCCCAAAAAATCGTACCACTCTGTCCCAAAAAACCCAATACCCTCAGCACTAAATAAACCTAAACTCTTAGCCCCCAAAACCTATAAGCCCCCTCCTCAAAAAAACTCTCAACCCTCAACCTGAAAAATCCCTAACTCACACACCCCACAAAAACCCTAAAACTTCAATCACTAGAAAACCTAAACCCTTAGCACAAAAAAACCCTAAACCCTCATCCCTAAAAAACAAAAAACCATCATCCCCAAAAAAACCCTCAATCCTTATCCCATAAAACCCTAAACTCTCAACCCCCAAAAAACCCAAATTCTTTAGAAAAAACCTCAAACCTCAACCCCAAATAACTTCTCAACCATCAACCCTAAGAAACCCTCATATCTCATCTCCAACATAAAACTAATCCACCAGCCCCAAATAACCCTCAACCCTTAGAACCAATAAACCCTTAACCCTAGGCCCAAATAAAAAATCCACACTTATCCCCAAAAAACATTCAACCCTCAACCCCAAAAGACTTTCATCCCCAGAAAACAATCAACCCTCATCTATAAAAATCTATCAACACTAGACATCAAAAATATGCAAACCCTCATCACCAAAAAACATGTATCCCACACCACCCAAAAAAACCGTAAAACCTTAGCCCAAATAAACCCTAAACCCTCATTATCCATAAAACACTAAACCCTCGATCCCCAAAAACACTAGAACCTCATCCCCAAAATTCCCTCAATAATTAGACTAAAACAACCCTCATGATTCAACCCCAAAAAACTCTCAACCCTCATCCCCAAAAATACCCTCACCATAAGACCCACAAAATCCTAAACCCCTAGTCCCATAAAACCCTCAATCCTCAACACTAAAAAACCCAAATCCTCCATCCCCACAAAACCCTTGACCCTCATCCCAAAAACCCCTAAATCCTAATCCACAAAAAACCCTTATCCCTTATCCCCAAAAGAACCCTCAACACTCATCCCCAAAACCCTAAACTGATAGCCCAAAAAAATCAACAACCTTCCTCCCCCAAAAACGCTCAACCCAAAGCCCCCAAAACCCAAGACCCTTAGACACTAAAATCTCTAAACCCTCAGCATGAAACAACTATCAAACATTACCCCAATAATACCTCAACATTCAATATCAAAAATAACATCAACACTCAATCCCAAGAAACCCTCAGGCCTAATTCCCAAAATTCATTATCCCAAAACATAATAAAATCCCAAACCTAATCCCCAAAAATCCCTCAATAATCAGAGCCCAAAATATTACCCCTTAACATAAAAAACACTAATCCATAAAACCAAAAAACTAATAACCATCTAACCAAAAATACCCAAACCCTCATCCATAAAAAACCCTCAACCTAGACCCCAAAAAAACACAACCATCTTTCCAAAAAAATGAAATACCTCATTCTAAAAAAATTACAACCCACATCTTTAAAAAACACTAAAAGCTCAGCCTAAAAAACATTGAAAACTCATCCCCAGAAGAACCTAAACCCTAATAACCAATAAAACCCTATAATCTCACCCCCCCCAGAAACCCTAAACCCTAAACTAATATAACTATCAACCCTCAACCACAGAAAACCCTCAACTCTCAACACCAAAAAATCCTAAACACTTAGCCCCTAAAAACCCTCAACCCTCAACCCCAAAAAACGCAACCTTCTTCCCCATAAAATTAACAATCCTAAGCCCCAAAAAACCCTCAAACCACAACCCCCGAAAAATCACAACCCACATCCCCAGAATACCCTAAACGACCATCCCCAAAATCCCTAAATAGTCACCTCCAAAAAAACATAATCCCCCATCCCAAAAAAACTATCAACCCTATTCCCCAAAAAACATTCATCCATCAATCCCAAAAAATACTCAACCCTCATCACTAAAAAACCGTAAAACCCCATCCATAGAAAATACTCAACCCTCATCACAAAAAAAACACTAAATACTCATCCCCAAAATTCCTCCAACACTCAGCACCAAAAAATCTAAAACTATCACCCCGAAAAAACCTCAAACCTTTTCCAAAAAACACCCCTCAACCTTTATCCCCAATAATAACTTATCCCTAAAATTAATAAAACCCTAAACCCTAATCCAAAAAAAATCAACAATACCAATCCCCAAAAGACCCTTAACCCTTAACCCAAAAATAATCTCTTCCCTCTACCGCAAAATACCCTCAACCCTCATTCCCAAAAAATCCTCAACCCTAGCCTGAAAAAACCATAAAGCCTTCACCCCAAAAGAACCTAAACACTCATCCCCAAAAAACCCTAAACCCATGTCCCTAAAACCCCCAAATGATCTTCCCTAACTTATCCCAACTCTTATCCCCAAGAAACCTCAAACCTCAAACCTCATCCCCAAAAAACACTAATCCCTATTCCCTAAGATAACCTAATCCCAGATCCCAAAAAAACTAAACCCTTACACCCAAAAAAACTTCAACACTAAAAAACAAAAAACACACAACCCTCATCCCCCACAAAAACTAAACCCTTATCACATAGAAAACCCTTAACCATTATTACAAAAAATCTCTAAAACCTCATACCTAAAAAATCCTAAACAATAAGTCATAAACACCCTAATCCCTCATCCCTAAAAAACCTAGTCCCTCAACCACAAAAACTTCCTCAACCCTAATCATAAAAAAACATTCAATTATCATGCTTAAAAAACCCCTAAACCCTCAAGACTAAAATCATAAACCCTTAACACCAAAAAAACCTCAACCCACTTTCTTAAAAAAAACTCCAAACCCTATACCCCAATTAACTATAATCCCCTAACCCCAAGAAACCCTAAACCCTAAGCCCCAATAAACCCTAAAATGTTATCCCCAAAAAAACAATATACCCGCATCCCAATAATTCCATTAACCCTGAACCACAAGAAACATGAACCTTTGGTCCAAAAAATCCCAAAACCCAAAATCCCAAAAAACCCTAAACCCTTACCCCTAGAAATATCTTAATCTTGAATAGAAAAAGAACAAAATTATTAGCCTAAAAAAACATAATCCCTCATCCAAAAACACTAAACCATATTTTCCAAAAAAAACCTCAACCCACATCCCCAGAAATCTCCAAACACTCCGCCCAAAAATCCTAAATCATTTGAACACAAAATTCCTAAACCCTCATCCCCTAAAAAAACTGAACACTTAACCCAAAAAAATTGTAATCTGTCAGTCTAAAAATTCCATGAACCCTTAACACCAAAAAACTCTAAACCCAAATCTCTATAAAACTCATATCACTCATACCAGACAAACCATAAACCCGCATCCAAAAAACCCACAACACGTTACACCAAAAAAACCTAAACCCACAAACCCAAAATAATCGAAACCCTTAAACCTAAAAAAACACTGACTCCTCAATCCCAAAAAAAACCTATAACTCTCTACTCCAAAAAACCCTGAACCATCATCCCCAAAACCATGTATAGTTAACCCCAAAAGGCATGAAACATAAACCAAAAAAATAAAAAAATCCATAGCCTAAAAAATTCTAGAACCTCATTCCCAAAAATCACTAAACCATCAGCAAAATAAACTCAGAATCCTAATCCCTAAAAAACCATGAACCCTAAGACTAAAAAAGACTTTAACCCTCATCCTCATAAAATATTAAACCCACATCCCCAAAAAACCATTATCCATCATCTCCAAAAAACCCTAAAACCCCATACCCAAAAAACACATAACGCCCAACCCCAAAGAAACCTGAAACCTCATCCCCCCCGAAACCATAAAATTACATCCCTAAAAAACACCAAACCATAATCCCCTAAAAACTCTGAACCCTCAGCCATAGAAATACCTAAACCCTTCACAATAGAAAATCATTAACCCTCATCCCCAGAAATCTATAAACCCCCATCCCTAAAAAACTCTAATCCATCAGGCCTAGAAATATTTAATCCCTCGTCCCCAAAATTCCCTATACTCTTATCCTTGGAAAATATTAATTCAATATCCCTATAAATCCTTAAACCCTCATACCTAAAAACCATAAACTTGAATCCCCCAAAAAACCTAAATCTACATCTCTATAAAATTCTAAACCATCATCCCCTAAAAATACTGAACCCTTAGCCCAACAAAAACCCTAACCCTCATCCCCCCCCCAAAACCCAAAACCCTCATCCTAAAAAAACCTCGAACCATCACCCCCAAAAAACATTGAAACATCAACCCCAAAAAACCATAGTCCCTTATCCCTACATAAACCCTTAACGATAATCCCTATAAAACCCTAAACCCTAGCCTAAAGAAACTCTAAACCCTCACCCACATAAAACTAAAAACCCTTATCCACATAAAACCATAAACAATCATCATAAAAAAAAATCCTAAACCATTATCCCATAAGAAATGTCAACCCTCATCCCCTAAAAACCCTAAACCCTAACCCCAAAAAACCATAAACCCTAAACCCCAAAAAACACTAAACCCACAGTCACAGACAAACCTAAACTACCATCCCAATAAAAAAATAAACCCTAATAACCACAAAATACTAAAACCTTATCCATAGAAAATAATATACTCTCATCCCCTAAATAACTGAAACCCTCATCACCAGAAAAATCTTAACCCTCATCCCCAAAAAAACTAATCCCTCATCTTATAAATTTCTAAACCATAAATACTATAAAATAAAATTCCCTCAACCCCAGAAATACCTGAACCTTTATCCCAAAAAAAAACACTAAACCCTATGCCCCAGAAATATATGAACCCTCACCCCTATAAAATGGAAAACCCCATGCTCAAAAAAACCAAAAAACCTTATCCACAAAAACACTAAACTCAGAGGCCCAAATAATCATAAATCCAAAAAACCAAGAAACCCTAACCTTTTATCCCCTAAAACTCTAAGAAAACCCTAAACCCACATCCCCAAAAACCGAATAATCCCTTACCCCGAATAACCCTAAACCCTAAACCCCCCAAAATACTAAACCCTACAAAGAATAAGACTCTCCACCATCATCCCCCAACAAATCTAACCCCTCACCCCAACAAAAACAAATCCCTCATCCCAAAAAAACCTAAACCCGCATTCCAAAAAAATTGTAAACCCTCATCCAGAAATATAAACACTCGGACCCAAAAACCCTTGAACACTCATCCCAAAAAATCCACAAAAAATTATCACAAAAAATCCATAAACCATTACCATCCAAATAACACTAAACCCTATAACATAAAAAACATGAAAACCTCATCCTCAAAAACACTATACTATCATCCCCAAAAAACCAAAAAACCTCATCCAAAAACAATCCACAACCGTCATCCATAAAAACTCACATCTCCTTTCCCCCAAAAATCCCTTAGAAAATGTCTCCAAAATGTAATAAACCTTGGAACACTAAAATAACTAAAACCAAAACCCCCTAAAACCCTAAATCATCAGCACAAAAAACCTAAAAACTGATTCCCAAAAAACCAAAAATCCCCATCCCTATAAAACCAAAAATCTACAGCCCCAGAAGTCTCCCAATTCTTAGTCACACAAAACCCTAAACCCTCATCTTCTAAATCCTTAAACCCTCTTCCATAGAAATCTCTAAAGCCTCTGACCCCAAAAACTGTAAACCCTCATCCAAAAAAACTATTAAACCCTTATCCTAGGAAATCCCCAAACCCCCATCCCTAGAAAACCGTAAACCCCTAACCCTAGAATACTATGAACCCTTCGCCCAAGAAAACTCTAAACCCTCGTCCAAAGAAAAACCTACACCATCATCATAAAATTCTACTAAACCCTTATACAAAAAAAATAAAATATCCTTATCCACATAAAATCCTTAACCCCCAATACAAAAAATTGTAATCCTTGATCCCCAAAAAACAAGAAATTCTGTTCCCAAAAAATCCTTAAACCCCCATCCGCCCAAAAAACTAAACCATCAACCACCAAAACTCCTAATCACTTATCCATAAAAAAACTTCACCCTCATCCCCCGAAAAAACCCAAATCTTTATACCCCCAAATCGCTAACCCATAACCAAAAAAAACCTTAAACTCTCATCCAAAATAAAAAACTGAAAAATGTCCAGCCAAAAAAACATAAACCCTCACTCTAAAAAACCCTAAAACGGTTCTAAAACAAACCCTAATCACTCAACCCAAAAAACCATAAAACCTCATCTGTAAAAAAATAAAAACCCTTAGAGCCAAAAAACATAAAACCCTAATCTAGAAAAACTTTAATTATCAGCCCCCAAAATCCCTAAAACATTATCCACAAAAAAACTAGAAACTCATCCCGTAATAAACCTTAACACACAGTCACAAAAAACCCTCGACCCTTAGCCCTAAAAAATTATAAACCATCATCCCCAAAAAACCAAAAAACCTTAGCATAAAAAAACACTAAACCCTCAATAATAAAAAACCATGAAACCTCATATCTTATATAATGTGAAACCCTTATCCCTAAAAAAACCTCAACCGTCAGCCCTAAAAAACCTTAAAACCTCAGCCCAATTAACCCCAAAACCGTTAGCCCAAAAATACCAAAAAACATCAGTCCCAGAAAATGTAATACCCTGTATCTAGAAAAAAATTGAAAACTAAAGATCAAATAAATCCTAAACCCTCAAGCATAATAAAACACTAAACACTCAGCCACCGAAACACTAAACCCTCTACCCCAAATTACCCTTAACCCTCAACTCATAAAAACCCTAAACCCGCATCCCCAAAAATATCTAAACCCTCATCCCCAAAAAACCTAAACACCGCTCCCCAAAATAAAGCTCAACCCTCTTCCATAAAAACACTCAACCCACATACCCAATAAAACCTTAACCCACATACCCAAAAATACTAAACCATAAGCCTCAATCAACCACATACTGTCATCCTTAGAAAACCCTAAACCCTAATCATTTAAAAACCCTAAACCATTATCCCCCTAAAAACTAAACTTACATACCCAAAAATCCTTAAACCCCCTTCCCTAAAATAACATAAACACTCAGTACCAAAAAAATCCAAAAACCTCTTTTGCTATAACCCTCTATCCTAAACCCCAAAACACCATGAACCCTTAGCCCCCCAAAACATGAAACACTCAGTTCTGAAAAACCATCAAACATAATCCCCCCAAAACCCTACACCCTCATCCCCCCAAAACCATAAACCATAATCCTTAAAAAAGTATAATCCCTCGAACCTAAGAAAACATCTACCCTCAGCCCCAAAAACCCCATCTACCCTCTGCCCAAAAAACCCCCTCAATTCATGGACCCAAAAAAACTTGAACTTTCAACCCTACAAAAACGTAATCCATAAGCCCCCAGAAGAAATGAATCTTGATCCAAAAGAAACCATAAAACATAGGACTAAAAAAACCTAAATAATCATCCCTCAAAAACCCTAAACACATAGCCCCAAATAACCCTAAATCCTTATCCCTAAGAAACATGAAACCCACAGTGCCAAAAAAACCTGAACCAGAATCCCCCAAAAACCCGAAACCCTCAATCCCCAAAAACCCTACAGACTAATTTACAAAAACCCATGAATCCTCTTCTATAAAAAAGATTAACCCCCAGTCCCAAAAAACCCTAATCCCTCCGTCCCCAAAAACCCCAACCCTAAGCCCCAAAAACACTCTACCTAAATCCCCTAAACCCCAAAACGCACAGCCCCAATAAAATAGAGAACCTATTTCCCAAATAACCCTAAACCCTTATAACCAAAAAAACCCTAAAACTTTAGACCCAAAAAAATCATAAACCGTATACAACAAAAATCCATGAACCCTCAGCTCCAAAAATCCTTGAACCCTCTTCCCCAAAAAACCCTGATCCCTAATCCGTAAAAAAATCTTAAGCCATAACCCAAAAAATCCCTAAACCCAAATCCCCAATAAACACCAAACCATCAGCACAAATAATCCAAAAACCATTACCCTAGAAAACTCTATGAACTAGACTCCAAAAACCTAGAACCCTCAACCATAAAAAACCATGATCTCTTAGCCCCAAAAAACATAAAACCTCATACATAAGAACTCTAAAACCACATCCATAAAACACTCTGAACCCTCACCATTACAAAAAACCCATAACTGTCAAGCCGAAAAACCTTGGACCGAGATTTCAAAAAATCTTAATTTTGCATCCCTAGAGAACTCCAAACCCTTTTCCCCCTAGAACCCTAAACCATCACCCCCAAAAAACATGGACCTCTCATCAACATAAATACGAACCCACCACCCCAAAAAATATTGAACCGCCACCTCCAAAAATTTTAGAACCCTCACCCCAAAAAATACCTAAACCCATTACCCCAAAATAGTTATATCATAAACCCCCAAAACACTTGAAACCTCACCCAAAATATACTCAAAACCCCTAGGAACATAATATCCCAAACCCTTATCCCCAAAAACCTTAAACAATCATACCTAAAAAACCCTGAACCCTCATCCTCAAACCATTAATCACTCAGTCCTAAAAACCTTTAAATCTTATCCCTAAAAAACCATAAACCCTCAACCAAACAAAAAACATTTATTTTTAATCATTTAAATACGCTCATCCCTCAGTACCAATAATCCTTTAACTTTCTACCCCCCAAAACCCCAACCGTCATCCCCAAAAAACCATGAACCCTCATCCCTAAAAAACTAAGACAACTTATCCTAAAAAAATTTAAACCCTCACCCTAAAAAACCCTAACCCCATAACAATTTAAATAACTAAACCCATAGTAATATAAAACCATAAATACCCATCCCCATTAAATGAAAAACCCTCATCCCAAGAAAACCTGAAACCACCATCTTTAGAAAACCCTAAACTATCAGCTTAATAAAATCCTAAGCCCTCATCCCCAAACAGACCTAAACCATCAATATATGAAAACCCTAAATACTCTTCCCTAGAAAACCAACAAATCCTCATCCCTAGAATACAATAAACCCTCATTACTAGAATACCTTAAACCTTCAACCCTATAAATCCATAAACCATCAGCCATAGAAAATCATAAACCCTTATCCCTAGAGATAACAAAGCAATCAACCCCAGAAAAACCTTATCACTCATCCCCTAAAAACCATGAACACTTAATCCCATAAAACCCAGATCCCTCTTCCCCAAAAACCTTAAATACTCATACCCCAAAAATCCCCAACTCTATCAGTATAAAACATTTAACCCTCATCCCTAGAAAACCATGAGCCAAATCACAAAAAAACCATCAACACTAAATCCTAGAAAACATAGAATCATCAACCCCAGAAAACCAATAAACTTCATCCCTAAAAAAACCTAAACCGTCATACAATGAAAATCATAAACCATAAACCCCCCAAACCACTAAAACATCAACCCTTAAAAACACTAATCCCTCTTCAAGAGAAGACACTGAACACTCAACCCAATTAAAACGAGAACCCTCAACCCCAAAAAACCATAAACCCTAATACCTAAAAACATCCAAATCCTCAACCATAAAAACCACATACCCTTAGCCCTAGAAAAACCATAACCATGAACTCAAATAATAGCCTAAAACCTAAGACATAGAACACCTTAAACCCTAAAACCAATAAAA